>JAIUSX010000156.1:0-1200000 GCA_026573805.1 Hesperophylax magnus
CAAAGGAAGCCTGGGCAATGAACGCAGGCTTACCCGATTCGGACCCTATCGAATTAGAGACGTGATAGAAAAATTAACCGCCGCCCAGAGCTGGACGACAGAAGATCGTATGGAAGCACAATCGATATTAATGGCAGAGATGTTCAAGTTGACGAGTTGATAGGAGATAGAATTAAGCATCAAGAGAAATTCAGATACTCTCTCTCAGATCTTTTGGGACCTGAGAGGGGTATAAAAGATGGAGCACACCAGTTTTGTGACAGCCAGTCGAGGTTTTTTGAAAAGGTGAATACGCCGCAGTACTACGTCTTTGGTAGGATTAACAGTGGAAAACCTCTAAGTGTTAAATTTTAAATAAGTCCCTGGACTTAGAGAATTTGTGAATAGTACAAGTAATAAAATCAGTGAAATCTTAATAAGTCAATTTAATTTAATCAAACAGTGTTAATAAAAAATAAATAGGGTTTAACTCAGTGCTTAAAAGTGTTACGTGAATAGTGCAAAAAGTGTTTAGTGAATTATAAAATTTGAAAATAATTATTTCATTCAAAGTGACAACAATCAAATTTAATTGAGAGTTTTATCGTTAATCTAGAATAAACGCGTTTGCGAATTGATATTTAAAAATAGATTATAATTTAGCATCAATCAAACACAAAACAAAAAAAAAGGATTCAATAATAATAAACGCTCAAACCTTTGTTCAAAAAAGAAACAGTTCGAAAAGAAAATTAATTGTAGATACTTTAAAATATTGGTGAAAACAGTGAAATTTAGAAGAAAGTTTTAACAGATATTCAATTTATTCAGAATCGAAATAATTAAAAGTTTGCGCAATTCGGAATGAATTTTCTTATAAAAATATATAAAAAAAATTATATAAATATATAAAAAAAAAAAAATTAAAAAGGAGTGAAAATAACAAAATAGTTCGACCTAAATAATTTATAATTTTCCGGCACATCTATATCACAAATATTAAATATCAGCTAATATATATGAATCAAGCAAGAATAAAATATTTAATAGGAATAAATAGTCGAAAAGATTAATTTTGAAATTATTTGAAAAATA
This sequence comes from Hesperophylax magnus, assembly GCA_026573805.1. Taxonomy (NCBI): domain Eukaryota; kingdom Metazoa; phylum Arthropoda; class Insecta; order Trichoptera; family Limnephilidae; genus Hesperophylax; species Hesperophylax magnus. The sequence continues at coordinate 1,075 of JAIUSX010000156.1, forward strand.
CAGTTAATTAGGTAGGATTTCTTTGACAAGATTTGTTGTGTACATCCCAACCGGAAAAATCTTGAAGGGGGTGAGTTTTCCTTTTATAAACAATTTTCAGGCCCTTGGAGTGAGGAGATACAGCTGATTATGGTATCCCAATTAAATTATTAAAACAACAAAAGGAATTACGCATTAAAATATGTGTATTGTGTATTTATATATATATATAAATATAAAATAATATATTGTATATAAGGAATATATATATGAGTAATGTATTTATATATATGTATTTTACTTATTACGAAGATTTACGAAGCATCGAAATGGTAGCGATTTTAATACCTACCCGAGGACATATCGATATTATTGAAAAAAGAAAATATGTATTTATTAATATTCAAGTCTATGTATAATCATATTATATCTTATATTTATTTATTAATATATGTACTCTTATTAAACATATTTTGGCAATCGAGATATGTGTACTTAAATATGTATATATATTTATTCTTCATTTAAACTCTAGTAAATTTACTAAATTCGGGAAATGAAATAAATAGTTTAACTTCAAAAAGGAATTAAAAATATTTTAATTAACTATGCACAAAAAGGGTAACATAACTGGATTATAGGAAGAGGTAGAAATATTTCTTAAATAAACAAATCTCACATTTAGGTTAGTGTGTCAGGAGATGTTTACATTAAATGTTTACAAATAAAGTCACTGGAGGACTGTGTCAACCGCAAGTTTGAAAACGACCTTGGCCGAAACTAGACAATCATCAGGATGTCGTTGTGCAATGTGCAGCGATATGAGTCATTCACAAATACCTATCATTCACAAACAACAATTGAAAAATCATGGGTTAGCAAGATTTATTATTACATGAAACATTTAAATATCATTGTCTAGATAGTCGCATAGGATTTTATCAGTTACCTGAAATAGCTGGAAGCTGCGTGCTTACAAATACCTATCATTCACAAACAACAATTGAAAAATCACGGGTTAGTAAGATTTATATCGAAATATTATACGAAACATTTGAGTATCTTTGATGGAGTGTTCGCTTAGATCCCATCAGTTGCCTGAGACAGTTGAGAGGAGCAATCAATTACATGAAACAGTTGAAAAATCACGGGATAGGATGAACTAAATCTAATGTTAAACCTTGGAGGAAAAATTTTAAATAAATACAGTTCATCAAATAGGAGGCAGTGGTCGCTCCTATAACAAGACCATTAACCAAACAAAATAGAGATGACGATTCTCTTAAATAAAAACGTCAAAACCAAACAAAAAGCCTGGAGTTCGATAGCTCTCCAAAACAAACTATCAATAAGATCTTATTTTACTAGTATTTATTAGTATCACCTTATTATTACGTATTTATTCGGTTACCAAACTTAGAGCTTCGCAGAGTTCTTGGCGCGAGATCCGAGCTTGGAATGCGAGGTAGATAGCCTTGTATTGCAAGTTATAAACCTTTCCCAAAACGTATGTATTCATATATTTATTCGTATGTACTGTTAACTGGATAATGCGGACCTGCATACAGCTTGCATTTAGGTCTGTGGACCATTCTCGCATTTTCTCTTAAACGTGGAATGAGGATTCACGACCCGTAAGTCCACACCAACCGTGAGTATATGATTGTATATAGGACGAAACCGGTTCGCCCTAAGTAAATTGTAGTCCAAGGAGGAGTAGGAATTTGGAAGTTTCGGGACCCGAGGGAAGACTTGAAGGCAGTGCATGATGACGTGGAAGGTTCATTGGGACGCGGTGACTTAGGCACCAATCAATGAACCGTGTCAAAAGATTGTGCGGATTTCTCGTTGACTCACGATCATCTCGTTTACTTGCTGGAGGATAGGAGCCAAATTTTGCAGGCAAAGGGCTATTCCGAGTTCGTCAAATATACAATTAACTAATTACATTAACCTACTAAATCAATCTTTACATGTACCTTATTGCAGCAGAATCATAAAGGAGTGGCGCCAAACAGACACAAGAGTTAATCAAAATCAAATTTACTAACAATTAACCATTTGAGTTATATTTAATTACCTGTCCAAATAAACATGTATAATATCTTTAATCAGCGTTTAACTACGACTTTGTTAGGGTGCAGGGAGTCAGAATAGTTACATAGGGAAAGTTAGCTCATTCAGAGAAATCATTTAAATTTAGACTTGCAATGGAAAGACCAATTCAATTTTGAAATTCAACGCCTTGATCAGAATCAAAGGGGTTACCACAAAAATGAAAGTAATTAAAATCATATATCATAAATCAAAAAAATACACAACGTTTGATGGAATTTAATTACAATATAAATACGAAAATATTTGCGTTCAATATCGTAAATAACGTATTAATTAGTTAAGTACATATTTCTATAAAGATATACAGTACAAGAGAGCTTTAAGTAGCTTTCTGAAGTTATCAAAGAAATTAAGGGTCCAATTTTCATGGAGGCTTATGTGTTGTAGGGGAGGAATTTTCCATCCCTGCGAACACAGATGCAAAGCCTTAGGAAAAAAAAAGAAATATCGGTCATAGCCAAGAGAGAAGAAAATATTATATCTAAAAATATAATAAAAAGGATGGCGAAAGTCCACATTGAGACGACGTTTTTATACTATTTACACTATCTATACTATTTACACATTCAAAATTTACATATGAAATAGTATAAATACGTCGTCTCAATGTGGACTGACCACAGTTTGAAAATGGCCTTGTAAGCCGAAACAGCGGTCACAATAATAAAAAACTAAAACACTTGCAGAAATTAATAATAATATTATCAAATTTAATCTAAATTAAATTTATTAAAAAAACTGAACTTGATACACTTATTAAAAAACGAAATAGTATATTTAAACTATGGAAACAAAATCAAGAAAGTATTCCTTTGACAATAGAAAAAAATAGAGCTCGTAAAATACTGTCACCAACTTTAGAAGATACATTAAAACTAAATATTATACGAAATTGATTAATGAAAACATCAATAAGCCACAACGAACATGAAATATACGAAAATATGTAACTGTGTTGTCATTTCTTGTTGTATCTTATCCATTTTTTTTCTTTCTGTACTTGTTTTCCATTGTTGTTTGTTCTACTTAACGTGTCATTATTTTAATTTTTAATTTGTATGCTGTATCGAAAGTGAAACTTATATTTGATATCAAAATACCGTTGTAAAATTGTACCTACTACCTCCTACATATGAATTGTAAGTTCTTCCTGTCCTAAAATGAGTTCTGTAACTCATCGGGATTGCTCAAGCAAGAAATAAACACAATAAAAAAATAAAAAAAATGTTCTGATGTTAAATCAATAAAATATTTTGCAAGAGTAGCATTTCGAAAAAAAATCAGTTCCACGGGATGGCATTTTAAGACTTGGGTTCGAACTTTATAAGGCGCTTTCTCAGGCCCTATGAAGCCGAAAGGACTGAAATTTTGTACACGTTCAATCTATTATGGTCTGGTTTAGACGCAATAAGAAACATCCCAGTGAAGTAGCAGTTTGAAAAAAAAATCAGGTCTACGGGATCGCATTTTAAGACTTGGTTTCGAACTTTATAAGGCGCTTTCTCAGGCCCTATGAAGCCGAAAGGACTGAAATTTTGTACACGTTCTATCTATAATGGCCTGGTTTAGACACAGTAAAAAACATCCCAGTAAAGAAGCATTTTGAAAAAAAATCAGTTCTACGAGATCGCATTTTAAGACTTGGGTTCGAACTTTATAAGGCAATTTCTCAAGCCTTTTGATGCAGACAGGACTGAAATTTTCACACGTAATAAAGATTATGGTGTGGAGTAGAATCAATAAAAACATTTTAGTAAAGAAGCAATTTGAAAAAAAAATCATTTCTACGTGATCGCATTTTAAGACTTGGGTTCGAAGTTTAAAATGCGTTATCTCAGGCCCTATGATGCTGAAAGGATTGAAATTTTGCACACGTACTATTTATTATCTTCTGATGTTAAATTAATAAAATATTTTGTAAAAGTAGCATTTCGAAAAAAAATCAGTTCCACGGGATCGCATTTTAAGACTTGGGTTAGAACTTTAAAAGGCGGTTTCTCAGGCCCTATGAAGCCGAAAGGACTGAAATTTTGTACACATTCTATCTTTTATGGTCTGTTTTAGACGCAATAAAAAACATCCCAGTAAAGTAGCATTTTGAAAAAAAAAACAGATCTACGGGATCGCATTTTAAGACTTGGGTTCGATTTTTATAAGGCGTTTTCTCAAGCCCTATGATGCCCAAAGGACTGAAATTTTTCACAGGAAATAAAGATTATGGTTTGATGTAGAATCATTAAAAACATCTCAGTAAAGAAGCAATTTGAAAAAAAAATCAGTGCTACGGGATCGCATTTTAAGACTTGGGTTCGAACTTTATAAGGGGTTTTCTCAAGCCCTTTGATGCCGAAAGGACTGAAACTTTTCACACGTAATAAAGATCATGGTATGATGTAGAATCAATAAAAACATCTCAGTAAAAAAGCAATTTGAAAAAAAAATCTGTGCTACGGGAACGCATTTAAAGACTTGGGTTCGAACTTTATAAGGCGTTTTCTCAGGCCCTATGAAGCCGAAAGGACTGAAATTGTGCACACATACTATATATTATGATCTGGTGTAGATTCAAAAAACAAACATCCCAGTAAAGTAGCATTTTGAATAAAAATCGGATCTACGGGATCGCATTTTAAGACTTGGGTTCGAAGTTTAAAATGCGTTATCTCGGGCCCTATCATGCTGAAAGGATTGAAATTTTGCACACGTACTATCTATTATGTTCTGATGTTAAATCAATAAAATATTTTGCAAAAGTAGCATTTCGAAAAAAAATTAATTCCACGGGATCGCATTTTAAGACTTGGGTCCAACTTTTATAAGACTCTTTATCAGGCCGTATGAGGCCGAAAGGTCTGAAATTTTGTACACGTTTTTTCTATTATGGTCTGTTTTAGACGCAATAAAAAACATCCCAGTAAAGTAGCATTTTGAAAAAAAAAACAGATCTACGGGATCGCATTTTAAGACTTGGGTTCGATTTTTATGTGTCGTTTTCTCAAGCCCTATGATGCCCAAAGGACTGAAATTTTTCACAGGAAATAAAGATTATGGTTTGATGTAGAATAATTAAAAACATCTCAGTAAAGAAGCAATTTGAAAAAAAAATCAGTGCTACGGGATCGCATTTTAAGACTTGGGTTCGAACTTTATAAGGGGTTTTCTCAAGCCCTTTGATGCCGAAAGGACTGAAACTTTTCACACGTAATAAAGATTATGGTGTGGTGTAGAATTAATAAAAACATCTAAGTAAAGAAGCAATTTGAAAAAAAAATCAGTTCCACGTGATCGCATTTTAAGACTTGGGTTCGAATTTTATAAGGCGTTTTCTCAAGCCCTTTGATGCCGAAAGGACTGAAATTTTTCACACGTAATAAAGATTATGGTGTGGTGTAGAATCAATAAAAATATCTTAGTAAAGAAGCAATTTGAAAAAAAATCAGTTCTTCGTAATCGCATTTTAAGACTTGGGTTCGAAGTTTAAAATGCGATATCTCAGGCCCTATGATGCTAAAAGCATTGAAATTTTGCACACGTTCTATCTATTATGGTCTGGTTTAGACGCAATTAAAAACATCCCAGTAAAGTAGCATTTTGAAAAAAAAATCAGGTCTACGGGATCGCATTTTAAGACTTGGTTTCGAATTTTATAAGGCGCTTTCTCAGGCCCTATGAAGCCGAAAGGACTGAAATTTTGTACACGTTCTATCTATAATGGTCTGGTTTAGACACAATAAAAAACATCCCAGTAAAGAAGCATTTTGAAAAAAAATCATTTCTACGAGATCGCATTTTAAGACTTGGGTTCGAACTTTATAAGGCGTTTTCTCAGGCCCTATGAAGCCGAAAGGACTGAAATTGTGCACACGTACTATATATTATGATCTGGTGTAGATTCAAAAAAAAAACATCCCAGTTTACAGGGATTTCTTAAGAAAGCATTTCGAAAAAAAATCGATTCCACGGGATCGCATTTTAAGACTTGGGTTCGATTTTTATAAAGCGTTTTCTCAAGCCCTATGATGCCCAAAGGACTGAAATTTTTCACAGGAAATAAAGATTATGGTTTGATGTAGAATAATTAAAAACATCTCAGTAAAGAAGCAATTTGAAAAAAAAATCAGTGCTACGGGATCGCATTTTAAGACTTGGGTTCGAACTTTATAAGGGGTTTTCTCAAGCCCTTTGATGCCGAAAGGACTGAAACTTTTCACACGTAATAAAGATTATGGTGTGGTGTAGAATTAATAAAAACATCTAAGTAAAGAAGCAATTTGAAAAAAAAATCAGTTCCACGTGATCGCATTTTAAGACTTGGGTTCGAATTTTATAAGGCGTTTTCTCAAGCCCTTTGATGCCGAAAGGACTGAAATTTTTCACACGTAATAAAGATTATGGTGTGGTGTAGAATCAATAAAAATATCTTAGTAAAGAAGCAATTTGAAAAAAAATCAGTTCTTCGTAATCGCATTTTAAGACTTGGGTTCGAAGTTTAAAATGCGATATCTCAGGCCCAATGATGCTAAAAGCATTGAAATTTTGCACACGTTCTATCTATTATGGTCTGGTTTAGACGCAATTAAAAACATCCCAGTAAAGTAGCATTTTGAAAAAAAAATCAGGTCTACGGGATCGCATTTTAAGACTTGGTTTCGAATTTTATAAGGCGCTTTCTCAGGCCCTATGAAGCCGAAAGGACTGAAATTTTGTACACGTTCTATCTATAATGGTCTGGTTTAGACACAATAAAAAACATCCCAGTAAAGAAGCATTTTGAAAAAAAATCATTTCTACGAGATCGCATTTTAAGACTTGGGTTCGAACTTTATAAGGCGTTTTCTCAGGCCCTATGAAGCCGAAAGGACTGAAATTGTGCACACGTACTATATATTATGATCTGGTGTAGATTCAAAAAAAAACATCCCAGTTTACAGGGATTTCTTAAGAAAGCATTTCGAAAAAAAATCGATTCCACGGGATCGCATTTTAAGACTTGGGTTCGATTTTTATAAAGCGTTTTCTCAAGCCCTATGATGCCCAAAGGACTGAAATTTTTCACAGGAAATAAAGATTATGGTTTGATGTAGAATAATTAAAAACATCTCAGTAAAGAAGCAATTTGAAAAAAAAATCAGTGCTACGGGATCGCATTTTAAGACTTGGGTTCGAACTTTATAAGGGGTTTTCTCAAGCCCTTTGATGCCGAAAGGACTGAAACTTTTCACACGTAATAAAGATTATGGTGTGGTGTAGAATTAATAAAAACATCTAAGTAAAGAAGCAATTTGAAAAAAAAATCAGTTCCACGTGATCGCATTTTAAGACTTGGGTTCGAATTTTATAAGGCGTTTTCTCAAGCCCTTTGATGCCGAAAGGACTGAAATTTTTCACACGTAATAAAGATTATGGTGTGGTGTAGAATCAATAAAAATATCTTAGTAAAGAAGCAATTTGAAAAAAAATCAGTTCTTCGTAATCGCATTTTAAGACTTGGGTTCGAAGTTTAAAATGCGATATCTCAGGCCCTATGATGCTAAAAGCATTGAAATTTTGCACACGTTCTATCTATTATGGTCTGGTGTAGACGCAATTAAAAACATCCCAGTAAAGTAGCATTTTGAAAAAAAAATCAGGTCTACGGGATCGCATTTTAAGACTTGGTTTCGAATTTTATAAGGCGCTTTCTCAGGCCCTATGAAGCCGAAAGGACTGAAATTTTGTACACGTTCTATCTATAATGGTCTGGTTTAGACACAATAAAAAACATCCCAGTAAAGAAGCATTTTGAAAAAAAATCATTTCTACGAGATCGCATTTTAAGACTTGGGTTCGAACTTTATAAGGCGTTTTCTCAGGCCCTATGAAGCCGAAAGGACTGAAATTGTGCACACGTACTATATATTATGATCTGGTGTAGATTCAAAAAAAAAACATCCCAGTTTACTGGGATTTCTTAAGAAAGCATTTCGAAAAAAAATCGATTCCACGGGATCGCATTTTAAGACTTGGGTTCGATTTTTATAAAGCGTTTTCTCAAGCCCTATGATGCCCAAAGGACTGAAATTTTTCATAGGTAATAAAGATTATGGCTTGATGTAGAATCAATAAAAACATCTAAGTAAAGAAAAAATTTGAAAAAAAAATCAGTGCTACGGGAACGCATTTAAAGACTTGGGTTCGAACTTTATAAGGCGTTTTCTCTGGCCCTATGAAGCCGAAAGGACTGAAATTGTGCACACATACTATTTATTATGATCTGGTGTAGATTAAAAAAAAAACATCCCAGTAAAGTAGCATTTTGAAAAAAAAATCGGATCTACGGGATCGCATTTTAAGACTTGGGTTCGAAGTTTAAAATGCGTTATCTCTGGCCCTATGATGCTGAAAGGATTGAAATTTTGCACACGTACTATCTATTATGTTCTGATGTTAAATCAATAAAATATTTTGCAAAAGTAGCATTTCGAAAAAAAATTAATTCCACGGGATCGCATTTTAAGACTTGGGTCCAACTTTTATAAGGCGCTTTCTCAGGCCGTATGAGGCCGAAAGATCTGAAATTTTGTAAACGTTTTTTCTATTATGGTCTGTTTTAGACGCAATAAAAAACATCCCAGTAAAGTAGCATTTTGAAAAAAAAAACAGATCTACGGGATCGCATTTTAAGACTTGGGTTCGATTTTTATATGGCGTTTTCTCAAGCCCTATGATGCCCAAAGGACTGAAATTTTTCACAGGAAATAAAGATTATGGTTTGATGTAGAATCATTAAAAACATTTCAGTAAAGAAGCAATTTGAAAAAAAAATCAGTGCTACGGGATCGCATTTTAAGACTTGGGTTCGAACTTTATAAGGGGTTTTCTCAAGCCCTTTGATGCCGAAAGGACTGAAACTTTTCACACGTAATAAAGATTATGGTGTGGTGTAGAATTAATAAAAACATCTAAGTAAAGAAGCAATTTGAAAAAAAAATCAGTTCCACGTGATCGCATTTTAAGACTTGGGTTCGAATTTTATAAGGCGTTTTCTCAAGCCCTTTGATGCCGAAAGGACTGCAATTTTTCACACGTAATAAAGATTATGGTGTGGTGTAGAATCAATAAAAATATCTTATTAAAGAAGCAATTTGAAAAAAAATCAGTTCTTCGTAATCGCATTTTAAGACTTGGGTTCGAAGTTTAAAATGCGATATCTCAGGCCCTATGATGATGAAAGCATTGAAATTTTGCACACGTTCTAACTATTATGGTCTGGTTAAGACGCAAAAAAATCCCAGTAAAGTATCATTTTGAAAAAAAAATCAGATCTACGGGATCGCATTTTAAGACTTGGGTTCGATTTTTATAAGGCGTTTTCTCAAGCCCTATGATGCCCAAAGGACTGAATATTTTCACAGGTTATAAAGATTATGGTTTGATGTAGAATCAATAAAAACATCTCAGTAAAGAAGCAATTTGAAAAAAAAATCTGTGCTACGGGAACGCATTTAAAGACTTGGGTTCGAACTTTATAAGGCGTTTTCTCAGGCCCTATGAAGCCGAAAGGACTGAAATTGTGCACACATACTATATATTATGATCTGGTGTAGATTCAAAAAACAAACATCCCAGTAAAGTAGCATTTTGAATAAAAATCGGATCTACGGGATCGCATTTTAAGACTTGGGTTCGAAGTTTAAAATGAGTTATCTCGGGCCCTATGATGCTGAATGGATTGAAATTTTGCACACGTACTATCTATTATGTTCTGATGTTAAATCAATAAAATATTTTGCAAAAGAAGCATTTCGAAAAAAAATTAATTCGACGGGGTCGCATTTTAAGACTTGGGTTCGAACTTTAAAAGGCGTTTTCTCAAGCCCTTTGATGCCGAAAGGACTGAAATTTTTCACACGTAATAAAGATTATGGTGTGGTGTAGAATTAATAAAAACATCTAAGTAAAGAAGCAATTTGAAAATAAAATCAGTTCCACGGGATCGCATTTTAAGACTTGGGTTCGAACTTTATACGGCGTTTTCTCAAGCCCTTTGATGCCGAAAGGACTGAAATTTTTCACACGTAATAAAGATTATGGTGTGGTGTAGAATCAATAAAAATATCTTAGTAAAGAAGCAATTTGAAAAAAAATCAGTTCTTCGTAATCGCATTTTAAGACTTGGGTTCGAAGTTTAAAATGCGATATCTCAGGCCCTATGATGCAAAAAGCATTGAAATTTTGCACACGTTCTATCTATTATGGTCTGGTTTAGACGCAATTAAAAACATCCCAGTAAAGTAGCATTTTGAAAAAAAAATCAGATCTACGGGATCGCATTTTAAGACTTGGGTTCGAAGTTTAAAATGAGTTATCTCGGGCCCTATGATGCTGAATGGATTGAAATTTTGCACACGTACTATCTATTATGTTCTGATGTTAAATCAATAAAATATTTTGCAAAAGAAGCATTTCGAAAAAAAATTAATTCGACGGGATCGCATTTTAAGACTTGGGTTCGAACTTTAAAAGGCGTTTTCTCAAGCCCTTTGATGCCGAAAGGACTGAAATTTTTCACACGTAATAAAGATTATGGTGTGGTGTAGAATTAATAAAAACATCTAAGTAAAGAAGCAATTTGAAAATAAAATCAGTTCCACGGGATCGCATTTTAAGACTTGGGTTCGAACTTTATAGGGCGTTTTCTCAAGCCCTTTGATGCCCAAAGGACTGAAATTTTTCATAGGTAATAAAGATTATGGTTTGATGTAGAATCAATACAAACATCTCATTAATGAAACAATTTGAAAAGAAAATCAGTGCTACGGGAACTCATTTAAAGACTTGGGTTCGAACTTTATAAGGCGTTTTCTCAGGCCCTTTGATGCCGAAAGGACTGAAATTTTTCACACGTAATAAAGATTATGGTGTGGTGTAGAATTAATAAAAACATCTAAGTAAAGAAGCATTTCGAAAAAAAATTAATTCCACGGGATCGCATTTTAAGACTTGGGTTCGATTTTTACATGGCGTTTTCTCAAGCCCTATGATGCCCAAAGGACTGAAATTTTTCACAGGAAATAAAGATTATGGTTTGATGTAGAATCATTAAAAACATCTCAGTAAAGAAGCAATTTGAAAAAAAAATCAGTGCTACGGGATCGCATTTTAAGACTTGGGTTCGAACTTTATAAGGGGTTTTCTCAAGCCCTTTGATGCCGAAAGGACTGAAACTTTTCACACGTAATAAAGATTATGGTGTGGTGTAGAATTAATAAAAACATCTAAGTAAAGAAGCAATTTGAAAAAAAAATCAGTTCCACGTGATCGCATTTTAAGACTTGGGTTCGAATTTTATAAGGCGTTTTCTCAAGCCCTTTGATGCCGAAAGGACTGAAATTTTTCACACGTAATAAAGATTATGGTGTGGTGTAGAATCAATAAAAATATCTTATTAAAGAAGCAATTTGAAAAAAAATCAGTTCTTCGTAATCGCATTTTAAGACTTGGGTTCGAAGTTGAAAATGCGATATCTCAGGCCCTATGATGATGAAAGCATTGAAATTTTGCACACGTTCTAACTATTATGGTCTGGTTAAGACGCAAAAAAATCCCAGTAAAGTATCATTTTGAAAAAAAAATCAGATCTACGGGATCGCATTTTAAGACTTGGGTTCGATTTTTATAAGGCGTTTTCTCAAGCCCTATGATGCCCAAAGGACTGAATATTTTCACAGGTTATAAAGATTATGGTTTGATGTAGAATCAATAAAAACATCTCAGTAAAGAAGCAATTTGAAAAAAAAATCTGTGCTACGGGAACGCATTTAAAGACTTGGGTTCGAACTTTATAAGGCGTTTTCTCAGGCCCTATGAAGCCGAAAGGACTGAAATTGTAAACACATAATTTATATTATGATCTGGTGTAGATTCAAAAAACAAACATCCCAGTAAAGTAGCATTTTGAATAAAAATCGGATCTACGGGATCGCATTTTAAGACTTGGGTTCGAGGTTTAAAATGCGTTATCTCGGGCCCTATGATGCTGAAAGGATTGAAATTTTGCACACGTACTATCTATTATGTTCTGATGTTAAATCAATAAAATCTTTTGCAAAAGTAGCATTTCGAAAAAAAATAAATTCGACGGGATCGCATTTTAAGACTTGGGTTCAACTTTTATAAGGCGCTTTCTCAGGCCCTATGAAGCCGAAAGGTCTGAAATTTTGTACACGTTCTATCTATTATGGTCTGTTTTAGACGCAATAAAAAACATCCCAGTCAAGTAGCAATTTGTAAAAAAATCAGGTCTACGGGATCGCATTTTATGACTTGGGTTCGAACTTTATAAGGGGTCTTCTCAAGCCCTTTGATGCCGAAAGGACTGAAATTTTTCACACGTAATAAAGAATATGGTGTGGTGTAGAATTAATAAAAACATCTAAATAAAGAAGCAATTTGATAAAAAAATCAGTTCCACGTGATCGCATTTTAAGACTTGGGTTCGAACTTTAAAAGTCGTTTTCTCAAGCCCTTTGATGCCCAAAGGACTGAAATTTTTCATAGGTAATAAAAATTATGGTTTGATGTAGAATCAATAAAAACATCTCAGTAATGAAACAATTTGAAAAGAAAATCAGTGCTACGGGAACGCATTTAAAGACTTGGGTTCGAATTTTATAAGGCGTTTTCTCAGGCCCTATGAAGCCGAAAGGACTGAAATTGTGCACACATACTATATATTATGATCTGGTGTAGATTCAAAAAACAAACATCCCAGTAAAGTAGCACTTTGAATAAAAATCGGATCTACGGGATCGCATTTTAAGACTTGGGTTCGAAGTTTAAAATGAGTTATCTCGGGCCCTATGATGCTGAATGGATTGAAATTTTGCACACGTACTATCTATTATGTTCTGATGTTAAATCAATAAAATATTTTGCAAAAGAAGCATTTCGAAAAAAAATTAATTCGACGGGATCGCATTTTAAGACTTGGGTTCGAACTTTAAAAGGCGTTTTCTCAAGCCCTTTGATGCCGAAAGGACTTATAATTTTTCACACGTAATAAAGATTATGGTGTGGTGTAGAATTAATAAAAACATCTAAGTAAAGAAGCAATTTGAAAATAAAATCAGTTCCACGGGATCGCATTTTAAGACTTGGGTTCGAACTTTATACGGCGTTTTCTCAAGCCTCTTGATGCCGAAAGGACTGAAATTTTTCACACGTAATAAAGATTATGGTGTGGTGTAGAATCAATAAAAATATCTTAGTAAAGAAGCAATTTGAAAAAAAATCAGTTCTTCGTAATCGCATTTTAAGACTTGGGTTCGAAGTTTAAAATGCGATATCTCAGGCCCTATGAAGCCAAAAGGACTGAAATTGTGCACACATACTATATATTATGATCTGGTGTAGATTAAAAAAAAAACATCCCAGTAAAGTGGCATTTTGAAAAAAAAAATCAGATCTACGGGATCGCATTATAAGACTTGGGTTCAATTTTTATAAAGCGTTTTCTCAAGCCCTATGATGCCCAAAGGACTGAAATTTTTCATAGGTAATAAAGATTATGGTTTGATGTAGAATCAATACAAACATCTCATTAATGAAACAATTTGAAAAGAAAATCAGTGCTACGGGAACTCATTTAAAGACTTGGGTTCGAACTTTATAAGGCGTTTTCTCAGGCCCTATGAAGCCGAAAGGACTGAAATTGTGCACACATACTACATATTATGATCTGGTGTAGATTCAAAAAACAAACATCCCAGTAAAGTAGCATTTTGAATAAAAATCGGATCTACGGGATCGCATTTTAAGACTTGGGTTCGAAGTTTAAAATGAGTTATCTCGGGCCCTATGATGCTGAATGGATTGAAATTTTGCACACGTACTATCTATTATGTTCTGATGTTAAATCTATAAAATATTTTGCAAAAGAAGCATTTCGAAAAAAAATTAATTCGACGGGATCGCATTTTAAGACTTGGGTTCGAACTTTAAAAGGCGTTTTCTCAAGCCCTTTGATGCCGAAAGGACTGAAATTTTTCACACGTAATAAAGATTATGGTGTGGTGTAGAATTAATAAAAACATCTAAGTAAAGAAGCAATTTGAAAATAAAATCAGTTCCACGGGATCGCATTTTAAGACTTGGGTTCGAACTTTATAGGGCGTTTTCTCAAGCCCTTTGATGCCCAAAGGACTGAAATTTTTCATAGGTAATAAAGATTATGGTTTGATGTAGAATCAATAAAAACATCTCATTAATGAAACAATTTGAAAAGAAAATCAGTGCTACGGGAACTCATTTAAAGACTTGGGTTCGAACTTTATAAGGCGTTTTCTCAGGCCCTATGAAGCCGAAAGGACTGAAATTGTGCACACATACTATATATTATGATCTGGTGTAGATTCAAAAAACAAACATCCCAGTAAAGTAGCATTTTGAATAAAAATCGGATCTACGGGATCGCATTTTAAGACTTGGGTTCGAAGTTTAAAATGAGTTATCTCGGGCCCTATGATGCTGAATGGATTGAAATTTTGCACACGTACTATCTATTATGTTCTGATGTTAAATCAATAAAATATTTTGCAAAAGAAGCATTTCGAAAAAAAATTAATTCGACGGGATCGCATTTTAAGACTTGGGTTCGAACTTTATAAGGCGTTTTCTCAGGCCCTATGATGCCGAAAGGACTGAAATTGTGCACACATACTATATATTATGATCTGGTGTAGATTAAAAAAAAACATCCCAGTAAAGTGGCATTTTGAAAAAAAATCGGATCTACGGGATCGCATTTTAAGACTTGGGTTCGAAGTTTAAAATGCGTTATCTCGGGCCCTATCATGCTGAAAGGATTGAAATTTTGCACACGTACTATCTATTATGTTCTGATGTTAAATCAATAAAATATTTTGCAAAAGTAGCATTTCGAAAAAAAATTAATTCCACGGGATCGCATTTTAAGACTTGGGTCCAACTTTTATAAGACGCTTTCTCAGGCCGTATGAGGCCGAAAGGTCTGAAATTTTGTACACGTTTTTTCTATTATGGTCTGTTTTAGATGCAATAAAAAACATCCCAGTAAAGTAGCATTTTGAAAAAAAAAACAGATCTACGGGATCGCATTTTAAGACTTGGGTTCGAACTTTATAAGGCGTTTTCTCAGGCCCTATGATGCCGAAAGGACTGAAATTGTGCACACATACTATATATTATGATCTGGTGTAGATTAAAAAAAAAACATCCCAGTAAAGTGGCATTTTGAAAAAAAATCGGATCTACGGGATCGCATTTTAAGACTTGGGTTCGAAGTTTAAAATGCGTTATCTCGGGCCCTATCATGCTGAAAGGATTGAAATTTTGCACACGTACTATCTATTATGTTCTGATGTTAAATCAATAAAATATTTTGCAAAAGTAGCATTTCGAAAAAAAATTAATTCCACTGGATCGCATTTTAAGACTTGGGTCCAACTTTTATAAGACGCTTTCTCAGGCCGTTTGAGGCCGAAAGGTCTGAAATTTTGTACACGTTTTTTCTATTATGGTCTGTTTTAGACGCAATAAAAAACATCCCAGTAAAGTAGCATTTTGAAAAAAAAAACAGATCTACGGGATCGCATTTTAAGACTTGGGTTCGATTTTTATATGGCGTTTTCTCAAGCCCTATGATGCCCAAAGGACTGAAATTTTTCACAGGAAATAAAGATTATGGTTTGATGTAGAATCATTAAAAACATCTCAGTAAAGAAGCAATTTGAAAAAAAAATCAGTGCTACGGGATCGCATTTTAAGACTTGGGTTCGAACTTTATAAGGGGTTTTCTCAAGCCCTTTGATGCCGAAAGGACTGAAACTTTTCACACGTAATAAAGATTATGGTGTGGTGTAGAATTAATAAAAACATCTAAGTAAAGAAGCAATTTGAAAAAAAAATCAGTTCCACGTGATCGCATTTTAAGACTTGGGTTCGAATTTTATAAGGCGTTTTCTCAAGCCCTTTGATTCCGAAAGGACTGAAATTTTTCACACGTAATAAAGATTATGGTGTGGTGTAGAATCAATAAAAATATCTTAGTAAAGAAGCAATTTGAAAAAAAAACAATTCTTCGTAATCGCATTTTAAGACTTGGGTTCGAAGTATAAAATGCGATATCTCAGGCCCTATGATGCTAAAAGCATTGAAATTTTGCACACGTTCTATCTATTATGGTCTGGTTTAGACGCAATTAAAAACATCCCAGTAAAGTAGCATTTTGAAAAAAAAATCAGGTCTACGGGATCGCATTTTAAGACTTGGTTTCGAATTTTATAAGGCGCTTTCTCAGGCCCTATGAAGCCGAAAGGACTGAAATTTTGTACACGTTCTATCTATAATGGTCTGGTTTAGACATAATAAAAAACATCCCAGTAAAGAAGCATTTTGAAAAAAAATCATTTCTACGAGATCGCATTTTAAGACTTGGGTTCGAACTTTATAAGGCGTTTTCTCAGGCCCTATGAAGCCGAAAGGACTGAAATTGTGCACACGTACTATATATTATGATCTGGTGTAGATTCAAAAAAAAAAACATCCCAGTTTACTGGGATTTCTTTAGAAAGCATTTCGAAAAAAAATCGATTCCACGGGATCGCATTTTAAGACATGGGTTCGATTTTTATAAAGCGTTTTCTCAAGCCCTATGATGCCCAAAGGACTGAAATTTTTCATAGGTAATAAAGATTATGGCTTGATGTAGAATCAATAAAAACATCTAAGTAAAGAAAAAATTTGAAAAAAAAATCAGTGCTACGGGAACGCATTTAAAGACTTGGGTTCGAACTTTATAAGGCGTTTTCTCAGGCCCTATGAAGCCGAAAGGACTGAAATTGTGCACACATACTATTTATTATGATCTGGTGTAGATTCAAAAAAAAACATCCCAGTAAAGTAGCATTTTGAAAAAAAATCGGATCTACGGGATCGCATTTTAAGACTTGGGTTCGAAGTTTAAAATGCGTTATCTCTGGCCCTATGATGCTGAAAGGATTGAAATTTTGCACACGTACTATCTATTATGTTCTGATGTTAAATCAATAAAATATTTTGCAAAAGTAGCATTTCGAAAAAAAATTAATTCCACGGGATCGCATTTTAAGACTTGGGTTCGATTTTTATATGGCGTTTTCTCAAGCCCTATGATGCCCAAAGGACTGAAATTTTTCACAGGAAATAAAGATTATGGTTTGATGTAGAATCATTAAAAACATCTCAGTAAAGAAGCAATTTGAAAAAAAAATCAGTGCTACGGGATCGCATTTTAAGACTTGGGTTCGAACTTTATAAGGCGTTTTCTCAAGCCCTTTGATGCCGAAAGGACTGAAATTTTTCACACGTAATAAAGATTATGGTGTGGTGTAGAAAAATAAAAATATCTTATTAAATAAGCAATTTGAAAAAAAATCAGTTCTTCGTAATCGCATTTTAAGACTTGGGTTCGAAGTTGAAAATGCGATATCTCAGGCCCTATGATGATGAAAGCATTGAAATTTTGCACACGTTCTAACTATTATGGTCTGGTTAAGACGCAAAAAAATCCCAGTAAAGTATCATTTTGAAAAAAAAATCAGATCTACGGGATCGCATTTTAAGACTTGGGTTCGATTTTTATAAGGCGTTTTCTCAAGCCCTATGATGCCCAAAGGACTGAATATTTTCACAGGTTATAAAGATTATGGTTTGATGTAGAATCAATAAAAACATCTCAGTAAAGAAGCAATTTGAAAAAAAAATCTGTGCTACGGGAACGCATTTAAAGACTTGGGTTCGAACTTTATAAGGTGTTTTCTCAGGCCCTATGAAGCCGAAAGGACTGAAATTGTGCACACATACTATATATTATGATCTGGTGTAGATTCAAAAAACAAACATCCCAGTAAAGTAGCATTTTGAATAAAAATCGGATCTACGGGATCGCATTTTAAGACTTGGGTTCGAAGTTTAAAATGAGTTATCTCGGGCCCTATGATGCTGAATGGATTGAAATTTTGCACACGCACTATCTATTATGTTCTGATGTTAAATCAATAAAATATTTTGCAAAAGAAGCATTTCGAAAAAAAATTAATTCGACGGGATCGCATTTTAAGACTTGGGTTCGAAATTTAAAAGGCGTTTTCTCAAGCCCTTTGATGCCGAAAGGACTGAAATTTTTCACACGTAATAAAGATTATGGTGTGGTGTAGAATTAATAAAAACATCTAAGTAAAGAAGCAATTTGAAAATAAAATCAGTTCCACGGGATCGCATTTTAAGACTTGGGTTCGAACTTTATACGGCGTTTTCTCAAGCCCTTTGATGCCGAAAGGACTGAAATTTTTCACACATAATAAACATTATGGTGTGGTGTAGAATCAATAAAAATATCTTAGTAAAGAAGCAATTTGAAAAAAAATCAGTTCTTCGTAATCGCATTTTAAGACTTGGGTTCGAAGTTTAAAATGCGATATCTCAGGCCCTATGAAGCCAAAAGGACTGAAATTGTGCACACATACTATATATTATGATCTGGTGTAGATTAAAAAAAAAACATCCCAGTAAAGTGGCATTTTGAAAAAAAAAATCAGATCTACGGGATCGCATTATAAGACTTGGGTTCGATTTTTATAAAGCGTTTTCTCAAGCCCTATGATGCCCAAAGGACTGAAATTTTTCATAGGTAATAAAGATTATGGTTTGATGTAGAATCAATACAAACATCTCATTAATGAAACAATTTGAAAAGAAAATCAGTGCTACGGGAACTCATTTAAAGACTTGGGTTCGAACTTTATAAGGCGTTTTCTCAGGCCCTATGAAGCCGAAAGGACTGAAATTGTGCACACATACTATATATTATGATCTGGTGTAGATTCAAAAAACAAACATCCCAGTAAAGTAGCATTTTGAATAAAAATCGGATCTACGGGATCGCATTTTAAGACTTGGGTTCGAAGTTTAAAATGAGTTATCTCGGGCCCTATGATGCTGAATGGATTGAAATTTTGCACACGTACTATCTATTATGTTCTGATGTTAAATCAATAAAATATTTTGCAAAAGAAGCATTTCGAAAAAAAATTAAGTCGACGGGATCGCATTTTAAGACTTGGGTTCGAACTTTAAAAGGCGTTTTCTCAAGCCCTTTGATGCCGAAAGGACTGAAATTTTTCACACGTAATAAAGATTATGGTGTGGTGTAGAATTAATAAAAACATCTAAGTAAAGAAGCAATTTGAAAATAAAATCAGTTCCACGGGATCGCATTTTAAGACTTGGGTTCGAACTTTATAGGGCGTTTTCTCAAGCCCTTTGATGCCCAAAGGACTGAAATTTTTCATAGGTAATAAAGATTATGGTTTGATGTAGAATCAATAAAAACATCTCATTAATGAAACAATTTGAAAAGAAAATCAGTGCTACGGGAACTCATTTAAAGACTTGGGTTCGAACTTTATAAGGCGTTTTCTCAGGCCCTATGAAGCCGAAAGGACTGAAATTGTGCACACATACTATATATTATGATCTGGTGTAGATTCAAAAAACAAACATCCCAGTAAAGTAGCATTTTGAATAAAAATCGGATCTACGGGATCGCATTTTAAGACTTGGGTTCGAAGTTTAAAATGAGTTATCTCGGGCCCTATGATGCTGAATGGATTGAAATTTTGCACACGTACTATCTATTATGTTCTGATGTTAAATCAATAAAATATTTTGCAAAAGAAGCATTTCGAAAAAAAATTAATTCGACGGGATCGCATTTTAAGACTTGGGTTCGAACTTTATAAGGCGTTTTCTCAGGCCCTATGATGCCGAAAGGACTGAAATTTTGCACACGTACTATCTATTATGTTCTGATGTTAAATCAATAAAATATTTTGCAAAAGTAGCATTTCGAAAAAAAATTAATTCCACGGGATCGCATTTTAAGACTTGGGTTCGATTTTTATATGGCGTTTTCTCAAGCCCTATGATGCCCAAAGGACTGAAATTTTTCACAGGAAATAAAGATTATGGTTTGATGTAGAATCATTAAAAACATCTCAGTAAAGAAGCAATTTGAAAAAAAAATCAGTGCTACGGGATCGCATTTTAAGACTTGGGTTCGAACTTTATAAGGGGTTTTCTCAAGCCCTTTGATGCCGAAAGGACTGAAACTTTTCACACGTAATAAAGATTATGGTGTGGTGTAGAATTAATAAAAACATCTAAGTAAAGAAGCAATTTGAAAAAAAAATCAGTTCCACGTGATCGCATTTTAAGACTTGGGTTCGAATTTTATAAGGCGTTTTCTCAAGCCCTTTGATGCCGAAAGGACTGAAATTTTTCACACGTAATAAAGATTATGGTGTGGTGTAGAATCAATAAAAATATCTTAGTAAAGAAGCAATTTGAAAAAAAAACAATTCTTCGTAATCGCATTTTAAGACTTGGGTTCGAAGTATAAAATGCGATATCTCAGGCCCTATGATGCTAAAAGCATTGAAATTTTGCACACGTTCTATCTATTATGGTCTGGTTTAGACGCAATTAAAAACATCCCAGTAAAGTAGCATTTTGAAAAAAAAATCAGGTCTACGGGATCGCATTTTAAGACTTGATTTCGAATTTTATAAGGCGCTTTCTCAGGCCCTATGAAGCCGAAAGGACTGAAATTTTGTACACGTTCTATCTATAATGGTCTGGTTTAGACACAATAAAAAACATCCCAGTAAAGAAGCATTTTGAAAAAAAATCATTTCTACGAGATCGCATTTTAAGACTTGGGTTCGAACTTTATAAGGCGTTTTCTCAGGCCCTATGAAGCCGAAAGGACTGAAATTGTGCACACGTACTATATATTATGATCTGGTGTAGATTCAAAAAAAAAACATCCCAGTTTACTGGGATTTCTTTAGAAAGCATTTCGAAAAAAAATCGATTCCACGGGATCGCATTTTAAGACATGGGTTCGATTTTTATAAAGCGTTTTCTCAAGCCCTATGATGCCCAAAGGACTGAAATTTTTCATAGGTAATAAAGATTATGGCTTGATGTAGAATCAATAAAAACATCTAAGTAAAGAAAAAATTTGAAAAAAAAATCAGTGCTACGGGAACGCATTTAAAGACTTGGGTTCGAACTTTATAAGGCGTTTTCTCAGGCCCTATGAAGCCGAAAGGACTGAAATTGTGCACACATACTATTTATTATGATCTGGTGTAGATTAAAAAAAAAACATCCCAGTAAAGTAGCATTTTGAAAAAAAAATCGGATCTACGGGATCGCATTTTAAGACTTGGGTTCGAAGTTTAAAATGCGTTATCTCTGGCCCTATGATGCTGAAAGGATTGAAATTTTGCACACGTACTATCTATTATGTTCTGATGTTAAATCAATAAAATATTTTGCAAAAGTAGCATTTCGAAAAAAAATTAATTCCACGGGATCGCATTTTAAGACTTGGGTTCGATTTTTATATGGCGTTTTCTCAAGCCCTATGATGCCCAAAGGACTGAAATTTTTCACAGGAAATAAAGATTATGGTTTGATGTAGAATCATTAAAAACATCTCAGTAAAGAAGCAATTTGAAAAAAAAATCAGTGCTACGGGATCGCATTTTAAGACTTGGGTTCGAACTTTATAAGGGGTTTTCTCAAGCCCTTTGATGCCGAAAGGACTGAAACTTTTCACACGTAATAAAGATTATGGTGTGGTGTAGAATTAATAAAAACATCTAAGTAAAGAAGAAATTTGAAAAAAAAAATCAGTTCCACGTGATCGCATTTTAAGACTTGGGTTCGAATTTTATAAGGCGTTTTCTCAAGCCCTTTGATGCCGAAAGGACTGAAATTTTTCACACGTAATAAAGATTATGGTGTGGTGTAGAATCAATAAAAATATCTTATTAAATAAGCAATTTGAAAAAAAATCAGTTCTTCGTAATCGCATTTTAAGACTTGGGTTCGAAGTTGAAAATGCGATATCTCAGGCCCTATGATGATGAAAGCATTGAAATTTTGCACACGTTCTAACTATTATGGTCTGGTTAAGACGCAAAAAAATCCCAGTAAAGTATCATTTTGAAAAAAAAATCAGATCTACGGGATCGCATTTTAAGACTTGGGTTCGATTTTTATAAGGCGTTTTCTCAAGCCCTATGATGCCCAAAGGACTGAATATTTTCACAGGTTATAAAGATTATGGTTTGATGTAGAATCAATAAAAACATCTCAGTAAAGAAGCAATTTGAAAAAAAAATCTGTGCTACGGGAACGCATTTAAAGACTTGGGTTCGAACTTTATAAGGTGTTTTCTCAGGCCCTATGAAGCCGAAAGGACTGAAATTGTGCACACATACTATATATTATGATCTGGTGTAGATTCAAAAAACAAACATCCCAGTAAAGTAGCATTTTGAATAAAAATCGGATCTACGGGATCGCATTTTAAGACTTGGGTTCGAAGTTTAAAATGAGTTATCTCGGGCCCTATGATGCTGAATGGATTGAAATTTTGCACACGCACTATCTATTATGTTCTGATGTTAAATCAATAAAATATTTTGCAAAAGAAGCATTTCGAAAAAAAATTAATTCGACGGGATCGCATTTTAAGACTTGGGTTCGAAATTTAAAAGGCGTTTTCTCAAGCCCTTTGATGCCGAAAGGACTGAAATTTTTCACACGTAATAAAGATTATGGTGTGGTGTAGAATTAATAAAAACATCTAAGTAAAGAAGCAATTTGAAAATAAAATCAGTTCCACGGGATCGCATTTTAAGACTTGGGTTCGAACTTTATACGGCGTTTTCTCAAGCCCTTTGATGCCGAAAGGACTGAAATTTTTCACACATAATAAACATTATGGTGTGGTGTAGAATCAATAAAAATATCTTAGTAAAGAAGCAATTTGAAAAAAAATCAGTTCTTCGTAATCGCATTTTAAGACTTGGGTTCGAAGTTTAAAATGCGATATCTCAGGCCCTATGAAGCCAAAAGGACTGAAATTGTGCACACATACTATATATTATGATCTGGTGTAGATTAAAAAAAAAACATCCCAGTAAAGTGGCATTTTGAAAAAAAAAATCAGATCTACGGGATCGCATTATAAGACTTGGGTTCGATTTTTATAAAGCGTTTTCTCAAGCCCTATGATGCCCAAAGGACTGAAATTTTTCATAGGTAATAAAGATTATGGTTTGATGTAGAATCAATACAAACATCTCATTAATGAAACAATTTGAAAAGAAAATCAGTGCTACGGGAACTCATTTAAAGACTTGGGTTCGAACTTTATAAGGCGTTTTCTCAGGCCCTATGAAGCCGAAAGGACTGAAATTGTGCACACATACTATATATTATGATCTGGTGTAGATTCAAAAAACAAACATCCCAGTAAAGTAGCATTTTGAATAAAAATCGGATCTACGGGATCGCATTTTAAGACTTGGGTTCGAAGTTTAAAATGAGTTATCTCGGGCCCTATGATGCTGAATGGATTGAAATTTTGCACACGTACTATCTATTATGTTCTGATGTTAAATCAATAAAATATTTTGCAAAAGAAGCATTTCGAAAAAAAATTAAGTCGACGGGATCGCATTTTAAGACTTGGGTTCGAACTTTAAAAGGCGTTTTCTCAAGCCCTTTGATGCCGAAAGGACTGAAATTTTTCACACGTAATAAAGATTATGGTGTGGTGTAGAATTAACAAAAACATCTAAGTAAAGAAGCAATTTGAAAATAAAATCAGTTCCACGGGATTGCATTTTAAGAATTGGGTTCGAACTTTATAGGGCGTTTTCTCAAGCCCTTTGATGCCCAAAGGACTGAAATTTTTCATAGGTAATAAAGATTATGGTTTGATGTAGAATCAATAAAAACATCTCATTAATGAAACAATTTGAAAAGAAAATCAGTGCTACGGGAACTCATTTAAAGACTTGGGTTCGAACTTTATAAGGCGTTTTCTCAGGCCCTATGAAGCCGAAAGGACTGAAATTGTGCACACATACTATATATTATGATCTGGTGTAGATTCAAAAAACAAACATCCCAGTAAAGTAGCATTTTGAATAAAAATCGGATCTACGGGATCGCATTTTAAGACTTGGGTTCGAAGTTTAAAATGAGTTATCTCGGGCCCTATGATGCTGAATGGATTGAAATTTTGCACACGTACTATCTATTATGTTCTGATGTTAAATCAATAAAATATTTTGCAAAAGAAGCATTTCGAAAAAAAATTAATTCGACGGGATCGCATTTTAAGACTTGGGTTCGAACTTTATAAGGCGTTTTCTCAGGCCCTATGATGCCGAAAGGACTGAAATTTTGCACACGTACTATCTATTATGTTCTGATGTTAAATCAATAAAATATTTTGCAAAAGTAGCATTTCGAAAAAAAATTAATTCCACGGGATCGCATTTTAAGACTTGGGTTCGATTTTTATATGGCGTTTTCTCAAGCCCTATGATGCCCAAAGGACTGAAATTTTTCACAGGAAATAAAGATTATGGTTTGATGTAGAATCATTAAAAACATCTCAGTAAAGAAGCAATTTGAAAAAAAAATCAGTGCTACCGGATCGCATTTTAAGACTTGGGTTCGAACTTTATAAGGGGTTTTCTCAAGCCCTTTGATGCCGAAAGGACTGAAACTTTTCACACGTAATAAAGATTATGGTGTGGTGTAGAATTAATAAAAACATCTAAGTAAAGAAGCAATTTGAAAAAAAAAATCAGTTCCACGTGATCGCATTTTAAGACTTGGGTTCGAATTTTATAAGGCGTTTTCTCAAGCCCTTTGATGCCGAAAGGAATGAAATTTTTCACACGTAATAAAGATTATGGTCTGGTGTAGAATCAATAAAAATATCTTATTAAATAAGCAATTTGAAAAAAAATCAGTTCTTCGTAATCGCATTTTAAGACTTGGGTTCGAAGTTGAAAATGCGATATCTCAGGCCCTATGATGATGAAAGCATTGAAATTTTGCACACGTTCTAACTATTATGGTCTGGTTAAGACGCAAAAAAATCCCAGTAAAGTATCATTTTGAAAAAAAAATCAGATCTACGGGATCGCATTTTAAGACTTGGGTTCGATTTTTATAAGGCGTTTTCTCAAGCCCTATGATGCCTAAAGGACTGAATATTTTCACAGGTTATAAAGATTATGGTTTGATGTAGAATCAATAAAAACATCTCAGTAAAGAAGCAATTTGAAAAAAAAATCTGTGCTACGGGAACGCATTTAAAGACTTGGGTTCGAACTTTATAAGGTGTTTTCTCAGGCCCTATGAAGCCGAAAGGACTGAAATTGTGCACACATACTATATATTATGATCTGGTGTAGATTCAAAAAACAAACATCCCAGTAAAGTAGCATTTTGAATAAAAATCGGATCTACGGGATCGCATTTTAAGACTTGGGTTCGAAGTTTAAAATGAGTTATCTCGGGCCCTATGATGCTGAATGGATTGAAATTTTGCACACGTACTATCTATTATGTTCTGATGTTAAATCAATAAAATATTTTGCAAAAGAAGCATTTCGAAAAAAAATTAAGTCGACGGGATCGCATTTTAAGACTTGGGTTCGAACTTTAAAAGGCGTTTTCTCAAGCCCTTTGATGCCGAAAGGAATGAAATTTTTCACACGTAATAAAGATTATGGTGTGGTGTAGAATTAATAAAAACATCTAAGTAAAGAAGCAATTTGAAAATAAAATCAGTTCCACGGGATCGCATTTTAAGACTTGGGTTCGAACTTTATAGGGCGTTTTCTCAAGCCCTTTGATGCCCAAAGGACTGAAATTTTTCATACGTAATAAAGATTATGGTTTGATGTAGAATCAATAAAAACATCTCATTAATGAAACAATTTGAAAAGAAAATCAGTGCTACGGGAACTCATTTAAAGACTTGGGTTCGAACTTTATAAGGCGTTTTCTCAGGCCCTATGAAGCCGAAAGGACTGAAATTGTGCACACATACTATATATTATGATCTGGTGTAGATTCAAAAAACAAACATCCCAGTAAAGTAGCATTTTGAATAAAAATCGGATCTACGGGATCGCATTTTAAGACTTGGGTTCGAAGTTTAAAATGAGTTATCTCGGGCCCTATGATGCTGAATGGATTGAAATTTTGCACACGTACTATCTATTATGTTCTGATGTTAAATCAATAAAATATTTTGCAAAAGAAGCATTTCGAAAAAAAATTAATTCGACGGGATCGCATTTTAAGACTTGGGTTCGAACTTTATAAGGCGTTTTCTCAGGCCCTATGATGCCGAAAGGACTGAAATTTTGCACACGTACTATCTATTATGTTCTGATGTTAAATCAATAAAATAATTTGCAAAAGTAGCATTTCGAAAAAAAATTAATTCCACGGGATCGCATTTTAAGACTTGGGTTCGATTTTTATATGGCGTTTTCTCAAGCCCTATGATGCCCAAAGGACTGAAATTTTTCACAGGAAATAAAGATTATGGTTTGATGTAGAATCATTAAAAACATCTCAGTAAAGAAGCAATTTGAAAAAAAAATCAGTGCTACGGGATCGCATTTTAAGACTTGGGTTCGAACTTTATAAGGGGTTTTCTCAAGCCCTTTGATGCCGAAAGGACTGAAACTTTTCACACGTAATAAAGATTATGGTGTGGTGTAGAATTAATAAAAACATCTAAGTAAAGAAGCAATTTGAAAAAAAAATCAGTTCCACGTGATCGCATTTTAAGACTTGGATTCGAATTTTATAAGGCGTTTTCTCAAGCCCTTTGATGCCGAAAGGACTGAAATTTTTCACACGTAATAAAGATTATGGTGTGGTGTAGAATCAATAAAAATATCTTAGTAAAGAAGCAATTTGAAAAAAAAACAATTCTTCGTAATCGCATTTTAAGACTTGGGTTCGAAGTATAAAATGCGATATCTCAGGCCCTATGATGCTAAAAGCATTGAAATTTTGCACACGTTCTATCTATTATGGTCTGGTTTAGACGCAATTAAAAACATCCCAGTAAAGTAGCATTTTGAAAAAAAAATCAGGTCTACGGGATCGCATTTTAAGACTTGATTTCGAATTTTATAAGGCGCTTTCTCAGGCCCTATGAAGCCGAAAGGACTGAAATTTTGTACACGTTCTATCTATAATGGTCTGGTTTAGACACAATAAAAAACATCCCAGTAAAGAAGCATTTTGAAAAAAAATCATTTCTACGAGATCGCATTTTAAGACTTGGGTTCGAACTTTATAAGGCGTTTTCTCAGGCCCTATGAAGCCGAAAGGACTGAAATTGTGCACACGTACTATATATTATGATCTGGTGTAGATTCAAAAAAAAAAACATCCCAGTTTACTGGGATTTCTTTAGAAAGCATTTCGAAAAAAAATCGATTCCACGGGATCGCATTTTAAGACATGGGTTCGATTTTTATAAAGCGTTTTCTCAAGCCCTATGATGCCCAAAGGACTGAAATTTTTCATAGGTAATAAAGATTATGGCTTGATGTAGAATCAATAAAAACATCTAAGTAAAGAAAAAATTTGAAAAAAAAATCAGTGCTACGGGAACGCATTTAAAGACTTGGGTTCGAACTTTATAAGGCGTTTTCTCAGGCCCTATGAAGCCGAAAGGACTGAAATTGTGCACACATACTATTTATTATGATCTGGTGTAGATTCAAAAAAAAACATCCCAGTAAAGTAGAATTTTGAAAAAAAAATCGGATCTACGGGATCGCATTTTAAGACTTGGGTTCGAAGTTTAAAATGCGTTATCTCTGGCCCTATGATGCTGAAAGGATTGAAATTTTGCACAAGTACTATCTATTATGTTCTGATGTTAAATCAATAAAATATTTTGCAAAAGTAGCATTTCGAAAAAAAATTAATTCCACGGGATCGCATTTTAAGACTTGGGTTCGATTTTTATATGGCGTTTTCTCAAGCCCTATGATGCCCAAAGGACTGAAATTTTTCACAGGAAATAAAGATTATGGTTTGATGTAGAATCATTAAAAACATCTCAGTAAAGAAGCAATTTGAAAAAAAAATCAGTGCTACGGGATCGCAATTTAAGACTTGGGTTCGAACTTTATAAGGGGTTTTCTCAAGCCCTTTGATGCCGAAAGGGCTGAAACTTTTCACACGTAATAAAGATTATGGTGTGGTGTAGAATTAATAAAAACATCTAAGTAAAGAAGCAATTTGAAAAAAAAATCAGTTCCACGTGATCGCATTTTAAGACTTGGGTTCGAATTTTATAAGGCGTTTTCTCAAGCCCTTTGATGCCGAAAGGACTGAAATTTTTCACACGTAATAAAGATTATGGTGTGGTGTAGAATCAATAAAAATATCTTAGTAAAGAAGCAATTTGAAAAAAAATCAGTTCTTCGTAATCGCATTTTAAGACTTGGGTTCGAAGTTTAAAATGCGATATCTCAGGCACTATGATGCTAAAAGCATTGAAATTTTGCACACGTTCTATCTATTATGGTCTGGTTTAGACGCAATTAAAAACATCCCAGTAAAGTAGCATTTTGAAAAAAAAATCAGGTCTACGGGATCGCATTTTAAGACTTGGTTTCGAATTTTATAAGGCGCTTTCTCAGGCCCTATGAAGCCGAAAGGACTGAAATTTTGTACACGTTCTATCTATAATGATCTGGTTTAGACACAATAAAAAACATCCCAGTAAAGAAGCATTTTGAAAAAAAATCATTTCTACGAGATCGCATTTTAAGACTTGGGTTCGAACTTTATAAGGCGTTTTCTCAGGCCCTATGAAGCCGAAAGGACTGAAATTGTGCACACGTACTATATATTATGATCTGGTGTAGATTCAAAAAAAAAACATCCCAGTTTACTGGGATTTCTTTAGAAAGCATTTCGAAAAAAAAACGATCCCACGGGATCGCATTTTAAGACATGGGTTCGATTTTTATAAAGCGTTTTCTCAAGCCCTATGATGCCCAAAGGACTGAAATTTTTCATAGGTAATAAAGATTATGGCTTGATGTAGAATCAATAAAAACATCTAAGTAAAGAAAAAATTTGAAAAAAAAATCAGTGCTACGGGAACGCATTTAAAGACTTGCGTTCGAACTTTATAAGGCGTTTTCTCAGGCCCTATGAAGCCGAAAGGACTGAAATTGTGCACACATACTATTTATTATGATCTGGTGTAGATTCAAAAAAAAAACATCCCAGTAAAGTAGAATTTTGAAAAAAAAATCGGATCTACGGGATCGCATTTTAAGACTTGGGTTCGAAGTTTAAAATGCGTTATCTCTGGCCCTATGATGCTGAAAGGATTGAAATTTTGCACACGTACTATCTATTATGTTCTGATGTTAAATCAATAAAATATTTTGCAAAAGTAGCATTTCGAAAAAAAATTAATTCCACGGGATCGCATTTTAAGACTTGGGTCCAACTTTTATAAGGCGCTTTCTCAGGCCGTATGAGGCCGAAAGGTCTGAAATTTTGTACACGTTTTTTCTATTATGGTCTGTTTTAGACGCAATAAAAAACATCCCAGTAAAGTTGCATTTTGAAAAAAAAAACAGATCTACGGGATCGCATTTTAAGACTTGGGTTCGATTTTTATATGGCGTTTTCTCAAGCCCTTTGATGCCGAAAGGAATGAAATTTTTCACACGTAATAAAGATTATGGTGTGGTGTAGAATTAATAAAAACATCTAAGTAAAGAAGCAATTTGAAAATAAAATCAGTTCCACGGGATCGCATTTTAAGACTTGGGTTCGAACTTTATACGGCGTTTTCTCAAGCCCTTTGATGCCGAAAGGACTGAAATTTTTCACACGTAATAAAGATTATGGTGTGGTGTGGAATCAATAAAAATATCTTAGTAAAGAAGCAATTTGAAAAAAAATCAGTTCTTCGTAATCGCATTTTAAGACTTGGGTTCGAAGTTTAAAATGCGATATCTCAGGCCCTATGATGCAAAAAGCATTGAAATTTTGCACACGTTCTATCTATTATGGTCTGGTTTAGACGCAATTAAAAACATCCCAGTAAAGTAGCATTTTGAAAAAAAAATCAGATCTACGGGATCGCATTTTAAGACTTGGGTTCGATTTTTATAAGGCGTTTTCTCAAGCCCTATGATGCCCAAAGGACTGAAATTTTTCATAGGTAATAAAGATTATGGTTTGATGTAGAATCAATAAAAACATCTCAGTAATGAAACAATTTGAAAAGAAAATCAGTGCTACAAGAACGCATTTAAAGACTTGGGTTCGAACTTTATAAGGCGTTTTCTCAGGCCCTATGAAGCCGAAAGGACTGAAATTGTGCACACATACTATATATTATGATCTGGTGTAGATTCAAAAAACAAACATCCCAGTAAAGTAGCATTTTGAATAAAAATCGGATCTACGGGATCGCATTTTAAGACATGGGTTCGAAGTTTAAAATGAGTTATCTCGGGCCCTATGATGCTGAATGGATTGAAATTTTGCACACGTACTATCTATTATGTTCTGATGTTAAATCAATAAAATATTTTGCAAAAGAAGCATTTCGAAAAAAAATTAATTCGACGGGATCGCATTTTAAGACTTGGGTTCGAACTTTAAAAGGCGTTTTCTCAAGCCCTTTGATGCCGAAAGGACTGAAATTTTTCACACGTAATAAAGATTATGGTGTGGTGTAGAATTAATAAAAACATCTAAGTAAAGAAGCAATTTGAAAATAAAATCAGTTCCACGGGATCGCATTTTAAGACTTGGGTTCGAACTTTATAGGGCCTTTTCTCAAGCCCTTTGATGCCGAAAGGACTGAAATTTTTCACACGTAATAAAGATTATGGTGTGGTGTAGAATCAATAAAAATATCTTAGTAAAGAAGCAATTTGAAAAAAAATCAGTTCTTCGTAATCGCATTTTAAGACTTGGGTTCGAAGTTTAAAATGCGATATCTCAGGCCCTATGATGCTAAAAGCATTGAAATTTTGCACACGTTCTATCTATTATGGTCTGGTTTAGACGCAATTAAAAACATCCCAGTAAAGTAGCATTTTGAAAAAAAAATCAGATCTACGGGATCGCATTTTAAGACTTGGGTTCGATTTTTATAAGGCGTTTTCTCAAGCCCTATGATGCCCAAAGGACTGAAATTTTTCATAGGTAATAAAGATTATGGTTTGATGTAGAATCAATAAAAAAATCTCAGTAATGAAACAATTTGAAAAGAAAATCAGTGCTACGGGAACGCATTTAAAGACTTGGGTTCGAACTTTATAAGGCGTTTTCTTAGGCCCTATGAAGCCAAAAGGACTGAAATTGTGCACACATACTATATATTATGATCTGGTGTAGATTAAAAAAAAAACATCCCAGTAAAGTGGCATTTTGAAAAAAAAATCAGATCTACGGGATCGCATTATAAGACTTGGGTTCGATTTTTATAAAGCGTTTTCTCAAGCCCTATGATGCCCAAAGGACTGAAATTTTACATAGGTAATAAAGATTATGGTTTGATGTAGAATCAATAAAAACATCTCATTAATGAAACAATTTGAAAAGAAAATCAGTGCTACGGGAACTCATTTAAAGACTTGGGTTCGAACTTTATAAGGCGTTTTCTCAGGCCCTATGAAGCCGAAAGGACTGAAATTGTGCACACATACTATATATTATGATCTGGTGTAGATTAAAAAAAAACATCCCAGTAAAGTGGCATTTTGAAAAAAAATCGGATCTACGGGATCGCATTTTAAGACTTGGGTTCGAAGTTTAAAATGCGTTATCTCGGGCCCTATAATGCCGAAAGGATTGAAATTTTGCACACGTACTATCTATTATGTTCTGATGTTAAATCAATAAAATATTTTGCAAAAGTAGCATTTCGAAAAAAAATTAATTCCACGGGATCGCATTTTAAGACTTGGGTTCAACTTTTATAACGCGCTTTCTCAGGCCCTATGAAGCCGAAAGGTCTGAAATTTTGTACAAGTTCTATCTATTATGGTCTGTTTTAGACGCAATAAAAAACATCGAAGTAAAGTAGCATTTTGAAAAAAAAATCAGATCTACGGGATCGCATTTTAAGACTTGGGTTCGATTTTTATAAAGCGTTTTCTCAAGCCCTATGATGCCCAAAGGACTGAAATTTTTCACAGGTAATAAAGATTATGGTTTGATGTAGAATCAATAAAAACATCTCAGTAAAGAAGCAATTTGAAAAAAAAATCAGTGCTACGGGAACGCATTTAAAGACTTGGGTTCGAACTTTATAAGGCGTTTTCTCAGGCCCTATGAAGCCGAATGGACTGAAATTGTGCACACATACTATATATTATGATCTGGTGTAGATTCAAAAAAAAAAACATCCCAGTAAAGTAGCATTTTGAAAAAAAAATCAGATCTACGGGATCGCATTTTAAGACTTGTGTTCGATTTTTATAAGGGGTTTTCTCAAGCCCTTTGATGCCGAAAGGACTGAAACTTTTCACACGTAATAAAGATTATGGTGTGGTGTAGAATTAATAAAAACATCTAAGTAAAGAAGCAATTTGAAAAAAAAATCAGTTCCACTTGATCGCATTTTAAGACTTGGGTTCGAATTTTATAAGGCGTTTTCTCAAGCCCTTTGATGCCGAAAGGACTGAAATTTTTCACACGTAATAAAAATTATGGTGTGGTGTAGAATCAATAAAAATATCTTAGTAAAGAAGCAATTTGAAAAAAAATCAGTTCTTCGTAATCGCATTTTAAGACTTGGGTTCGAAGTTTAAAATGCGATATCTCAGGCCCTATGATGCTAAAAGCATTGAAATTTTGCACACGTTCTATCTATTATGGTCTGGTTTAGACGCAATTTAAAACATCCCAGTAAAGTAGCATTTTGAAAAAAAAATCAGGTCTACGGGATCGCATTTTAAGACTTGGTTTCGAATTTTATAAGGCGCTTTCTCAGGCCCTATGAAGCCGAAAGGACTGAAATTTTGTACACGTTCTATCTATAATGGTCTGGTTTAGACACAATAAAAAACATCCCAGTAAAGAAGCATTTTGAAAAAAAATCATTTCTACGAGATCGCATTTTACGACTTGGGTTCGAACTTTATAAGGCGTTTTCTCAGGCCCTATGAAGCCGAAAGGACTGAAATTGTGCACACGTACTATATATTATGATCCGGTGTGGATTCAAAAAAAAAAACATCCCAGTTTACTGGGATTTCTTTAGAAAGCATTTCGAAAAAAAATCGATTCCACGGGATCGCATTTTAAGACTTGGGTTCGATTTTTATAAAGCGTTTTCTCAAGCCCTATGATGCCCAAAGGACTGAAATTTTTCATAGGTAATAAAGATTATGGCTTGATGTAGAATTAATAAAAACATCTAAGTAAAGAAAAAATTTGAAAAAAAAATCAGTGCTACGGGAACGCATTTAAAGACTTGGGTTCGAACTTTATAAGGCGTTTTCTCAGGCCCTATGAAGCCGAAAGGACTGAAATTGTGCACACATACTATTTATTATGATCTGGTGTAGATTAAAAAAAAAACATCCCAGTAAAGTAGCATTTTGAAAAAAAAATCGGATCTACGGGATTGCATTTTAAGACTTGGGTTCGAAGTTTAAAATGCGTTATCTCTGGCCCTATGATGCTGAAAGGATTGAAATTTTGCACACGTACTATCTATTATGTTCTGATGTTAAATCAATAAAATATTTTGCAAAAGTAGCATTTCGAAAAAAAATTAATTCCACGGCATCGCATTTTAAGACTTGGGTCCAACTTTTATAAGGCGCTTTCTCAGGCCGTATGAGGCCGAAAGGTCTGAAATTTTGTACACGTTTTTTCTATTATGGTCTGTTTTAGACGCAATAAAAAACATCCCAGTAAAGTAGCATTTTGAAAAAAAAAACAGATCTACGGGATCGCATTTTAAGACTTGGGTTCGATTTTTATATGGCGTTTTCTCAAGCCCTATGATGCCCAAAGGACTGAAATTTTTCACAGGAAATAAAGATTATGGTTTGATGTAGAATCATTAAAAACATCTCAGTAAAGAAGCAATTTGAAAAAAAAATCAGTGCTACGGGATCGCATTTTAAGACTTGGGTTCGAACTTTATAAGGGGTTTTCTCAAGCCCTTTGATGCCGAAAGGACTGAAACTTTTCACACGTAATAAAGATTATGGTGTGGTGTAGAATTAATAAAAACATCTAAGTAAAGAAGCAATTTGAAAAAAAAATCAGTTCCACGTGATCGCATTTTAAGACTTGGGTTCGAATTTTATAAGGCGTTTTCTCAAGCCCTTTGATGCCGAAAGGACTGAAATTTTTCACACGTAATAAAGATTATGGTGTGGTGTAGAATCAATAAAAATATCTTAGTAAAGAAGCAATTTGAAAAAAAATCAGTTCTTCGTAATCGCATTTTAAGACTTGGGTTCGAAGTTTAAAATGCGATATCTCAGGCCCTATGATGATGAAAGCATTGAAATTTTGCACACGTTCTAACTATTATGGTCTGGTTAAGACGCAAA
Source organism: Hesperophylax magnus (assembly GCA_026573805.1). Classification (NCBI taxonomy): domain Eukaryota; kingdom Metazoa; phylum Arthropoda; class Insecta; order Trichoptera; family Limnephilidae; genus Hesperophylax; species Hesperophylax magnus. The sequence goes on from JAIUSX010000156.1 coordinate 35,709, forward strand.
AAAATCCCAGTAAAGTATCATTTTGAAAAAAAAATCAGATCTACGGGATCGCATTTTAAGACTTGGGTTCGATTTTTATAAGGCGTTTTCTCAAGCCCTATGATGCCCAAAGGACTGAATATTTTCACAGGTAATAAAGATTATGGTTTGATGTAGAATCAATAAAAACATCTCAGTAAAGAAGCAATTTGAAAAAAAAATCTGTGCTACGGGAACGCATTTAAAGACTTGGGTTCGAACTTTATAAGGCGTTTTCTCAGGCCCTATGAAGCCGAAAGGACTGAAATTGTGCACACATACTATATATTATGATCTGGTGTAGATTCAAAAAACAAACATCCCAGTAAAGTAGCATTTTGAATAAAAATCGGATCTAAGGGATCGCATTTTAAGACTTGGGTTCGAAGTTTAAAATGAGATATCTCGGGCCCTATGTTGCTGAATGGATTGAAATTTTGCACACGTACTATCTATTATGTTCTGATGTTAAATCAATAAAATATTTTGCAAAAGAAGCATTTCGAAAAAAAATTATTTCCACGGGATCGCATTTTAAGACTTGGGTTCAACTTTTATAAGGCGCTTTCTCAGGCCCTATGAAGCCGAAAGGTCTGAAATTTTGTACAAGTTCTATCTATTATGGTCTGTTTTAGACGCAATAAAAAACATCCCAGTAAAGTAGCATTTTGAAAAAAAAATCAGATCTACGGGATCGCATTTTAAGACTTGGGTTCGATTTTTATAAGGCGTTTTCTCAAGCCCTATGATGCCCAAAGGACTGAATATTTTCACAGGTAATAAAGATTATGGTTTGATGTAGAATCAATAAAAACATCTCAGTAAAGAAGCAATTTGAAAAAAAAATCTGTGCTACGGGAACGCATTTAAAGACTTGGGTTCGAACTTTATAAGGCGTTTTCTCAGGCCCTATGAAGCCGAAAGGACTGAAATTGTGCACACATACTATATATTATGATCTGGTGTAGATTCAAAAAACAAACATCCCAGTAAAGTAGCATTTTGAATAAAAATCGGATCTAAGGGATCGCATTTTAAGACTTGGGTTCGAAGTTTAAAATGAGATATCTCGGGCCCTATGTTGCTGAATGGATTGAAATTTTGCACACGTACTATCTATTATGTTCTGATGTTAAATCAATAAAATATTTTGCAAAAGAAGCATTTCGAAAAAAAATTAATTCCACGGGATCGCATTTTAAGACTTGGGTTCAACTTTTATAAGGCGCTTTCTCAGGCCCTATGAAGCCGAAAGGTCTGAAATTTTGTACAAGTTCTATCTATTATGGTCTGTTTTAGACGCAATAAAAAACATCCCAGTAAAGTAGCATTTTGAAAAAAAAATCAGATCTACGGGATCGCATTTTAAGACTTGGGTTCGATTTTTATAAGGCGTTTTCTCAAGCCCTATGATGCCCAAAGGACTGAAATTTTTCACAGGTCATAAAGATTATGGTTTGATGTAGAATCAATAAAAACATCTCATTAATGAAACAATTTGAAAAGAAAATCAGTGCTACGGGAACGCATTTAAAGACTTGGGTTCGAACTTTATAAGGCGTTTTCTCAGGCCCTATGAAGCCGAATGGACTGAAATTGTGCACACATACTATATATTATGATCTGGTGTAGATTCAAAAAAAAAAACATCCCAGTAAAGTAGCATTTTGAAAAAAAAATCAGATCTACGGGATCGCATTTTAAGACTTGTGTTCGATTTTTATAAGGGGTTTTCTCAAGCCCTTTGATGCCGAAAGGACTGAAACTTTTCACACGTAATAAAGATTATGGTGTGGTGTAGAATTAATAAAAACATCTAAGTAAAGAAGCAATTTGAAAAAAAAATCAGTTCCACGTGATCGCATTTTAAGACTTGGGTTCGAATTTTATAAGGCGTTTTCTCAAGCCCTTTGATGCCGAAAGGACTGAAATTTTTCACACGTAATAAAGATTATGGTGTGGTGTAGAATCAATAAAAATATCTTAGTAAAGAAGCAATTTGAAAAAAAATCAGTTCTTCGTAATCGCATTTTAAGACTTGGGTTCGAAGTTTAAAATGCGATATCTCAGGCCCTATGATGCTAAAAGCATTGAAATTTTGCACACGTTCTATCTATTATGGTCTGGTTTACACGCAATTTAAAACATCCCAGTAAAGTAGCATTTTGAAAAAAAAATCAGGTCTACGGGATCGCATTTTAAGACTTGGTTTCGAATTTTATAAGGCGCTTTCTCAGGCCCTATGAAGCCGAAAGGACTGAAATTTTGTACACGTTCTATCTATAATGGTCTGGTTTAGACACAATAAAAAACATCCCAGTAAAGAAGCATTTTGAAAAAAAATCATTTCTACGAGATCGCATTTTACGACTTGGGTTCGAACTTTATAAGGCGTTTTCTCAGGCCCTATGAAGCCGAAAGGACTGAAATTGTGCACACGTACTATATATTATGATCCGGTGTGGATTCAAAAAAAAAAACATCTCAGTTTACTGGGATTTCTTTAGAAAGCATTTCGAAAAAAAAACGATTCCACGGGATCGCATTTTAAGACTTGAGTTTGATTTTTATAAAGCGTTTTCTCAAGCCCTATGATGCCCAAAGGACTGAAATTTTTCATAGGTAATAAAGATTATGGCTTGATGTAGAATTAATAAAAACATCTAAGTAAAGAAAAAATTTGAAAAAAAAATCAGTGCTACGGGAACGCATTTAAAGACTTGGGTTCGAACTTTATAAGGCGTTTTCTCAGGCCCTATGAAGCCGAAAGGACTGAAATTGTGCACACATACTATTTATTATGATCTGGTGTAGATTAAAAAAAAAACATCCCAGTAAAGTAGCATTTTGAAAAAAAAATCGGATCTACGGGATTGCATTTTAAGACTTGGGTTCGAAGTTTAAAATGCGTTATCTCTGGCCCTATGATGCTGAAAGGATTGAAATTTTGCACACGTACTATCTATTATGTTCTGATGTTAAATCAATAAAATATTTTGCAAAAGTAGCATTTCGAAAAAAAATTAATTCCACGGGATCGCATTTTAAGACTTGGGTCCAACTTTTATAAGGCGCTTTCTCAGGCCGTATGAGGCCGAAAGGTCTGAAATTTTGTACACGTTTTTTCTATTATGGTCTGTTTTAGACGCAATAAAAAACATCCCAGTAAAGTAGCATTTTGAAAAAAAAAACAGATCTACGGGATCGCATTTTAAGACTTGGGTTCGATTTTTATATGGCGTTTTCTCAAGCCCTATGATGCCCAAAGGACTGAAATTTTTCACAGGAAATAAAGATTATGGTTTGATGTAGAATCATTAAAAACATCTCAGTAAAGAAGCAATTTGAAAAAAAAATCAGTGCTACGGGATCGCATTTTAAGACTTGGGTTCGAACTTTATAAGGGGTTTTCTCAAGCCCTTTGATGCCGAAAGGACTGAAACTTTTCACACGTAATAAAGATTATGGTGTGGTGTAGAATTAATAAAAACATCTAAGTAAAGAAGCAATTTGAAAAAAAAAATCAGTTCCACGTGATCGCATTTTAGTTCGAATTTTATAAGGCGTTTTCTCAAGCCCTTTGATGCCGAAAGGACTGAAATTTTTCACACGTAATAAAGATTATGGTGTGGTGTAGAATCAATAAAAATATCTTAGTAAAGAAGCAATTTGAAAAAAAATCAGTTCTTCGTAATCGCATTTTAAGACTTGGGTTCGAAGTTTAAAATGCGATATCTCAGGCCCTATGATCATGAAAGCATTGAAATTTTGCACACGTTCTAACTATTATGGTCTGGTTAAGACGCAAAAAAATCCCAGTGAAGTATCATTTTGAAAAAAAAATCAGATCTACGGGATCGCATTTTAAGACTTGGGTTCGATTTTTATAAGGCGTTTTCTCAAGCCCTATGATGCCCAAAGGACTGAATATTTTCACAGGTAATAAAGATTATGGTTTGATGTAGAATCAATAAAAACATCTCAGTAAAGAAGCAATTTGAAAAAAAAATCTGTGCTACGGGAACGCATTTAAAGACTTAGGTTCGAACTTTATAAGGCGTTTTCTCAGGCCCTATGAAGCCGAAAGGACTGAAATTGTGCACACATACTATATATTATGATCTGGTGTAGATTCAAAAAACAAACATCCCAGTAAAGTAGCATTTTGAATAAAAATCGGATCTACGGGATCGCATTTTAAGACTTGGGTTCGAAGTTTAAAATGAGATATCTCGGGCCCTATGTTGCTGAATGGATTGAAATTTTGCACACGTACTATCTATTATGTTCTGATGTTAAATCAATAAAATATTTTGCAAAAGAAGCATTTCGAAAAAAAATTAATTCCACGGGATCGCATTTTAAGACTCGGGTTCAACTTTTATAAGGCGCTTTCTCAGGCCCTATGAAGCCGAAAGGTCTGAAATTTTGTACACGTTTTATCTATTATGGTCTGTTTTAGACGCAATAAAAAACATCCCAGTAAAGTAGCATTTTGAAAAAAAAATCAGATCTACGGGATCGCATTTTAAGACTTGGGTTCGATTTTTATAAGGCGTTTTCTCAAGCCCTATGATGCCCAAAGGACTGAAATTTTTCACAGGTAATAAAGATTATGGTTTGATGTAGAATCAATAAAAACAACTCAGTAGAGAAGCAATTTTAAAAAAAAATCAGTGCTACGGGAACGCATTTAAAGACTTGGGTTCGAACTTTATAAGGCGTTTTCTCAGGCCCTATGAAGCCAAAAGGACTGAAATTGTGCACACATACTATATATTATGATCTGGTGTAGATTAAAAAAAAAACATCCCAGTAAAGTGGCATTTTGAAAAAAAAAATCAGATCTACGGGATCGCATTTTAAGACTTGGGTTCGATTTTTATAAAGCGTTTTCTCAAGCCCTATGATGCCCGAAGGAACGGAAATTTTTCATAGGTAATAAAGATTATGGTTTGATGTAGAATCAATAAAAACATCTCAGTAAAGAAACAATTTGAAAAGAAAATCAGTGCTACGGGAACGCATTTAAAGACTTGGGTTCGAACTTTATAAGGCGTTTTCTCAGGCCCTATGAAGCCGAAAGGACTGAAATTGTGCACACATACTATATATTATGATCTGGTGTAGATTAAAAAAAAACATCCCAGTAAAGTAGCATTTTGAAAAAAAATCGGATCTACGGGATCGCATTTTAAGACTTGGGTTCGAAGTTTAAAATGCGATATCTCAGGCCCTATGATGCTAAAAGCATTGAAATTTTGCACACGTTCTATCTATTATGGTCTGGTTTAGACGCAATTAAAAACATCCCAGTAAAGTAGGATTTTGAAAAAAAAATCAGATCTACGGGATCGCATTTTAAGACTTGGGTTCGATTTTTATAAGGCGTTTTCTCAAGCCCTATGATGCCCAAAGGACTGAAATTTTTCACAGGTAATAAAGATTATGGTTTAATGTAGAATCAATAAAAACAACTCAGTAAAGAAGCAATTTGAAAAAAAAATCAGTGCTACGGGAACGCATTTAAAGACTTGGGTTCGAACTTTATAAGGCGTTTTCTCAGGCCCTATGAAGCCAAAAGGACTAAAATTGTGCACACATACTATATATTATGATCTGGTGTACATTAAAATAAAAACATCCCAGTAAAGTGGCATTTTGAAAAAAAAAATCAGATCTACGGGATCGCATTTTAAGACTTGGGTTCGAAGTTTAAAATGCGATATCTCAGGCCCTATGATGCTAAAAGCATTGAAATTTTGAACACGTTCTATCTATTATGGTCTGGTTTAGACGCAATTAAAAACATCCCAGTCAAGTAGCATTTTAAAAAAAAAATCAGGTCTACGGGATCGCATTTTAAGACTTAGTTTCGAATTTTATAAGGCGCTTTCTCAGACCCTATGAAGCCGAAAGGACTGAAATTTTGTACACGTTCTATCTATAATGGTCTGGTTTAGACACAATAAAAAACATCCCAGTAAAGAAGCATTTTGAAAAAAAATCATTTCTACGAGATCGCATTTTAAGACTTGGCTTCGAACTTTATAAGGCGTTTTCTCAGGCCGTATGAAGCCGAAAGGACTGAAATTGTGCACACGTACTATATATTATGATCTGGTGTAGATTCAAAAAAAAAACATCCCAGTTTACTGGGATTTCTTGAGAAAGCATTTCGAAAAAAAATCGATTACATGGGATCGCATTTTAAGCCTTGGGTTCGATTTTTATAAAGCGTTTTCTCAAGCCCTATGATGCCCAAAAGACTGAAATTTTTCATAGGTAATAAAGATTATGGTTTGATGTAGAATCAATAAAAACATCTAAGTAAAGAAAAAATTTGAAAAAAAAATCAGTGCTACGGGAACGCATTTAAAGACTTGGCTTCGAACTTTAAAAGGCGTTTTCTCAAGCCCTTTGATGCCGAAAGGACTGAAATTTTTCACACGTAATAAAGATTATGGTGTGGTGTAGAATTAATAAAAACATCTAAGTAAAGAAGCAATTTGAAAATAAAATCAGTTCCACGTGATCGCATTTTAAGACTTGGGTTCGAACTTTATAGGGCGTTTTCTCAAGCCCTTTGATGCCGAAAGGACTGAAATTTTTCACACGTAATAAAGATTATGGTGTGGTGTAGAATCAATAAAAATATCTTAGTAAAGAAGCAATTTGAAAAAAAATCAGTTCTTCGTAATCGCATTTTAAGACTTGGGTTCGAAGTTTAAAATGCGATATCTCAGGCCCTATGATGCTAAAAGCATTGAAATTTTGCACACGTTCTATCTATTATGGTCTGGTTTAGACGCAATTAAAAACATCCCAGTAAAGTAGCATTTTGAAAAAAAAATCAGATCTACGGGATCGCATTTTAAGACTTGGGTTCGATTTTTATAAGGCGTTTTCTCAAGCCCTATGATGCCCAAAGGACTGAAATTTTTCATAGGTAATAAAGATTATGGTTTGATGTAGAATCAATAAAAAAATCTCAGTAATGAAACAATTTGAAAAGAAAATCAGTGCTACGGGAACGCATTTAAAGACTTGGGTTCGAACTTTATAAGGCGTTTTCTCAGGCCCTATGAAGCCAAAAGGACTGAAATTGTGCACACATACTATATATTATGATCTGGTGTAGATTAAAAAAAAAACATCCCAGTAAAGTGGCATTTTGAAAAAAAAATCAGATCTACGGGATCGCATTATAAGACTTGGGTTCGATTTTTATAAAGCGTTTTCTCAAGCCCTATGATGCCCAAAGGACTGAAATTTTACATAGGTAATAAAGATTATGGTTTGATGTAGAATCAATAAAAACATCTCATTAATGAAACAATTTGAAAAGAAAATCAGTGCTACGGGAACTCATTTAAAGACTTGGGTTCGAACTTTATAAGGCGTTTTCTCAGGCCCTATGAAGCCGAAAGGACTGAAATTGTGCACACATACTATATATTATGATCTGGTGTAGATTAAAAAAAAACATCCCAGTAAAGTGGCATTTTGAAAAAAAATCGGATCTACGGGATCGCATTTTAAGACTTGGGTTCGAAGTTTAAAATGCGTTATCTCGGGCCCTATAATGCCGAAAGGATTGAAATTTTGCACACGTACTATCTATTATGTTCTGATGTTAAATCAATAAAATATTTTGCAAAAGTAGGATTTCGAAAAAAAATTAATTCCACGGGATCGCATTTTAAGACTTGGGTTCAACTTTTATAACGCGCTTTCTCAGGCCCTATGAAGCCGAAAGGTCTGAAATTTTGTCCTAGTTCTATCTATTATGGTCTGTTTTAGACGCAATAAAAAACATCCCAGTAAAGTAGCATTTTGAAAAAAAAATCAGATCTACGGGATCGCATTTTAAGACTTGGGTTCGATTTTTATAAAGCGTTTTCTCAAGCCCTATGATGCCCAAAGGACTGAAATTTTTCACAGGTAATAAAGATTATGGTTTGATGTAGAATCAATAAAAACATCTCAGTTAAGAAGCAATTTGAAAAAAAAATCAGTGCTACGGGATCGCATTTTAAGACTTGGGTTCGAACTTTATAAGGCGTTTTCTCAGGCCCTATGAAGCCGAAAGGACTGAAATTGTGCACACATACTATATATTATGATCTGGTGTAGATTCAAAAAACAAACATCCCAGTAAAGTAGCATTTTGAATAAAAATCGGATCTACGGGATCGCATTTTAAGACTTGGGTTCGAAGTTTAAAATGAGATATCTCGGGCCCTATGTTGCTGAATGGATTGAAATTTTGCACACGTACTATCTATTATGTTCTGATGTTAAATCAATAAAATATTTTGCAAAAGAAGCATTTCGAAAAAAAATTAATTCCACGGGATCGCATTTTAAGACTTGGGTTCAACTTTTATAAGGCGCTTTCTCAGGCCCTATGAAGCCGAAAGGTCTGAAATTTTGTACAAGTTCTATCTATTATGGTCTGTTTTAGACGCAATAAAAAACATCCCAGTAAAGTAGCATTTTGAAAAAAAAATCAGATCTACGGGATCGCATTTTAAGACTTGGGTTCGATTTTTATAAGGCGTTTTCTCAAGCCCTATGATGCCCAAAGGACTGAAATTGTGCACACATACTATATATTATGATCTGGTGTAGATTAAAAAAAAAACATCCCAGTAAAGTGGCATTTTGAAAAAAAAATCAGATCTACGGGATCGCATTATAAGACTTGGGTTCGATTTTTATAAAGCGTTTTCTCAAGCCCTATGATGCCCAAAGGACTGAAATTTTACACAGGTAATAAAGATTATGGTTTGATGTAGAATCAATAAAAACAACTCAGTAGAGAAGCAATTTAAAAAAAAATCAGTGCTACGGGAACGCATTTAAAGACTTGGGTTCGAACTTTATAAGGCGTTTTCTCAGGCCCTATGAAGCCAAAAGGACTGAAATTGTGCACACATACTATATATTATGATCTGGTGTAGATTAAAAAAAAAACATCCCAGTAAAGTGGCATTTTGAAAAAAAAATCAGATCTACGGGATCGCATTATAAGACTTGGGTTCGATTTTTATAAAGCGTTTTCTCAAGCCCTATGATGCCCAAAGGACTGAAATTTTACATAGGTAATAAAGATTATGGTTTGATGTAGAATCAATAAAAACATCTCATTAATGAAACAATTTGAAAAGAAAATCAGTGCTACGGGAACTCATTTAAAGACTTGGGTTCGAACTTTATAAGGCGTTTTCTCAAGCCCTTTGATGCCGAAAGGACTGAAACTTTTCACACGTAATAAAGATTATGGTGTGGTGTAGAATTAATAAAAACATCTAAGTAAAGAAGCAATTTGAAAAAAAAATCAGTTCCACGTGATCGCATTTTAAGACTTGGGTTCGAAGTTTAAAATGCGATATCTCAGGCCCTATGATGATGAAAGCATTGAAATTTTGCACACGTTCTAACTATTATGGTCTGGTTAAGACGCAAAAAAATCCCAGTAAAGTATCATTTTGAAAAAAAAATCAGATCTACGGGATCGCATTTTAAGACTTGGGTTCGATTTTTATAAGGCGTTTTCTCAAGCCCTATGATGCCCAAAGGACTGAATATTTTCACAGGTAATAAAGATTATGGTTTGATGTAGAATCAATAAAAACATCTCAGTAAAGAAGCAATTTGAAAAAAAAATCTGTGCTACGGGAACGCATTTAAAGACTTGGGTTCGAACTTTATAAGGCGTTTTCTTAGGCCCTATGAAGCCGAAAGGACTGAAATTGTGCACACATACTATATATTATGATCTGGTGTAGATTCAAAAAACAAACATCCCAGTAAAGTAGCATTTTGAATAAAAATCGGATCTACGGGATCGCATTTTAAGACTTGGGTTCGAAGTTTAAAATGAGATATCTCGGGCCCTATGTTGCTGAATGGATTGAAATTTTGCACACGTACTATCTATTATGTTCTGATGTTAAATCAATAAAATATTTTGCAAAAGAAGCATTTCGAAAAAAAATTAATTCCACGGGATCGCATTTTAAGACTTGGGTTCAACTTTTATAAGGCGCTTTCTCAGGTCCTATGAAGCCGAAAGGTCTGAAATTTTGTACAAGTTCTATCTATTATGGTCTGTTTTAGACGCAATAAAAAACATCCCAGTAAAGTAGCATTTTGAAAAAAAAATCAGATCTACGGGATCGCATTTTAAGACTTGGGTTCGATTTTTATAAAGCGTTTTCTCAAGCCCTATGATGCCCAAAGGACTGAAATTTTTCACAGGTAATAAAGATTATGGTTTGATGTAGAATCAATAAAAACATCTCAGTAAAGAAGCAATTTGAAAAAAAAATCAGTGCTACGGGAACGCATTTAAAGACTTGGGTTCGAACTTTATAAGGCGTTTTCTCAGGCCCTATGAAGCCGAATGGACTGAAATTGTGCACACATACTATATATTATGATCTGGTGTAGATTCAAAAAAAAAAACATCCCAGTAAAGTAGCATTTTGAAAAAAAAATCAGATCTACGGGATCGCATTTTAAGACTTGTGTTCGATTTTTATAAGGGGTTTTCTCAAGCCCTTTGATGCCGAAAGGACTGAAACTTTTCACACGTAATAAAGATTATGGTGTGGTGTAGAATTAATAAAAACATCTAAGTAAAGAAGCAATTTGAAAAAAAAATCAGTTCCACGTGATCGCATTTTAAGACTTGGGTTCGAATTTTATAAGGCGTTTTCTCAAGCCCTTTGATGCCGAAAGGACTGAAATTTTTCACACGTAATAAAGATTATGGTGTGGTGAAGAATCAATAAAAATATCTTAGTAAAGAAGCAATTTGAAAAAAAATCAGTTCTTCGTAATCGCATTTTAAGACTTGGGTTCGAAGTTTAAAATGCGATATCTCAGGCCCTATGATGCTAAAAGCATTGAAATTTTGCACACGTTCTATCTATTATGGTCTGGTTTACACGCAATTTAAAACATCCCAGTAAAGTAGCATTTTGAAAAAAAAATCAGGTCTACGGGATCGCATTTTAAGACTTGGTTTCGAATTTTATAAGGCGCTTTCTCAGGCCCTATGAAGCCGAAAGGACTGAAATTTTGTACACGTTCTATCTATAATGGTCTGGTTTAGACACAATAAAAAACATCCCAGTAAAGAAGCATTTTGAAAAAAAATCATTTCTACGAGATCGCATTTTACGACTTGGGTTCGAACTTTATAAGGCGTTTTCTCAGGCCCTATGAAGCCGAAAGGACTGAAATTGTGCACACGTACTATATATTATGATCCGGTGTGGATTCAAAAAAAAAAACATCCCAGTTTACTGGGATTTCTTTAGAAAGCATTTCGAAAAAAAATCGATTCCACGGGATCGCATTTTAAGACTTGGGTTCGATTTTTATAAAGCGTTTTCTCAAGCCCTATGATGCCCAAAGGACTGAAATTTTTCATAGGTAATAAAGATTATGGCTTGATGTAGAATTAATAAAAACATCTAAGTAAAGAAAAAATTTGAAAAAAAAATCAGTGCTACGGGAACGCATTTAAAGACTTGGGTTCGAACTTTATAAGGCGTTTTCTCAGGCCCTATGAAGCCGAAAGGACTGAAATTGTGCACACATACTATTTATTATGATCTGGTGTAGATTAAAAAAAAAACATCCCAGTAAAGTAGCATTTTGAAAAAAAAATCGGATCTACGGGATTGCATTTTAAGACTTGGGTTCGAAGTTTAAAATGCGTTATCTCTGGCCCTATGATGCTGAAAGGATTGAAATTTTGCACACGTACTATCTATTATGTTCTGATGTTAAATCAATAAAATATTTTGCAAAAGTAGCATTTCGAAAAAAAATTAATTCCACGGGATCGCATTTTAAGACTTGGGTCCAACTTTTATAAGGCGCTTTCTCAGGCCGTATGAGGCCGAAAGGTCTGAAATTTTGTACACGTTTTTTCTATTATGGTCTGTTTTAGACGCAATAAAAAACATCCCAGTAAAGTAGCATTTTGAAAAAAAAAACAGATCTACGGGATCGCATTTTAAGACTTGGGTTCGATTTTTATATGGCGTTTTCTCAAGCCCTATGATGCCCAAAGGACTGAAATTTTTCACAGGAAATAAAGATTATGGTTTGATGTAGAATCATTAAAAACATCTCAGTAAAGAAGCAATTTGAAAAAAAAATCAGTGCTACGGGATCGCATTTTAAGACTTGGGTTCGAACTTTATAAGGGGTTTTCTCAAGCCCTTTGATGCCGAAAGGACTGAAACTTTTCACACGTAATAAAGATTATGGTGTGGTGTAGAATTAATAAAAACATCTAAGTAAAGAAGCAATTTGAAAAAAAAATCAGTTCCACGTGATCGCATTTTAAGACTTGGATTCGAATTTTATAAGGCGTTTTCTCAAGCCCTATGATGCCGAAAGGACTGAAATTTTTCACACGTAATAAAGATTATGGTGTGGTGTAGAATCAATAAAAATATCTTAGTAAAGAAGCAATTTGAAAAAAAATCAGTTCTTCGTAATCGCATTTTAAGACTTGGGTTCGAAGTTTAAAATGCGATATCTCAGGCCCTATGATCATGAAAGCATTGAAATTTTGCACACGTTCTAACTATTATGGTCTGGTTAAGACGCAAAAAAATCCCAGTAAAGTATCATTTTGAAAAAAAAATCAGATCTACGGGATCGCATTTTAAGACTTGGGTTCGATTTTTATAAGGCGTTTTCTCAAGCCCTATGATGCCCAAAGGACTGAATATTTTCACCGGTAATAAAGATTATGGTTTGATGTAGAATCAATAAAAACATCTCAGTAAAGAAGCAATTTGAAAAAAAAATCTGTGCTACGGGAACGCATTTAAAGACTTGGGTTCGAACTTTATAAGGCGTTTTCTCAGGCCCTATGAAGCCGAAAGGACTGAAATTGTGCACACATACTATATATTATGATCTGGTGTAGATTCAAAAAACAAACATCCCAGTAAAGTAGCATTTTGAATAAAAATCGGATCTACGGGATCGCATTTTAAGACTTGGGTTCGAAGTTTAAAATGAGATATCTCGGGCCCTATGTTGCTGAATGGATTGAAATTTTGCACACGTACTATCTATTATGTTCTGATGTTAAATCAATAAAATATTTTGCAAAAGAAGCATTTCGAAAAAAAATTAATTCCACGGGATCGCATTTTAAGACTTGGGTTCAACTTTTATAAGGCGCTTTCTCAGGCCCTATGAAGCCGAAAGGTCTTAAATTTTGTACAAGTTCTATCTATTATGGTCTGTTTTAGACGCAATAAAAAACATCCCAGTAAAGTAGCATTTTGAAAAAAAAATCAGATCTACGGGATCGCATTTTAAGACTTGGGTTCGATTTTTATAAGGCGTTTTCTCAAGCCCTATGATGCCCAAAGGACTGAAATTTTTCACAGGTAATAAAGATTATGGTTTGATGTAGAATCAATAAAAACATCTCAGTAAAGAAGCAATTTGAAAAAAAAATCAGTGCTACGGGAACGCATTTAAAGACTTGGGTTCGAACTTTATAAGGCGTTTTCTCAGGCCCTATGAAGCCGAAAGGACTGAAATTGTGCACACATACTATATATTATGATCTGGTGTAGATTCAAAAAAAAAACATCCCAGTAAAGTAGCATTTTGAAAAAAAAATCAGATCTACGGGATCGCATTTTAAGATTTGTGTTCGATTTTTATAAGGCGTTTTCTCAAGCCCTATGATGCCCAAAGGACTGAAATATTTCACAGGTAATAAAGATTATGGTTTGATGTAGAATGAATAAAAACATCTCAGTAAAGAAGCAATTTGGAAAAAGAATCAGTGCTACGGGAACGCATTTAAAGACTTGGGTTCGATTTTTATAAGGCGTTTTCTCAGGCCCTATGAAGCCGAAAGGACTGAAATTGTGCACACATACTATATATTATGATCTGGTGTAGATTCAAAAAACAAACATCCCAGTAAAGTAGCATTTTGAATAAAAATCGGATCTACGGGATCGCATTTTAAGACTTGGGTTCGAAGTTTAAAATGCGTTATCTCGGGCCCTATCATGCTGAAAGGATTGAAATTTTGCACACGTACTATCTATTATGTTCTGATGTTAAATGAATAAAATATTTTCCAAAAGTAGCATTTCGAAAAAAAATTAATTCCACGGGATCGCATTTTAAGACTCGGGTTCAACTTTTATAAGGCGCTTTCTCAGGCCCTATGAAGCCGAAAGGTCTGAAATTTTGTACACGTTTTATCTATTATGGTCTGTTTTAGACGCAATAAAAAACATCCCAGTAAAGTAGCATTTTGAAAAAAAAATCAGATCTACGGGATCGCATTTTAAGACTTGGGTTCGAACTTTATAAGGCGTTTTCTCAGGCCCTATGAAGCCGAAAGGACTGAAATTGTGCACACATACTATATATTATGATCTGGTGTAGATTAAAAAAAAACATCCCAGTAAAGTAGCATTTTGAAAAAAAATCGGATCTACAGGATCGCATTTTAAGACTTGGGTTCGAAGTTTAAAATGCGATATCTCAGGCCCTATGATGCTAAAAGCATTGAAATTTTGCACACGTTCTATCTATTATGGTCTGGTTTAGACGCAATTAAAAACATCCCAGTAAAGTAGGATTTTGAAAAAAAAATCAGATCTACGGGATCGCATTTTAAGACTTGGGTTCGATTTTTATAAGGCGTTTTCTCAAGCCCTATGATGCCCAAAGGACTGAAATTTTTCACAGGTAATAAAGATTATGGTTTAATGTAGAATCAATAAAAACAACTCAGTAAAGAAGCAATTTGAAAAAAAAATCAGTGCTACGGGAACGCATTTAAAGACTTGGGTTCGAACTTTATAAGGCGTTTTCTCAGGCCCTATGAAGCCAAAAGGACTAAAATTGTGCACACATACTATATATTATGATCTGGTGTACATTAAAAAAAAAACATCCCAGTAAAGTGGCATTTTGAAAAAAAAAATCAGATCTACGGGATCGCATTATAAGACTTGGGTTCGATTTTTATAAAGCGTTTTCTCAAGCCCTATGATGCCCAAAGGACTGAAATTTTTCATAGGTAATAAAGATTATGGTTTGATGTAGAATCAATAAAAACATCTAAGTAAAGAAAAAATTTGAAAAAAAAATCAGTGCTACGGGAACGCATTTAAAGACATGGGTTCGAACTTTATAAGGCGTTTTCTCAGGCCCTGTGAAGCCGAAAGGACTGAAATTTTGTACACGTTCTTTCTATTATGGTCTGGTTTAGACGCAATAAAAAACATCCCAGTCAAGTAGCATTTTAAAAAAAAAATCAGGTCTACGGGATCGCATTTTAAGACTTAGTTTCGAATTTTATAAGGCGCTTTCTCAGGCCCTATGAAGCCGAAAGGACTGAAATTTTGTACACGTTCTATCTATAATGGTCTGGTTTAGACACAATAAAAAACATCCCAGTAAAGAAGCATTTTGAAAAAAAATCATTTCTACGAGATCGCATTTTAAGACTTGGGTTCGAACTTTATAAGGCGTTATCTCAGGCCGTATGAAGCCGAAAGGACTGAAATTGTGCACACGTACTATATATTATGATCTGGTGTAGATTCAAAAAAAAAACATCCCAGTTTACTGGGATTTCTTTAGAAAGCATTTCGAAAAAAAATCGATTACACGGGATCGCATTTTAAGCCTTGGGTTCGATTTTTATAAAGCGTTTTCTCAAGCCCTATGATGCCCAAAAGACTGAAATTTTTCATAGGTAATAAAGATTATGGTTTGATGTAGAATCAATAAAAACATCTAAGTAAAGAAAAAATTTGATAAAAAAATCAGTGCTACGGGAACGCATTTAAAGACTTGGCTTCGAACTTTATAAGGCGTTTTCTCAGGCCCTATGAAGCCAAAAGGACTAAAATTGTGCACACATACTATATATTATGATCTGGTGTACATTAAAAAAAAAACATCCCAGTAAAGTGGCATTTTGAAAAAAAAAATCAGATCTACGGGATCGCATTATAAGACTTGGGTTCGATTTTTATAAAGCGTTTTCTCAAGCCCTATGATGCCCAAAGGACTGAAATTTTTCATAGGTAATAAAGATTATGGTTTGATGTAGAATCAATAAAAACATCTAAGTAAAGAAAAAATTTGAAAAAAAAATCAGTGCTACGGGAACGCATTTAAAGACATGGGTTCGAACTTTATAAGGCGTTTTCTCAGGCCCTGTGAAGCCGAAAGGACTGAAATTTTGTACACGTTCTTTCTATTATGGTCTGGTTTAGACGCAATAAAAAACATCCCAGTCAAGTAGCATTTTAAAAAAAAAATCAGGTCTACGGGATCGCATTTTAAGACTTAGTTTCGAATTTTATAAGGCGCTTTCTCAGGCCCTATGAAGCCGAAAGGACTGAAATTTTGTACACGTTCTATCTATAATGGTCTGGTTTAGACACAATAAAAAACATCCCAGTAAAGAAGCATTTTGAAAAAAAATCATTTCTACGAGATCGCATTTTAAGACTTGGGTTCGAACTTTATAAGGCGTTTTCTCAGGCCGTATGAAGCCGAAAGGACTGAAATTGTGCACACGTACTATATATTATGATCTGGTGTAGATTCAAAAAAAAAACATCCCAGTTTACTGGGATTTCTTTAGAAAGCATTTCGAAAAAAAATCGATTACACGGGATCGCATTTTAAGCCTTGGGTTCGATTTTTATAAAGCGTTTTCTCAAGCCCTATGATGCCCAAAAGACTGAAATTTTTCATAGGTAATAAAGATTATGGTTTGATGTAGAATCAATAAAAACATCTAAGTAAAGAAAAAATTTGAAAAAAAAATCAGTGCTACGGGAACGCATTTAAAGACTTGGCTTCGAACTTTATAAGGCGTTTTCTCAGGCCCTATGAAGCCGAAAGGACTGAAATTGTGCACACATACTATATATTATGATCTGGTGTTGATTCAAAAAACAAACATCCCAGTAAAGTAGCATTTTGAAAAAAAATCGGATCTACGGGATCGCATTTTAAGACTTGGGTTCGAAGTTTAAAATGCGATATCTCAGGCCGTATGATGCTAAAAGCATTGAAATTTTGCACACGTTCTATCTATTATGGTCTGGTTTAGACGCAATTAAAAACATCCCAGTAAAGTAGGATTTTGAAAAAAAAATCAGATCTACGGGATCGCATTTTAAGACTTGGGTTCGATTTTTATAAGGCGTTTTCTCAAGCCCTATGATGCCCAAAGGACTGAAATTTTTCACAGGTAATAAAGATTATGGTTTAATGTAGAATCAATAAAAACAACTCAGTAAAGAAGCAATTTGAAAAAAAAATCAGTGCTACGGGAACGCATTTAAAGACTTGGGTTCGAACTTTATAAGGCGTTTTCTCAGGCCCTATGAAGCCAAAAGGACTAAAATTGTGCACACATACTATATATTATGATCTGGTGTACATTAAAAAAAAAACATCCCAGTAAAGTGGCATTTTGAAAAAAAAAATCAGACTACGGGATCGCATTATAAGACTTGGGTTCGATTTTTATAAAGCGTTTTCTCAAGCCCTATGATGCCCAAAGGACTGAAATTTTTCATAGGTAATAAAGATTATGGTTTGATGTAGAATCAATAAAAACATCTAAGTAAAGAAAAAATTTGAAAAAAAAATCAGTGCTACGGGAACGCATTTAAAGACATGGGTTCGAACTTTATAAGGCGTTTTCTCAGGCCCTGTGAAGCCGAAAGGACTGAAATTTTGTACACGTTCTTTCTATTATGGTCTGGTTTAGACGCAATAAAAAACATCCCAGTCAAGTAGCATTTTTAAAAAAAAATCAGGTCTACGGGATCGCATTTTAAGACTTAGTTTCGAATTTTATAAGGCGCTTTCTCAGGCCCTATGAAGCCGAAAGGACTGAAATTTTGTACACGTTCTATCTATAATGGTCTGGTTTAGACACAATAAAAAACATCCCAGTAAAGAAGCATTTTGAAAAAAAATCATTTCTACGAGATCGCATTTTAAGACTTGGGTTCGAACTTTATAAGGCGTTTTCTCAGGCCGTATGAAGCCGAAAGGACTGAAATTGTGCACACGTACTATATATTATGATCTGGTGTAGATTCAAAAAAAAAACATCCCAGTTTACTGGGATTTCTTTAGAAAGCATTTCGAAAAAAAATCGATTACACGGGATCGCATTTTAAGCCTTGGGTTCGATTTTTATAAAGCGTTTTCTCAAGCCCTATGATGCCCAAAAGACTGAAATTTTTCATAGGTAATAAAGATTATGGTTTGATGTAGAATCAATAAAAACATCTAAGTAAAGAAAAAATTTGAAAAAAAAATCAGTGCTACGGGAACGCATTTAAAGACTTGGCTTCGAACTTTATAAGGCGTTTTCTCAGGCCCTATGAAGCCAAAAGGACTAAAATTGTGCACACATACTATATATTATGATCTGGTGTACATTAAAAAAAAAACATCCCAGTAAAGTGGCATTTTGAAAAAAAAAATCAGATCTACGGGATCGCATTATAAGACTTGGGTTCGATTTTTATAAAGCGTTTTCTCAAGCCCTATGATGCCCAAAGGACTGAAATTTTTCATAGGTAATAAAGATTATGGTTTGATGTAGAATCAATAAAAACATCTAAGTAAAGAAAAAATTTGAAAAAAAAATCAGTGCTACGGGAACGCATTTAAAGACATGGGTTCGAACTTTATAAGGCGTTTTCTCAGGCCCTGTGAAGCCGAAAGGACTGAAATTTTGTACACGTTCTTTCTATTATGGTCTGGTTTAGACGCAATAAAAAACATCCCAGTCAAGTAGCATTTTAAAAAAAAAATCAGGTCTACGGGATCGCATTTTAAGACTTAGTTTCGAATTTTATAAGGCGCTTTCTCAGGCCCTATGAAGCCGAAAGGACTGAAATTTTGTACACGTTCTATCTATAATGGTCTGGTTTAGACACAATAAAAAACATCCCAGTAAAGAAGCATTTTGAAAAAAAATCATTTCTACGAGATCGCATTTTAAGACTTGGGTTCGAACTTTATAAGGCGTTTTCTCAGGCCGTATGAAGCCGAAAGGACTGAAATTGTGCACACGTACTATATATTATGATCTGGTGTAGATTCAAAAAAAAAACATCCCAGTTTACTGGGATTTCTTAAGAAAGCATTTCGAAAAAAAATCGATTACACGGGATCGCATTTTAAGCCTTGGGTTCGATTTTTATAAAGCGTTTTCTCAAGCCCTATGATGCCCAAAAGACTGAAATTTTTCATAGGTAATAAAGATTATGGTTTGATGTAGAATCAATAAAAACATCTAAGTAAAGAAAAAATTTGAAAAAAAAATCAGTGCTACGGGAACGCATTTAAAGACTTGGCTTCGAACTTTATAAGGCGTTTTCTCAGGCCCTATGAAGCCGAAAGGACTGAAATTGTGCACACATACTATATATTATGATCTGGTGTTGATTCAAAAAACAAACATCCCAGTAAAGTAGCATTTTGAATAAAAATCGGATCTACGGGATCGCATTTTAAGACTTGGGTTCGAAGTTTAAAATGAGTTATCTCGGGCCCTATGATGCTGAATAGATTGAAATTTTGCACACGTACTATCTATTATGTTCTGATGTTAAATCAATAAAATATTTTGCAAAAGAAGCATTTCGAAAAAAAATTAATTCAACGGGATCGCATTTTAAGACTTGGGTTCGAATTTTATAAGGCGCTTTCTCAGGCCGTATGAAGCCGAAAGGTCTTAAATTTTGTACACGTTTTTTCTATTATGGTCTGTTTTAGACGCAATAAAAAACATCCCAGTAAAGTAGCATTTTGAAAAAAAAAACAGATCTACGGGATCGCATTTTAAGACTTGTTTTCGATTTTTATAAGGCGTTTTCTCAAGCCCTATGATGCCCAAAGGACTGAAATTTTTCACAGGAAATAAAGATTATGGTTTGATGTAGAATCATTAAAAACATCTCAGTAAAGAAGCAATTTGAAAAAAAAAACAGTGCTACGGGATCGCAATTTAAGACTTGGGTTCGAACTTTATAAGGGGTTTTCTCAAGCCCTTTGATGCCGAAAGGACTGAAACTTTCACACGTAATAAAGATTATGGTGTGGTGTAGAATTAATAAAAACATCTAAGTAAAGAAGCAATTTGAAAAAAAAATCAGTTCCACGTGATCGCATTTTAAGACTTGGGTTCGAATTTTATAAGGCGTTTTCTCAAGCCCTTTGATGCCGAAAGGACTGAAATTTTTCACACGTAATAAAGATTATGGTGTGGTGCAGAATCAATAAAAATATCTTAGTAAAGAAGCAATTTGAAATAAAATCAGTTCTTCGTAATCGCATTTTAAGACTTGGGTTCGAAGTTTAAAATGCGATATCTCAGGCCCTATGATGCTTAAAGCATTGAAATTTTGCACACGTTCTATCTATTATGGTCTGGTTTAGACGCAATTAAAAACATCCCAGTAAAGTAGCATTTTGAAAAAAAAATCAGATCTACGGGATCGCATTATAAGACTTGGGTTCGATTTTTATAAAGCGTTTTCTCAAGCCCTATGATGCCCAAAGGACTGAAATTTTTCACAGGTAATAAAGATTATGGTTTGATGTAGAATCAATAAAAACAACTCAGTAGAGAAGCAATTTTAAAAAAAAATCAGTGCTACGGGAACGCATTTAAAGACTTGGGTTCGAACTTTATAAGGCGTTTTCTCAGGCCCTATGAAGCCAAAAGGACTGAAATTGTGCACACATACTATATATTATGATCTGGTGTAGATTAAAAAAAAAAACATCCCAGTAAAGTGGCATTTTGAAAAATAAAATCGGATCTACGTGATCGCATTTTAAGACTTGGGTTCGAAGTTTAAAATGCGTTATCTCGGGCCCTGATGATGATGCTGAAAGGATTGAAATTTTGCACAAGTACCATCTATTATATCACCTATTATATTATATTATATTATCTATTATATTATTATATTACGTTATTATCTATTACGTGGGCCACTGTGAAAGGCAACATAAAGGAAAAAAAATGTTTCAGTATACAAGAATACACTACTATAAATTCCTGTATGTGTATTATGTACATGAACGCTAGAAGCATCAGAAACAAAATAGACGAAATCGAAGAAACCCTCAAAAACATTACACAAACAGTACATATTCTCGTGATTACGGAAACCTGGCTACGTAAAGGAGAGGAAACTTTTTTCAATATTGCTGACTATTCTGGAATCTTTGCTTCCCGCGAGGATGGACCGAGGAGGAGGGGTCGCCATCTACATGCATAATACACTCAACAGTAAGAAGATCGAAAAATGCTGCAGCGAAAATACCTTTCTAGGAATTACAGTCACGTCAAAAAGTATTAAACCACTAAATTTGTATGTTTTTTTACCGTAGGCCGAACTCAAATATTACAGATTTCTTCGAATCTTTCGAAATAATATTAAACAATAACAAACAAGACACATTACTTTTTGGAGATTTCAATATCGATATCTCAAAAGACACTGATACTACACGAAGATATATTCACACCTTGAAATCATTTAACTTTTATTTATGTAACACAATGTTTCACACAAGGGTAACTAATAACACCAGCTCGTTGATAGATCACATCATTACAAATAGGACAAATGTTTCCGGAACAATTTCAAACATTGATGATCCCCTTAGTGACCACAATATACTTATATTGGATTATGAAAATTCCTTGAAAAACCTTCCCAATAACAGATCCGCAATAAACCTCACAAATGCTTACAAAATAAATTATTAAAAATTAAATACTTCACTTAAAACTTGTAAATTTGATCATTCGTCTCATCATCATGTAAACAAAAATTATAAAAATTTCGCTGACTATCTCCAGAATGCTATAAATTCAAGCAAAACAAAAGTAAAAACAAATACAGGGGACAAAAGACTGAACAATACTCCATGGTTTGATGCTGAACTTGATTAAAAAACACTTATTAAAAAACGAAATAGTATATTTAAACTTTGGAAACAAAATCAAGAAAGTATTCCTTTGACAATAGAAAAAAAATAAAGCTCGTAAAATACTGTCACCAACTTTAGAAGATACATTAAATCTAAATATTATACGAAATTGATTAATGAAAACATCAATAAGCCACAACGAACATGAAATATACGAAAATATGTAACTGTGTTGTCATTTCTTGTTGTATCTTATCCATTTTTTTTCTTTCTGTACTTGTTTTCCATTGTTGTTTGTTCTACTTAACGTGTCATTATTTTAATTTTTAATTTGTATGCTGTATCGAAAGTGAAACTTATATTTGATATAAAAATACCGTTGTAAAATTGTACCTACTACCTCCTACATATGAATTGTAAGTTCCTCCTGTCCTAAAATGAGTTCTGTAACTCATCGGGATTGCTCAAGCAAGAAATAAACACAATAAAAAAATTAAAAAAATGTTCTGATGTTAAATCATGAAATATTTTGCAAGAGTAGCATTTCGAAAAAAAATCAGTTCCACGGGATGGCATTTTAAGACTTGGGTTTGAACTTTATAAGGCGCTTTCTCAGGCCCTATGAAGCCGAAAGGACTGAAATTTTGTACACGTTCTTTCTATTATGGTCTGGTTTAGACGCAATAAAAAACATCCCAGTCAAGTAGCATTTTGAAAAAAAAATCAGGTCTTCGGGATCGCATTTTAAGACTTGGTTTCGAACTTTATAAGGCGCTTTCTCAGGCCCTATGAAGCCGAAAGGACTGAAATTTTGTACACGTTCTATCTATAATGGTCTGGTTTAGACACAATAAAAAACATCCCAGTAAAGAAGCATTTAAAAAAAAAATCAGTTCTACGAGATCGCATTTTAAGACTTGGGTTCGAACTTTATAAGGCGTTTTCTCAGGCCCTATGAAGCCGAAAGGACTGAAATTGTGCACACATACTATTTATTATGATCTGGTGTAGATTAAAAAAAAAACATCCCATTAAAGTAGCATTTTGAAAAAAAAATCGGATCTACGGGATCGCATTTTAAGACTTGGGTTCGAAGTTTAAAATGCGTTATCTCGGGCCCTATGATGCTGAAAGGATTGAAATTTTGCACACGTACTATCTATTATGTTCTGATGTTAAATCAATAAAATATTTTGCAAAAGTAGCATTTCGAAAAAAAATTAATTCCACGGGATCGCATTTTAAGACTTGGGTTCGATTTTTATAAGGCGTTTTCTCAAGCCCTATGATGCCCAAAGGACTGAAATTTTTCACAGGAAATAAAGATTATGGTTTGATGTAGAATCATTAAAAACATCTCAGTAAAGAAGCAATTTGAAAAAAAAATCAGTGCTACGGGATCGCAATTTAAGACTTGGGTTCGAACTTTATAAGGGGTTTTCTCAAGCCCTTTGATGCCTTAAGGACTGAAACTTTTCACACGTAATAAAGATTATGGTGTGGTGTAGAATTAATAAAAACATCTAAGTAAAGAAGCAATTTGAAAAAAAAATCAGTTCCACGTGATCGCATTTTAAGACTTGGGTTCGAATTTTATAAGGCGTTTTCTCAAGCCCTTTGATGCCGAAAGGACTGAAATTTTTCACACCTAATAAAGATTATGGTGTGGTGTAGAATCAATAAAAATATCTTAGTAAAGAAGCAATTTGAAAAAAAAATCAGTTCTTCGTAATCGCATTTTAAGACTTGGGTTCGAAGTCTAAAATGCGATATCTCAGGCGCTATGATGATGAAAGCATTGAAATTTTGCACACGTTCTAACTATTATGGTCTGGTTAAGACGCAAAAAAATCCCAGTAAAGTAGCATTTTGAAAAAAAAAATCAGATCTACGGGATCGCATTTTAAGACTTGGGTTCGATTTTTATAAGGCGTTTTCTCAAGCCCTATGATGCCCAAAGGACTGAAATTTTTCACAGGTAATAAAGATTATGGTTTGATGTAGAATCAATAAAAACATCTCAGTAAAGAAGCAATTTGAAAAAAAAATCTGTGCTACGGGAACGCATTTAAAGACTTGGGTTCGAACTTTATAAGGCGTTTTCTCAAGCCCTTTGATGCCGAAAGGACTGAAACTTTTCACACGTAATAAAGATTATGGTGTGGTGTAGAATTAATAAAAACATCTAAGTAAAGAAGCAATTTGAAAAAAAAATCAGTTCCACGTGATCGCATTTTAATACTTGGGTTCGAATTTTATAAGGCGTTTTCTCAAGCCCTTTGATGCCGAAAGGACTGAAATTTTTCACACGTAATAAAGATTATGGTGTGGTGTAGAATCAATAAAAATATCTTAGTAAAGAAGCAATTTGAAAGAAAATCAGTTCTTCGTAATCGCATTTTAAGACTTGGGTTCGAAGTCTAAAATGCGATATCTCAGGCCCTATGATGATGAAAGCATTGAAATTTTGCACACGTTCTAACTCTTATGGTCTGGTTAAGACGCAAAAAATTCCCAGTAAAGTAGCATTTTGAAAAAAAAATCAGATCTACGGGATCGCATTTTAAGACATGGGTTCGATTTTTATAAGGCGTTTTCTCAAGCCCTATGATGCCCAAAGGACTGAAATTTTTCACAGGTAATAAAGATTATGGTTTGATGTAGAATCAATAAAAACATCTCAGTAAAGAAGCAATTTGAAAAAAAAATCTGTGCTACGGGAACGCATTTAAAGACTTGGGTTCGAACTTTATAAGGCGTTTTCTCAGGCCCTATGAAGCCGAAAGGACTGAAATTGTGCACACATACTATATATTATGATCTGGTGTAGATTCAAAAAACAAAAATCCCAGTAATGTAGCATTTTGAATAAAAATCGGATCTACGTAATCGCATTTTAAGACTTGGGTTCGAAGTTTAAAATGAGTTATCTCGGGCCCTATGATGCTGAATGGATTGAAATTTTGCACACGTACTATCTATTATGTTCTGATGTTAAATCAATAAAATATTTTGCAAAAGAAGCATTTCGAAAAAAAATTAATTCGACGGGATCGCATTTTAAGACTTGGGTTCGAACTTTATAAGGCGTTTTCTCAAGCCCTTTGATGCCGAAAGGACTGAAATTTTTCACACGTAATAAAGATTATGGTGTGGTGTAGAATTAATAAAAACATCTAAGTAAAGAAGCAATTTGAAAATAAAATCAGTTCCACGGGATAGCATTTTAAGACTTGGGTTCGAACTTTATAGGGCGTTTTCTCAAGACCTTTGATGCCGAAAGGACTGAAATTTTTCACACGTAATAAAGATTATGGTGTGGTGTAGAATCAATAAAAATATCTTAGTAAAGAAGCAATTTGAAAAAAAAATCAGTTCTTCGTAATCGCATTTTAAGACTTGGGTTCGAATTTTTGTTGTTTGTTTTTGGGGTGTTATGCCGTGTTGCGCTAACTCCTTCTTTAGCCGACGTTTCGGACAGCGTTGCAGTGTCCATCATCAGGGCAGATCCGGTAGATCCGAAGATGTGTAAATTTTTAGGTTGTCGAGTTTGTGCTTATTTATTTGTGGCCTGGGCCCGTCCAAGTGCGAATTGCCAACGGAAGTGGCGACATCTTGTGTCGAATTCTGAAAGCACAGTATTTATGTTGGCCTGGTGCCCGTCCAAGTGCGTAATGTCAACGGAAGTGGCGCCATCTTGTGGCGAATTCTAGAATTAGAAAACTTATTGACAGCGGTTAGAGTAGATGTACCCAGTATCAAGGTATAAATGCAATGGTTTTATATTGTATTATTATATGGTATTGGAGTATACTTAGACATGTTATTTGCGTTTAGCTTTGGTGTAGCCGTCAATTACCGGATACCAAGAGCTGTTGAGCTTAGCTCCGTCGTCTCTATTGATATTAAATGGATTTTTGTAGATTTCAATTGCCTCCATAATCAGGCGTGATCTATAAGTTTTGGGTCTTCCTAGGACCTCGGGAGCAAATCCAAAGTAATGGCCGGTTTCAATTAAGTGTTCGGCAATTGCCGATTTATCAGGGTGGCCAAGTTTACAAGCACGAAAATGTTCTGCTATCCTTTTGGAAATCGTACGCTCTGTCTGGCCTATATACACCTTGTCACAACCAGAGCAGCTGAGTTTGTACACTCCATCTGCTTCCAGAGGAAACTTAGTCTTTGCAGACCTCAGTAGGTCTTGGATTTTGGTGGTGGTTCCGAAGACAGTTTTGATGTTTTCTTTTCTCAACAGCCTGGCAATTCTGTCTGTCACATTGTGAACGAAAGGCAGGAAAGCACAGCCTTTTGAGTCTTGTTCAACTCTGTTTTCGTTTGTTGTAGATTTGGCTCTTAAAATTTGCCTTGTCTGACTTGCCGGGTAACCGTTGCGCTCCAGTGCATCGGTCAGTTTTATAAGTTCTGCTCCAAGTTTTGTTTCTTAGCATATTCTGGTCGCTCGGGTCACCAACGTATGGATAAGTCCTCTCTTCTGCGCTGGGTGGTGGTGCGAATCAGCGTGTAAGTATCGATTCGTATGAGTTGGTTTCCTATATACGGTATGTCCTAGGCTACCATCGTGTTTTCGCATCACCTCCACATCTAGAAAAGGCAGGATTTTATCTTGGTTTTCCAGCTCCATTGTGAACTTAATTTTGCTGTGGAGAGAATTAAGATGGTCCAGGAATTCGTTAAGTTTCTCCGTTCCATGAGGCCATATGGCGAAGACATCGTCGACGTAGCGCCACCATACTTTAGGGACAGCTGAAGCTGTATCGAGTGCCGCTTCCTCAAACTTCTCCATAAAGAAGTTGGCTGTTACTGGCGATAACGGACTGCCCATTGCAACTCCCTCCACTTGCTCAAAAAGTTCACCCTGAAACGCAAAGTATCCCGTTTTGAGGCAGTGTTCAAAAAGTTTGCAGATGTCTTCCTCATAAATCTCACTGAGCATTGTCATTGAGTCTTCTAGAGGCACATTTGTGAAAAGAGACACGACGTCGAAGCTGACCAAAATATCTCCTTCCTCAGTCTTAACCTGCTTAAGCTTACTGATCAGATCTGTTGAATCCTTAATCCACGATTCGGTTTTTCCAGTTTGCATCTGCAGTAATCTCGAGAGGTGTTGGGACAGTTTGTATGTAGGTGCACCAATAGCGCTGACAATCGGTCTCATTGGGATTCCCTTTTTGTGTATTTTTGGGAGACCGTACAGGGCAGGAGTTCTAGAGGCCTTTACAAAAAGCTTAGACCAATCCTCTTTTCTGATGCTAGATGCTTTGACTAGTTCCCTTGTCTTTAAGTCAATCTTGTTAGTAGGATTGTTTTTGATCTTCTTGTAGGTGCCGGAATCGCACAGGAGGTCTTCCATCTTCTTTATGTAGTCTACCGTATTAATCACGACAGTGGCATTTCCTTTGTCGGCTGGCAGAACCAAGATTTCCTCATTGGCGCGCAATTCTTTTAGGGCCGCAAACTCTCCTTTTGTGACGTTTGGGCGGGGTATTTCAGCCCTTTTCAAAATATGGCTAGTCTCTTGTCGTAGGTTCTCTGCTTGCGATTCTGACATTTTGTGGACTTTCATCATTGTATGTAGTGTTGTCTCCACACCACATACGATAGATTCCACAGGTATCTTTTTGGGGGCAACTGCATAGTTCATGCCCTTAGCAAGCACTGAAGTTGCATCTGGGCTCAGCGCAAGGGTCGAAATGTTGATAACTACTTTATTTTGATCAAGTTGTTTTCGATCTCCTTTTTTGGCTTGGTTGAGCCTCTCAAACTTATGTTTCTGTCTCGCATCTGTTGACTGCTTACACCTTAGTGCTTGTTGGTAAGTTATATTGTCAATTTTATTCCAATCTTCTTCGATTAGGATTGTACTCAGATGCAGGTGTAAATTGAAAAGGTCCCGGGATGTTCCATCCAGTTCGCTGCGCACATTATGGATTCTTTCCCTTAGTAGCGCTGCTTCTGCTCTTTGAAACACCCTCTCGGCTTTCCGGGATGCGATACGTCTAACAAACAACAAAAATGCTTTTGGCCGTGAGAATCTAAAAACTTACCTTGGGTTCGAAGTTTAAAATGCGATATCTCAGGCCCTATGATGCTAAAAGCATTGAAATTTTGAACACGTTCTATCTAATATGGTCTGGTTTAGACGCAATTAAAAACATCCCAGTAAAGTAGCATTTTGAAAAAAAAATCAGATCTACGGGATCGCATTTTAAGACTTGGGTTCGATTTTTATAAGGCGTTTTCTCAAGCCCTATGATGCCCAAAGGACTGAAATTTTTCACAGGTAATAAAGATTATGGTTTGATGTAGAATCAATAAAAACAACTCAGTAAAGAAGCAATTTGAAAAAAAAATCAGTGCTACGGGAACGCATTTAAAGACTTGGGTTCGAACTTTATAAGGCGTTTTCTCAGGCCCTATGAAGCCAAAAGGACTGAAATTGTGCACACATACTATATATTATGATCTGGTGTAGATTAAAAAAAAAATATCCCAGTAAAGTGGCATTTTGAAAAAAAAAAAACAGATCTACGGGATCGCATTATAAGACTTGGGTTCGATTTTTATAAAGCGTTTTCTCAAGCCCTACGATGCCCAAAGGACTGAAATTTTTCATAGGTAATAAAGATTATGGTTTGATGTAGAATCAATAAAAACATCTCAGTAATGAAACAATTTGAAAAGAAAATCAGTGCTACGGGAACGCATTTAAAGACTTGGGTTCGAAATTTATAAGGCGTTTTCTCAGGCCCTATGAAGCCGAAAGGACTGAAATTGTGCACACAAACTATATTTTATGATCTGGTCTAGATTAAAAAAAAAACATCCCAGTAAAGTGGCATTTTGAAAAAAAATCGGATCTACGGGATCGCATTTTAAGACTTGGGTTCGAAGTTTAAAATGCGTTATCTCGGGCCCTATCATGCTGAAAGGATTGAAATTTTGCACACGTACTATCTATTATGTTCTGATGTTAAATCAATAAAATATTTTGCAAAAGTAGCATTTCGAAAAAAAATTAATTCCACGGGATCGCATTTTAAGACTTGGGTTCAACTTTTATAAGGCGCTTTCTCAGGCCCTATGAAGCCGAAAGGTCTGAAATTTTGTACAAGTTCTATCTATTATGGTCTGTTTTAGACGCAATAAAAAACATCCCAGTAAAGTAGCATTTTGAAAAAAAAATCAAATCTACGGGATCGCATTTTAAGACTTGGGTTCGATTTTTATAAGGCGTTTTCTCAAGCCCTATGATGCCCAAAGGACTGAAATTTTTCACAGGTAATAAAGATTATGGTTTGATGTAGAATCAATAAAAACATCTCAGTAAAGAAGCAATTTGAAAAAAAATCTGTGCTACGGGAACGCATTTAAAGACTTGGGTTCGAACTTTATAAGGCGTTTTCTCAGGCCCTATGAAGCCGAAAGGACTGAAATTGTGCACACATACTATATATTATGATCTGGAGTAGATTCAAAAAACAAACATCCCAGTAATGTAGCATTTTGAATAAAAATCGGATCTACGTAATCGCATTTTAAGACTTGGGTTCGAAGTTTAAAATGAGTTATCTCGGGCCCTATGATGCTGAATGGATTGAAATTTTGCACACGTACTATCTATTATGTTCTGATGTTAAATCAATAAAATATTTTGCAAAAGAAGCATTTCGAAAAAAAAATAATTCGACGGGATCGCATTTTAAGACTTGGGTTCGAACTTTATAAGGCGTATTCTCAAGCCCTTTGATGCCGAAAGGACTGAAATTTTTCACACGTAATAAAGATTATGGTGTGGTGTAGAATTAATAAAAACATCTAAGTAAAGAAGCAATTTGAACATAAAATCAGTTCCACGGGATCGCATTTTAAGACTTGGGTTCGAACTTTATAGGGCGTTTTCTCAAGACCTTTGATGCCGAAAGGACTGAAATTTTTCACACGTAATAAAGATTATGGTGTGGTGTAGAATCAATAAAAATATCTTAGTAAAGAAGCAATTGAAAAAAAAATCAGTTCTTCGTAATCGCATTTTAAGACTTGGGTTCGAAGTTTAAAATGCGATATCTCAGGCCCTATGATGCTAAAAGCATTGAAATTTTGAACACGTTCTATCTATTATGGTCTGGTTTAGACGCAATTAAAAACATCCCAGTAAAGTAGCATTTTGAAAAAAAAATCAGATCTACGGGTTCGCATTTTAAGACTTGGGTTCGATTTTTATAAGGCGTTTTCTCAAGCCCTATGATGCCCAAAGGACTGAAATTTTTCACAGGTAATAAAGATTATGGTTTGATGTAGAATCAATAAAAACAACTCAGTAAAGAAGCAATTTGAAAAAAAAATCAGTGCTACGGGAACGCATTTAAAGACTTGGGTTCGAAATTTATAAGGCGTTTTCTCAGGCCCTATGAAGCCGAAAGGACTGAAATTGTGCACACATACTATATATTATGATCTGGTGTAGATTAAAAAAAAAAACATCCCAGTAAACTGGCATTTTGAAAAAAAATCGGATCTACGGGATCGCATTTTAAGACTTGGGTTCGAAGTTTAAAATGCGTTATCTCGGGCCCTATCATGCTGAAAGGATTGAAATTTTGCACACGTACTATCTATTATGTTCTGATGTTAAATCAATAAAATATTTTGCAAAAGTAGCATTTCGAAAAAAAATTAATTCCACGGGATCGCATTTTAAGACTTGGGTTCAACTTTTATAAGGCGCTTTCTTAGGCCCTATGAAGCCGAAAGGTCTGAAATTTTGTACAAGTTCTATCTATTATGGTCTGTTTGAGACGCAATAAAAAACATCCCAGTAAAGTAGCATTTTGAAAAAAAAATCAGATCTACGGGATCGCATTTTAAGACTTGGGTTCGATTTTTATAAGGCGTTTTCTCAAGCCCTATGATGCCCAAAGGACTGAAATTTTTCACAGGTAATAAAGATTATGGTTTGATGAAGAATCAATAAAAACAACTCAGTAAAGAAGCAATTTGAAAAAAAAAATCAGTGCTACGGGATCGCATTTTAAGACTTGGTTTCGAACTTTATAAGGCGCTTTCTCAGGCCCTATGAAGCCGAAAGGACTGAAATTTTGTTCACGTTCTATCTATAATGGTCTGGTTTAGACACAATAAAAAACATCCCAGTAAAGAAGCATTTTGAAAAAAAATCATTTCTACGAGATCGCATTTTAAGACTTGGGTTCGAACTTTATAAGGCGTTTTCTCAAGCCCTATGATGCCCAAAGGACTGAAATTTTTCACAGGTAATAAAGATTATGGTTTGATGAAGAATCAATAAAAACAACTCAGTAAAGAAGCAATTTGAAAAAAAAATCAGTGCTACGGGAACGCATTTAAAGACTTGGGTTCGAAATTTATAAGGCGTTTTCTCAGGCCCTATGAAGCCGAAAGGACTGAAATTGTGCACACATACTATATATTATGATCTGGTGTAGATTAAAAAAAAAACATCCCAGTAAAGTGGCATTTTGAAAAAAAAATCAGATCTACGGGATCGCATTTTAAGACTTGGGTTCGAACTTTATAGGGCGTTTTCTCAAGACCTTTGATGCCGAAAGGACTGAAATTTTTCACACGCAATAAAGATTATGGTGTGGTGTAGAATCAATAAAAATATCTTAGTAAAGAAGCAATTTGAAAAAAAATCAGTTCTTCGTAATCGTATTTTAAGACTTGGGTTCGAAGTTTAAAATGCGATATCTCAGGCCCTATGATGCTAAAAGCATTGAAATTTTGAACACGTTCTATCTATTATGGTCTGGTTTAGACGCAATTAAAAACATCCCAGTAAAGTAGCATTTTGAAAAAAAAATCAGATCTACGGGATCGCATTTTAAGACTTGGGTTCGATTTTTATAAGGCGTTTTCTCAAGCCCTATGATGCCCATAGGACTGAAATTTTTCATAGGTAATAAAGATTATGGTTTGATGTAGAATCAATAAAAACATCTCAGTAATGAAACAATTTGAAAAGAAAATCAGTGCTACGGGAACGCATTTAAAGACTTGGGTTCGAAATTTATAAGGCGTTTTCTCAGGCCCTATGAAGCCGAAAGGACTGAAATTGTGCACACATCCTATTTATTATGATCTGGTGTAGATTAAAAAAAAACATCCCAGTAAAGTGGCATTTTGAAAAAAAATTGGATCTACGGGATCGCATTTTAAGACTTGGGTTCGAAGTTTAAAATGCGTTATCTCGGGCCCTATCATGCTGAAAGGATTGAAATTTTGCACACGTACTATCTATTATGTTCTGATGTTAAATCAATAAAATATTTTGCAAAAGTAGCATTTCGAAAAAAAATTAATTCCACGGGATCGCATTTTAAGACTTGGGTTCAACTTTAATAAGGCGCTTTCTCAGGCCCTATGAAGCCGAAAGGTCTGAAATTTTGTACAAGTTCTATCTATTATGGTCTGTTTTAGACGCAAAAAAAAACATCCCAGTAAAGTAGCATTTTGAAAAAAAAAATCAGATCTACGGGATCGCATTGTAAGACTTGGGTTCGATTTTTATAAGGCGTTTTCTCAAGCCCTATGATGCCCAAGGGACTGAAATTTTTCACAGGTAATAAAGATTATGGTTTGATGTAGAATCAATAAAAACAACTCAGTAAAGAAGCAATTTGAAAAAAAAATCAGTGCTACGGAACGCATTTAAAGACTTGGGTTCGAACTTTATAAGGCGTTTTCTCTGGCCCTATGAAGCCGAAAGGACTGAAATTGTGCACATATACTATATATTATGATCTGGTGTAGATTCAAAAAAAAAACATCCCAGTAAAGTAGCATTTTGAAAAAAAAATCAGATCTACGGGATCGCATTTTAAGACTTGTGTTCGATTTTTATAAGGCGTTTTCTCAAGCCATATGATGCCCAAAGGACTGAAATATTTCACAGGTAATAAAGATTATGGTGTGATGTAGAATGAATAAAAACATCTCAGTAAAGAAGCAATTTGGAAAAAGAATCAGTGCTACGGGAACGCATTTAAAGACTTGGGTTCGAACTTTATAAGGCGTTTTCTCAGGCCCTATGAAGCCGAAAGGACTGAAATTGTGCACACATACTATATTATGATCTGGTGTAGATTCAAAAAACAAACATCCCAGTAAAGTAGCATTTTGAAAAAAAATCGGATCTACGGGATCGCATTTTAAGACTTGGGTTCGAAGTTTAAAATGCGTTATCTCGGGCCCTATCATGCTGAAAGGATTGAAATTTTGCACAAGTACTATCTATTATATCACCTATTATATTATATTATATTATCTATTATATTATTATATTACGTTATTATCTATTACGTGGGCCACTGTGAAAGGCAACATAAAGGAAAAAAAATGTTTCAGTATACAAGAATACACTACTATAAATTCCTGTATGTGTATTATGTACATGAACGCTAGAAGCATCAGAAACAAAATAGACGAAATCGAAGAAACCCTCAAAAACATTACACAAACAGTACATATTCTCGTGATTACGGAAACCTGGCTACGTAAAGGAGAGGAAACTTTTTTCAATATTGCTGACTATTCTGGAATCTTTGCTTCCCGCGAGGATGGACCGAGGAGGAGGGGTCGCCATCTACATGCATAATACACTCAACAGTAAGAAGATCGAAAAATGCTGCAGCGAAAATACCTTTCTAGGAATTACAGTCACGTCAAAAAGTATTAAACCACTAAATTTGTATGTTTTTTACCGTAGGCCGAACTCAAATATAACAGATTTCTTTGAATCTTTCGAAATAATATTAAACAATAACAAACAAGACACATTACTTTTTGGAGATTTCAATATCGATATCTCAAAAGACACTGATATTACACGAAGATATATTCACACCTTGAAATCATATAACTTTTATTTATGTAACACAATGTTTCACACAAGGGTAACTAATAACACCAGCTCGTTGATAGATCACATCATTACAAATAGGACAAATGTTTCCGGAACAATTTCAAACATTGATGATCCCCTTAGTGACCACAATATACTTATATTGGATTATGAAAATTCCTTGAAAAACCTTCCCAATAACAGATCCGCAATAAACCTCACAAATGCTTACAAAATAAATTATTAAAAATTAAATACTTCACTTAAAACTTGTAAATTTGATCATTCGTCTGATGATGTAAACAAAAATTATAAAAATTTCGCTGACTATCTCCAGAATGCTATAAATTCAAGCAAAACAAAAGTAAAAACAAATACAGGGGACAAAAGACTGAACAATACTCCATGGTTTGATGCTGAACTTGATTAAAAAACACTTATTAAAAAACGAAATAGTATATTTAAACTTTGGAAACAAAATCAAGAAAGTATTCCTTTGACAATAGAAAAAAAATAAAGCTCGTAAAATACTGTCACCAACTTTAGAAGATACATTAAATCTAAATATTATACGAAATTGATTAATGAAAACATCAATAAGCCACAACGAACATGAAATATAAGAAAATATGTAACTGTGTTGTCATTTCTTGTTGTATCTTATCCATTTTTTTCTTTCTGTACTTGTTTTCCATTGTTGTTTGTCCTACTTAACGTGTCATTATTTTGATTTTTAATTTTTATGCTGTATCGAAAGTGAAACTTATATTTGATATAAAAATACCGTTGTAAAATTGTACCTACTACCTCCTACATATGAATTGTAAGTTCCTCCTGTCCTAAAATGAGTTCTGTAACTCATCGGGATTGCTCAAGCAAGAAATAAAAACAATAAAAAAATTAAAAAAATGTTCTGATGTTAAATCAATAAAATATTTTGCAAGAGTAGCATTTCGAAAATAAATCAGTTCCACGGGATGGCATTTTAAGACTTGGGTTCGAACTTTATAAGGCGCTTTCTCAGGCCCTATGAAGCCGAAAGTACTGAAATTTTGTACACGTTCTTTCTATTATGGTCTGGTTTAGACGCAATAAAAAACATCCCAGTCAAGTAGCACTTTGAAAAAAAAATCAGGTCTACGGGATCGCATTTTAAGACTTGGTTTCGAACTTTATAAGGCGCTTTCTCAGGCCCTATGAAGCCGAAAGGACTGAAATTTTGTACACGTTCTATCTATAATGGTCTGGTGTAGATTCAAAAAAAAAAACATCCCAGTTTACTGGGGTTTCTTTAGAAAGCATTTCGAAAAAAAATCGATTCCACGGGATCACATTTTAAGACTTGGGTTCGATTTTTATAAAGCGTTTTCTCAAGCTCTATGATGCCCAAAGGACTGAAATTTTTTTTAGGTAATAAAGATTATGGTTTGATGAAGAATCAATAAAAACATCTCAGTAATGAAACAATTTGAAAAGAAAATCAGTGCTACGGGAACGCATTTAAAGACTTGGGTTCGAAATTTATAAGGCGTTTTCTCAGGCCCTATGAAGCCGAAAGGACTGAAACTGTGCACACATACTATATATTATGATCTGGTGTAGATTAAAAAAAAAACATCCCAGTAAAGTGGCATTTTGAAAAAAAAAATCAGATCTACGGGATCGCATTATAAGACTTGGGTTCGATTTTTATAAAGCGTTTTCTCAAGCCCTATGATGCCCAAAGGACTGAAATTTTCATAGGTAATAAAGATTATGGTTTGATGTAGAATGAATAAAAACATCTCAGTAAACAAGCAATTTGGAAAAAAAATCAGTGCTACGGGAACGCATTTAAAGACTTGGGTTCGAACTTTATAAGGCGTTTTCTCAGACCCTATGAAGCCGAAAGGACTGAAATTGTGCACACATACTATATATTATGATCTGGTGTAGATTCAAAAAACAAACATCCCAGTAAAGTGGCATTTTGAAAAAAAAAATCAGATCTACGGGATCGCATTATAAGACTTGGGTTCGATTTTTATAAAGCGTTTTCTCAAGCCCTATGATGCCCAAAGGACTGAAATTTTTCATAGGTAATAAAGATTATGGTTTGATGTAGAATCAATAAAAACATCTCAGTAATGAAACAATTTGAAAAGAAAATCAGTGCTACGGGAACGCATTTAAAGACTTGGGTTCGAAATTTATAAGACGTTTTCTCAGGCCCTATGAAGCCGAAAGGACTGAAATTGTGCACACATACTATATATTATGATCTGGTTTAGATTAAAAAAAAAACATCCCAGTAAAGTGGCATTATGAAAAAAAATCGGATCTACGGGATCGCATTTTAAGACTTGGGTTCGAAGTTTAAAATGCGTTATCTCGGGCCCTATCATGCTGAAAGGATTGAAATTTTGCACACGTACTATCTATTATGTTCTGATGTTAAATTAATAAAATATTTTGCAAAAGTAGCATTTCGAAAAAAAATTAATTCCACGGGATCGCATTTTAAGACTTGGGTTCGAACTTTATAGGGCGTTTTCTCAAGCCCTTTGATGCCGAAAGGACTGAAATTTTTCACACGTAATAAAGATTATGGTGTGGTGTAGAATCAATAAAAATATCTTAGTAAAGAAGCAATTTGAAAAAAAATCAGTTCTTCGTAATCGCATTTTAAGACTTGGGTTCGAAGTTTAAAATGCGATATCTCAGGCCCTATGATGCTAAAAGCATTAAAATTTTGAACACGTTCTATCTATTATGGTCTGGTTTAGACGCGATTAAAAATATCCCAGTAAAGTAGCATTTTGAAAAAAAAATCAGATCTCCAGGATCGCATTTTAAGACTTGGGTTCGATTTTTATAAGGCGTTTTCTCAAGCCCTATGATGCCCAAAGGACTGAAATTTTTCACACGTAATAAAGATTATGGTGTGGTGTAGAATCAATAAAAATATCTTAGTAAAGAAGCAATTTGAAAAAAAATCAGTTCTTTGTAATCGCATTTTAAGACTTGGGTTCGAAGTTAAAAATGCGATATATCAGGCCCTATGATGCTGAAAGCATTGAAATTTTGCACACGTTCTATCTATTATGGTCTGGTTTAGACGCAAAAAAAAATCCCAGTAAAGTAGCATTTTGAAAAAAAAAATCAGATCTACGGGATCGCATTTTAAGACTTGGGTTCGATTTTTATAAGGCGTTTTCTCAAGCCCTATGATGCCCAAAGGACTGAAATTTTTCACAGGTAATAAAGATTATGGTTTGATGTAGAATCAATAAAAACATCCCAGTCAAGTAGCAATTTGTAAAAAAATCAGGTCTACGGGATCGCATTTTAAGACTTGGGTTCGAACTTTATAAGGGGTCTTCTCAAGCCCTTTGATGCCGAAAGGACTGAAATTTTTCACACGTAATAAAGAATATGGTGTGGTGTAGAATTAATAAAAACATCTAAGTAAAGAAGCAATTTGAAAAAAAAATCAGTTCCACGTGATCGCATTTTAAGACTTGGGTTCGAACTTTAAAAGTCGTTTTCTCAAGCCCTTTGATGCCGAAAGGACTGAAATTTTTCACACGTAATAAAGATTATGGTGTGGTGTAGAATCAATAAAAATATCTTAGTAAAGAAGCAATTTGAAAAAAAATCAGTTCTTTGTAATCGCATTTTAAGACTTGGGTTCGAAGTTAAAAATGCGATATATCAGGCCCTATGATGCTGAAAGCATTGAAATTTTGCACACGTTCTATCTATTATGGTCTGGTTTAGACGCAAAAAAAATCCCAGTAAAGTAGCATTTTGAAAAAAAAATCAGATCTACGGGATCGCATTTTAAGACTTGGGTTCGATTTTTATAAGGCGTTTTCTCAAGCCCTATGATGCCCAAAGGACTGAAATTTTTCACAGGTAATAAAGATTATGGTTTGATGTAGAATCAATAAAAACATATCAGTAAAGAAGCAATTTGAAAAAAAAATCTGTGCTACGGGAACGCATTTAAAGACTTGGGTTCGAACTTTATAAGGCGTTTTCTCAGGCCCTATTAAGCCGAAAGGACTGAAATTGTGCACACATACTATATATTATGATCTGGTGTAGATTCAAAAAACAAACATCCCAGTAAAGTAGCATTTTGAATAAAAATCGGATCTACGGGATCGCATTTTAAGACTTGGGTTCGAAGTTTAAAATGAGTTATCTC
Source organism: Hesperophylax magnus (assembly GCA_026573805.1). NCBI lineage: Eukaryota > Metazoa > Arthropoda > Insecta > Trichoptera > Limnephilidae > Hesperophylax > Hesperophylax magnus. Next base: position 73,838 of record JAIUSX010000156.1, read on the forward strand.
GGGTCCTACGATGCTGAATGGATTGAAATTTTGCACACGTACTATCTATTATGTTCTGATGTTAAATCAATAAAATATTTTGCAAAAGAAGCATTTCGAAAAAAAATTAATTCGACAGGATAGCATTTTAAGACTTGGGTTCGAACTTTATACGGCGTTTTCTCAAGCCCTTTGATGCCGAAAGGACTGAAATTTTTCACACGTAATAAAGATTATGGTGTGGTGTAGAATTAATAAAAACATCTACGTAAAGAAGCAATTTGAAAATAAAATCAGTTCCACGGGATCGCATTTTAAGACTTGGGTTCGAACTTTATAGGGCGTTTTCTCAAGCCCTTTGATGCCGAAAGGACTGAAATTTTTCACACGTAATAAAGATTATGGTGTGGTGTAGAATCAATAAAAATATCTTAGTAAAGAAGCAATTTGAAAAAAAATCAGTTCTTCGTAATCGCATTTTAAGACTTGGGTTCGAAGTTTAAAATGCGATATCTCAGGCCCTATGATGCTAAAAGCATTGAAATTTTGAACACGTTCTATCTATTATGGTCTGGTTTAGACGCGATTAAAATCATCCCAGTAAAGTAGCATTTTGAAAAAAAAATCAGATCTACGGGATCGCATTTTAAGACTTGGGTTCGATTTTTATAAGGCGTTTTCTCAAGCCCTATGATGCCCAAAGGACTGAAATTTTTCACAGGTAATTAAGATTATGGTTTAATGTAGAATCAATAAAAACAACTCAGTAAAGAAGCATTTTGAAAAAAAATCAGATCTACGGGATCGCATTTTAAGACTTGTGTTCGATTTTTATAAGGCGTTTTCTCAAGCCCTATGATGCCCAAAGGACTGAAATATTTCACAGGTAATAAAGATTATGGTTTGATGTAGAATGAATAAAAACATCTCAGTAAAGGAGCAATTTGGAAAAAGAATCAGTGCTACGGGAACGCATTTAAAGACTTGGATTCGAACTTTATAAGGCGTTTTCTCAGGCCCTATGAAGCCGAAAGGACTGAAATTGTGCACACATACTATATATTATGATCTGGTGTAGATTCAAAAAACAAACATCCCAGTAAAGTAGCACTTTGAATAAAAATCGGATCTACGGGATCGCATTTTAAGACTTGGGTTCGAAGTTTAAAATGAGTTATCTCGGGCCCTATGATGCTGAAATGATTGAAATTTTGCACACGTACTATCTATTATGTTCTGATGTTAAATCTATAAAATATTTTGCAAAAGAAGCATTTCGAAAAAAAAATAATTCGACGGGATCGCATTTTAAGACTTGGGTCCAACTTTTATAAGACGCTTTCTCAGGCCGTATGAGGCCGAAAGGTCTGAAATTTTGTACACGTTTTTTCTATTATGGTCTGTTTTAGACGCAATAAAAAACATCCCAATTTGAAAAAAAATCAGTTCTTCGTAATCGCATTTTAAGACTTGGGTTCGAAGTTTAAAATGCGATATCTCAGGCCCTATGATGCTAAAAGCATTGAAATTTTGAACACGTTCTATCTATTATGGCCTGGTTTAGACGCAATTAAAAACATCCCAGTAAAGTAGCATTTTGAAAAAAAAATCAGATCTACGGGATCGCATTTTAAGACTTGGGTTCGATTTTTATAAGGCGTTTTCTCATGCCCTATGATGCCCAAAGGACTGAAATTTTTCATAGGTAATAAAGATTATGGTTTGATGTAGAATCAATAAAAACATTTCAGTAATGAAGCAATTTGAAAAAAAAATCAGTGCTACGGGAACGCATTTAAAGACTTGCGTTCGAACTTTATAAGGCGTTTTCTCAGGCCTTATGAAGCCAAAAGGACTGAAATTGTGCACACATACTATATATTATGATCTGGTGTAGATTAAAAAAAAAACATCCCAGTAAAGTGGCATTTTGAAAAAAAAAATCAGATCTACGGGATCGCATTATAAGACTTGGGTTCGATTTTTATAAAGCGTTTTCTCAAGCCCTATGATGCCCAAAGGACTGAAATTTTTCATAGGTAATAAAGATTATGGTTTGATGTAGAATCAATAAAAACATTTCAGTAATGAAGCAATTTGAAAAAAAAATCAGTGCTACGGGAACGCATTTAAAGACTTGCGTTCGAACTTTATAAGGCGTTTTCTCAGGCCTTATGAAGCCAAAAGGACTGAAATTGTGCACACATACTATATATTATGATCTGGTGTAGATTAAAAAAAAAACATCCCAGTAAAGTGGCATTTTGAAAAAAAAAATCAGATCTACGGGATCGCATTATAAGACTTGGGTTCGATTTTTATAAAGCGTTTTCTCAAGCCCTATGATGCCCAAAGGACTGAAATTTTTCATAGGTAATAAAGATTATGGTTTGATGTAGAATCAATAAAAACATCTCAGTAATGAAACAATTTGAAAAGAAAATCAGTGCTACGGGAACGCATTTAAAGACTTGGGTTCGAAATTTATAAGGCGTTTTCTCAGGCCCTATGAAGCCAAAAGGACTGAAATTGTGCACACATACTATTTATTATGATCTGGTGTAGATTAAAAAAAAACATCCCAGTAAAGTGGCATTTTGAAAAAAAATTGGATCTACGGGATCGCATTTTAAGACTTGGGTTCGAAGTTTAAAATGCGTTATCTCGGGCCCTATCATGCTGAAAGGATTGAAATTTTGCACACGTACTATCTATTATGTTCTGATGTTAAATCAATAAAATATTTTGCAAAAGTAGCATTTCGAAAAAAAATTAATTCCACGGGATCGCATTTTAAGACTTGGGTTCGAACTTTATAGGGCGTTTTCTCAAGCCCTTTGATGCCGAAAGGACTGAAATTTTTCACACGTAATAAAGATTATGGTGTGGTGTAGAATCAATAAAAATATCTTAGTAAAGAAGCAATTTGAAAAAAAATAAGTTCTTCGTAATCGCATTTTAAGACTTGGGTTCGAAGTTTAAAATGCGATATCTCAGGCCCTATGATGCTAAAAGCATTAAAATTTTGAACACGTTCTATCTATTATGGTCTGGTTTAGACGCGATTAAAAATATCCCAGTAAAGTAGCATTTTGAAAAAAAAATCAGATCTACGGGATCGCATTTTAAGACTTGGGTTCGATTTTTATAAGGCGTTTTCTCAAGCCCTATGATGCCCAAAGGACTGAAATTTTTCACAGGTAATAAAGATTTTGGTTTGATGTAGAATCAATAAAAACATCCCAGTCAAGTGGCAATTTGTAAAAAAATCAGGTCTACGGGATCGCATTTTAAGACTTGGGTTCGAACTTTATAAGGGGTCTTCTCAAGCCCTTTGATGCCGAAAGGACTGAAATTTTTCACACGTAATAAAGAATATGGTGTGGTGTAGAATTAATAAAAACATCTAAGTAAAGAAGCAATTTGAAAAAAAAATCAGTTCCACGTGATCGCATTTTAAGACTTGGGTTCGAACTTTAAAAGTCGTTTTCTCAAGCCCTTTGATGCCGAAAGGACTGAAATTTTTCACACGTAATAAAGATTATGGTGTGGTGTAGAATCAATAAAAATATCTTAGTAAAGAAGCAATTTGAAAAAAAATCAGTTCTTTGTAATCGCATTTTAAGACTTGGGTTCGAAGTTAAAAATGCGATATATCAGGCCCTATGATGCTGAAAGCATTGAAATTTTGCACACGTTCTATCTATTATGGTCTGGTTTAGACGCAAAAAAAAATCCCAGTAAAGTAGCATTTTGAAAAAAAAATCAGATCTACGGGATCGCATTTTAAGACTTGGGTTCGATTTTTATAAGGCGTTTTCTCAAGCCCTATGATGCCCAAAGGACTGAAATTTTTCACAGGTAATAAAGATTATGGTTTGATGTAGAATCAATAAAAACATCTCAGTAATGAAACAATTTGAAAAGAAAATCAGTGCTACGGGAACGCATTTAAAGACTTGGGTTCGAAATTTATAAGGCGTTTTCTCAGGCCCTATGAAGCCGAAAGGACTGAAATTGTGCACACATACTATATATTATGATCTGGTGTAGATTCAAAAAACAAACATCCCAGTAAAGTAGCATTTTGAATAAAAATCGGATCTACGGGATCGCATTTTAAGACTTGGGTTCGAAGTTTAAAATGAGTTATCTCGGGCCCTACGATGCTGAATGGATTGAAATTTTGCACACGTACTATCTATTATGTTCTGATGTTAAATCAATAAAATATTTTGCAAAAGAAGCATTTCGAAAAAAAATTAATTCGACGGGATCGCATTTTAAGACTTGGGTTCGAACTTTATAAGGCGTTTTCTCTGGCCCTATGAAGCCGAAAGGACTGAAATTGTGCACACATACTATATATTATGATCTGGTGTAGATTCAAAAAAAAAAATCCCAGTAAAGTAGCATTTTGAAAAAAAAATCAGATCTACGGGATCGCATTTTTAGACTTGGGTTCGATTTTTATAAGGCGTTTTCTCAAGCCCTATGATGCCCAAAGGACTGAAATTTTTCACAGGTAATAAAGATTATGGTTTAATGTAGAATCAATAAAAACAACTCAGTAAAGAAGCAATTTGAAAAAAAAATCAGTGCTACGGGAACGCATTTAAAGACTTGGGTTCGAAGTTTATAAGGCGTTTTTTCTGGCCCTATGAAGCCGAAAGGACTGAAATTGTGCACACATACTATATATTATGATCTGGTGTAGATTCAAAAAAAAAACATCCCAGTAAAGTAGCATTTTGAAAAAAAAATCAGATCTACGGGATCGCATTTTAAGACTTGGGTTCGATTTTTATAAGGCGTTTTCTCAAGCCCTATGATGCCCAAAGGACTGAAATTTTTCACAGGTAATAAAGATTATGGTTTAATGTAGAATCAATAAAAACAACTCAGTAAAGAAGCAATTTGAAAAAAAAATCAGTGCTACGGGAACGCATTTAAAGACTTGGGTTCGAACTTTATAAGGCGTTTTCTCTGGCCCTATGAAGCCGAAAGGACTGAAATTGTGCAAACATACTATATATTATGATCTGGAGTAGATTCAAAAAAAAAAACATCCAAGTACAGTAGCATTTTGAAAAAAAAATCAGATCTACGGGATCGCATTTTAAGACTTGTGTTCGATTTTTATAAGGCGTTTTCTCAAGCCCTATGATGCCCAAAGGACTGAAATATTTCACAGGTAATAAAGATTATGGTTTGATGTAGAATGAATAAAAACATCTCAGTAAAGGAGCAATTTGGAAAAAGAATCAGTGCTACGGGAACGCATTTAAAGACTTGGGTTCGAACTTTATAAGGCGTTTTCTCAGGCCCTATGAAGCCGAAAGGACTGAAATTGTGCACACATACTATATATTATGATCTGGTGTAGATTCAAAAAACAAACATCCCAGTAAAGTAGCACTTTGAATAAAAATCGGATCTACGGGATCGCATTTTAAGACTTGGGTTCGAAGTTTAAAATGAGTTATCTCGGGCCCTATGATGCTGAAATGATTGAAATTTTGCACACGTACTATCTATTATATTCTGATGTTAAATCTATAAAATATTTTGCAAAAGAAGCATTTCGAAAAAAAAAATAATTCGACGGGATCGCATTTTAAGACTTGGGTTCGAACTTTAAAAGGCGTTTTCTCAAGCCCTTTGATGCCGAAAGGACTGAAATTTTTCACACGTAATAAAGATTATGGTGTGGTGTAGAATTAATAAAAACATCTAAGTAAAGAAGCATTTTGAAAAAAAATCAGATCTACGGGATCGCATTTTAAGACTTGTGTTCGATTTTTATAAGGCGTTTTCTCAAGCCCTATGATGCCCAAAGGACTGAAATATTTCACAGGTAATAAAGATTATGGTTTGATGTAGAATGAATAAAAACATCTCAGTAAACAAGCAATTTTGAAAAAAAATCAGTGCTACGGGAACGCATTTAAAGACTTGGGTTCGAACTTTATAAGGCGTTTTCTCAGACCCTATGAAGCCGAAAGGACTGAAATTGTGCACACATACTATATATTATGATCTGGTGTAGATTCAAAAAACAAACATCCCAGTAAAGTAGCATTTTGAATAAAAATCGGATCTACGGGATCGCATTTTAAGACTTGGGTTCGAGGTTTAAAATGCGTTATCTCGGGCCCTATGATGCTGAAAGGATTGAAATTTTGCACACGTACTATCTATTATGTTCTGATGTTAAATCAATAAAATCTTTTGCAAAAGTAGCATTTCGAAAAAAAATAAATTCGACGGGATCGCATTTTAAGACTTGGGTTCAACTTTTATAAGGCGCTTTCTCAGGCCCTATGAAGCCGAAAGGTCTGAAATTTTGTACACGTTCTATCTATTATGGTCTGTTTTAGACGCAATAAAAAACATCCCAGTCAAGTAGCAATTTGTAAAAAAATCAGGTCTACGGGATCGCATTTTATGACTTGGGTTCGAACTTTATAAGGGGTCTTCTCAAGCCCTTTGATGCCGAAAGGACTGAAATTTTTCACACGTAATAAAGAATATGGTGTGGTGTAGAATTAATAAAAACATCTAAGTAAAGAAGCAATTTGATAAAAAAATCAGTTCCACGTGATCGCATTTTAAGACTTGGGTTCGAACTTTAAAAGTCGTTTTCTCAAGCCCTTTGATGCCCAAAGGACTGAAATTTTTCATAGGTAATAAAAATTATGGTTTGATGTAGAATCAATAAAAACATCTCAGTAATGAAACAATTTGAAAAGAAAATCAGTGCTACGGGAACGCATTTAAAGACTTGGGTTCGAATTTTATAAGGCGTTTTCTCAGGCCCTATGAAGCCGAAAGGACTGAAATTGTGCACACATACTATATATTATGATCTGGTGTAGATTCAAAAAACAAACATCCCAGTAAAGTAGCACTTTGAATAAAAATCGGATCTACGGGATCGCATTTTAAGACTTGGGTTCGAAGTTTAAAATGAGTTATCTCGGGCCCTATGATGCTGAATGGATTGAAATTTTGCACACGTACTATCTATTATGTTGTGATGTTAAATCAATAAAATATTTTGCAAAAGAAGCATTTCGAAATAAATTAATTCGACGGGATCGCATTTTAAGACTTGGGTTCGAACTTTATAAGGCGTTTTCTCAAGCCCTTTGATGCCGAAAGGACTGAAATATTTCAAACGTAATAAAGATTATGGTGTGGTGTAGAATTAATAAAAACATCTAAGTAAAGAAGCAATTTGAAAATAAAATCAGTTCCACGGGATCGCATTTTAAGACTTGGGTTCGAACTTTATAGGGCGTTTTCTCAAGCCCTTTGATGCCGAAAGGACTGAAATTTTTCACACGTAATAAAGATTATGGTGTGGTGTAGAATCAATAAAAATATCTTAGTGAAGAAGCAATTTGAAAAAAAATCAGTTCTTCGTAATCGCATTTTAAGACTTGGGTTCAAAGTTTAAAATGCGATATCTCAGGCCCTATGATGCAAAAAGCATTGAAATTTTGAACACGTTCTATCTATTATGGTCTGGTTTAACGCGATTAAAAACATCCCAGTAAAGTAGCATTTTGAAAAAAAAATCAGATCTACGGGATCGCATTTTAAGACTTGGGTTCGATTTTTATACGGCGTTTTCTCAAGCCCTATGATGCCCAAAGGACTGAAATTTTTCACAGGTAATAAAGATTATGGTTTGATGTAGAATCAATAAAAACATCTCAGTAATGAAACAATTTGAAAAGAAAATCAGTGCTACGGGAACGCATTTAAAGACTTGGGTTCGAAATTTATAAGGCGTTTTCTCAGGCCCTATGAAGCCGAAAGGACTGAAATTGTGCACACATACTATATTTTATGATCTGGTGTAGATTAAAAAAAAAACATCCCAGTAAAGTGGCATTATGAACAAAAATCGGATCTACGGGATCGCATTTTAAGACTTGGGTTCGAAGTTTAAAATGCGTTATCTCGGGCCCTATCATGCTGAAAGGATTGAAATTTTGCACACGTACTATCTATTATGTTCTGATGTTAAATCAATAAAATATTTTGCAAAAGTAGCATTTCGAAAAAAAATTAATTCCACGGGATCGCATTTTAAGACTTGGGTTCAACTTTTATAAGGCGCTTTCTCAGGCCCTATGACGCCGAAAGGTCTGAAATTTTGTACAAGTTCTATCTATTATGGTCTGTTTTAGACGCAATAAAAAACATCCCAGTAAAGTAGCATTTTGAAAAAAAAATCAGATCTACGGGATCGCATTTTAAGACTTGGGTTCGATTTTTATAAGGCGTTTTCTCAAGCCCTATGATGCCCAAGGGACTGAAATTTTTCACAGGTAATAAAGATTATGGTTTGATGTAGAATCAATAAAAACAACTCAGTAAAGAAGCAATTTGAAAAAAAAATCAGTGCTACGGGAACGCTTTTAAAGACTTGGGTTCGAACTTTATAAGGCGTTTTCTCTGGCCCTATGAAGCCAAAAGGACTGAAATTGTGCACACATACTATATATTATGATCTGGTGTAGATTAAAAAAAAAACATCCCAGTAAAGTGGCATTTTGACAAAAAAAAACAGATCTACGGGATCGCATTTTAAGACTTGGGTTCGATTTTTATAAAGCGTATTCTCAAGCCCTATGATGCCCGAAGGAACGGAAATTTTTCATAGGTAATAAAGATTATGGTTTGATGTAGAATCAATAAAAACATCTCAGTAAAGAAACAATTTGAAAAGAAAATCAGTGCTACGGGAACGCATTTAAAGACTTGGGTTCGAACTTTATAAGGCGTTTTCTCAGGCCCTATGAAGCCGAAAGGACTGAAATTGTGCACACAAACTATATATTATGATCTGGTGTAGATTAAAAAAAAAACATCCCAGTAAAGTGGCATTTTGAAAAAAAAATCGGATCTACGGGATCGCATTTTAAGACTTGGGTTCGAAGTTTAAAATGCGTTATCTCGGGCCCTATCATGCTGAAAGGATTGAAATTTTGCACACGTACTATCAATTATGTTCTGATGTTAAATCAATAAAATAATTTGCAAAAGTAGCATTTCGAAAAAAAATTAATTGCACGGGATCGCATTTTAAGACTTGGGTTCAACTTTTATAAGGCGCTTTCTCAGGCCCTATGAAGCCGAAAGGTCTGAAATTTTGTACAAGTTCTATCTATTATGGTCTGTTTTAGACGCAATAAAAAACATCCCAGTAAAGTAGCATTTTGAAAAAAAAATCAGATCTACGGGATCGCATTTTAAGACTTGGGTTCGATTTTTATAAGGCGTTTTCTCAAGCCCTATGATGCCCAAAGGACTGAAATTTTTCACAGGTAATAAAGATTATGGTTTGATGTAGAATCAATAAAAACAACTCAGTAAAGAAGCAATTTGAAAAAAAAATCAGTGCTAAGGGAACGCATTTAAAGACTTGGGTTCGAACTTTATAAGGCGTTTTCTCTGGCCCTATGAAGCCAAAAGGACTGAAATTGTGCACACATACTATATATTATGATCTGGTGTAGATTAAAAAAAAACATCCCAGTAAAGTGGCATTTTGAAAAAAAAAATCAGATCTACGGGATCGCATTTTAAGACTTGGGTTCGATTTTTATAAAGCGTATTCTCAAGCCCTATGATGCCCGAAGGAACGGAAATTTTTCATAGGTAATAAAGATTATGGTTTGATGTAGAATCAATAAAAACATCTCAGTAAAGAAACAATTTGAAAAGAAAATCAGTGCTACGGGAACGCATTTAAAGACTTGGGTTCGAACTTTATAAGGCGTTTTCTCAGGCCCTATGAAGCCGAAAGGACTGAAATTGTGCACACAAACTATATATTATGATCTGGTGTAGATTAAAAAAAAAACATCCCAGTAAAGTGGCATTTTGAAAAAAAATCGGATCTACGGGATCGCATTTTAAGACTTGGGTTCGAAGTTTAAAATGCGTTATCTCGGGCCCTATCATGCTGAAAGGATTGAAATTTTGCACACGTACTATCAATTATGTTCTGATGTTAAATCAATAAAATATTTTGCAAAAGTAGCATTTCGAAAAAAAATTAATTGCACGGGATCGCATTTTAAGACTTGGGTTCAACTTTTATAAGGCGCTTTCTCAGGCCCTATGAAGCCGAAAGGTCTGAAATTTTGTACAAGTTCTATCTATTATGGTCTGTTTTAGACGCAATAAAAAACATCCCAGTAAAGTAGCATTTTGAAAAAAAAATCAGATCTACGGGATCGCATTTTAAGACTTGGGTTCGAAGTTTAAAATTCGTTATGTTGGGCCCTATGATGCTGAAAGGATTGAAATTTTGAACACGTACTATCTATTATGTTCTGATGTTAAATCAATAAAATATTTTGCAAAAGTAGCATCTCATTTAATTCAACGCATTTAAAGACTTGGGTTCGAACTTTATAAGGCGTTTTCTCAGGCCCTATGAAGCCAAAAGGACTGAAATCGTGCACACATACTTTATATTATGATCTGGTGAAGTTTCAAAAAAAAAACATCCCAGTAAAGTAGCATTTTGAAAAAAAATCGGATCTACGGGATCTCATTTTTAGACTTGGGTTCGAAGTTTAAAATGAGTTATGTCGGGCCCTATGATGCTGAAAGGATTGAAATTTTACACACGTACTATCTATTATGTTCTGATGTTAAATCAATAAAATATTTTGCAAAAGTAGCATCTCATTTAATTCAACGCATTTAAAGACTTGGGTTCGAACTTTATAAGGCGTTTTCTCAGGCCCTATGAAGCCAAAAGAACTGAAATCGTGCACACATACTTTATATTATGATCTGGTGAAGATTAAAAAAAAAACATCCCAGTAAAGTAGCATTTTGAAAAAAAAATCAGATCTACCGGATCGCATTTTAAGACTTGGGTTCGATTTTTATAAGGCGTTTTCTCAAGCCCTATGATGCCCAAAGGACTGAAATTTTTCACAGGTAATAAAGATTATGGTTTGATGTAGAATCAATAAAAACATCTCAGTAAAGAAGCCATTTGAAAAAAAAAATCAGTGCTACGGGAACGCATTTAAAGACTTGGGTTCGATCTTTATAAGGCGTTTTCTCAGGCCTTATGAAGCCGAAAGGACTGAAATTGTGCACACATACTATATATTATGATCTGGTGTAGATTCAAAAAAAAAAACATCTAAGTAAAGAAGCAATTTGAAATAAAAATCAGTTCCACGTGATCGCATTTTAAGACTTGGGTTCGAACTTTAAAAGTCGTTTTCTCAAGCCCTTTGATGCCGAAAGGACTGAAATTTTTCACACGTAATAAATTTTATGGTTTGGTGTAGAATCAATAAAAATATCTTAGTCAAGTAGCAATTTGAAAAAAAAATCAGTGCTACGGGAACGCATTTAAAGACTTGGGTTCGAAGTTTAAAAGGCGTTATCTCAGGCCCTATGATGCTGAAAGGACTTCTTTTTTCACACGTAATAAAGATTATGGTCTGATGTAGAATCAATAAAAATATCTCAGTAAAGAAGCAATTTGAAAAAAAAATCAGTTCCACGGGATCGCATTTTAAGACTTGGGTTCGAACTTTATATGGCGTTTTCTCAGGCCCTATGAAGCCGAAAGGACTGAAACTGTGCACACATACTATATTTAATGATTTGTGTAGATTCAATAAAAAAACATCCCAGTAAAGTAACATTTTGAAAAAAAATCGGATCTACGGGACCGCATTTTAAGATTTGGGTTCGAAGTTGTGATGATTCTAATACTCACATGAATGAACGAGACGAACGTGCTCAAAAAAATTTTTTGTTTAGACTGGGAGAAGATTTATTGACAGGCGGGCCTTGAAGTTAACACGTTCCCACGGGATGGGAGCAGGGATCGCAGGGACAGTGGGTTTTTGAACTTGGATACGTTGACAACTCCGAGAAATCGATACAAATCAGAAGTGTTGTGTGAAATAACAGTTAATTAGTGAATTCAGATGGTGTTAGAAAGCTTTGTTGAATATTGAATTAAAGTGAAATATTATTGAACCGGTGTTTGTGTGAAGTGAAAGTGGTTGTACTCAGTGAGGATAGAAAATTGGATAATTTGTAGAGCGCCGTTTTGTGAAAAAATCACCTCAGGGGTGCAAGCTGTTGTGCGATCGCGATTGTGTTATAAAATTGTGTTGATTTAAGCGTGATTTCGTATACAGTTCGAAGTTAATTACTTGTCTTAAAAACACGGAAATAATTATGATAATGATTGCGTTTAAAACAGAGTGAACGTATTTAAAGGCAGGAAGTGTTTGTTCGGATTAGGGAGGAATTAACGATTGGCGAGATGGCGTTCTACCCGCGGAAACCGTAAACCAGAGAATCAAACAAATCATAAAACTCGGGTTCGAATCCTGACAGAGATTAGGGAGGTACAATTGTATTTACAGAATTATTTAATTACCCTTTTATAGGCGTAGGGAGGGGACTAAAATTGAACAAATGCAAGTATTTCGCTAAAAGGAGGAAGGAATGCCGGTAGGGAGGAGACCGTAAAACTAAACTGATTTAGCTATTTAGTGTGTAACCAGGTAGACTTCACGCTGAGAGTGGGAGATGGCTAACTGGGTGAGTTTTTTTTATATTATTTATTTAATTTCAGAGGACCCTTAAGGACGGATGCAACAGAACAACAGAGACAAAGTTGACAGCCCCTGCCACCCAAGTAATGTTTCAAAAGGGAATGTGTCAATCAGATTATCTATCAGCTGAAAAAGGGAGACGGGCCAATGACCTTTTCATATGTAGGCCGATAATATTTGTTTTAGGTTAATAATAATAATAATAATTGGATGACTTGTATGGCGCCGGTTTTGTGCAAAATCACCTCAAGGGCGCTTCGGACCGAGGGTCATATTGAGAATTTACCTACTGCCGTTCTGCTATTCTTTTTAAAAACTTAACGAATCAAATAGTGGCGTTGTCCCTGTGATAGGTATTGAATAGCCGACGAAAACATTAAATACTTATTACAAATTAAGCCATCCAATATAAACTCGCAGTATAAAAAAAAACACCTACCTACAGAGTACCTATCAAAACATTGGCGTACCATTTAAACAGTGATCACCACCAGCCGGGAACAGGACGCAGGTACAGTCAGTCGAAGGGGAAGTTTTGCTAGCGTATGACCGCCCGAATAGAAAGCGATCGGATGCAACCAGACAGAACAGGATGCCATGTCGGATGCATGCAGAATAGCGATCCCTCCACTGAAAAAATCTGGACAAAAAATCTGCCCCTGGTGGAATGATAAATTGGAAAAGCTGAAAAATGACGTTCTCGCCGCAAAGAGGAAGCTGATGAACTCAGGACCAGCAAGAAGAGATGCGGTCACACAACCAGCCTACCTCGAGCTAAAAGAACAATACAAGGAGGAAATTGCTACAGCAAAAATACAAAACTGGAAAGAATTTTGCAGCAATCAAGGAAAAGATACAGTCTGGTCCACGGTACTAAGAGTACTAATGGCAACACAAAAGTCACCACCAGAAACGCTTCAAGTCAATACAGTGTCCACAACGTCAGCCCAAGAGACGGCGTCCACACTGTTAGATCATTTCTTCCCTAATGACTCTCCAGTCAGGGAAACAGCGGAACAAACACGTATTAGGAATAATGAGGAAGAAGACCGCCTTAGCGAAATTGACCCCCCATTTACAGGATCCGAAATAAGGCAAATACTTGTATCCATAGATATAAAAAAGTCCCCAGGAAGAGATCACTTTACAGCCGACATATGCCAAAAGGCGTTCGAAAGTCTTCCAGAAATTTTTACGGCATTATACAATGTGCGTCCGAATTGGCTGCTTCCCAATCCTTTGGAAGGTCGCTAGAATCAAGGTAATTCCAAAGCCGGGAAAAGAAGACTACGGTAACATCTCTTCATACAGACCTATAGGTCTTCTCCCGGTATTTGGCAAGGTACTAGAGAAATTACTTATCAAGAGAGTAACCTGGCACTTCAGCACGAAGGGGAAACTTAATTCAAACCAATACGGGTTCACGCAAAAAAAAAGCACAGAAGACGCAATGCTTGATGCCGTCAACCACATCAAGAAAGCGAATAAAGAAGGATTTCATGCATGCCTTATATCACTGGACATAAAGGGGGCATTCGACAACGCGTGGTGGCCCCACCTTAAAATGCAACTAGCCAAAAAAGACTGTCCACTCAACATATACAAAGTTTTTAAAGACTACCTGTCGGACAGAATGGTAGAAACAATTTACGCAGGCGCGTGGGCACAAAAACACTCGAACAAGGGCTGTATACAAGGATCTGCCTGTGGACCGATTCTATGGAACATAGTACTGGACGAACTGCTAAATCTCAAATTTGACTCTAACGTTTGCATACAGGCATTTGCTGACGACGTCTTAGTTATAATAACTCATAAAGATACGGCAGAAATACAGAAAATAATTAAAGATACTCTCTCCTTAATAACACACTGGGGAGAAAAAATAAAACTGCCATTCTCGGAGGAAAAAACAAAAGCACTATTCTTTAGTAAGAGGAAAACACTCCCACCAAACATTGTGATGAATGGTAAAATTATTCCACTCTCTCGGGATTGCAAAATCTTAGGGATAGTCATAGACGACAAGTTAAATTGGAGCAAGCATGTCGACATGGTATGCCAAAAAGCTGTCAATATAACCAAGAAACTTGCATTTATGGCAAAACCTACTTGGGGACTAAGTTCTGAGATATTAAGGACAATCTACATGTTTTTTTTTTTTTTTATATTAACTCCACACAGGAAGCCCTGAAGAAAATAATTTCCCTCAGGGCCTATGTCATCTTTGGGGATGCTGTGTGAGGGTCTTTTTGTGGAGAGGAAGGAGTGAACATGGGTCTTGAAGAGTCCCATGTTGTAGGAGGGAGGAAACACAGAGGCCGGCAGTTCGTTCCACAGCCGAGCTGTTGAACTTAAGAACGAATCGTAGAAGCGATCCGTTCTCATGTGACAAATGTCAACCGTGTACAAATGTTGGGCGCGCGTTTGGCGTGTATCCCGACTATGCACCGGTGCCGAAGGGATCAATGACGCTAGTTCCTCAGAGCATCTTCCATTGTAATACCGATAGAACAAGGACAGCATACCTACCTGACGCCTGTGCTCTAAAGATTGCAGTCCGCTTGTTAAGATTGGGGAATCTATCAAACGGACCGCCCGTTTTTGCACAGAGTCAAGGGTTTTTTTCAGGTATTTAGGGGCTCCGGACCAGAGATGGCTGCCAAATTCAAGAGTAGGGCGCACTTGCGATTTGTACAGGGTCAGCAGTTGGGTACTATTAAAGTATCTGCGGGCCCTGTACAGTACGCCCAGCTTCTGAGAGGCCAACTTTACTCTGGCTTCAATGGAGCCCCCGTACCTGAGCTGGTCACTTATAGTTACACCAAGCATATCAATGGAAGGCCTGTTCGGAAGATTGCTTCCGTTGAAGGAGACTAGATTGTCATTTGGATCCCTTTTAGACGTAATCAGACAGGATTGGGTCTTTGAAACATTAAATTCGACGAGATTATTTTTACCCCAGGAGGAAATACTCTCGAGATAACCGTCCATTCTCTGCTTCAAAGCGCTCCGAGCCGTTGGAGTTTGTGTGCCCTTTGGGGGCTTGTCAAACAAAAAGCTATCATGAACTGTACTGTCATCCGCGTAACAATGAATTGGTGCACATAGGAGTAGTCGAACCAATAATTACTTACGCCGCGACGGTATGGGCAACAGCTGCAAAACGAAAAAATATTCGCAAAAAACTAGATAGAGTCCAAAGGGCCATCGGCATTAGAATATGTAAAGCCTACCGCACTGTGTCCCTTACTTCTGTGCAGGCAATCGGGGGACTAACACCTTTGGACCTAAAACTCAAAGAACTCAGACTTATCGGTTAGACAAAAAGGAACAGAACTTTGCATCTACTACCTGACGATAAAAAGTACCTGGGAATCGTAAAGGTTACTCATCTACCTCACCCTAGTAAACAAATTGGAGAACATGTCATCTTTCCAGGAACATACGAGAGAAACTCCTTTGAAGAGAACGAAATAGATATATACACAGATGGAAGTAAAACTGGAGGAAAAGTGGGTGCGGCCTACACAGTGTTCAATGCTAGCGGAGAAATTACAGCAAAGAAACTGCCCCTGGCAGATTACTGCTCAGTATTTCAAGCAGAGCTTTTCGCAATAATGCAAGCACTAGAGTGGGTCAACAAACAGCAAAAGCATTGGGAAAAAGTCAACGTCTTAACTCACAACTCACAAAGCGCTGCACACGCACTAGAGTCAGGGACACCTACCAACCCGATGGTCTTCAATATACAACACTCGGCTCAACTCTTGAGAGAAAGAGGGTCTACCTGTAAATTTTTATGGATACGCGGGTACAATGGAATCCATGGAAATGAAAGAGCAGACGAACTAGCAAAAAACGCTGCATTAAAAAGCAAAACACAAAAACTCTATTAAAAATTCCCACTGAGCTACGCAAAGTTCAAAATAAAGGAGTCAATTCTCGAAGAATGGGACCAAAGGTATAAAAACTCTGATACAGGTAAAGGAACACGGCTATTTTTCAGGAGTATAACAGAAGCCAAAGAGTTTGGTAATAAGACAACTCCAACTTTCGAACTCACACAAATCCTTACCGGTCACGGAGCAAACCTATCCTACCTTCACAGATTCAAGCTGAAATATAGTCCCGCATGCCCGTGTGACAAACTATCGGACCAAACAGTGAAACATCTGTTGCTAGACTGCCCAATGTTCACGATGGAAAGATGGCAAATAACCAAAGAATGCCAGAGAAGAGATATAAACTTTACTGACATTTCTGATGTCATAAAAATTATACCTCTCCGAAAAATCTTCATTAAATTCGCAAAAAACATCATTACAAAAATTAAGGAACAAAATAAATAATAATCAAAAGACATAAAAATAAATTAAAATCACATTAAGCACGATCACTATAGCTATCCGATCAATCTAAAATAAGGCTAACGCAAGAAATCACGAACCAAGAGCGCTAAAGAACACTTCCTATCCTACAAATGGTTCTGTTAAAAGGGTAAGCAAATAATTATAAAATCTTAACAGAACATCCACAATTTTTTTTCAGATTCACAAAACTACTCCGGCTGAGGTTTTACATGGTTCCCTCATGCTGTCAAACAAATGTTGGAGTAATGGATAGCCCATGTCAGATAGTCCCACTAACCCACTAACCTCTCTAAAAATAACATGAACCCTTACCTATCCCAACATACATGAAAAAATTAAACTCAATAGCTCATTAAAAAATCAAACAGTTTAAAGAAACCTTGATAAATAATAGACAAGGTAAAAAACAGAGAACACCCAAAAGGAAAAAAAAAAAAGACAGAACAAAAATGAATACTTTTCTTCTGTTATTTGACTTTCTAATTTACAAATTGGGATGCACAAAACAAATCTAGAGTCAAAAGGGGGAGATGGTAATCTCCGAAATAAAACTACCATCCGAACAACTTTTCTCAACAGTTTCCTTTCGAGAGGTAGGCAGCCTCTTTAAATTAAATGCCAAAAATCAAAACAATTGTCCGTTTATACCTACCTGAGAGGATTGGTATTCAATAGAAAATACCCATACCTGATACACGAGGATGCTAGTATGATCATGAAATAATTACTGGAACCAAATATTAAAATACAGACAGTCATCCTAAATTTGGCATTTCGAGTAAACCTTACATATATCTCACATGATAATTGGCTAAATGGGTAGGCACACAACCTATCGATAGAAGCGGGCTAAATGTCGACAAGATCGTCGTATGTTATCTATGTTATTGACCTAGAAAGGGATGTAAATTCCCGACGACGAGGAATTTACAGCGTTTTCTATAGGTGGCATGTAACTTAGGACCTTACGTGTCACATTTTCGCGACTAGATTCGTGACAAAGGATGTCATGGTTTTCCCCTTCTACACTCAGTAAAGTAGATTTTCCTGAAAGTGCATTGAGGTTGGGGCATTTCTGAAATTGGTGAGGAGACCTGGTATTCTTTATTCTGGCGTGACGGTTGCCAATTTGGAACAAGGGGAGACCCGGCCGGTTCGGATATCCAGACACGCAGATATCGATCGCCTTGTTCAAATTATCATCCATCGGTTTTGTTTGGTAAAGAGGAGGAGCCAACTTTAGCTTGAACAAATTCATCCCGTTCCTCTCCCTTCCCTCCCAAAATATATACATGGATGGCGCCGACAACTAACACCATAAATTTATCATATGTTTATCACATATATAGAATCTAACACTTTATTATACTGACATTACCCTATGACAGGTAGAATCACGTAGCTAGTTGAAGAGCAGGCGACTCAGAAAAATAAGGTTTATAAAATGGCTTTAAAACACAGCGGTAATGGATTCAACTCACTCTATCTCAAAAGAACCGAGGGGTACCACACACATACAAAGATAAATAGGTTTCAATACCGAGAAACAAAAAAGCCAACACAACGTTCGGTGAAACCTTTTTATACTGAACCGTCACGTGAAATGATTACGTTCAAGATCGTAAACCACGTAGACAAACTAGGGTGCACACACTTGAAGGGGTGTGTAATAAAGAGAGGGGAAAAGGCTGGTAAAGACGGCAGGGAGGACATTCCTACCCCGGATATATACATAACCAAAGCCTTATGGAAAAGTTATCTATGGGACTTAAAGAAAATTTATCATAGAAAGAAGAGACGGAAAAGTTTGAAAAGTGCAGATCATTACAAAGTTTAAAATGCGTTATCTCAGGCCCTATGATGCTGAAAGAATTGAAATTTTGCACATGTTCTATCTATTATGATTTGGTGTAGACGCAATAAAAAACATCCCAGTAAAGTAGCATTTTGAAAAAAAAATCAGTTCCACGGGATCGCATTTTAAGACTTGGTTTCGAACTTTATAAGGCGCTTTCTCAGGCCCTATGAAGCCAAAAGGACTGAAATTTTGTACACGATCTATCTATTATGGTGTGGTGTAGAATCAATAAAAACATCTTAGTAAAGAAGCAATTTGAAAATAAAATCAGTTCTACGTGATCGCATTTTAAGACTTGGGTTCGAAGTTTAAAATGCGATATCTAAGGCCCTATGATGCTGAAAGTACTGAAATTTTTCACACGTAATAAAGATTAAGGTCTGATGTAGAATCAATAAAAACATCTCAGTAAAGTAGCATTTTGAAAAAAAATCAGTTCTATGAGATAGCATTTTAAGACTTGGGTTTAACCTTTATAAGGCATTTTCTTAGGCCTTATGATACTGAAAGACTTAAATATTTCACACTTAATAAAGATTATGGTCTGGTGTTTAATCGATATAAACATCTCAGTAAAGAAGCAATTTGAAAAAAAATCAGTGCTACGGGAACGCATTTTAGGACTTGGGTTTGACCTTTAAAATGCGTTATCTCAGGCCCTATGATGCTGAAAGGATTGAAATTTTGCACACGTTCTATCGATTATGGTCTGGTGTAGACGCCATTAAAAACATCCCAGTAAAGTAGCATTTTGAAAAAAAAATCAGATCTACGGGATCGCATTTTAAGACTTGGGTTCGAACTTTATAAGGCGCTTTCTCAGGCCCTATGATGCCGAAAGGACTGAAATTTTGCACATACACTATCTATTATGATCTGGTGTAGACTCAATAAAAACATCTCAGTAGAGAAGCAATTTGAAAAAAAATCAGTGCTACGGGAACGCATTTTAAGACTTGGGTTCGAAATTTAAAATGCGTTATCTCAGGCCCTATGATGCCGAAAGGATTGAAATTTTGCACACGTACTATCTATTATGTTCTGATGTTAAATTAAAAAAATAATTTGCAAAAGTAGCATTTTGAAATAAAAATCAGTTCTTCGAGTTCGCATTTTAAGACTTGGGTTCGAACTTTATAAGGCGTTTTCTCAAGCCCTATGATGCCGAAAGGACTGAAATTTTTCACACGTAATAAAAATTATGGTCTGATGTAGAATCAATAAAAACATCTCAATAAAGAAGCAATTTGAAAAAAAATCAGTGCTAAGGGAACGCATTTTAAGACTTGGGTTCGAACTTCATAAGGCGTTTTCTCAGGCCCTATAAAGCTTAAAGGACTGAATTTTGCACACGAACTATATTTTATGCATAAGGAGAAATTGGAAGAAATAATCAGTTCCACGGGATCGCATTTTAAGACTTGGGTTCGAACTTTATAAAGCGATTTCTCAGGCACTGTAAAGCCGAAAGGAGTCAAATTTCGCACACATACTATCTATTATGATCTGGTGTAGACTAAATAAAAAACAACCCAGTAAAGTAGCATTTTGAAAAAAAAACAGATCTACGGGATCGCATTTTGAGACTTGGTTTCGAACTTTATAAGGCGTTTTCTCAGGCCCTATGATGTCGAAAGAACTGAAATTCACACGTACTATCGATTATAGTTTGGTTTTCAAACAAAAAAAAACTCTTTAACCACTGGAACGAAATCGACCACTTTTATTTTTCTGCGATTGATATCGGTCCAAAAATGAACCGATTTTTCTACCATTCATAAAATATTTATTGTAATTATTTAAAACGTTTCCATGGCCAGCTACTTGTTTTATCGAATAGCTGATAATATATTCTCTTTGTCTATGAACTTATCCGTTGTCTTTGAAGTGTTATTTAACGAGTTTTCGCGGTTTTTATGGCGTCCTGTCAGAAAACAAAATAATAACTTCTCGAACATTTCACGAAATTTTGGTCTCTTCCTAAAATGCCGTAAGTAATTAATTTATTGGGTTTTTAACGCATAATTATATATCTGTGTAATCATGATTGACTTATCTATCTTTGAAATGCGTTTTTAATTCGTTTGTTTCTAATATATCGTTTTGGTGAAAGTTTTTGTGAAAAAATACGTCGACTGAAGACGTCATCTGTTTTTGATTTACACTAATTTCATAAATACTGCACTCGCGCATTTGAAATATAGATATTCCATCAGAGTGATTCAAAACAAAGAGATATATATATATATATATATATATATATATATATATATATATATATATATATATATAAGTTTTATTTGAATTGGTTCATTATTAATACAGATATTTGCTAACCAATTATTTTAAGTCATATGTCAAAAAGTCGACTCTTTTTTAGATGTAAAATGGTGTAAAGCCTTCGTCACACAAAAAAATTTAGTCATTTAGTTGTATAATTAATTAATTTGTTTACTTTTACCAAATTTGTGCAGAAACAGCTGTCGTCCAGGGAAAGGGAGCACTCCACGACCCAGGTTTAAATAATTATTTTCAAATTTTATATGAGTGCAATATTTAACAAAATTTAAACATTTAAGTACCTACATTAAGTGTTTTCAATTTAAAATATATAGAGTGGTGCTGACTGCAAGAGGAGGCAGAGAAAGAGGGAGAGGTGGGGTACGAGCTGGTGCCGGACTACCAGCTGGTGCCGGACCACCAGCTGGTGCCGTACCAGCTGGTGCCGGACTACCTGCACGGGGACGTCAACGCAGAGCTGCAATTGCAGCCTCGTCTGGAGTGTTAGTATTTTTTAATGTTTTTTTATGAAAGTACTTTGCTGTGGCCGTTGAACTCATCATATATTTGTATTTATTTAAACAGCGACCCTGCTTTGCTACTGGTGCGAGAGGATCGCGTCAAGGCCCTAAAGGCTGTTAGGGCCCTGCCTTTTTCCTTCCGGCTAGAGCTGGAAAGCCGAAAATTCACGAAGCAGGCGGCGCGCATTTTGCTCCCTACCGCACCTCCAAGAAAAACTAAACAAAAGTAAGTAATCGGTGGACGTGCCATTCTACGAAGAATTGTCGGCGTTTGGGAACGGTGAGTTTATTTTTTGAAATGTCATACCAGGGGCTCAATATAAAATCAATTATCTATATTTTATATTGATATCCCTAGCACAGTTTCACTGTTGGTATATTGGCAGGAAATAAGCATAGTACTTAAAAATTCCACATAACAAACATACAAAATGTATTGTTGTTATGATGTGGATGCATCATTACACATCTTTTTTTCTGTAACGGGTATTGCAGAGTGAGAAATGAGACATGCCGAACTTCTTTGCGAGGATTACATTTGATTCGCCGGCTTCTAAACGGTGTAATACAGCACTTTTTTCATAAATTGAAAAAACACTTTCCCTTCACGGGACTCATTGTGTCGAGCTTCCTAGTCAAAAGCGAGGCTGTATTGGTAGGTGGGTTTTGTAACCGGACAAATTATCATTAAAATAGGTCACTTTACGTAGTTGGTCACTTTAAACGGATACGTTTTCCTACTAAAAGCTATGAAACCTTACTAGAGTTTACATTATCGTCACTTTAAACAGTAGACCGTTAAATGCAAAGTCATTATATCCAAATTCTACTGTAAATTTGTGTTTTCTTTTATTTCAGAGTCAGACATGGGCAGAAACAGTAACGTGGACGAGGCAGCTGAACTAGAAGAGTCTGTACTTGGAAACCGTGAGTTATAAAACTAACTAACTTACCTTCACGCCATTTCCCTGCAGGGGTAGGCAGAGAGGATGAACCACCATGCAACTCGATCTTGGCACACACACTCTTTTCGTCATTCCATACCTACCTGACTGTGCTATTCTGACTCCTGACATTGCCCGCCTCAAGTATTTGATTAACTTTTTATTTATTTTTTATATGAATACCTCATGTAACGGACGTAGTTGACCACATTATTCAATTTTATAAAATCTGTTTTACATTTATAAAATGTGCCTACCCCACGCCACTGGCGAAATCATCACTCCCCGCCACTGGCCATTTTGTTCCCGGCCGCTTGAAAAACTTTGTCTACGAACGGCATCGATACCGCATCGCCGGCTTACCTGCCGCGTGGATCGATGTCCAGCATTTTTTCTATGTAAAATTTACTAGGAAAAATCAAATTTTAAATATTGTAAATGTTTATATTTTACTTGTTCATCCCCTCGGCGGTAGTCAAATAAACACTATTTTCAATATACTACCGCTGAGGAGATATTAAAAAAGCTGTTTTTCACACATATGTACAACCAATTTTGAACAATATTTTTTACCTTTTTTGCGTGTACAAAAATCCAGGAACCTCGTAGCATAGTGAATCTTATCTCTTTCTGAGCGCTAACAAAATACTAACTTAACATGTTTTACAAAATTGATCGCTTTGAGATCATATTTACACATTTATTTACAAACATTTCTTATTTTTTATCGTATCTTGACAAACAAAAAATCTAGTTGTCAAGATACACATTCTTATAACTACTATGCATTTAAACTATGTAATTGTTATTCATGTAAGCGTTCAAAATCTTTTCTAACTCGCAAATTTAAGCGACTACTTTCGCCGGTGCTGCCGGCAAAATGAATATGCGACATTTTGCCGGGGCCTATAAACTCATTGTTGGCGCGGGTACAATCCCCCACCACTTTTTGACTCAAAGCCCAATGTCGGGTGCGAGTCATGCTTATTGAATATAAGCAGCCAAATAATAAAATAAAATTAGTTCATCTTTACCACCGAAACCAAGCGTTTTATTTATCTACAAGTGACTCCTGCCCAACATCTGCCTCACCTCGCCAAGTCTTCTGCTCTAAGATCTTCTGGTGTTACCTCTTCAAGACAAGCCGGCCCTCCTCTGGAAAACCGCCAACACCAGAAGCGAGCAGAGACGACAGCACACCCAGTGCCCAACATTCACCAAGCCTGGGTGCGGGAGGCAGATTCATCATCAAATATTACTACTATCATCATCGTCGGCCGTAAAGGAGCATTTTCAACGGTTGAAGACACGGTTTGGACCCGGCGCCTAAATCTACAGCCTTGTGCGGACTCCCGTCCAGTACAAGTGGTCCTTCGAGCCGGATTCTCACACGCCTTCAACCAGGATGTCTCCATCTTTACGGTCGAGCCGGATCCAAGACGATGGATCCTCAACACCATCTGCAGATGCCCTGGATGCTGGGTCTCAGGCCACGGCTGTGGTTCACGTCACGCCTGACGTAACCCCCATGCCCACGCCCAGCACTACTCCTGTACATCATGACTCACCGCCCTCCATATCTCAAGAGGATGCGATGGAGTCATTGCGACAACAGCTTCGCAGTCAAACCAAGCACATTGAGAGACTTAAAGCAGCTCCTCAATCAGCTCCAACAGCAGCAACCCCTGCCCCTCCTGGACCTTCGAAGCTCCTGGAGAGGTCACCACCAGCATGGACGCAGCCCGGCCAATCGAGCCCGGTGCCTCTGGTGGACCAGAGGTACGAGGAACCAGCAGCAGCAGTGCCTGCCCGATCTGGACCCGTACTCCTGGAAGGGTACCCTGCTCAAGGAGGACCTTGGCGCTTTCAAGGGTACAGCCCTGGATGGGTGCAGCCCGGCCAACCGAGCCCGGTGCCTCTGGTGGACAAGAGGTACTCAGCAGCGGCGCAGCGAAGGCCAGCCGGTCCCCCGCCCTCGCCACCCTGGCCCAATGCAGGGTGGCCAAACATGATGCAGCCTGGACCCTCTGGCCCCGTACCGCCCGCCCCTCTGATAGAACAGAGGCAAGCCGTACGTGAAGTGCCAGCTGGACCTGTACCTCTGGTGGACCAGAGGTACGCATCACATGCGCAGCAAGAGCCAGCAGGCCCTGCGCAACCAGCACCCTGGACCATTCAGGGATGCCCAAACATAGTGCAGCCCGGCCAACCGAGCCCGGTGCCTCTGGTGGACCATAGGTACTCAGCAGCGGCGCAGCCAAGGCCAGCCGGTCCCCCGCCCTCGTCACCCTGGCCCAATGCAGGGTGGCCAAACATGATGCAGCCTGGACCCTCTGGCCCCGTACCGCCCGCCCCTCTGATAGAACAGAGGCAAGCCGTACCTGAAGTGCCAGCCGGACCTGTACCTCTGGTGGACCAGAGGTACGCATCACGAGCGCAGCAAGAGCCAGCATGCCCTGCGCAACCAGCACCCTGGACCATTCAGGGATGCCCAGTACTGGTGCAGCCTGGACCTCATGGCCCTGTGCTGCCCGTACCTCTGCCCCACCCGGGGTACCCAGCGCCGATGCCAGGATCACCTGCCGGACTGCTGGAGCAGTAGGACGTGCCATGGACACAGCCTGGACCATCTGGACCATCTGGACATGTGCCGCCCGTACCACTGCGCGAACAGGAGTATGGCGTGCCGGCACGGCCAGATGGCCCGCCCACAGCCAGTACCAGCTCCATGCCGAGATTTCCGCCCCAACCTACAGCGGATGAAACGGCCCAACATACCAGAGCCTGGGTTCAGAATGATGGCAGTCCCATGGCTCAGCTGGCCTCCGCCCTGACAGAAGCCATCAGAGCTTCAAGGGCTCAGGACAGCCCCCGTCCCACAATCGAGGACGATCCACGAATGGCGGCCCTTATTGCCAGACAATCAATGGCCAAGGACCTGCCTCCATTCTCTGGAGATCCACTGGAGTGGCCCACCTGGAGGGCACAGTTTAACCAGTCTACCTCCACATGTCGGATGACCTCCAGCGAAAACTTGATCCGCCTACAGCGGGCCCTCAAGGGGAAAGCCCGAGAAGCCGTCGGCCCCCTTCTGATGGATCCCCCTGCTCAGGTTCCGGAGATCCTGGCAGTCCTGGAGCAGCGATTTGGAGGGACTACTTCACTCGCTGCTCTGATGCTGGACAAAGTCAAGAAGCTGCCCCACCTCACAATTGAAGCCTCTCTGGAGGATATCACAGACTTCTCTGGCACTGTTCAAAACCTGGTGGCATCACTCCGCTCCCTCAACAATGATGGCTATCTGACGAATCCAGCGCTGCTCAGTGACATCGCGGGGAAGATGCCGCCCACCTTGCGGTTGGCGTGGCTGATGGAAGTGCGGCACTACGAGGCCTCCGCTACCATTTGCCAGTTTGCCGCCTTCCTGAAAACCCAAATCCCAAATTCCGGTTTGGTTGACCCCGCGAGGTCCCGCCCACGCCGTGAACACACGCTCGCGACAACGGAACAGTTTTCGCGCAAAAACGGTGCTAAAAAACGTGATACCTGTGAAAGTTTCATAAATACGTCTGCCGCGTCAGAAAAGTTTTCGCGAAAAAACAATTCGAACAAAAGTGACACTTGTGACAACAGTTTAAACACGTCTGCCGCGTCAGAACGGTTTTTATCGCGGGAAAACAATGTTTATAACAACAATTCTAGTGAAAAACAACAGTTCGCAAAAATTAATCGAAAGCCCCAAATTTTGTCTGGTAATAATCGAATGCCCCAAATTTTGTCTGGTAATAATCGAGAAAATAATCGAAGCGGGGAAAAAGTGCAAAACAGTTACGGTGAAGTTCGCGAGTTCAATAACCGCGCCGGGTGTGTCGAGTGTGGTGAAAATGGCCACCAACTTAGCGAATGTCGCACTTTCGCGGCGAAAGACTTAAAATATCGTTTTGAAATAGTGAACGACGCCGGTTTGTGCCAATTGTGCCTCAATGGCAAACATTATATGAAACAGTGCAAAGTTAGTGAATGGTGCAGCGTGGGGGAGTGCAGATCCCCCCACCACCGACTTCTTCACAACTATAATAACACTCGTGATAATGACATTACTGTGGCAGATGTTCACAATATGTGACGCCACACCGAATGTGCCGTGTTAAAAGTGGTGGGAGTCATATTGTCGGGCCCGAAGCGGCAGATTAAAACCTTTGCACTTCTGGACGAGGGCTCAACAGTCACCCTTATTGACGCCACCACAGCACAAAAACTTGGCGCTACCGGACCTACCCGTGAGCTACGGCTACACGGAGCGAAGAACATGAGCTCATCAGACATAACGTCCCACCGCGTGCCAATCACTCTACGCGGCGCCGGAATGGCTGATGAGTTTATTATCAAAGCCAATACCATCAAGCAGCTCAGCCTTCCTGTACAGAGGTACCACGGTCGCTACATCACCCCCACACTTCTCATCGGGCAAGACAATGCTAACTTAATTGTCTCGAGGGAAGTGCGCGACGTTCGTGATTCTACGCGAATATTATCACGGACGGCGTTGGGGTGAACCACCCATGGCGGAGGGACCTCTGAACATGTGGATGAAGCTACCACATTGGCCATACGAGCCACACTGTCATCCAGGCGCACTGCCGGGAGGCATTATACAGTGCAACATGGACCATCTGGCCCCGTACCGCGAGCACCTCTGATACAGGCGGCCGTACGAGGAGCTCCAGCTGGACCTGTGCCAGCATTTTCGCAGAGAAGGCCAGTCGGCCCCGCGAAAGGATCTCCCAGGCACGTTGCCGAGAAACTTCAAACAGTGCAACATGGACCATCTGGACCCGTACCGCGAGCACCTTTGATACAAGCGGCCGTACGAGGAGTACCAGCTGGATCTGTGCCAGCACCTTTGCAGAGAAGGCCACCCAGGCACCATGCCCGGTGGCATTCTACCATGCCCCATGGACCATCTGGCCCCGTACCGCGAGCACCTCTGATACAGGCGGCCGTACGAGGAGTACCAGCTGGATCTGTGCCAGCACCTTTGCAGAGAAGGCCACCCAGGCACCATGCCCGGTGGCATTCTACCATGCCACATGGACCATCTGGCCCCGTACCGCGAGCACCTCTGATACAGGCAGCCGTACGAGGAGTACCAGCTGGATCTGTGCCAGCATCTTCGCCGAGAAGGCCAGTCGGCCCCGCGAAACGGCCACCCAGGCACCATGCCCGGTGGCATTCTACCACGCCCCATGGACCGTCTGGCCCCGTACCGCGAGCACCTCTTATACAGGCGGCCGTACGAGGAGTACCAGCTGGATCTGTGCCTGCAAATGGTACGAGAAAATCAGTCGGCCCCGCGAAAGGGTCTCCCAGGCACATTGAAGTAAGGCGCCAAAACGTTGGACTTACTTCAACTGTGGCAGATACACTGCCCGACATCAAGAGATTTTCCTCATTCAATCATCTTATTCGAACTACCTGCTGGATACATCGTTCTTTTAAAAGGTGTCGTGGAAAAGGCCACGAACAACCTGATAAACATTTAAGAACCGATGAAATCAAGGGAGCAGAGGCCCGATGGGCAAGAAAATGTCAAGAAGAAACATTTTATCGTGATATAAATGCGCTCCAGAAAGGAGATCCACTACCAAGTGACAGTCGGCTCAAAGCCTTGAGCCCCTTCCTTGGACCTGACGGCCTACTGAGGATGAACTCAAGAATACGAGCCCTCAGTAACGTGCCCCAAGCAGTGCGGACACCTATAATTTTGGATGGTGATCACGCCTATACACGACTTCTGGTGAGACATCATCACCAGGAAGCCGATCACCCAAGTACGGAGAGAACGATGGCTGAGGTGCGAGGCAGCTACCTTGTGCTGCGACTGCGAACAAATATTCGGATGATCGCCCACAACTGCCCCACCTGCAAGATGCGCAGGAGCAAGCCAGCCCCCCCTCTGATGGGGCCCTTGCCGCCATCAAGGCTAGCCCACCATGTTCCTCCATTCACCCCTGCTGCAGACGGCCGAGTGAGGACCGCCCGGATCCAGACGAGCACCGGATTTTACGTCCACCCCGATGTGAAGCTCGCTGTAATCCTGCCGGCCCCGCCTACCGATGCAACATCAATAGTACCACCAGCCCAGCACCATCCCAGAGGGACTGGCCGCCGCGGACTGCGCCGTACCAACAAACGTCCTATTTCTTAGTTCAGCATAGCTAAACGGGGGGAGTGTAACGGACGTAGTTGACCACATTATTTAATTTTATAAAATCTGTTTTACATTTATAAAATGTGCCTACCCCACGCCACTGGCGAAATCATCACTCCCCGCCACTGGCAATTTTGTTCCCGGCCGCTTGAAAAACTTTGTCTACGAACGGCATCGATACCGCATCGCCGGCTTACCTGCCGCGTGGATCGATGTCCAGCATTTTTTCTATGTAAAATTTACTAGGAAAAATCAAATTTTAAATATTGCAAATGTTTATATTTTACTTGTTCATCCCCTCGGCGGTAGTCAAATAAACACTATTTTCAATATACTACCGGTGAGGAGATATTAAAAAAGCTGTTTTTCACACATATGTACAACCAATTTTGAACAATATTTTTTACCTTTTTTGCGTGTACAAAAATCCAGGAACCTCGTAGCATAGTGAATCTTATCTCTTTCTGAGCGCTAACAAAATACTAACTTAACATGTTTTACAAAATTGATCGCCTTGAGATCATATTTACACATTTATTTACAAACATTTCTTATTTTTTATCGTATCTTGACAAACAAAAAATCTAGTTGTCAAGATACACATTCTTATAACTACTATGCATTTAAACTATGTAATTGTTATTCATGTAAGCGTTTAAAATCTTTTCTAATTCGCAAATTTAAGCGACTACTTTCGCCGGTGCTGCCGGCAAAATGAATATGCGACATTTTGCCGGGGCCTATAATCTCATTGTTGGCGCGGGTACAATCCCCCACCACTTTTTGACTCAAAGCTCAATGTCGGGTGCGAGTCATGCTTATTGAATATAAGCAGCCAAATAATAAAATAAAATTAGTTCATCTTTACCACCGAAACCAAGCGTTTTATTTATCTACAAGTGACTCCTGCCCAGCATCTGCCTCACCTCGCCAAGTCTTCTGCTCCAAGATCTTCTGGTGTTACCTCTTCAAGACAAGCCGGCCCTCCTCTGGAAAACCGCCAACACCAGAAGCGAGCAGAGACGACAGCACACCCAGTGCCCAACATTCACCAAGCCTGGGTGCGGGAGGCAGATTCATCATCAAATATTACTACTATCATCATCATCGGCCGTAAAGGAGCATTTTCAACGGTTGAAGACACGGTTTGGACCCGGCGCCTAAATCTACAGTCTTGTGCGGACTCCCGTCCAGTACACCTCACAAGAGCCTCAGCTGGAGCCAGTGAGACTATGGCATCCCCAATCGGGGTATGTTGTGAGGCTGAAGGTAGCGGGGAGGGGAAGGAGGTGTGGAAGAGGGAGGTGGAAAAGTACCTGGCTATTCAGAACTGGTCACCAAACACGGCTAAAGCCATTTCAAGCAACGTTTCAATTCTGAATGGGGTCTTACACCAGGGCGATATTATGGGTATCTTCCACTCTAGAACGTGCCGCAAATATAATATATATTATTTTAAATGAATTTTGTGTGAAAATAACACTAATTATTCAAATATAATTTATTTGATTTGATCCCGCGACCATCGTATTGCGAGTCATAAGCCGTACCAGAGGCAGTGGGTTATCGTAATATAGACACATTAAATTAATTTGGGTTTTCTGTTGTTTCAGAAATGGATATGGACAGATCGAGCGACGAGGATGACGAAGCGAGCGACGTCGACCACGAAGAGAGCGATGAGGATACCTTCTGCATGCCACCAATACCTTATCATAATATTATCAACGTTTCACCTAACTCCGCTATGGCCGTAGACTTCAGTAGACAAGACCAGGTAGATAGTGAGGCAATGCGTTCGATTCTGCCGCCTGAAGGTTACTCTTTCGATTGGTCTAATGATATCTTACGTTTTACTGGGATAAGGGAGACATGTCTCATGTTATGTTGTCCTCAAAGGTTCTATATGATAAGGTTCGGTGGACATTTAATATGTATATTTCAATTCTTATCATTGAAATATGCATGTTAACAAATGCACAGGTATTCTCATTTTTCCCTGTTTATTGTACACATTAAATAACTCGTTTTATTTTTATGTCTTAATTATGTTTTGTCAATTTTTCTGTAAAGAGGCTTTTCCAGATCTAGTCACTAAACATAACTAAGCCAATTCAAGCAATGTTCAATTCTGAATGGTGGTCCCTCACCAGAGCGATACTCAGAATCTCACTCTATAGCGAGGCACAATGATATTATGTATTGATTTTCTTAAATTATGAATAAACCAATAAATTGAATACATTTTAATTATGACAAAGTGTGTAAACAATGTTTAAATCAATATATTGCTCTTTCATTGTAACCATACAACTGTAATATTGATTTTTTTTTTATTTTTTTTTTTTATTTGGTACATTATTTTGTTACAATTTATGTTTTCCAGTAATGTAGGCCTCATTGGGTGGCTTGCCCGTGCTGAGGCCTTCATTTTATAATATGAAAATCTAAGATAGTAAATTTGAAAAGAAAATAATAAATTTAAAATTAAAAATAAAAATACATAATAATACATTTAAAATTAAAAAATAATACAATGAAAATAATCTTGTGTGTTTGTGAGTAATAAAAGGATATTAGGGCTTAATAAATAAATCAATTATTGGTTCCATCAATTATTTTCACTTCCCCATTTTTTTTCGATACCTTTGCGTTTAGATATAAAATTATCACTATGATTTTATTTGCCATTCTACGGTCATACAAAGGTTTGATATATATATACAAATTTATCATCATTTTACATATTCCAATTTACCCTATGTAGCTTGACCTTAACGTAGCTGTCAGAAGTGATTTTTCGTCAAATATTGGTGAATTTCATCAACTTTCAAAGTATCCCCCTGAAATATTGGCAATATTAATATCTATGATATATATCTCATTTTAAGCCTTATTTTCTCGTTTTGCACGTTATATAAAAACATGGTTACAAATCTCCAGGTCTAACTTACAATTATTTAAAAAGTAGCACTATGATTTTGAAATCGTGAAATAGGCTCTCTGTATAATTCATCAAATGAATAAAATAAAGCCAACACGGCGACTATGCTTATTAATAATTGTAGACAGTTAATGTATCTTCTTAACGTTATACCTGTTTTTGTGGTAAATTTATTATATAGTATAATACA
The DNA here is from genome assembly GCA_026573805.1 of Hesperophylax magnus. Lineage (NCBI taxonomy): Eukaryota > Metazoa > Arthropoda > Insecta > Trichoptera > Limnephilidae > Hesperophylax > Hesperophylax magnus. The sequence goes on from JAIUSX010000156.1 coordinate 105,764, forward strand.
GTGATTTAAATTTTTACACGTCACGCACTCAAATTTTACAAAATCATTTTCTGACCAAACTTTTTAAGAGATCATAACATACAACAAAATATTTTTCTATTATATTCTTGCATCTGTGGTTATCAAACAGGCCATAGAGAACATAAAAACGTAGAAAATATTCTATAAAGATATTTAAAACTGCCACTGGCGGCAATTTTAAATCACAAAAACGCAAATTTCGCGCATTTATAAAGTTGAAGATTTTTTAATAATTTATCTGTCAATTGAGAATTGAGCTTGACAAAAAGAGTCTAAAAACGTTCGATACAAGAACAAAAGTGGGTTTTTATTTATTTTGTAAATAATTTTACAAGAAAGCAAAAAATTTAATCAAGGGAAACTGTCACAGATAATCTTAGCTATAATACTCTTAGCTATTTTTTAAAAGTCGTTTACTTTGAGCGCTTATATTACATTTATATTTTTTATTTAGTAATTTTTTATTATTTGTATTTTACTCGAGCGAAACGATAGGATGTCTGTTTGTGCGCATCGTTCTTCTCAACAACGCAACAGATGTTAATAGGGTTTTCACTATCTCCAAATAGTATAAAATAAAGTCGATTTTGGTGTCTGTCTACGTAATACGGTTTCATGCATTAATTACACTTCGCTGCCTTAGTTCTTGTATGTTCAATAGACCATTTAGCATATTTTACAGGAGACGTTTTTTTTGTTTTTACAGGCAAATTCTAAAAAATTCTCGATTTTGGTCATTTCGTTAAATACATATATTATGTGTAACAGGAAATGTTTAAAGATCATTTTTCGAAGATTGAAGCTATAATACGCCCATATTATGACTTTAAAGGTGGACGTTGAACATGGCTTGAAAATGATGAATGATTATTTTGGATATTGAACATATCGTCTGGAGATTGAACAATTCGGCTCCCATAAGTTTGAGGTATTTTTTGTTCAATTAGCCAATTAGTGGTAAATTGTATATACAGGGTGATTTTCAGATTTCAAATACTTTACTTTTATCTTAGTTAGTAGTTCGCTGTCTTAGTTCTTGTATGTTCAATAGACCTTTTTTTGCAAAACTGAGTTATGAATGCCAATATGTACTTTAGCCTATTGCGCATTAATGAAGTTCAAAAAAACCATATTTTTTGGTTTTTAAGTGACATTTTAAGAATTTTTCGAGTGCCAATATCCACTCACGGAATAATGTTTCGGTTCTTATTTGTTCAATCTATAGATATTGAACATTTAAACAGTCAAAGTTATGAATATAATATATTTTTTAAAGTTCATAGATATTTATTCAACATCCCGTAGAAGGTTGAGGTCTTGAATGTTCAATCTCCACTGTCAACCAATCAGGAGCCGGCTAGTTAAAATGTACGGCCATTTTGATTTTTAGTTGTTTTCCAACAACAAAATTGTTCCACTAAAAATACATTTAATTGCGAATATATACTGTTATTGAACTAAAAAATGACTTCACCGACTCCAGAATCAATAAACCTCAGAAGAGTAGCTCAAATAGAAAGGTAAGTCTTAAAATTATGTCATCTATAGGCTTTTTCACCATATTTTACATGTACTTCTTGAATTTGCTAGGCAAATATACAGGATGCTTCATTTATTATTTATTTATTCAATTATTTATTTACAAACTTAGGACTTTTACCTAAAATGAGTATTAATAAATTATATTAGTGCATTAAAACTTATTTTTATTCAATAAATACAACAAAAGAGCCAGGAAATGGAAATGTGCAAAAATTCGACTGTCCTCATAGTCTGATTGAAAGACATCTACGACACATATCACTCCATCACTCCATATAACTCCATCTTAAAAGAACAAATAGGAATACATGGAGATCTACTTCGCTGGGTGAAATCATATTTGTATAACAGAACTCAATTAGTTCTTATTAATGAATACAAATCATCCCCTATAATTGTAACTTCCGATGTACCACAGGGTTCAAATCTTGGCCCCCTGCTTTTTTTTATATTCATAAATGACCTTGGCTCGAAATTAAATTGTGATTATGCTTTTTTCGCCGATGATCTTAAAATTTTTCGTAAAATCAAGTCTGTTTCCGATCATCAACTGCTTCAAAACGACCTCGACACACTTAATAACTGGTGTACTGTCAATGATATGCACTTAAATGTTGAAAAATGTTACATTTTAAACTTCACTAGAAATAGAATTATAAAGGATTTTTCTTATGTTATTAATAATATTATTCTTAAAAAAGTATCTTCAATAAGAGATCACTCTTGATTCTAAATTCATATTTGATGTACACATTAACGAAATTAAGTGCAAATCATTAAAAATGATGGGATTTATTCACAGAATATGTAAACCTTTCCAAGATCCTCAATCAATTCTTACTCTTTACAATGCCTTAATTAGAAGTAAACTTGAATATGGAAGCTCTATTTGGAATCCACATTACTGCATATATGAAAACATTGTAGAATCCATTAAAAAAAAATTCTAAGAATGTTATCCTTCAAATGTGGATTACATGACCATCTTAGATCATATGACGTACGTCGTGATCACTTCAAGATTGATACACTTAAAACTAGAAGGCAATTGACTGATCTCATATGTTTACATAAAATTATTCACGGTCAACTTGATACTACATCATGTCTTAGCAATATTAAAATAAAGTCCCCAATTCGCATTGTTTAAGACGCCATAATATTTTTCACCTGAATACATTTATAAATAATATCGCCTACTTTAGCCCTCTGACCCAGATGTGTCGACTGTATAACAAGATATAGTGTGCTGAAATAGATATTTTCGTTGATAATTTGTACGGATTCAGAAAAAAAGTTCTGGCGCTATTAAAAAATATTAGCTAATTCATTGTGTCAATTTTCTCTCTATGCATACCTCTCGTATTTCTTATGCCTCTTACCACTTGTAATAATGTATAATGTAATGTGTTACTTGAGCGAGCTTGTATATGATTGTGTATTTTATTTTTATTTTTTGATGTTTTTGTTTTCTAATTGTATGTATCTGTATTTAATTTTTTGTATCTTTATTTAATTGTAGATTTTTGTAATTGTACAATAACTGAGTTTTTATAAATGGATTATTCTCACGTAAGTGTGATCATCTGTAAAACCCAGTATAAATAAATTAAACATATTTTGTCCGTTATCACTGCTGAGATCGCTGATGAAAACGAAGTCCAAATATTTCTATTTTGAATTCATTCAATTAAAAGTTTCTGATTTATTGTTTTTTTTAGTCACATAAAAAACAATAAACATATTCTTATGTAGGAACAACAATAAAACCTACTAGGCAAGCGACTAACAACAATAAATGTAATGTTAAATAGCTCACACCCATAACCCAAATCGCGGGATATTATAATTTTGGGATTTTAAGAGCTGAAAGTATTTAAAAAAAAATAATATTTTAGTCACGATAATCAACATAAATAATAAGCTCACGGCAAATAAGACCTTCCGAAAGAAAAAAAAAACTTTCTAAAGTAAGTAAACTTAAAATTACATTTATCAAATGTATTGGGGATTCCATAGTCTCACCGGCTCCGGATGGTTGGGAGCAGTGGAGACTGTATGCGGTATTCCACAAAAAAAAATCCCGAGTGATGCGTAAAATTATTGAAGTTCAATTTTCAGTTGAAAATTTCTTTTTTTTCCACTACGATCCCACATGAACACTATAGAAAGGCAGTAAAGTCTTTTACAACATTTCCATCTGCTGGTATGGTTAGTAAATCAAATTAGACCGGATCAAATTGACAGCGTTATTTCAGCGGACTTACAGAATAAAGAAGAAGACCCGACCCTCTATGAAATTGTTAAAAAACACTTGCGGAACCTTAAATTGTTATTCTCCGTGTACTTGGGATGGCAAATGTACTAATAAATATGCGAAATCATTCCAGAGCCAAACATCTACCGGCGGCGACGGATATTCTAAATATCGTCGAGGGTCACAAGACGAAGATAGACAATCTCCAACTGTACGAAACCATGAGATTGACAACCGGTGGGCCGTTACCTATTATAAAAATGTTCGATGTTCACATCAACGTTGAGTTGTGCAGCTCAATAAAATTAATCCAATATGTTACTAAAAAAGGTACTGATCAAGCTACATTTAGCATACAATCACCAAATGAAGTGGAAAATTATCAATTTGGTCGTTTCATCTGCAGGCAATGGAAGAATTAGATTTGACAGTGAAAACCTTTGAGTTTTGGTAAATGACCTTCAAGAATTAATCGCTAATGTTTATTCTGAAATTAATGTCATAAATTCTAAGACGGTACCTTAGTTCAAGGAAAGAGCAATTCTGTCACCAACTAACGAAAAAGTAGAGAAGGTAAATAAATTGATTCTGTAAAATCTGTTTGTGCTGTCTCTTGAAAAAAAACACCTGTTAAGGCGTCTTAACCAGCGGCCGAGAATTCAAATTTTGTCAAAAGACAGTCTCGCGATCGGAAGTTTTTTTAGAACGAGATAGAAATACCGAATTCATTCCACTGCGAGCCGTACACTCCGCGCGGCTGACGTAGCCTACAGCATGGTTCCGATTTGTTGATTTCTCGTTTGTAGCTGTTGGCACCTAGCATCGTGCTACCTACCTTTATATCCTTTGTAAAATTATTGTGGCCTATCTACCCAACTCCCCTCTCCTCTCCTCTCCTATGCCGACTTAGTTGAGTTAAAATATTCGTCCTGTCAACATCGTTTGATTACGGAGCCCCCCTTATCGACCGTGTCGAAAATTCAAAGCCACCGTGAGCTCGCGCGTGGTGAAATTTGTGAATTGTTGTGAACCAGCGCAAAGAAGGATTGAAAACCGTGGAAGAATAGAAAAGGGTAAGTCGGCATTCCGAACCTTTCCATTTCCTATCATTCCGCGTTGCGACGGTGCGTTTCCGTCCCCAACATTGGTCATTCGAGCCTGATAATTTATATTAATTGAAAAAATTGTGGTTAATTTAATTATTTCAAGGTTAAATTGTTCATAAAAGTTGATCTATGTGTAAAATTCGCGTCAGCCGTGCTGTTAGCGAAAATTGCCTGTAGGTAGTAAAAAAAATACTTAACTGGTGACAAATTTGTTAACATTTAAAATAAATTGTTGTACTCGGCATTTTTGTGCAGATTAATTTCTCAATACAATGGCTGAGAAAAAAGTACTTTTGTTGCAATCCCGACGTGAGCGAATAGTATCTCGTATTCGTATTACGCAAGAGCTCATAGCGAGCACTTATGATGATAGTAAGAAAAAAGATACGTTTCTTGCTAGATGTGAAAAGTTAAAAGATTGGTTACAAGAATTTGAATCAGTTCAAAACGAGATTGAGGAACAATTACTGTCATTAGACAAGATTACAGAAATGTCAGAACTAGGAAACATTGCGAATAATGTTGATTCAATGTATTTCGAGATCATGCAAATGAAAAGCGTTATCACTAGTAATAATGAAAATTCAATTCCAAAAACGGCAAGTAATTCGGTGATTCGTGCACCAGTGATAAAGCTGCCCACTTTTGATAGTAAAATTAAAAGTTGGTGCTCATTTCATTCATTATTTAAAAGTCTTATACATGACAGCAATGCATATACTAATGTAGAAAAATACCATTATCTTTTATCAGTTATTACAGGGCCGGCACTGGCACTTATACAATCATTGCCTCTTATCGAAGAGAATTATGACATTGCCTGGAATATTCTGGTAAATCAATACCAAAATTCTAGAATTCTTTTCACGCATTATGTTGATGAAATTCTTAATTTCAAAATATTACAAAACGAGTCTGCGTCAGGTATAGCGCGGTTACTCAGTACGTTTCAAGAGAATTGCGCCGCTATAAAGGCGATGAAGATAGAAAATATCTTTGATAAATTTGTTGGTCATATTATGATACGATCGATGGATCTGACAACTAAACGTCAATTTGAATCCAAATTGCCCGGTGAAGAGATTCCAGAATTGGATTCAATTTTCGAGTTTCTGAGAAATCAAACGCGAATTTTAGAAATGTTATCTCCACATACTACAAAAGAGAAAAAAGGTTCGTTTAAAACGTTGTTATCTGCCAATAAGAATGATAATAACCTTCATTGTCCATTATGTAAAGGTGCACATTTTCTTTACAAATGTGCATCTTTTACATCTTTAAGTCCCCATCAAAGGAGGGACAAAATTAAAACTTTGAACCGTTGTTTCAATTGTTTGAAACAACACCATGTAAAAGATTGTCTATCAAAATTCACATGCCAGGTTTGTAATAAAAAACACCATTCAATGTTGCACATTGCCGCCGAACCATCGGGCGAAAATGAATTTAATAATTCAAGTGCAACCCTGGCCGCAACAACGATTCCGAGCGTTTCTACCGTTTTGTTAGGAACTGTACAACTTGAGGTCCGAAATCAATATAATGATTATATACCTATCCGCGCCGTCGTAGATTGTGGGAGTCAAGTCTCTCTGATTACGGAAAGATGTGCTCAGCTTTTGGGTTTGTCAATTAAAAAACATCGTATTTCACTGAACGGTTTAGGAAATTCTAGTATAAATTCTTGTCATGGAAAAACAAAATGTTTTATAAAACCTCGAAATAAAAAAGGGCCTATTCTTCAATGTCAAACTGTCGTGATTACAGAAATCACTTCTAATCATCCGTCATATGATTTACCATCGAGTGGAACGTCACAATTTAAAAATTTAAAATTAGCTGATGAATCATATTACAAGTCGGGCAAAATAGACCTTTTGTTAGGAGCTGACGTATACTTGGATATATTTAATAGTGGCCATGAAATAATTCACAGCTCTCCATGTGCTGTAAACAGTGTATTCGGTTACATTATAATGGGGAAGATGGAAAATTCGTCATTTCAAACGCCTTCGTCTTTATTTGTTGAAACAAATTCGTTAAGCAATACTCTTAGAAAATTTTGGGAAATTGAAGAAACACCTTCAATTGTGACGAGTAATCCGGACGACGAATTAGCCGAAACAATGTACGCTTCGAATCACTATCGAGAATGTGATGGTAGATATGTTGTACCATTATTAACAAAATCTGAAATTATGCCTTCTCAAAATTCCTTAAAACTTGCGGAATCGCGATTGAACAAACTAGAAATTCGTTTTAAAAGGGATCCCATGTTAGCAATTAATTATGGAAATTTTATACAAGAATATGAGGGTCTGGGACACATGACACGGGTACCTCGGAATTTAGATGCATTCTATTTACCTCATCATTGTGTTTTGAATCCTGACAGTAAAACTACAAAACTACGTGTGGTTTTTGATGGGTCGGCAAAAACCCAACCAAGTAACTTATCTCTAAATGACTTATTATTGAACGGTCCAAAATTGCAAACTGAAATTCCACGTATGATTTTAAATTTTCGTTTTCATAAGTATGTATTTACAGCTGATATTTGTAAGATGTATAGGCAAATATTAATTATTCCATCTCAGCGTAAATTCCAAAATATTTTGTGGAGAGAATCTCAGAATGAACCGGTTATTGATTTCGAGTTACAAACTGTAACGTACGGGTTGTCTAGTTCACCATTCTTGGCCATTCGTACCCTTCGCCAGCTAGCACAAGATGAAGGATCAAAGTATCCTGACGCTGCCAAGGTTCTATGCGATGATTTTTACGTAGATGATTTGGTAACAGGGACAGAAACGATTAGCACAGCCCTCAGACTAAAACAAGATATCATTGGATTGTTAAATCTTGGGAAATTAGAACTTGGTAAATGGCAATCTAATACACCGTCACTTTTGGATCACGTTTCGCAAGAGCACCAGCAAGATGGTCATTCTTTTGATAACGCCGGAACTGATCAAATTGTTAAAATATTAGGCATTCAGTGGAGTCCAACGACTGATAATTTTACCTACAAGGTCGATCTACCTTCAAATAAGATATGCACAAAAAAAACAATTTTATCAACGGTAGCTCGTTTATTCGACCCACTTGGGATCATCACCCCAGTGACATTTTTCGCAAAATGTCTATTACAGGAACTATGGAAGTTAGGTGTCGATTGGGACGATCGTGATGTTCCACCACATATTCATAATACGTGGAGTAAATTTGTAAGTCAACTTTCATTACTTCGAACATTGAATATTCCTAGATATTACAACACGGTGATGACAAGTCGTCTTTTCCTCGTAGGGTTCTGTGACGCTTCACAATTGGGTTATTCTGCAGTGGTATATTTATTAGAGCGTAATAGCAATACCACTCACATCTTAATGGGAAAATCGAAGGTCGCTCCTTTGAAAACCCTGTCAATTCCACGACTAGAATTATGTGGGGCCGTTCTTCTCACGAAACTTGTAAAGTATATTATGTCATCTGTAAAGTTTGCCGAACAAATAGAAAACGTTTTTCTATTTACAGATTCGACTATTGTACTAGCGTGGCTAAAAACGCCGCCATATTTATTGAAAACATTTGTCGCTAATAGGGTTGTACAAATACTGGAAAATACACCAAATGCTGTTTGGAAGCATGTTGTCTCGGAGGAAAATTGTGCCGATTCTGGTTCAAGAGGGCTTTTCCCAGCAGACATTATATCACACCCTTTGTGGTTTACGGGACCAAAATGGCTTCACCAACCAATAGCACTCTGGCCTTGTTCAGCTGTGTACAATCAATCTGACGGAGAAATACCAGAACTCAAAACATGCAACCTTAAAACGTTTGTATCATCTCAAATAGTACCTAATTCGATTATTAGTAAATATTCTTCATTTTATAAATTGCAACGCGTCGTCGCTTGGATAATGCGTTTCGTAAATAATTGTCAGAAACGTCCTGGTAGTGGAAATTCAAACTCGACTTATCTAAGTTCTCGCGAATTAAATGATTCGCTTATGAAAATCGTACGCATTGAACAGGAAACGTATTTTTCTGTTGATATACATAATATGCGAAATGGCAGTCCATGTTCAACGCAAATTCAAAACTTGAAACCGTTTCTTGATAGCCACGGTATTATCAGGGTGGGCGGTCGACTCAAGTATTCAAATTTGTCATTTGAAAGTAAATTTCCGATCTTACTTCCGAAAATCTGTCATTTAGCTTATTTAATTATAGATTATTATCATAAACTATATCTTCATGTTGGGCCACGAAGCCTTCAATTCACTATTCAGCGTAAATTTTGGATAGTGGCTGCACGGAATAAAATTCGCTCACAACTGTCGAAATGCATTGTCTGCTATAAAATGAAATCTTCGGTGCTACCTCCCCTAATGGGTGATTTACCTCCCTCTCGAGTGCAACAAAGCCGTGCTTTTTCTCGAGTTGGTGTAGATTTCGGAGGACCTTTCACCTTGAAAGATCACAAACGTAGGGGAGCAAAAACGTCAAAGGGTTATTTATGTCTATTTGTATGTATGGCGACGAAAGCAGTTCATTTAGAGATTGTGTCTGATTTATCTTCTGAAGCATTTATTGCAGCCCTTAGCCGGTTTACAGATCGTCGAGGGTTATGTTCTGAAATCATAAGCGATAACGGAACCAATTTCGTCGGTGCAAATCGGTACCTACTCGGTATAAATAAATTCTTGGCATCACAGCGTGATGTTATATCTAATCATCTAATTCAGAGCGGCATTATTTGGTCTTTTAACCCTCCAGCAAGTCCTCATTTCGGAGGCTTATTTGAGGCAGGGATAAAATCTGTAAAATACCATTTAAAACGGGTGATAGGTGAGACCGTTCTAACTTATGAAGAATTTGCGACAGTTCTCACTAGAATTGAGGCCATCCTCAACTCCCGCCCTTTGTGTTCAATGAGCTCAGACCCCGAGGATGTGAATGGACTCACCCCGGGCCACTTTTTAATCGGTGGATTCCTACTAGGTTTGCCTGAATATGACTTTCTTGACACCACGTCTAATCGTTTAAGTAGGTGGCAACATCTCCAAAAGATGTCGCAACATTTCTGGAAACGTTGGCATTTAGAATATTTAAATACGCTTCAACAACGATCAAAGTGGTGCAAAATCAATCCAAACATTAAATTAGGTCAATTAGTGTTAATAAAGGACGATCATCTTCCACCGATGAAGTGGGTATTTGGACGAATTATCCACGTTCATCCCGGTAAGGATGGAATAGTTAGGGTAGCTACTGTTAAAACTCAATCTGGTTCGTTGGTTCGACCAGTGATAAAGCTTTGCCCGTTACCGGAAGAATAAAATTATTATTAGTGATAAATCTTAAGATATACATCTAAAATAAAAATACGTTTTCATTTTCCATATTTTTGTTGTGTTTTATTTTTTTTTTATTTACCATTGGGATCTATATTTTTTTTTGTTGTTGTTTAGATGTCTATACTCTAATTCTCGTTTTGTTTCTTACTCAGATTCTAGACCAAAGGAATATTACCAATTTTAAATATTTTTCAAAACCAAAATTTTTGTTATGGTCCAGGAACCATTCTTTGAAAAGTTATACTTAATTTAGTAAAAAGTTTTTTTATTTTTTATTGTTTTCTGCGAGGCATTACGGATACAACTTGAATGAACAATTTACCTATGTATATATTTAAATTTACCTTTTATTAAATTTTGTATCATAATTATTAATTCGTTCAAATTAGGTGGGCGGAAATGTTGGCACCTAGCATCGTGCTACCTACCTTTATATCCTTTGTAAAATTATTGTGGCCTATCTACCCAACTCCCCTCTCCTCTCCTCTCCTATGCCGACTTAGTTGAGTTAAAATATTCGTCCTGTCAACATCGTTTGATTACGGAGCCCCCCTTATCGACCGTGTCGAAAATTCAAAGCCACCGTGAGCTCGCGCGTGGTGAAATTTGTGAATTGTTGTGAACCAGCGCAAAGAAGGATTGAAAACCGTGGAAGAATAGAAAAGGGTAAGTCGGCATTCCGAACCTTTCCATTTCCTATCATTCCGCGTTGCGACGGTGCGTTTCCGTCCCCAACAGTAGCTTTCTTCCTAATAAGTAGTTACATACATATTTGTAAATTATACTACAAAGTGCGTAAATATAAATAAATACAAATGCAGTGCGTTGACATAGTGGATACAAAAAAAGTAGGTATTGAATACACAATTTTTAAATGTTTTCAAATATTGTAATTCATTTATTTTTTTTTTAAATTTATTTTACATAGGTTTTACAAAAGTGAGTAAAAATCTCTGATTTTACATATTTATTCGTTTGTACGATAGGTATTTCTAGTAAGTTTTATTTCTAATACTTATCTTTAAAGTTTTACTTGATTTGAAAATAGGGCTAAGACTTTACAACTGAAGTAGTATATGTATTAAAACGTGGTTTTATTTCCAACTATTTTCTACGTTACCTACCTACATATGTAGTTATGCTATTGCATAATATCTTATCGCTTTCATCTATTTGTTTTCATGGTTAACGGAGGTAGAAAGACCTGACTGTTGTTTAATTTTCAAAATATTATTTAATTCACGAGGTAAATTTCAATTGAAAAATCATGTCAAAAATAACCTGGTTTTTATCCTAAAACAAGATGCTCAATTTGTTGGGTGTCGTATCTTGTGATTGTCCTTTTTTATTTAACTTTATTCAAGCCTAAACTCTTTCACTTTTTCATTTTAAAATCTCGATGTGTAGAGCCTTTTACATTATCTTTTTCTGTCTGTGCCACCTTTTATATTAAATCTTTTTGTCTATGGCACGTCATAGTGTATTCACGTCAAATATTGGTGTTTTGTTTTATATAGTTTGTTGTGATCGAGATCTTTTGTTCTATTCTTATTAGCATTCAATTTTACATGACCAGTATCACCAACTCTCGCTTCTCTCTCTCGGTTTAATGTCTACCCTCTTCTGTGTTACATATTAAACATATCAACAAAAACACAAGTGTTTTTAATGAGAAGCGAACCTCCATCTATCTCAACGGCAAGCCAATCCTTGGTGTGAAACAAAAGAAGCCTACACAAGCCGATCAGCCTTACAAACTGACTGGAGGCTTCCGGACTCCACACGAGGACGCTGCTCATGGTCCTTTGAGCTGGATCGCACCAGCAATCATCACCCAGGCCACCACAGGAGAAATCAGCAATCATCACAGCAAGCACCAAATTAAGTCAATCCTTTCAACTTTCCCTCCTTACTGTGTTAATACTTTTCTGTTTCTCAATCATAACAGGCACGGATCTCTAATCATCTGACAATGGCGGACAACTTGAAGGCTCTCATAGCCAGAAGGGGTCAGATCAAAGGGCTGATAACGAAGTTTCAGTCATTGTTAGATGAAGACCAAACGGATCCGTCAATCATCCAAGTCCGATTGGCAAAAATCGAACCTTTGCATGACTTATTCATGAAAATTCAACTTAAAATCAGTATGTGTGATGAAAGTTTGAATTTCGATTCGGATGATGAGACCGATCGCTTTGAAACAATGTATTTCAAGGCCATCTCCGAAGCAAAATCGCGTCTGACGAGCGATTCCAAACTTAATTCACATCAATCACAATTAAATATAAATTCCAAAATTCAATTACAAATTTTGAAACTACCTACTTTCTCCGGAACATTCTCTGAGTGGACTTGTTTCGAAGAATCTTTTCAATCATTAATTGAAACAAACCATGAATTACATATCTGCAATTCAGAAATTTCACTATCTTAAATCGTGCTTAACCGGAAACGCTTCCAAATTATTAACATCTCTGGAAATCTCATCAAATAATTATAAAATTGCATGGAATTTATTAACAGATCGATACGCAAATAAACGCTTAATAATTCAAAACTACATCCAAGCTATATACAATATTGCAAACATTAAATTTGAATCTTCCAAAGAAATTCAAGCCTTTTTAGATCAAATTTTAATTAATTTACGGGCTTTGAAAAATTTAAACCTACCTACAGAGCATTGGGATGCCTTACTAATTCATCATTTATCAAAAAAACTTGATCCAATAACATCTCGCGAGTGGGAACGAATTCCCATTCCTGAACCAAATACTTACGTTCATTCTATGGAAACATTCATAAAGTTTTTAACCGATAAATCTATTATGCTTCAATCTATTCCAAAGTCATCTGCAACAGCTCATAAATCTGATAACATTAATAGCAAAAAACCAAATTTCACTTTTGTAACATCTCCAAATTATTGTTGCAATGTCTGTTCTGAAAATCATACTATCTATCAATGCCCTAAACTTCAGAAAATGACTCTTCAAGACAGAATAAATGCATCTAAGACTTTTAAATTATGTTACAACTGTCTAGGAAAGGGTCATTCTTATGAACAATGTCAAAGCAAATTCCGTTGCAAAACATGTAACAAAAAACATCACACTCTGTTTCACAAAGAAGTTCAAACTGAATCTAAACAAGGTCCAATCATCTCCGCTACATCCATGGCGAACGAATCTCATGCCTTACTATCTACTGTTATTCTCAATGTGAAGAATGCGCAAGGACATTTCATCCAGGCCAGAGCTTTACTCGATTCTGGCAGTCGAAGCAACTTCATTACCACAAAATTTGCTAAGCATCTAGGTGTTCAGCTAATAAAGTCAGATAGCCCAATTACTGGAATAACCGGCGCATCATTCAACAGTAATTTCAAAACTAATATAACCATTGCTTCACAATATAAAAAGCGTTTTGTAAAACAATTATCTTGCATCTGTTTAAATGAAATTACTCCAAACATTCCATTACACAAAATCACCAGCAACGCAACAGCTACGCTCCCATCTCACATGAAGCTAGCAGACCCAACCTATCATGAACCTGCATCAATCGACATCCTTCTTGGCTGCGACATGTTCTGGAGTTGCCTAGAACAAAGGCGAACAAACATCTCAGGAATGCAACTTCAACAAACTGCTTTCGGCTGGGTAATTACACACACCGAAACACCAGCTGACGAAGGTATTTCTTTATTTTCCATTAAAGACAACAATGCCCTTCATGATCTCATGACTAAATTCTGGCATATGGAAGAAAACCTTTCTCATCCACCTCAGTCCTTCGAAGAAAAGGCTATCGAATCACACTTCATTGACACACATTACAGAAATGAAGATGGTAGATTCATCGTGGAGCTTCCGCTCAAGGGAAACCCACAAGACTTGGGTTCTTCGCTAAACGCAGCTACAAAACGATGGCTCTCCGTTGAACGGAAACTCTCACCTCCACTACAATTGCAATACTCTGAATTCATGAATGAATATATTCACCTAAATCATATGTCTGAAATATCTATTAAGGACAACACTTCATCCTCTAACCATCATTTTTACTTACCTCACCATTCTATCCTACGTGAATCCAGCGAAACCACCAAACTGAGGGTCGTGTTTGATGGATCTGCGAAAACCTCCTCAGGGCTCTCTCTAAATAACATCCTCATGGTTGGACCGACCGTTCAAGGTGATCTCCTTTCAACAATCCTACGTTTCAGAACTTACAGATATGTAATATCTGCGGACATAGAAAAAATGTACCGTCAGATCTTAATAACTCCCAAACATCGTGATTTACAAAGAATTGTTTGGTCAAACCCATCTTCAAACAAATTGTCTCATTTCAGACTCAACACAGTTACGTACGGTACGGCATCTGCTCCGTATTTAGCGACACGATTTCTACGGCAACTAGCACTGGATTCACAAGAATCGTCGCCAGACGCAAGTCAGCGCATCCTACATGACTTTTACGTCGACGATCTCCTAACAGGAAGTAATGATTTTGAGACAACGCTAAAACTCAAGTATAGTATAAATTCTATATTAAGTTCTGCCTGTATGAATCTACGAAAATGGAAATCCAATGACGACAATCTCATCGCAGACGAAAAATCCCTCAATCAGTCTGTCGATTCGACATTACTGGGAAAATCTGAAACCTCCAAAACACTCGGTCTGAGTTGGAATTCTACTCTGGATACACTTAGATATCAACCTGCTAAAAATCTCCTTGCCTAGATTAGAACTATCAGGAGGTCCTTTATTATCTCAACTCATGAAGAAGGTAACAGACTCATTAACATTTCAAGGATCCACCTCTTACTGGTGCGATTCTACGATAACTCTCGCGTGGATCGCCGCATCGCCCGCACGATGGAAAACCTTTGTCGCCAATCGTGTATCGGAGATTCAAGACACAACCTCTCATGGACAATGGAGACATGTTTCAACCAAACTAAACCCTGCTGATCTCATATCTAGAGGCGTTTCTCCAATGGATCTTGCATCTTGCAACCTCTGGTGGAATGGTCCTCTATGGCTATCTCAAAATGAAACACATTGGCCAACTACCGTCATCCCAGATTCACTAGAACTTCCGGAACAGAAAACCACTACTCAAGCATTCATAACACAAATACATAACACTGACATCTTTGATCGTTATTCTACTTTACATAAATTGCAAAGAGTAGTAGCTTATTGTATTCGTTTCAAAACTAATGCCCTCCGCAAGTTTGAATCTCAAACAACCGCACTAACTGTACTTGAACAAACTACTGCAATGACAACGCTTGTTAAAATAGTTCAAAGGCAATGCTTTGCATCAGATATAAAGGCATTACAGTCAAAATCAAAATGTCTTTTGTCAAATAGTAAACTTCTCTCATTGAACCCATTTTTAGACTCGGAGAACGTACTGCGCGTTGGCGGACGTCTATCAAATGCAAACCTCACCTATAATCAAAAACATACTGTAGTTTTAGCTTCCAATAACCAGTTTACTAACCTAATTATAAATCGTTTTCATCGTCAATTATTACATGCTGGACCGCAAGCGTTACTCGCATCCATTCGTTTACAATTTTGGCCACTCTGTGGAAGACGCACCATACGCAGTGTTCTTCGTAAATGTATAGTTTGTTTCAGGTCAAAACCTACAACAATTCAACCATTAATGGGGAACCAACCGCAGTCTAGACTGCAATCAACACGCCCGTTTCTTACGTGTGGTGTTGATTACGCAGGACCTTATTACATTAAATCTGGAAATATTCGTAGTAAAACAACTCTCAAGGTTTATTTGTGTATGTTTGTGTGCTTTTCTACCAAGGCAGTTCATCTTGAGCTTGCTACTGATTTATCTATTACGGGTTTCCTCAAATGTTTCAATCGCTTTATCGCACGACGTGGAAAATGTGCTCATATCTACTCAGACAATGCCGGGAATTTTGCAGGAGCTTCAAATGATCTCAAGTCCTTAACCTCTTTTTTGCAGAACTCTTCGACTCAGAATGAATTTTCGGATTTTTTTGGTTCTCATTCTATTCAATGGCACTTTATTCCAGCTAGATCTCCTCATTTTGGCGGATTATGGGAAAGTGCAGTGAAGTCAGCCAAGCATCATTTAACTAGAGTTCTCCGTAACTTGTCATTGACTTTTGAGGAGCTGTATACTGTCTTAACGCAGGTCGAGGCATGCCTTAATTCTCGTCCGCTCACCCCCCTTTCCACCGATCCATCTGACCTCACTCCTCTCACCCCGGGTCACTTCTTTATTGGCGAATCTTTGGTTGCTGCACCTCAACTGGACCTGACCGCTACGAAATCGAATTTGAACGAACCACTCAGCTCGTTCAACATTTTTGGCAAAGGTGGTCTAAGGAGTATCTCACTCTCTTGCAGGAACGAGCTAAATGGAGGACCAAAACCCCAGACGTGCTGCAACCAGGCTCCTTGGTACTGCTCTTTGAGGATAACTTACCTCCTACCAAGTGGGCTCTTGGTCGCATTCTGACACTACACCCTGGCACTGATGGCATCACACGAGCAGCTACTGTCGTTACCTCTAAATCAACAATAACAAGGGCTGTCAACCGGCTCTGTCTACTACCCGTTGACCAGACAACATCATCATCGTCATCAGCATCATCATCATCTCTGTCACCTTAGTGACTTTCCTACAATACTTCTCCAGTGAATTCCTATAAAAAACTTTCTCCAGTGAAATTTATGCAATGACTCTCCAGTGACATTCTCCACAGTGAAACCCAGTGAACTTTACTTTCATCGACTTCATTATGATTTTGTTAACAAACTTAGTTTGTCAAAGCCGGGAGTATGTTGAGTGTCGTATCTTGTGATTGTCCTTTTTTATTTAACTTTATTCAAGCCTAAACTCTTTCACTTTTTCATTTTATAATCTCGATGTGTAGAGCCTTTTACATTATCTTTTTCTGTCTGTGCCACCTTTTATATTAAATCTTTTTGTCTATGGCACGTCATAGTGTATTCACGTCAAATATTGGTGTTTTGTTTTATATAGTTTGTTGTGATCGAGATCTTTTGTTCTATTCTTATTAGCATTCAATTTTACATGACCAGTATCACCAACTCTCGCTTCTTTCTCTCGGTTTAATGTCTACCCTCTTCTGTGTTACATATTAAACATATCAATAAAAACACAAGTGTTTTTAATGAGAAGCGAACCTCCATCTATCTCAACGGCAAGCCAATCCTTGGTGTGAAACAAAAGAAGCCTACACAAGCCGATCAGCCTTACAAACTGACTGGAGGCTTCCGGACTCCACACGAGGACGCTGCTCACAATTCACAATATGACATTATGAAACCGACAAAAAGTAACGTAAAAAAATATTAAATATGTTGAATTGTACCAATGTAATAGTGAATTGGAAAATAAAATAGAAATTATGAACAAAAACATGATTTGAATCGCACATCACTAATTAAAATGCATTTGGTTCGTGGCACTTTTTGACCACAAATCACAAACAGTTTCATGTAGGTACTATATCGTAAGTTTAAACATTTATACATAGAACATCGATGAAAAACATAAACTCCTGATAGTACGAAGTTGATTCTTCTCCCTGGAAATGAAACAACACAAAGTTATCGCTAAATGTTATACAAAATATATGCGTATTCTGACTGATTCGTTAGAACGACCCTGTAGCATATAAAGTACGTACAATGTACACGGATAATTAAATATAACTATACTTTGTTTTTTCTGAAAACATATCTCCCACGTACGTTTTTGATTTCGTTATTTGTGTTTTCTAATAAAAAAATTTCCAAGGGTATTTTCCTCCCCATTTTAAATGAAGGAATTTCTTTAAAATGTTGTCAACTAGACCAGCGCGGACCAAACGGCCGTTCACCGCCCTGTCGCGGTGGAGACTTACAAAATTTTGGCTTGCGCCGAGTGAATTAAAATGCACCAACGCAAATTGAAATCAATTAATATTATGTACTTTAAAATATATATTTTTGGTCATAACTTATTTCTAATGTTTCAGTAATGTCTTAGTAAATAATTTTTGTAAAAAAATCTGACCTTTACCAATTTGTAATACATAGTCAAATTTCGGGATTTTCGTCACAAAACGCGTGCTTGGATTTATTTATTAGTAATTTTATTTGAAGTAAAAACCAAATTCTTATACATACGATCCGTAGATAATTTATCGATTGTTCATACTGTATAATTATATGATTTGAAATATTTGTTGTATAATACGAATTCACCTTTGAAAATGTAACAAATCTGCGCATCGACCAACGGTAACCCTTTATTATGATAAAAAATAACATTATTTTTCAAAATTTAACTTCTTGCTTTAGTAGATAAAATAAAGATATTTCGAAATCAAGTGTTTTTTTGTAAAAAAAGTGTCCATATGTCTAAAATTGGTATAAAAAATGACAAATTTCAGGTCGTGTCTACCTATTTCGCCTTAACATTGTATACAAATACATTCTGTAGTGACTAGCAGTATAGTCTTATACACTGACGCAAGATAAAAAAAAACGATATTTTCAGCTAAAATAATCTAAAACAAGTCGCTAAATCGTGCAAAATAATGTTTGCTTACAGTCAAATATTAATAAAAAAAAACAACATATTACGTAAAGTAAAATTATTTTTTAATTGATTGCTAAACGCACTTTTTGAAGCGACTCACCACTTTTCCGTCCCGGTATAGGTGACTTATTGTCACCCCTTTAGGGCTCTCGCAAGGAAGCTAATTTTTTGGTATAAACGATTCTACAATTTCATAAAAAAAGACTCTAGACCTCCAATGTCTCCGCATACGTGGTTAGGTGGCGGTATGCAAGCGCCAAACATAATGCAATGAGGGAATAATAGTTGTTAAATGACGGAAATTTTTAGAAAATATATAATGATGAGCTGGTGGAACAGGTTACTGAAAAATGATGATGTATATGTTCGGCCGGCACTGCGTCTCCTAAATAAACAAAAATTTTACAAATGAAAATATACGTATGTAAATGGTCTGAAGCTGGGGAGACAGTAAATGGAGAAGCTGCCTCCCTCAGTGCTAGGCGGTCCCCAGGGCATGGAGCCGAAATCCGATCGAAGTTAGTGGGTCTTTTTACTGCGTCCTTAAGTTGGGTACTCGGTGGTGTCCTGAAGACAGTAAGCGGGAAAGGGGGACAACTCAAGACCCCAAGGAGAAAATTGTCGAGTTTCAGAGGCAGAACGGAAGGTCGTGGGGCTTCGTTCCCTCTTTCTTCAGTTCCGCCCGAGACCCAGGGGGTGGCGCCGGCAAGAAGAGTCAGCCTCTCCTGTCTGTACGTCACCTGAACGTGGGGGATGTCTGGATAGATGTCATGTGGGGACAGGTCTGGACCAACCCCTTTTCGGGATTAGGACGTTACATTACAGACACGGAGTTCAGTTCTGGCCTAAAAGGGTGAAACAGAAAATTTATTGTGATGAAATAATTCAAGAACTAAAAAAAATAAAAATAAATAAAATGTGCATGATCGCTAAAAAAGAAAAGAAATGTCTGTAGTCTCAGGAGCCATTAATACGATAGGTAGAGCTAGAGGAAAAAAAACAAAAAGGAAAGAATTAACAAAAAAAAAGGAATAAGGAGCTGAAAAACATACTTTATTAATTTTTTTTTGTTAAATAAATAGTTAATACATATCAAGAAACAAGTCCTGCTAAGCCAATTGAATTGGCTTGTCAACAGGTACTTAAAGTTTAGTTACATATACATTTTTATAAGTTATAATTTACATCTTATATCTACAGAATCAACAATTTTTTCATAAATATTAAAGTAATTTTTTTTTTCCTATAGCTAATTTTTCACCATATATTTAACCTTATTAATACATTGCTTTATAGTGTCAGGTAATAAATTATATATCTTTGGTATGTTGTATTCAAATGTTCTCTGTACGTATTTATTATTAAATTTCGGAACTATTAACCCGTCATTGCGCGTGAATAGTACTGTATTTATGTTCTAATTTTTCTTTATGCTGCGGGGTAAATATATACTGAATTATGATTTTTTGCCATAGTATAGCCTTAACAGGTAAAATTTTTTCACTCTGAAACAGCAACAGTGTATTATGTCTCTGTTTAAAAATATTAGGGACGACTAGTAATTTTACAATTGCATTTTGTTCAACTTGGACTTGTTTCAGATTGGTTATAGTAGTATTTCCTCATATGGTAAATCCATATCTTATAATAGATTCTGCCATTGACATATAAATTATTTTAAGTGTTTAAATTGATAGGAAAAAAATTAATGTGTACATTCTGCCAGCAATTGATCTGAGTCTTTTACAGGTTTTTTTTAATATGTTTGTCCCATTTGAAAAAGCAATCTACTGTTACACCAAGATAGACATATTCCGTAACTAATTCTAAGCTTTCACATTCACAATTAGTCGGGATATTTTTATGGATGCAATTAAAATTATGAAAAATAATATTAAGATTAAATTGAAATCTGGCATTAGGTTATCTTATATGCATAACTTTGTTTTTTTTTAGCATTTATTAATAGTCCTGCATCATGTGACCATTTAAAAAGTTGATTAAAGTCAATTTGCATGAGTTCAATTGCAATTCTTAGATCTTTATGTGATATGACCAATGCCGTATCATCTGCGAATACAAAATGTTTAAGAAAAGAGAAAAGTTTTTTCATTATAGTTACATAAATTATATAGTGTAGGTCCCAATATGAAACCTTGTGGAACTCTTGCAGATTACATTATTTGTCTTACTAAATGTATTATTTATTTTGGCACATATTTTTCTATGTCTAAGATAATCTTTAAATACATTTAACACATTTCCTCTTATTCCAATTTTTTCTAAGGTTTCTAGCAGTTTTTTAGAGTTAATTGTGTCGAAAGCTTTAGGGTTATCGATTAATAACACAATAACATGTAATTTATTATTTAATTGATTATTTATGTAATTGGAAAAATCTTGCAGTAATTTTTCAGTATTTTTTTTTTAAAGCCATATTGATTTGGATCTATGATAGCGAATTTTTCAATGTAATTGTTTAATTTATTTGATAAAATTTTTTCGAGAATTTTTACTAACGCAGGTAGTATACTAATAGGCCTATAATTTCCCAGTTCAATGTGTTTTCCACCTTTAAAGATTGGTCTAGTAATGTTACATTTAAATTCTTGTGAAATTTTTGCTTGCTTTATTATCGTATTGATTAAATTAAATTAATTGGCCCAAGAGTTTTTACATATTTTTAAAAATTAAACATTCTTATATTGTCAATACCTGTGCTTTTAGAGTTTTTCACTTTTTTAGCAATGTTTTCAATATCAGTTATAGTAGCTTTTGGTATAAATAAACTGTGAGGCAGTTCAGCAATTGAGATGAAAGGCAAAAACATAGTAAGAAAGAAGAATTAAAAGCGATTATTAGAGATTATATTATTATTATTACAATTACACTGTCAACCCATCAACATTAATATTTATTTATTTATTTGGTACAATATTTTTTTACATTTCAAAGTTTTCCAGTAATGTTGGCCTCACTGGGTGGCTTGCCCGTGCTAAGGCCTTCATTTTATAATATGAAAATAATCTAAATACAATCTACAATATAAGATAAAATAATACATTTAATATATAATCTTGTGTGTTTGTGAGTGATGTGTGTTTATATTGGTTTTGTGTGTAACGTGTAGGTTTTATTTTTATTTTATGCTATGAAATTTTGCTAATATTGTCTTTTTTGTTGTTTAATCCATTTTGTAATTTTGTGTATGAATTTATTTTTATTTTCCTCAATTTTAATTTCAATTTTTAGACTGTTGAAAGCTTTTATAGCATGGTATTGGTAGTGTCTTTGTCCAAAGCTTGAATTTACTGTTTGAGTTTTAATGTTTTCTTTGTACGCTTGTCTAACTGGTCTGTTAGTGTTATTTTGTGTATGTTGAAATTTTTTTTTTGTCAAAAATGTAGTTTAGTAGTGTTTTAACGTATAATTGGCGTATATCTAGTACGTCACAGCTGTTGAATATTTGGTCTGTATCAGTCAGTCTATGTTTTTTTAGTATTACCTTTAAGATCGTTTTCTGTGCGGTTTCTATGTAACTGATAGCCGAGTTTGTTGCTCCTCCCCAAGCAATAATTCCATATTCTATTATTGATTGGCAGAGTGCAAAATATATTGTTTTCAATAGTTTTATTTTATATATGTTTCTTATGTTTAGGAAAATGTGTATGAGAGAATGGATGAGAGACGTAAACACAAACATAATGAGACACAATATAAAAACTTACAAAGAACGATTAGACGTGAAATTAAAAAAGCCAAAGAAGAATGGATGAAGTCACAGTTTGAAGAACTGGAATCGTACAGTTGTAGTCACAATGCATTCAAACTTCACAAAAAATTAAAGGAAATTACAGGCACTTCTAAAAAAATTACTCCATCATGTTTAGTTGACGATTCCAATAAATTAATATTGGATGAAAAAGATATTTTACAAACATGGGAAAGGTATATTCATGATACATTCAAAGATATTAGACCTGACATTAATATTCCCAATGATCAATTGCATGGACCATCGATTTTAAAATCAGAAATTTTTCATGCGATAAAAACTTCAGACAATAGAAAAGCGTGCGGACCAGACGATATTCCAGTTGAGGTGTTGAAGCTCTTTTATGATGAAAATGTTGACTACCTGTTGAGGTTATTTAATTCTATATACGACACAGGGAATATACCCCAAGATTGGCTAAAATCCACCTTCGTGACATTGTCTAAAAACAATACCCTAAGAAGTGCAGTGACTATCGATAAATAAGCCTGATGAGTCATGTCCTTAAATTATTCCTTAAAATAATACATGCCAGGATACGCAATAAGTGCGAGCAGGACTTGGATGACACTCAGTTTGGCTTCAGAAATGCGTTTGGGACGCGTGAGGCATTATTGTCTATCGATGTACTATTGCAAAAGTGTCGTGACCAAAGAAAGGAAGTTTTTGCCTGTTTTATTGACTACGAAAAGGCATTTGACAGGGTAAAACATGCTGACCTAATGAAAATGCTTGCGGATTGTAACGTTGACACCAAAGACCAGAATTTCATAAAAAACTTGTATTGGTTCCAAACAGCAGAAATAAGACATGGGAATGAGAGATCTAATGCAATTGCTATTCAGCGTGGAGTACGACAAGGCTGTATCCTGTCGCCACTATTGTTTAATCTCTATTCCAACTATGTCTTTAAAAGAGCCCTAAGTAATACTGAAAAGGGTCTTAAGATCAACGGAGTTGTCATTAATAACATAAGATACGCAGATGATACTGTATTACTAGCTGACTGTATCGATGATCTCCAAGACCTATTAAATCTTGTTAATATGCTGGTGAGCAACTGGACCTAACAATCAACGTCAATAAAACAAAATGTCGAAAGATTTAGATACCTCGGCAGTATTCTCACGGAGACTCTTGACCCAGATGTAGAGGTTAGGTGCAGAATTGAAGCAGCAAGAACTGCGTTCATTAAAATGAAATCCCTCTTCTGCAATGATAATATCAGCTTAAAACTAAGGCAGAGAATGCTAAAATGTTATGTGTGGTCGGTCTTGTTGTATGGATGTGAAACATGGACCTTGAAAGTAAATACCATGAACAGGTTAGAGGCTTTTGAAATTTGGCTTCACCGGAGAATACTCAAAGTCCCATGGACCGACATGATCACCAACACAGAAATTCTCAGGCGGGCTAGAGCAGAGAGAGAACTGCTTAGATTAATAAAAGTCAGGAAAATTTCATATCTGGGTCATGTACTTCGAGGGGAGAAGTATCACTTGCTCCAGTTAATATTGAAAGGCAAGATAGAGGGTCGCAGAGGGCCTGGTAGGAGACAAATGTCTTGACTGCGAAATATACGAGATTGGACCGGCATTAGAAGTGTGGAGGAGCTATTTCGAGCAGCGCAAGACAAAGAGACATTTTCTAGAGTGATCGCCTACGTCGCGTCGGGGGGACCTGATACGGCACATAAAGAAGAAGATTAGAGTGTAGTAGAAATCAGGCAGAGGTGTAAAATAGCAATTAGAGTTAAACCGTGGAAGTTCAGGAACAAATACACCCGGGGACTAAAATTTTATGTCAAACTAGTCAGCAACTCTAAGCGCAGGCCACCTCTCAACCCAGATCTTTGTAAACTTCCTCAGACATTCGAAACTAACTCTGTTAGCGACTAGATCAGCGTTAACCATTGGTCTGTTATCGACAATCAAACCGGCCGTTAGTTCATCACGTGCATCTTTCATGATCTCGCAGTGCCACAGAATATGCTCGACTGTCTGGTTTAAGTTACCAAAGGCGCAACTGGGATGGGGGGCCAGTGAGAGGGCGTGAAGTCTCCCCCTGAATTTCCCATGTCAAGAAAGCAGCTGCGTAACGTAGTGACCCCGCGTGAGAAAAGCCCCTCCTATTCTGGCTTTAACTGACTGTAAGAAGGAGTGAGTCCATCTCCCAGTTCTCGAACTATCCCACCTAATCTGCCACTCATTGAGTGACAGTTCTCTCATTCTCCTAAGCAGCCCAAGGAGAGTCCCCGCGCCACCCAGAGTGAGGTAAAATTTCGATCGCGCTGGCCTCGCTTATTATGAATATTTTTTAGATAAAACCTTTAGATTCACCTTAATTACTGTACGACACAACTTTTAACCTTCGGGGCGGTGGAAAATATTGCAATAAAAATTTCAATTACGTAAAATTAAAATTAGCTTTCGTTTTGTGAAACGAGGCCGTCCATTTTCAAACTTTATTGTCAAATGTCATTTTGTTTTGTTGGTATTTCTGTTACTATAGGACGAAACGAACGGCTAGAAGTGGCTAGAAACATAATCGCGCGGGCGTTTTTTTTAATGTTAGAAAATTCCGTCAAATTAGTATTTACCTAATATGCATGCATTGTGTGCGTTGTGATTGAATTTTACTAGCTGAATTTTATTTTTTTACGTTCAAATTTTATTTAAGTTAACTATTTCTGCAATGTTGAGCAGCTACGCTAAGTTTTTGTAACATGGTTTATGATGAAAAAGAAAATGCCCCCTTTATACCGCCTGCTCGCGTCAAGGCAAGAAAAACATCCCAGTTTTCAATTAGTTTAGCGGCTACGCTAGGTTTGTGTAAAATGGTTTGTGATTCAAAAGAAAGTGTCCCTTTTATACCGCCTGCTCGCGTCAAGGCAAGAAAAACATCCCAGTTTTCAAATAGTTTAGCGGCTACGCTAGGTTTGTGTAACATGGTTTTTGAGATATACCATGTTACACAAACCTAGCGTATCCGCTAAACTTATTGAAAACTGGGATGTTTTTCTTGCCCTGACGCGAGCAGGCGGTATTAAGGGGACACTTTCTTTTGAATCACAAACCATGTTACACAAACCTACCGTAGCCGCTAAACTACTTGAAAACTGAGATATTTTTCTTGCCTTGACGCGAGCAGGCGCTATAAAGAGGGCACTTTCTTTTGTATTACAAACTTAGCGTAGCCGCTCAACATCGCAGAAATATTTAACTTAATTAAAATTTGAACGTAAAAAAATAAAATCCAGCTAATAAATTTCAATCACAACGCACACAATGCATGCATATTAGGTAAATACTAATTTGACGGAATTTTTTAACATTAAAAAAAACGCCCGCGCGATTGTCTCTAGCTACTTCTAGCCATTCGTTTCGTCCTATAGTAACAGAAATACCAACAAAACAAAATGAAATTTGAGAATAAACAAATAAAGTTTGAAAATGGACGGTCTCGTTTCACAAAACGAAAGCTAATTTTAATTTTACGTAATTGAAATTTTTATTGCAATATTTTCCACCGTCCCGAATGCAAAAAGTTGTGTCGTACAGTAATTAAGATGAATCTAAAGGTTTTATCTAAAAAATATTCATAATAAGCGAGGCCAGCGCGATCGAAATTTTACCCAGAGTGACTCCTAGGTGTGTGGCTGGGCGTCCTCTGGTGAGTCTCTGCTTGGTGAGCACTTCCCTGATTTTCTGATCGATAGGCAAGATGCCGGCCAAAACTGGCAAAGCGTCCGAAGCAACTGTTCTATACGCGCCGGAAAGAGCCAGCAAGGGGGTTTGCTGATCCCGTTTGAGAGCTGAGAGTATAAGTGCGTTCTCCAGTCGGTGTTCCCACACAGAGGCCGCATATGAAACTTAAAACTTTTTGGAAATATCGGATAGTAAATGCGTTGCTCGGACTCTCATGATGCCACATTAGTACATTGCGCCCGGGGCGGGTTGCTAGTTAGTTATAAATAACTACAATAAAATACTGTGCACTCTTCTTTCAAACATAAGCTAAGGTTTTTATGGAAGAGTAGTATTCAAATTTCTTAATATGTAAAAACCTAATGTAAATACGATTTTAAATGTAATTACTTTATTTCTTTGATAAAAAAATAAATTAAGAAAATAATTATTTCTATCACAATAATTTAATACAATCATTGCCTTCATATCATTTCAATAAAATTAAAAACATGTATACTTTTTTTTACATTAACTTACTTTGTGTAGCTATAAATGGCTCGGTGATGGCGGGTTGTCCTGGAGCTACTCGGTGTCGGGTTGGTACTCCGTGAATGGAATAATCGAGCTCCCCGCTCTCAGATCTCGCAGCCATATGGATGCCTTGATCTCAGATTGTCACAGCAAAGCTCTCAAGTGATGTATAGCTTTCTTTTAAATCGAATGCCGAATTCGGATTTAGTATAAAAGCAAATTATTTGGAAAAACAGTTTTCGAAAGATCAATTCGTCGCGCGTCGGATAAAACCAAATGCTTTTCACTCAAATTGTGAATTTATTCCCAGTAGGTCCAAGTAGGTACCTTTAAAATAATTATATTTACTAGCTTATAATGATAGATGGGTTTTTAACCCGCAAACTGCCAAAGAACTTCGTCACGGAGATCATTACACAATATAATTTTTTTTTTTAAATTCCAAATAAACATAATTTAAATTTTTTATTTTTTTTTTTTTTTTTTTTTTTTTTTATTTTTTATATATTCAATAATATTATTATTGGGTTTATAAAAACAGTTTATTTTTAAACAAGTTCTGCTGTGTAATTATTATTACGCGTGACAGCTGTTTCGCCTTCTGAAGGCATTATCAAACTGTGGGTAGCCCACTTACAGACGATACATTTATATTATTTCTAGGTAGGTATTTTAATTACAATTACTGATTTCTTAATTGATTTCTGAGTAAAATATTAGAAATTATTAATGGTTTTTACCCCAGTAAAGTTTCCCCAATTAGTGTAAAGTTTAAATTTGACTGAATGTATTTATGTTAGTTATTCCCAAACGATGACTCATAGGGTTATTTTAATAGCATAATTAAGTACTTCATAGTGCACTCATATGTGCACTAGGTTTGAAGATATCTAGTAGGGGTGAACGAATTATATTTGTTTGTTCGTTAATTAGAATAGCTTTCGGATTATTAGAGTTTTTGTTAATTTCTAACTGTTCTAAAAGATTCAGTTTACGGCCTTTATTTTGTACGTGTAACGGAGTTGGTTTATTATTATCATTAAGTGAGTGATTTTCATCTAGGAGATGTTTGGCAAATTGAGATTGCATTTTATTATTATTTTTAAAAGATCTTATATGTTCTTTGAACCTAGTGTTAAAGGACCGGCCCGTTTGTCCAACATAAACAGCGTTGCATTCGTCACACTGGAGTTTATAAATGCCACTATTTTGTAATTTGAGTACCTTACTTTTTGAGTTTTTAAGAGATGATCCCAAGTTGTTATTTGTGCGGAAGGCAATATCTAAGCCACACTTTTTGAGGACTTTGGCAATTTTATTAGATGTCTGTCCGATGAATTCTAAACACCCGAATTTATTATTCGTCTTATTATTAGTCGCTGGGTAAATTAGTTTAAGGTTATTTTTGTGTTTGTTATTATTAATTATTTTTTCAATGTCTCTACCCTTGAAGCCATTATTTTTAGCAATAGTTAGGATTGTATTTTTTTCTTTCTCGTATGCTTTCTTGTCGAGTGGGATGTTAGTAAGCCTATGAACCATTGAGTGGTAGGCAGATAATTATCTGCCTACCACTCAATGGTTCATAGGCTTACTAACATCCCACTCGACAAGAAAGCATACGAGAAAGAAAAAAATACAATCCTAACTATTGCTAAAAATAATGGCTTCAAGGGTAGAGACATTGAAAAAATAATTAATAATAACAAACACAAAAATAACCTTAAACTAATTTACCCAGCGACTAATAATAAGACGAATAATAAATTCGGGTGTTTAGAATTCATCGGACAGACATCTAATAAAATTGCCAAAGTCCTCAAAAAGTGTGGCTTAGATATTGCCTTCCGCACAAATAACAACTTGGGATCATCTCTTAAAAACTCAAAAAGTAAGGTACTCAAATTACAAAATAGTGGCATTTATAAACTCCAGTGTGACGAATGCAACGCTGTTTATGTTGGACAAACGGGCCGGTCCTTTAACACTAGGTTCAAAGAACATATAAGATCTTTTAAAAATAATAATAAAATGCAATCTCAATTTGCCAAACATCTCCTAGATGAAAATCACTCACTTAATGATAATAATAAACCAACTCCGTTACACGTACAAAATAAAGGCCGTAAACTGAATCTTTTAGAACAGTTAGAAATTAACAAAAACTCTAATAATCCGAAAGCTATTCTAATTAACGAACAAACAAATATAATTCGTTCACCCCTACTAGATATCTTCAAACCTAGTGCACATATGAGTGCACTATGAAGTACTTAATTATGCTATTAAAATAACCCTATGAGTCATCGTTTGGGAATAACTAACATAAATACATTCAGTCAAATTTAAACTTTACACTAATTGGGGAAACTTTACTGGGGTAAAAACCATTAATAATTTCTAATATTTTACTCAGAAATCAATTAAGAAATCAGTAATTGTAATTAAAATACCTACCTAGAAATAATATAAATGTATCGTCTGTAAGTGGGCTACAAATGCTTTTCACTCAAATTGTGAATTTATTCCCAGTAGGTCCAAGTAGGTACCTTTAAAATAATTATATTTACTAGCTTATAATGATAGATGGGTTTTTAACCCGCAAACTGCCAAAGAACTTCGTCACGGAGATCATTACACAATATAATTTTTTTTTTTAAATTCCAAATAAACATAATTTAAATATTAATGTGTCTTAATATTGATTCGGGCAGAGAACTAATAAAATTTGCATCCGTGCTGCACAGCAAAGTAACTTGATGAGAGTGTACTTATTGGCTCACATATTCCAATGATAAATACAAAATCATAAGATTATTTTACTTTTCTCAGAAAATAATAGCATAGGTTACTCTTTACAAGCCATTTTGAAAGTCGTTTCTCATTTTATTTTTGAAATAGAACAGCATCAATATAAATCAATATAACATGCAAATCAAATATAACAAACACAACAAAATGCCATCATACTTACCGCTCGAAAACATAAAAACCTAAAAACCTTCCATAACAAACTAATGTTTAAAAACTGTTATAGATCTGCTTTCATCAAATTTGTAGAAATCAACATTTGAAAGCATTTCCTGTTGAAAATTGGCTTGAATATTAGCTCACTAATTTTGTACAAAGATATTTACATGTTAATTAATTAAATAAACTGTAATAGAAATAAAATATGTTACATAGATATTTTATTCAGCAAAACTATCAAAATTTTAAGAGATTTAACAACTTTTTTTATTATTTATTGTTTTGGTGTTTAATTCGTAGAACTCCATTTAATTTTTTTAAATAAATTTAAAATAAATCAAATTTAATAATGTTATAATAATTATTAAGTTCTGAAAGTATTTCTGTTATTTTTACAGTTTTTAATGTGACAGCTGTTTCGGCTTTTGAGGCCATTATCAAAATGTACTTCTGACTAGTGAGGAATATAGCATTACTAGCGTATGTGGATTTTTAAATAATTTACCAGACGCAGTATAAAACCTAACATTTTGTAAAATCTAGCATTTTTTGAAGAAATGTGCATATTAATTATAAGTTTACTGTCTACGTAGACACCAAGGTCCTTACATTCGTTTTTTGAGATCACGGGTTCATCGCAGAGTGAATAGGGTAAGTCAATTATAAGCTTGTTTCTAGTGAAGGACATGGTGTTGCATTTAGAAGTATTGAGGTCCAAATAATTAGCAGTGCAATATTATATGGTATGTGATTTATCATAACCAAATAAAAAAATATTGCAACAGCATATGGTTTTGGCAGAGCGACAGCGGGAGATAAAGACTGATATGATCAAATTTTCACTTGTTTCTGAGATAAACTGAGTTCATGCTACATCGTAGCAAGTTTCATAGCGAAAAACAAAAGGCTTGTTACGAGAATTTTGAAAAAACAAAAAAGTGGTTCCCGCAATAAAAAACCAACCGTCTATATGAAGGCGTTCTTATTTTATGCAAATCACAAATATCGAATATATCGTCTTTCACAAGACGTATACGTACATAAAACACTACAAGGGTCAAAAATCCCTTTATTTTCATGGTGGTTTAAATAATTTTCTGACGATTCAAATGAAAAACCTAAACAATATTTTTTAATGTGTCATGCTTCTCCATTTTTTTTGTTTCGCTGTAAGAACCATAAAAAACTTCTCAATTACAAAACATATTATAAAAGTGCACTTATGAAATTCCGGGTGTGATAAAAAAATAATTGCTTTTGCAATATGGCAAACCTTCTGCATATTTTAATATCATTCCATTGGAATATTGGAGTGTTTGCCCGTATCGGGGAGTGGCTGGCGGAAGGTGGAAGGCGGGGGATGGGATATCCGTTCCCGGTCCAGCACTCCTTGAATATTAATATTCGGAAGAACTCTGACGGGACGTGACGGAATAAAAAAGCGCATTGTAACAAATCGAGTAGGAATATACCTTAAGAAATCACACCGAGGTGCAAGGCCGCCGGCTGCTTGTTATGTTTTGTCGAATAGGTGTTCCTATAGATAAAGCAAAGTTTTTTTATAATTCTTGTGAGCATGTTTAAAATTAAAAAAAGTAATGTTAATTTATTTTATCATTCATAACGCAATGTTATTTTGATATATTAACATTATATAGTCAAATGTGGTAAGGCTGTCGGTTTCGACAATATTGCTGCTGAATATTTTAAAGAAGATAGCAGTATAATTCGCACATGGTTATTCAATCTTGTAAACCAATGTTTAAAGGAGGCTAACACGCCTTTATATTGGAGAAGGGCTGTGATCATGCAGCTATTTTTATTTTATTTGGTACAATATTTTTTACATTTTAAGTTTTCCAGTAATGTAGGCCTCACTGGGTGGCTTGCCCGTGCTGAGGCCTTAAGTAGTTATACAAAGGTAAAGGGCTAAAATCATAGGGCTTTTAGCCTGCTAAGCTCAGTTGGAAAGCTGTATGGTAGAATTTTTATTGAAAGGTAAGAAAAGAAACAAAGGATAAAATATGAGATGTACAAGGTGCTGTAATGAGTGGAAGGGGGGTACATGGACCAGATCTTCTCATTGTTTATGCTTATTGAAAAAAAAAATGAAAAAAAAAACAGAAACTTAACTGTGACTTTGTAGATCTAAAAAAAGCATACGATCGAATCGACAGGAAAAGGCATATGTTAGGGTGGACAGTGGTTTTACGGGATGGTTTGATATCACAAACGGTGTTAAACAAGGCTGCGTAATGTCACCATGATTATTCAATGGATGATTGTATGGAAGAAATGAAAGAGGTGGGATTGGGCCTAAATTTAAGTAATTTGAAAGTATATTGCCTGTTGTATGCTGATGATGCAATGCTGATTGATATCAGTTTGGAAGATCTACAATGTTTCGTGTCTTGACTGAAATACGTATAAAGAATGACGAGTTAATTATGAATGTAAGTCAGTCTAAAGTCACGGTATTTGAAAGAGAACTCTCTCTGTTCAACACTGTTATGGAAACAGTGTGCAATGTAGTTGTGAATGTGTAATACTTGGAGCAGGTGGATGAGTTTGTGTTTTTATGAAGTATGTTTACAAGAGATGGAAGGCTACCTGAGATATTGAAAGAAAGGTAAATGCAAGTAACTCCATTAATGGAGGACTGAACGCAGTTGGTGTCAGTCAACAATAGATTCCTGGTATGTGTGGTAAAACCATGTGTGATCTAGTGAGAAATGTGGAGATTTGCAAAGAATGTAATACTCATTTAAGCGCAATTAGTAAGATTAAGAAAGGGATGCTCAGATGATTTGGACATATAGAGCCAATAGACGAAAAAAGGAGTGTAAGGAGAATATATGACAAAAATGTAAATGATAACAGTAGTCGGGGACACCCGAGGAAGATATGGAACCATCTAGTGAATCAGATACATACGTCGGGATATTTCAAGAGAAGTTTCAAGAAGAGAATTCATGCAGCTGCGCTTTTCTTGATATATATCATGCAACAATATAAGACTTTTTATGAACACGTGTTTTAACATCCCCATAAAATATTCGTATTTTACCAGATTTTTAACAAATTAGCGATATTTTATATCAGTAAGTTTTTTCCGCATATTAACACCCGTTAACCCTAATTGTGAAAAAAGTTCACCAATCTTAATATATGAAATATACAACACCTCTGAATAATATTAATAATAATAATATTTTCATAGAAAGCAATCACTTTGTGGTTTAACATTTTAATGAAATAAAACAATATTTTTTGTTTAAAACCACGAATTTTTACATTAACTAAAATTTTATATTAACTTAAACAATTAGCAGTTAAAAACTTCTTATTCGCGAGTCAACATATTATTTATAATAATAATCTTCCTTTCCAATGGCGCCGTATTCTATTAATTAATAATTTTTCTTCCTGCAGTATAGTTAACCTTCCTTCTGAAGTCAAACCGGCGTTTTATACCAACAACAATTTAGGTAAATTTTTAGTCAATTCTAAAGATAAAGATGACACACTTAGTCATGCAGGAATTTATAAATAAAATTGTAATAATTGTCCAGCGTTTTATATCGGGAAGACAACGCGCAATGTCAACATTAGGATTAAAGAACATCTTAGATGCCTAAATAGCAATGGCTTTTCAGAGTTTGCCAATCATCTTATTGAAAAAGATCATACCTTCAATAAAAGCACCGGTGCTAAGATTCTCCATAAAAAAGACCATAGTAACAAATTGAATAACCTAAAAGCGCTAGAAATAAAGAAAGCCATTAAAACCAAAAGTTTAATTCTGAATAATCAATTAGATTTGTCAAAAAGCCCAATACTGGGAATATTCCCTGTAAACTGTACAATTCCCAGTATCCCTTAATCACCTTACAATTATTAATGCCTATTCTCTATTTTTATAATATTTATATACACTAATCATTTTCTTTTAATATAATATTGTTGTTTCATTTTGGTTTTACTTTCTCTCTCCCTCTGTATGTATATATAAAGACACATTTTGTATTATTGATTAGTTTAATTTTGTACCCTGACGATGCTCGAGTGAAGCGAAACCGGTCGGTCTTAAAATTAATAAAAATTCGTGGTTTTAAACAAAAAATATTGTTTTATTTCATTAATAATAATATTAATCAATACCGCAGTTTATTCATTAATGAATCCACTACGCCGATACTATTGCGTTAATTACTTAATTATTATTTCGATTCGACGAAGGTTATTGTTCGAGGGTTAAGGTAAACTACACCCATAATTCGTTCAAACAGAAGCTGGAAGTATATTAAATAATATATTATGTAACATACAGTATTTATGTACTGCACAGTGCAACGTATAAAACAAGGCATAATCGATCATGGCTGCATGTATTTCCCAGAAGATCTCTAACGGGGGAGTGTATAGTAGGCAATCAATTTTCACAGGGAATACCTATTCATATTTATAGTCAATGCGCAAATCGATTTTTTTTCTGCGATGATATATTGATCCACATCTCGCTAATAGCAGTTGTGCTATATAGATAGAGAGTAACAGTAGACTATTTCGATGTTTATGGTCGCAACGTTGAATACATTGAATATTAAGCCAAGCGCAAACGTCACGGCAACAGTCTGGAGATGATTTCAATAAATTTCTGGCTAATGCGAATAATAATTAACGATTTAATCTTAAACAGTTAACAATATTATTCAAGAATAAATTGATGTTTGTTATAGCAGTAATCGATATATTTTATATTTACGCCGTAGATTCGTTTTGAATAAAGAGTATTGTTTAATATATTTTGAAGATGTGATGTGATCACGACCTATAAGAATCAGATTGCTGGTCACTGGTTACTGGTCTGAACTGGCTGATGCTGGTGGCCTGGTATTATTATTAATTAAACCTACATACAGTGATTTTACAGCTAAATTTCCGAATACGAACATTCTAATATAATTTTTTTAAATTTCGCAAGTGCATAAAATTGTTACATGTTTATTGAATTAAGTGACCAGACAATTTGAACTCGTCACAGTACATTTATATTTCTTTACATTGTGTGCACTCTAGATTAAGGATTAAGGGATTTTTGAAATTTTTGGATACCATTTGTGAGACTACTTTATTTCCTCCCACATGTGGCAATACTAATACGAATTAATCCGCCGCTAGACGCAAGCGAGCACGAGAAGAGAAATCTTCATTCCGGTTTCAACCTTCGATCCTACCGCCACTCTCTCTACTTTGTCTGCCACCGTCTCCGCGTTCTGTAAAATTGTAATATTCGTCCTCTCGAATAAATTTAATTAATACTGCAGACACTCATTTCAATCTCCCATCTCCTGAACACAATTTACCGTTCGGGCAGCCGCCGTAAATTACAAATAAGTATAGCTCTCATACACACATACATCGCTGCCACACTGGTGACCCCCGACATTTCTATTTAGGTGATTATTGTATTCAGTGGACACGGTAGGTCGAACACTGAACCTGGAATCCTGGACAATTGTGTAAGTAACTTCCAATCTTATTTTCAACATTTAAAGTCCAGTATATTTATTAGAGTCTTATTATCGAATCATAATGAATATTATTAAGAACATTATTGTTCCACCAATTCTGATACTTAATTATACAAAATATACCCACTAATCCGAACCAAAAAACTCGTATATTTGAATAGTATAGTGCCAAAAAATCTCAATTTCAGTTAAACACCGCTCCAGCAGCTGCAGACAAGGCATCAGATTCACAGCAGAACGCAACAATTTCTGCAGACCAGCTTCAATTTCCTCGCAGATCAAGCATCTACCGGATTTACCACGCAGGCAGAACTTCCAGTTTCCAGAAACTCTAGTTCCGGACCTCGTAACATCCGCCACAAACCAATGCCAAGTGATCCAAATCAAGTAACGTGAACCATAATTAAACCTACATACAGTGATTTTACAGCTAAATTTCCAAATACGAACATTCTAATTTAATTTTTTTAAATTTTGCAAGTGCATAAAATTGTTACATGTTTATTAAATTAAGTGACCAGACAATTTGAACTCGTCACAGTACATTTATATTTCTTTACATTGTGTGCACTCTAGATTAATGATTAAGGGATTTTTGAAATTTTTGGATACCATCAATCTAACTTTTCTGAATTTTAAAAATTTTATTTTCAAAATCTAAATTTACTGTTGTCACTGCTTTTGTTTCCTCGCTATTTTTATACACTGCCTATTGCTTGCCTTATTATCAAATCAATATGTCATTCGAGGACACCCAGACATCGAACGAAATCCGCGGTAATAATCCCACAATGGATACAACAATAAACTCTGTCTCGGTTAAACTACCCGCTTGCTGACGCGACAATATTGCACTTTGGTTCGCACAAGCTGAAAGCCAATTTTCTTACTCAAGAGTCAAGGATGATCTCACCAAATATAACATTATTGTTGCCACTTTGGATATGGAGACTCTCAGAACCGTAAGCGACGTCGTTAATAATCCCCATGCAGCAGACAAGTACACTATTCTCAAATCAGCGCTCATCGAGAGATTACAAGATTCTGAAGAAAAACGACTCACTCGTCTTCTAACCGGACTACAGCTCGATGACAGGAAACCGTCTGGACTACTTCGACTCATCCATGAACTCGCTGGTCCCGGGCTATCGGAGAGCCTAATCGTACGCGTACTTTGGCTGCAAAGGCTACCTCAACACGTCCAGGCCATACTGACCGCACTACCCGATGACAACCTGTTGCAACTAGCATCTGCAGCAGATAAAATTTTGGAAGTTTACCAAAAAACAAAATGTGGAGCAGTGGACAAAAAGCAATGTAATGGCATTCCGAACGTAGATTTAAACATATGTGCTGTATAACAGAGTTTGCAAGAGCAAATTTCGTCACTCACTCTCGAAGTCAAACAACTTAAAACGACTCGAAGAGATGATCATGGACAGGCGCAAAGCTATTTCGAAAACAGAAATCCCAGCACTCACCGAGAATGGCGTCATCCGTTGACATCGTACCCGAATTCCGCGCAACAACCTCGTTCAAAGTCACGCGGTAGACCAATGCACAACAATAACGCTTCAAACGGCTACTGCAAAAATGAAAAATTTGGTAACAAATCGCACAATTGTATTAAACCATGTACTTTTAATAATAACAAGTCGGGAAACGACATCGGAAAACCCGCAGTAGGGACGTGCGATTTTCCTCAAAATACTTGTCGTCTCTTCATCCACGAACTCGTGACGCAAAAATTTTTTTGATCGACACCGGTGCCGACGTATCCGTACTCCCAAGGTCAAGCTGGAACATGAAGAATACAGTCACTACGGATACATGCCCCACCAAGTTATACAGTGTTAATGGGAAGACTATAAAAACATACGGTACCAGAACAATCAACCTCCAATTTGGCCCCCGACGAGAAATGAAATGGAAAATCATTATAGCCGACGTTTCCAGAGCCATCTTAGGAGCGGATTTCTCGCATCACTTCAACTTAAGCGTCAACTTAAAGAAAGGAACCCTAACGGACCAGTCGACAGGATTGCAGATTAGAGGTGCGACGCTACAATGACCCTCATCTGGCATATCGACGCTGTCTACCAGTCAGAAATACCGGGACATCCTACAAAAATATCCAGCACTGACCTGACCCAACATAAAGACGCACGACGTTCCGAGTCACAATGTCACTCACGTCATAGAAACCAAGGGACCGCCGGTAACTGAACGAGCTCGCAGGATGGCACCAGCACTGCTAGAAGCTGCGAAGAAGGAATTTAAATTTCTAATGGAGCAAGGAATTTGCAAGCCGTCCAAGAGCAGCTGGGCGAGCCCACTACATATGGTTAAAAAATCCAACGGGGAATGGCGCCCTTGCGGCGATTGCAGGCGTTTAAACGCAATCACAACGCCAGACAAATTCCCAATACCGCAGCTCCACGATTTCGCACATAAATTGAACAAGGCCAAAATTTTCTCAACAATTGACCCAATGCGAGCCTATAATTAAATCCCAGTCGACGAGGCGGACATTCCAAAAACCGCAATAATAACACCATTTGGCTTATATGAATTTACATCAATGCAGTTTGGACTTTCTAATGCAGCCCAAACCTTCCAAAGATTTATGCACGCTGTAACAAGAGATTTAGATTCATGTTTCGTGTACATAGATGACATTTTGATTGTATCAGAAATTGAGGAAGAATACATGAAACATTTAGATGCCCTATTTCAACGCCTCACAGAAAACAGCCTGGTGATAAACCTGAACAAGTGCAAATTTGGTCTACCAGCCGTTGATTTCCTAGGACACACAATATCACCGGACGGTATCACTCCCATTAAGGAGAAGGTGAACACCATTGTAGACTTTCCACTTTCCAAAACAGCGCAAGGTTTAAGACGTTTTCTCGAAATGCTGAACTACTACAGAAGATTTTTGAAAAACTCCATCAGCACCCAAATTAAACTCTTCAACTTCACAGCAGGCTACAGGAAAAAGGACAAAAGAATCCTCACTTGGACTCCGGAATTGACAGCTGCGTTTGAGGAATGCAAAAATCAGCTGGCAAACGCCACCTTCCTCGCGCACCCGGATCCTCAGGCGAAAATCGCCATAATGGTCAACGCGTCTGATTTAGCAATCGGCGCATCTCTCCAACAGTTTGAAGGTAAATGCATGGCAACCTTTTGGATTTTTCTCCCGTAAATTTACACCAGCTCAATGTAAATACAGCACGTTCGACCGGGAGCTAACAGGATTATACGAAGCAATTAAGTATTTTAGAAACGATATTTCTATTGACGGTAGAAATTTCACAGTCTACACCGATCACAAACCGATTACGTTTGCGTTCAGCAAGAAACCCGCTTCAAGCTCCCCGCGTCAAGAAAGACAGTTAGATTTTTTTTCACAGTTCACCACCGACGTCAAGCACATCTCCGGTCATCTCAACACCGTAGCAGACACGCTGTCTCGAATAAAAGAGATAACCAGCCCCTCTGCTATTGATTACAGACGTATGGGAAAAGAGCAGAGTCACGACGACGATCTAATTAAGGCGCATGAGGACTCCTCCCTCGTATTGCGGAAAATGATAATTCCCGACACAGACGAATTATTATGGTGCGATATCTCCACTGGTCGTGTGAGACCTTTTGTTCCTCGAGACATGAGAGAACAAGTAATAGCCAACGTACACAACGTATGCCACCCAGGCGCCTCCGGCACCTCCAACAGCATACGTCAGAGATTCGTCTGGCCCAAGATGGCAAAGGACATCAAAACCTTCGTCAAACAGTGTGTCGCTTGTCAGAAAGCCAAAGTGTCAAGACACACAACTGCACCCACAGCGACATATATCCTGCCTGAGGACCGATTCAGAAACGTCCACATCGACTTGGTCGGCCATCTACCAGCTTGTAATGAGTACAAATACCTCCTAACAATAATAGACAGATATACTCGCTGGCCAGAAGCAGTACCATTCAAAAATATGTCTGCAGAGAACGTAGCTACAGCCTTAATGTCACAATGGATAGCTCGACACGGCGTCCCAGAAACAATCACCACAGACCAGGGACGACAGTTTGAATCGTGTCTTTTCAGGAGCCTTACTCAAAAATTCGGTATCAAACATAACCGAACCACCGCCTACCACCCACAATCTAACGAAATTATCGAAAGGTGGCACAGGACCCTTAAAAAATCTCTGATGGCGCCTGATAACTCGGACTGGTTGGAAAATCTCCCACTCATACTACTCGGTTTAAGATCAACTATCCGTGAAGACATAAAATGCTCACCCGCTGAGATCACGTATGGAAGAACGCTTAGACTACCACCTGATTTCTTCACCACAACCCCCCGCGAAGAACCCGACACCTATGTCAGACGCCTACAAAAAAGGTTTGATTAGATGAAACCCATCCCCGCTAGTAATCACAGCACCGGAAAATTTTTCATCCACAAAAATTTACTGCACTCATCACACGTTTTCCTACGCACTGATGCCGTAAGGAAACCGCTTCAAAACCCCTACGAAGGACCCAACGAAGTCAAAGAACGTGACGATAAAACTTATGTTATCATGGTCAACGGTAAACCAAAAAAAGTCTCAATAGATCGACAGAAACCTGCATTCTTCCAAAACACAGAGGAAATTCCACCAAGAATAATCTGC
Organism: Hesperophylax magnus; assembly: GCA_026573805.1. Lineage (NCBI taxonomy): Eukaryota > Metazoa > Arthropoda > Insecta > Trichoptera > Limnephilidae > Hesperophylax > Hesperophylax magnus. The sequence goes on from JAIUSX010000156.1 coordinate 145,859, forward strand.
ACCCAGCCTCCAATAACAAAAACGACAACTCGATCTGGAAGACATGTCCATTTCCCGGATAGATATCAAGCGCAGTAATAATTTGGCAATACCACAATAAAGGCACAGTAATTATTAAAAAAAACTAACCAGAAACCTTATATTGACGTATTCATAAATTTCACAAATTGCTTTGTAATTATCGTATCGCAAATGTCAGACAATCTAATAAATTACTGTTACTAAAAAAAAATTAAAACTAAAATTATAATCACTACTACACACTGCCACACATATCTAGGTAATCAACAACTAAATTCTTCATTATGTAAATATTTAGAATTGCATGTACTCTGTCAAAAGTGCATTAAGAGAGAAACAATAATGAACTGTCACAACAAGCGTATTTTAAATCATTGTAAATATTCATAGTAAACACAGGTAGCTTGGTACCACTCTAGGTACATAGCGACAAGCGACCGTCGTTCATCAACAACTATGTCAATAGTATTTATAGTACAATTATGTTTTCCTTTAAATTAATTATGTTGTTACCTACTTACTACGGCGAATAAAAATTCGTACGGCCAAATATCATTCAACGCCACTCTTAGGTACATAGTTACTATGCAGCGTCGGCGTTGAGCCACTATTATTATTTATTATTGTTATTTTTTTTCTTTTGTAAGCCGAGCGCAATAATAATGCACAGTATATACTTTATATTATAATTTAACATCCTAGTTAAATAAAAACTTTACTTTCATTTCTCGTATGTTATAGGGTAAAGGTTTGATTAATGTACAATATAGTAAATAAAACTGAACTTTTATTTTATAATTTTTCATGACATTATAGAAACTTTTTTATGTGAACATCATACATTGTGACAAAATCAAAAGTGTTCATAAATACTGTAAATATGTGTTACATTTCTTTGTATCGCGTGGAGACGCTGGTAGGGAGGTATGTGGGACTACTTTATTTTCTCCCACATGTGGCAATACTAACGCGAATTAATCCGCCGCTAGACGCAAGCGAGCACGAGAAGAGAAATCTTCATTCCGGTTTCAACCTTCGATCCTACCGCCACTCTCTCTACTTTGTCTGCCACCGTCTCCGCGTTCTGTAAAATTTTAATATTCGTCCTCTCGAATAAATTTAATTAATACTGCAGACACTCATTTCAATCTCCCATCTCCTGAACACAATTTATGGTTCGGGCAGCCGTCGTAAATTTCAAATAAGTATAGCCCTCATACACACACACATCGCTGCCACAATAGTAAGAGCAGGAGTGAGACTGTACTATGGTAAAAGTAGTGTAGATTGAGACGACGCGTCTCAATCTACACTACGCAAATCTAACTAGTGATTGTACTCCTTACAGTGTTGAATGGCAATTTCAAATAAAACAGATAAGGTACCTGTAATTAACATGTACAATAAACGTGAACGTATGTCTCCTTAATTTTCTGATGTGGAAGAAGTCATTAAAGGCCTGTAAGGCCTGGTTCGAGAGCTCCCTTCCTTTTTTAACTGTCAAGATATATTCAAATTTATATACATAATTATACTTTTATCATACTTTACAGTCTTTATATTTTTACTCACAATTGAAGGACTTCTCCGGTTCCTTACTTTCATGGACATCTGGGGGAAAACCACAAGTGCACAGCCACGTATAATGCACGATTTATAGAAAATAAAGTTCTGAAAATCCCACTAATATGTAATAAGTACGGAGGCTGAACGCCGAAATACTGTGCACCGTAACATCTCTGTGTGTACCAGTGATGTGTGAAAATTGAAAAGATGTGGATAATACAAGATAAATCCATCCATCTATAAATACATATATTTATTTATTTTTTGGAATAACTTTATTGAGTAAAACTTGTTATGGATCGCCCATAGTAACAAGTCTTACTGCGCAGTTGTGAATATATCAGCACGTGGCCGGAAATCGAATCACGTACTAAAAACATGTCAACACACTAATACATACGCAGGAGTTCGCGACGTCCCTGCATGGTACGGATTACGCGTGCTAACAACCAACCAAATGGCCAGACTGCAAAACGTGTCCTTATAAAGGCATCCGACCACGCGCCAAAAATAGATTCGGAAGGGACGAGTTCGCTCCCGGCGGGACCCGAAATCAGTTCCCGGCGAGACGCGTAGTGATCAACACGATGGATGAGTTGCGAGTTAGCGTTTGCCGCTCAATTGAGCGGCAAATAATAATTACGTAATTACGCTCGTAAATATGGACCGGCTTGATTTGTTTCATATTATGCCGCGTCGCTAGTCCCCGTGACCACGTCAGGACAATCACCAGCTAACCACCAGCACCATTACATTGTATAGTTGTGTCTTGTCTCCATCGTCCTCACCAGTCTGCAGCGGCGAACCATTTCCCGCCCAGACCTGAGTTTCTGCCTGATGTCCGCCAACCACAGCTCCATTACATTGTATAGTTGTGTCCTGTCTCCATCAGCCTCTTCCACGCCGTCACCGTCCTCGCCGCCAGCCTCTTACCCTTGTTTGATGCCGGCTGCCACACCTACCGTCCACGCCAGGCTGAGACAGTGAACTCGTAGACCCCTGTCTCAGTCCTGGGCGTCTGCCGCCCTAGCCTGATCGTGAGGAGCCCCTTGGCAATCCGACCAGTGCCCCAGTTCTGTCGCCTGTCGCCGCCCTGTCGCCTGTCGCCGCCCTGACGCCTGTCGCCGCTCTGTCGCTTGCCGCCTCTGCCTAGGCACCCCGCCTATGGCACCTGCCCATCGATTTACCGCATCCACCGTAATTTTCACGTGAGCCAATAATGTACCTTTGTCAATCAGAGCCTATAGATTCAGTAGATTGCCATTATTAACGGTTAGGCCTTAAAAAGCTATGTACCTTATGTAGAACTGACTGATTACCCGTTATATGTACAATAAACATGTTATCACTCAACAACTTATTTCATTGGAGACTGTATAATATCGACCCCTGAAGATTGTAGTTTCAATGCTCTGCCGGCCCCTAGCATGGCAAGAGTTATATGTATAACTCACCTATATACTATTTTATAGCAATCACCGTTATAAGGTACGTAACAAACTTCAAATTGTAATATTTTATTATTTAAGACAATATAAGCGATTTCCCGGTGTCCCGGCAAGGCAAGGGTCCTGGTTTTGAGTCCTAGATGTGACCGTATCCTTTTCTGATTTTTCCTATTCAGATTTTCGTTTAGAAATCGCTAATATTGTCTTCAATATTTAAATATATTTACTTTATCACATACGTCTAAAAGTCCATAACTTTTCACTTCGCAGACTATTGATTCCACTAATGCGGTGTAGATACATTACAAATAATGTTTTTCACTTTTCTATGAATGAAATATGTATAATGTATAATAATGCTCCGTATTATTTATTAATTCAGAAAAAATGTGAAGGTAGAACCTGTTGAAAAGAAACAATTTCGCAGCTTTGCTGGACCGCCTTTGAAAAAAACTATGTTTTCTTATAATATATGTATTATAAATGTTTAATTTATAATCTCTACCTTGTTTATTCCATTTTTACATTCGAAAAAAGCTCGAAAATATCGATCTAGTTTATTCCATGTGATTGATATTATTGTCATCGTTGCATTTTGTCGCCCCCCTCGTAGTAATTGTCAAAAAGCAATAATTAATAATAAACGGTAAGCGTGGAATTAATCGTCCCCAATCTTCATACTTTAGATTGACATTGTGTATTATCGAGAGTGATCGAAGAGCCGGTGAGTCGATTCATGCTGTGATACAAAAATCGTTAGTTTTGTGAACCATTACTAGATGTGCATCTATAGACTATAGTGCTCAGATAGACTGTGGACTGAAGCCACAACATTCACAAAGTAAAGACCTCTTTTCCATTCCTATATTTCCTTATAATTAACACGATTATAGTGCCAGTCAATTCGGTGCTCAACAATAATTTAATTGAATTAATCAACTAAAAAATTAAAAATGTACAAGTAACGAAGGAAACGCTGAACATTACAGTAGCTATATAGGTATTCACTCTGAAATGAAGTATTCACTGCTTCAAAACATTTCTTGTCCATTTTGTTTTATTTGATAAAACCAAGTCTTGCCAAGCGTAGGGGTTGTCGCTTGATAAATGCGCCATCAAGAAGCTGGGCAGATGTCACTAGCGTCACAGAATCTGGCGCCACAATTGGGCGGTGTTTGATGTAAACATTCCCCGCTCAGTAGGCTTCAGGGCAGGAGGGCAATCAGGGGCGCAAACATTACACCGAGTTGAGTAAACTCAGCAGGAGGGTCAAAGGTCATGGATACGAGTACACAATAGGCAGGACACAGCCAGTGGGGGAATGCTTTGGGCTGCAAAATGGTTGTCACTATAAATGGGAAAACTCATTTATTCAAGTTTCAACTCTCTATACACATCACAAGAGTGTCCTTAGCGGGGTTTATTTATGTTGGCTTTATTTATTGTTTTTGTTTATTTGCTTTTTAAAAAAAAAAATACTACTTTATTTGGTTGTACGCCGAGCCGGGCTTTTACATTTTTTTATTTACATCTACAGTATATTCTAAGATTAGTGACATTCTTCACACTTGACATCAAACAAGAGGAAGGCCACTGTTTACTTCTGATTACTAAAAACAATCGCATCCCCTTTCTACTCCTTAATTTTTTCGTCCCGGAAAGAAAAAAAATCACATAAAATTCGAAGGGGGTCACTAGGGTCCCCCAATTTATTTGCCTTATTTTGCGTTATGTTAATGACATAATCTCAGGTAATTTGTTTTAGTAATAATTAGAAGGGAATATATTCTTCGTGTTTCAGTAGTAATTATCTAAATAATTTCATAAATAAAGTTAATATTCTAATAAATTTAGAAAATTTTGCGCTTTTTCCAAAGAAAACAGGTAAGACGGGCATAACTCCTCTATACTGAATCTCGACTGGCATTTGGCGATTACAGTGTAGCTTATTTGTTGCACAGGGTGGTCTGTAAATGATGGATATATTTTTAAAATTTAAAAAATATACTACTTCTAAACTACGTATTATTCTGAATTTTATGGAATAATTAGATGTTAGTGAAGGTTATCATTCCTAATTTATGATTTTATATATCATATTTACATTTAGGGTCAAATATTAGTGTTTGCCTTACCATAAATGATGGGTTAGTTTACTTACGTTCGTATATTACGTATGTAAATTGAATAAACAAAATAAAAATATACATATAAATAGTTAAAATATTTTCATTTTCAGTACAAAACCTATATTTTTAACGGTGAACGGTTTCGTACTGCAGATGACATTAAATGCGTCCGTCAGCCGAGGTCCGAAATATTAAACGGATTTTTGGAAAATAGTGAAAAAACAGGGTATTTTTAAAACTTAAACGTGGAAAAAATTATTTTTTACTGTCACATAAATACATATTTTTGATTTTTATTTATTTGAATACACCACAACAGTCCCAACTACTTCTTATCATCTGGAGCCAGTGAAACTACGGCATTCCCAACTGGGGTATGTTGTTAGATGAAATTGCCTACCGACCTACTTAGAGCTGTCCTGCTGCCTGCAACTCGATTCTCTCACTGTCCTTATCACGCACCCCAATTGAGATGGAATTGTCTTCTGATATCTATCTGCGCCTCTCGACCTATCTGTCTCCTGGTCACGGCCGCCAAATGAAATGGTTTTACCTTCTAACTACTGTGAAAATTAACCCTTCGTGGGTTTAAAGCTCATAATTTTTTTTTCAAAATGTAATGAGGTTCTAACTTCTATTGCCTAAACTTCCACGAGTCCTTATGATTTTTCACATAGTAAATAAGACCTTCGTGGCTTTATCGTACAATAATCTTTCATCTAACGTTGTGTAGTTTTTTGATTTAAGATATGGAAAGGTTAATGTAATTCGTTGGTGTGGTAATCCCTATCCTTTAAAAGTAGAGTGAATGAAGAATTCTGCTAATGGAAGACTCAAAACATTTAAACCAAACACGATTTAAGATTTTCACGGCCAAAAGTATTTTTTTTATTTGTTTTTGGCATAACATTGCCGCGTTGCGCTAACTCCTTCTTTAGCCAACGTTTCGGAAACCAAATCTAAATTTAACTAATCTTTCTATTCTGTTTTAATTCCGATCCTAGACATGAATTCTAACGATTTTCTCTGTCGTAGTGATGAATGGTGTGTACATAACCTATTATAAACACAAAAATAGAGAAATATTAAATTTGACATACATTAAATTATTAGTAATGCAACAATTGTCAATCGAAGTCCTCTCTGTCCGCAACCTCCATCTAGCATAAAGATTTATATAGTTGTTATTAAACACTGAATTGTATTGATCAAAATCTGGCTCCTCTGACACCAAAGACAGCAAAATGATCAGGTATCGGACAATGCCTTCATACACCCATGTGGCGCGGAAAACGAGACCGGTTTCACCCTCTTCTTCTAGGACCCCGTGCTTCAAGTTATCCTCGTTTGTCGTCATGTATGTCAGTAAAACTTCCTCCTGAGTTCTGAGACCCCCAGATTCCTTCACCTCCGGTAATTACTTTTACTGAAGCGAACCGGTTTTGTCTTCAATTAATCAAATACTCACGGTTATTGTGACGTGTGGTTTCCTAGGCCAGACATCACCTCCAAGCAGACACTGTAAAATGGTTGCTATAACCGAGGGTTTTACATTGCCCATTTGAACAGTACATAAGATGACATATATGTAAACATACATTTTTTTTACAATCTACAATTTATTACTTTAGATAATACATCCCAGACCAGGGAGTGCCGAGATATGGAGCTGACACCATCCATAGTCGGGTTACCCCGTTTAGATACATTCTAATATAAATATTAAGATATACAATACACATAATAGACATACGTTTGGTTTTGGTTGATAGTTTTACTATAGAGAGCTATCATCTCATGGTTGATTGATACTGGGAACATAAATATGCAGTTGTTGGGTACACACTTCATTGATTGTTGAAATTTGATTTTACAAAATTGTGTTGAAAAACCTGCCCTAATTGGACCCGATGTTTTTTTTTACCATCGAGTTCATAACATCTGGAATGCTATTTGTTTATTTAAAGGAATCTTTACCTAGTAAGGTTTTATGAGTTCCTTGGGGGTAATTTAACTGTTATCAGTGGGACGTAATATCTAGTATCAGTTGATAGTTTAGAAAGGTTAATCGTTCGCTATTGTTTTGATTTTCATAGTACATATAGGTAAATAAGGTTTACCTAATTTCGAAATGGTTATTTAGAAGTAGGTATTTGCTTTTGACACGACTGGGTGGTAATAGGTATTTGGTCGCGGTAGATCACTGTAAGAGTAGGTATTAGAAGTGTATCGAACACGAAAACATGATATTATTGCATTAAATATTATAAAATTTGCCATTTGAAAAATGCAACAAAATATTCGGTTACTAGGCAATTCAAGTCGGAAAAAAAAGAATATTGAACACCTGACGCTGATTCATACAAACACCTGCGTTTAAAAGAGTAAACAAGTTTTTTTGTTTGATGTTATTGCTGTCAGAAATTATAAATACCCAGTTAAAACAAAATATAGGTCAGTCAAATTTCAAAAATTAACACGAGTGTAAAGAACACCTCCAGTTAAAACGCGATCTGTTAAATTATAATTATAAATTCCTGAGTGTCAACTGAAATCTGTAGTCGCTTCTGTTCCTCCATCACGGCACAATCATTTTAAAGATTACAACTATTTCTAACAAGCTGTTTACGGCCGGCACTCTATCAGCTGAGTCAGACGCATCTGTCATCATTACAATAATGGGGCGTCTCCATGTGCCGGCTCTTATAATCAAACGACTGAACTGCCCACTGCCGGTGATCACCTAGAGGCTGGCCAATCCCTGCTCCATTGATGCTGAAAACCTAGAAGCCGGCCAATTCTTCCTGGCTACCAACTAAATTAGCCATTGATGCTTAAAACCTAGAAGCCGGCCAATTCTTCCTGGCTACCAACTGAATTAGCCATTGATGCTGAAAACCTAGAGGCCGGCCAATTCTTCCTGGCTACCGACTGAATTAGCCATTGATGCTGAAAACCTAGAAGCCTGTAATGTTATCTAAAAATAAATTCACGTATATAGGCTCGCTATCAGAGAATTCATTTACCGCGTATATCGTATTCACGCGCTCTTTATGATTCGTCATGCCTAGCATATCTTTATTTTTACAATTTTTACTGAAGTGACCCAACTTTTTACATAAGTTACATTGTAACTTTTTATACCAAAAATCTTTCTGAAAATGGTTAGTTTTATTACAAATAAAACATGCTTTATTACTGTTATTTTTAAAAGAAGATTTAGTACGCGAGTTTCTATCACTTGATCGATTTTCACATCTATTTTTACGCGTATTAAATTTTTGCACAATGTTTAAATTAGAATTTGAATTATCTATCGCTAATACGTACTCTCAAGTAGATACCAAATTTACACACTCTGAAAAAGGTTTATTTAAAGCTTCCATAAATAATTTATGTTTCATTTTCTCGTTAAATAATCCAATAACAAAAATATATTTCAGAAAAGATTCTAATCGTAATTGTAAAAAGCATTCACTTTGTGGCTCATCATAATTTATAATAAAAACACATAAATTTGTTTTTGACCACGATAGTGTATGTGGTAGCCTATCGTGGTCAAAAAAAAATTTATGTGTTTTTATTATAAGATTCTAATCGTTGTTCAAAATTACATGGTAAACTATTTCTCTTTTATTTTGCGGCGAATTCTTTAACTGTTTCGCAAGCAGACTGCTTGCATCTATAAAATATCTCACGAGATTCGTACACATTATGAATAGGTTTGCAATGTGAGGTTAAGAATTTACATAGCTCCTCGAAAGTAGTTTCGGAAACTTTCTTAGGAAAACATAGATCAGTTAACAAAGAAAAAGTTTTTTCTGTTAGGTTATTTAACAAAAACGCTGTTTTGCGTTCCGGTGACAATATTTTCTCATCATGATGAGAAAATATTGTCAACTTAACCTAACCTAACCTAACAGAAGAAACTTTTTCTTTGTTAACTGATCTATGTTTTCCTAAGAAAGTTTCCGAAACTACTTTCGAGGAGCTATATAAATTCTTAACCTCACATTGCAAACCTATTCATAATGTGTACGAATCTCGTGAGATATTTTTTAGATATTTTATGAGTGCCTGGTCCGATCTCTCTCTGAACAGAGACCAATCTCTCGTCCTATGGCAGAAAGTCCCCAGGTTTTTACACAAACCCTCCATGGGAGAAAAGCTAAAACAAATTTTATTAATGAACTTATCTCAGGATACGCCCGACGACCACGCCACACCGAAGCCTCACAGCGACAGTACAGCAACAGATTTCGCGCGTCTAGCTAGCCCCGTCCGACCGCTGATCTCACGCGTCCGTTTCCCTGCAGCTTGCGGATCCTTAGCCCTTTTGTCCAAGCTCCACTGGCTGCAGCGACAAAAACCAAGCCCTTGCTTGATTTCCGGCTTTCTCGAACTGGTAGAAACCAAGCCCTTGCCTTGATTCTCCCTTTCTTGAACTGGTTGCGGCGTCAGAAATCAAGCCCTTGCCTTGATTTCTCTTCTCTTCTTGAACTCCTCCACGGATTGTACGTTTGTGATTATTGCGTATTTCTGCAACAATATTCTCCAGAATGTACGATATGTTGTATGTTGTACTTTCTTCCGGATTTTTTTTTCTCCCGATTTCTGCGTCTTGGATCTTACAATCTGAAGTCTTCAATTTTGCTTCTCCTTGATCTTGACATTTACTTCCAATACCAGCTGCGCCAATGTGATACCTTTGGATGTATGCCGATGTGGGTATGAAGGGAGAACACTTTGGTTGGTATCTTGTGGTATTTAATCGGGGAATTGTCACAGGCAAAAGAGGACGAGAACTACCTTTCATACGTATTTATAAACTATGCAAGCATTCCATCTCGCTTGCACACATACTCTTTCATTCACACATTACAAGTATTTTCTTGTACAGGCAAACACGTCCCGTACAAGAAGTATTGCTAGGTACTTGAAGGTTTCACCTAATTTTGGTATAGGTATTCGAAGTAGGTATTTGTGTTTGACACAGGTTATGGTAATAGGTATTTGGTCGCGGTGGACTATTGTGAGAGTAGGTATTAGAAGTATTACTAGGTACTTGAAGGTTTCATCTAATTTTGGTATTTGTATTTGACACTCGTTGTGGTAATAGGTATTCGTGATAGATACATCTTTATGGTATGATATGGATGCCTCAACAACAAACCTTGATATAAAAATCTACAGATAAGGTATTCGGAAAACTGACAAACCGAGAAGTATAAAAGTTAAATTTCCGGAAGCTAAATGGCCGAAAATTCTACTAAAAAAGAAAGACACTCTAAAAATCATATCTAAATTTATCAAGACCAGTCTTTTCTACAACGTAAACATTAAATAGATTTAAGAGAAGAACTGGAAAAAAGAAGTCTTCAGATGAAACGGATATCACAATAAAATATATTAATAACACTCCTACAATCGTTAAAACGATCCCAAAAAACTAAACACTTAAATTTCATTATACTATCAAAACTATGAGGACTTTGGACAAAATTACAGGACCGGAAAACAAACTACCAACCTTGAACCACAACTCCTACGCCTTCACTGAGACTTGGCTTAGTAAAAACATTGAAACATCCGAATTAGGCTTCTTTTTTTTTTTTTTTATTTTTTTTTTATTAGGTACAATATTTTTTACAATTCAAGGTTTTCAGTAATGTAGGCCTCACTGGGTGGCTTGCCCGTGCTGAGGCCTTCATTTTATAATATAAAAAAAACTACATAATACATTTAATGAGAAAAATTATACATTTAAAATTAAAAATACATAATAATATAAATTAATCACACAGTATATAGAAAAGACAGAAGCGAAAGCATTAAAACCAGAAGAGGAGGTGTATTGTTATCCATAAACAATAGACTCAAATCAAGAAAACTCAAGTGCATACATACACATCTTGAACAATTATTCATCATGGTGTTGACCAAAAGTGAAAAAATCATCATTGGCTGTATCTACATTCCCCCATCTTCCGACGCCCAATTATACAAGGACCACTACTTCGAAATCGAAACAATCAGAAGGAAATTTCCTGGCGCCACCATGATTATGACAGAAGACTACAATCTGCCAAATGTCATATGGGACATAGATAACAATAAAACTTCTACCACGGACAACATCAACCATGGTTCTCATGAGATAATCGAAATGTCAAATTTTCTAAATCTACGACAGTTGAACTATGTACACAATATTAATTCTCGTCTCCTCGACCTAGTTTTATCAAATTCTTTATTTGTTAAAGTATTCGCATCTATTGAATCTATACTCCCAATAGACAAATATCACCCCCCTCTACTAATCGAATGCAACAGTTCAATTAAAAAAATAAATCCATCGGCATCAACAAAATCGAACTTCTTCAAAGCGGATTATAATCAAATCACTAATCTTTTATCTTCAACTGACTGGAACTTCTTGGACTCTGAAGAAAACATAAATGAAATTGTAGATAAATTTTACTCAATTCTAAATAAATCTATTGATTCGCTTGTACCTGTCTCAAAAATTTATGTACATAACTATCCAAAGTGGTTAAGTAACGATCTCATTAAAATAATTATAGACAAAAAAATAGCTCATAAAATCTACAAATCAACACGCGATCCTATTGATTACGCTAAATTTAACGAAATCAGAAAGTCAACCAAAAAAATGTCAAAGCAATGTTATAAAAAGTGCATCGACAACTGTGAAGAATTGGCTCTTGCCAACCCCCATAAAATCTTTAAATTTTCAAAATTACAACAACAATGACTCCGGTATTCCCTCCAACATGTATTTAGATAACAAAACGGCCGATAATTCCCAAGAAGTTGTTAATCTGTTTGCTGAATTCTTCAGTAAAATCTATGCTTCTACAAAAAACTCACCAATGCTCGACGCCACAACACCTAATAATAATAACATCGATTTCAATCAATGCATATTTGAAGAACGTGATATAACAACTAAATTAAAATCCCTTAACCTTAACAAATCGGATGGTCCTGATAACATTCCACCAATCTTCTTATCAAAATGCTCATCAGTATTGACTTATCCTCTAACTAAATTTTTTAATTTGTATAAAAAAACTGGCATTTTTCCGAAAAAATGGAAAACAAGCTTTCAGTCTCCAATATTCAAGAAAGGTGATAAATCTGATATATCCAACTATAGACCTATCTGTATCCAGTCGTCAATCCCGAAAATACTTGAATCTGCCTTGCTCTCTAAACTCTCGCCTGAAATCAATAAAGTAATTTCACATCGACAACACGGTTTCATAGCAAAAAGATCTACTATAACAAACTTAATGATATATCAGGAATATATAACTAATTAATATATAACACTTTTTTTTTTGTATTAGGCAATTCACCCTAAAGAGAGTGCTTTGTGCCGATTGGGTTAAGATATATGGTTAAACTGATGTGAATTATCTATAAGGGGACTGGACATATCATATATTAAAGTCATTCAAATCTATAAACTTATAAAGAATAGAATATACGCGAGAGTTGTTGAGAGACAGCAAATATGGAATACTAAGGGGAGACTGGTGGGTGATTTTAATAAGCAATCGATACATGCCTTTGAAAGAAGAGTGGTTTTTACAATTGAAGAAGACATGGTCAAGAGTCTTATCCTCCACACCACACTGGCATAATGAACTTTCGAGGACCCGAATTTTAAACAAATGAGTTGCAATATAGCAGTGGCCAATTCTCATTCTCGAGATACAGGAAATAAATCTTTTGGACTTTTTTTGCTGTGGAACCAGGGTTTACTTGGAATATGATTTTGTATTCCAGCATAGAAAGATCCAGTTTGAGTTTTCGTGATTGTCCAATTTTCTTCCCAGGAACGAGACATGTTGGATTTAAGAATAGAGAAGACGTCAGAGACAGGAATTTAAAAATCTAAAGGAATAGAACCAGATACAGTTCCAAGTTTAGCGAGAGAATCAGCTTTCTCGTTACCCTCAATTCCTAGATGGCCAGGCACCCAAACCAGTATTGTCTCAAACATAGATTCGTTTAAAGAATCGAGGATGTTTTTAATATTACAAATAATATAGTCTTCTGGACATCGAACGATATTACAGGAAATTTTTAATACTGCACTTAGAGAGTCAGTACACACTAAGGCTCGACTAATATTGAGGAGTTGGATTTGAATTAAAGCTTGTTCAATTGCGAAGCATTCTGCAGTAAATATGGAAATTTCTTGAGGCAATTTATAAGACAGATTAACATTGAATTCAGAAATATATACCGATGCGCCACATTCTTTGTGGTCGGATTTGGAACCATCTGTGTATATGAGGGAAAATCCAGGAAACTTTGAAATAAAATGTTTTTAAAATGTTCTTCAACATTTTGAAAGTTATTAGCTGAAGATAAAATGTTCATTAAAAGTCAGAAATTATTACGTTTGGGATAAAATTAATAGCATTAAACGGGGTACTGTAAATAGGAAGGATTGGATCATTTTGTAGATTTTGAAGGTAAGAAGACAGAGATCTAAATGATAGAAAACTTTTTAATAAGAGAGGAAATCGATCTCTATCTATTACCCTTCTTCTGTTATTCAAAATACTGAACAAACGATCGAGACTCTGTTCCAATGAGTGACGCGATAAAGATAACGCTTTGAAGATATATCTATCCGCGAGGTATTGTCTTCTCAAAAATAAGGGAGGATCTACACATTCTATCTGAAGAGCATTAATTGGAGAAGATTTCATTGCCCCAATAATCATTCTGAGCCCTTTTGATTGGATTCTTTCAAGTTTTTTATCCAGATATTTAGGAAGTGGGTCGAAAAGAAATGTGCCATAATCCAAGTGACTTCGAACGAGGGAATTATACATTAGTTTAAGAGTAGTAGGGTGGGATCCCCACCATACTCTGGAAACAGCTCGCATCATATTAAGCCCCTTTTCACACTTAGCAGAAACGTTCTGAATATGCGGGAGCCAGGAAAGCTTATGGTCCAAAAGCAGGCCAAGAAATATTATTTGCTTAACGATTTGAAGGGGGAAATTATCAAAAGAGACTGTAAAGTGAGGCAGTTTTCTTTTGCGAGTTAAAGCCACTACCTTGGTTTTAGAGGTAGCTAAATTCATTCCATTTGTCAACATCCAAACTTTAATATTATGTAAGGCCAAATTTAATTCCTTCGCAGCATGCGATAAATTTTTGTGAGATAAATATATGAAAAAATCGTCCGCAAAATAAAGTCGCTTAATAGACGAAGGGATTACAATGTCTAAATCACTCAAATAAATATTAAATAATAATGGACTGATTACAGACCCCTGGGGTAGCCCTTTCCAAAGTTTGCGCTTCAATATGTTTGAGGAAGAGTGGATAATAATGGATATGTCTGTTAGCAAGTTGATAATAAATTGAACTAATTTTATGGGGATTTTTATTTTAATCAATTTTTCCTTCAAAACATCAATTAATACATCGTCGTAAGCTGAAGAAAGATCTAGAAATGTGGCCAATGTACAAGAGTTAAGGGATTGAGAAATACGGATATCTGTTGTTAACAAACTTAAATTATCCATAGTAGATTTCTTTTTCCGAAAGCCGTATTGATTAGGAGGGATAATACTGTGATTTTCAACAAACCATTCTAATCTGTTCTTTATCAAATGTTCCACTACTTTAATTAAACACGACGAAAGAGCAATAGGACGATAGGATGAGACTTCGGACGGATTTTTCCCTGGTTTTAAAACCGGGAGGATTTTTTGAACTTTCCAGACATCCGGAATAAATCCTGTTTCAAACATGTTATTAATTAAGGATAAGACATATTCAACCGACATGTCGGAGAATGCTTTAAAGAAGCTATATAATATTCCATCAGGACCCGGAGAAGAGTCAGAAAGAGATTTAATTACTCGTTTTAGTTCACTAACTAAGAAAGGAGAGTCTAGCCAGTTAGAGTGAGATGGATATGAAATAAAAGAGGGCATTTCTTCACATCTGGCAACTGAAGGAGGGGCAATCTTATCAGCAAAACCTATAATAATTTCCTCCGGAATATGTTTGGTACGCTGCGGAGCATATGACGAACCGAATTTTTTTAAATTAGTCCAAACAGATGACTGGGGAGTTTCAGGAGACAAGTTTTCACAAAATTTTCGCCATCCAGACCGCTTTTTATTTTTCAAAATACGTTTAGTTTCTGATTGGACGCGTTTCACTGATAAGAAATTTTCAAAAGACATGCATTTGCGGTAAATGGAAACTGCTTCTTTTCTAGAGTTAACAGCACGAGTGCATTCTTCGTCCCACCACGGAGTCGAAAGTTTAGTTTTAATGTTAACTTTACGCTTTGGAATGGATTTTTCTGCTGCTTTTATAACTATACTAGGAAATAATTCACATTGTGTTCTGATGTTCCCAAGAGAAGATTTTAAAGAGTGAACAAGAGAGTCTAATACAGAAGAAAAAAATTTCCAGTTTGCATTTTTCGTTTTAAATTTAAAATTATCGTTAATTGTAAAGGAATGCGAGGTGGTTAGATAGTGAAAGAGGATTATAATATGGAAATGATCACTGGAAAGGGGGTCTTTAAGTATGTTCCAAGAACATTTACGTATCACCGAAGATGAACAGAGAGATAAATCAACAACACTTTTCCTTTGTAGAGGGGGGGTGAATCTGGTTGGAGATCCGTCGTTTAAAATACATAAATTATGGGAATCAATAAAATCTAAAAGATTACGGCCAGAACGATTCGTTAATTCACTACCCCAAGAGGTAGAATGAGCGTTAAAGTCGCCCAGTAACATATACGGGGGACGGATCTGAGACATAAATGATGACGATTCGTTTTCATCAAAAATAGTGGAGGGAGGGACATATATTGATAGTATTGTAATATCACATACAACAGCTGCTACTATCTGAAAATTGTTAGAGAGAGTATGAAACATGATTGGTTTGAAAGGGATAGAGTCATGGATGATTAAGGCAGCGCCACCTTTACCATCCAGTCTATCATGTCTTAGACAATTATATCCAGAAATCTTAAATAGATACGAGGGTTTAAACCACGTTTCAGAAATAGCGGCAACTGAAATTTCATGTTCATCGAGTAATTTTACAAGTTCAAATTTATTACAGATTAGACTTCTGATATTCCACTGAAGAATTCTGTTCAGTTTCGGACACATTAGGAAGACAGGATAATAAAGATTTAATGCAATCGGCAGCGTTGGACGGTATATTATTGTTGTTTGAAAGAATAGAAATTAAGAGGGTAATTAAAGTCTGAATGAAAGCAGAATTTTCATTCACCACTTTCCCTAAATTAGGGGAAGATTGGGAACTATTTAAAGCACTCCCATTGAGTGTCTGAGATTTATAATTCCCATTTGGGTTAAACAAAATATCATTATGTTAATTTTTATCAATAGAAGCAATAAATTTTGGTTTTGGTTTTAGTGGTATAAAAATTGTTTCCCTGTGAGAAGATGATGGAGGAGATTTAGAGAAAGATAGATTGCAAGGAATTGAGGTAGATGTTACCTCTGCAAACGATTTTATTGCAGGTGGGAATAATTTTGATGCCTGGAAATAGGAAATGTTGTCTGAAGCCATTGATTGTTTAATATTCCTTTGTCTGGTCAATTCTGGACAGGCCACACTAACCGCTGTATGATTTTCCTTGCAGTTAATGCAACGTGGATCATTCGATGATTTTTGGCAAAGATCAAAGGGGTGGTCCTCTCCGCAATGAAAAAAACGTGGAGGGGAACGACATGTGGGTTTTGAGTGTCCGAAACGGCAGCAGTTAAAACACTGGATCGTCGGGAATTTGTATACTTCCACAGGGAGTGCGTTGTAATAAATAAATACCCGAGATGGCAAAGTTTGACCTACAAAAGTAATAACAACCGATTGTGAGGGTTTCCATGTAGTGGTTCCATTAGTTGTATCTTTGTAATTTAATCTACGTGCTTTTAAAACCTTGGGGGTCACTTGAGAATCATTAAGTGCATCAACAATTTCAGATTCTGAGAGATCGGTTGGTATACCTCTCACTCGGCCCATTCTAGTAAGGTTGTAAGTTGGAATATAAGATTTAAATTTGTGGTGTGAAAGCGTATCAATTTTTTGGACAAATTCATTTGCAAAGTTTGCGGATTTAAATTCTAGGGAACTACTTATAGCGGCCTTCCGGCTTAATAGATCCGTTAACTATGCCAAGGTTACTTTTTTTTGAACTAAAAATGAATTTCCCGAAATCCAGAGGATGAATGATTTTTCCTTGTTCAGTACTTCAGGACATTGACAATGAATGGAGCCGAGGAAGATGGGGAATAACTTAGTTCAGTATTTTTAGATTCTGATAATATGGTATCCTTACGACTTTCCTTAGGGTTTGAGGTTTCATCGGATTGCGAAGGTTTAATTTTGGGTGGTACATTAAGACAGAGCGATGGTCTTCGTTTTCTGGAAGGGGGTATTATAGAAACATCCGATTCATACTGTGATGAAAGGTTTAAATCACAGTGAAAAACAGATAAACCATAGCTGCTAAAAATATGCAAATTATTTATGAAAACGGACATGCTAACGACATCTGGCGGAGAAAAAATTGATTCAGTTTGCTTGCAGTAGACATCTGTAATAGTTGGAATTATGTCGAGATTCTATAGCGCAAACACAGAGGTCATTAAAATCGTCTAGGAACGACTGGGACTTCCCCTGTCTAGGCTTAAAAACAAATATTGAAGGTTGTCGACCAATTAGATCTGGACGAGAGCTATAAAAATTTTGAATAACCAATCAGTGAACGGAGAGGCGTGCATCAACTACAGACAAAGGATTGAACTTTGGACCGGGCGATAAAATAGATAATTAACGACATTTCGATTCCCACAGAAATTAGAGGTGAACGCACTATGGTATAAACACTGACGTTCGAGGCGACAAACTCTAGGAAATGTTTACAATAACTGAGACATTTAGGTGATAGCGAACCATTGACATCGAGGGCTTTTGGCCTTTCATGTTGGAAAAACACACACACGAAAATGCAATGAAAAAAACTATTAACGTGATAGTATAAAAAAGGACGGGTAAAACGAAAGAAAGTTCCTGGCAGAATTTTCAACTATAGTGCAATTATTTATGATAGAGATAGGGTGTCAAGTTCGATAAAAATCGTACTAAAGAGAGGTGAGAGTGTTGGAAACAATGGAAACAAATCGTTATCAATTTAAGATGAAGCGGACATATTGGAAAATCAATTTGGGAATGAAAATCTCGCATTAAAATAGACATTTTAGAAATAGTGGAGCGACGGAACGGAGTGATAATACAGAGATTTTGAGCTACCACAAAGGTCCTAGGAATATGATAATAGAGTACCAAAGGAAGGCCATAAAACTAAACATATAGCGATAGATTAGATTCAGGAAAAGTAGACATTTTACATAATTATCAGGGTAGATAGATATTAGAGTTACACAAGATTACAGAGGGATCGAAACAAGATAAAAGGTTGACGATCTCATGTGTATTTTGAAGGATAAGCAATCGAAATTCGAACATGATTCTTATTTACGTTTAGGTAATAAACGATTAGAAGACCAATAAAATTTAACGTGGAGCTTATGGAATATTTATTTAAAGCAAAAGATATTAAAATTAATAGGTTTGAAATTAAATTAAATTTACGAGTCTAGTACCAAAATTTTAAACGTAAACAGATGTCAAAGCGGATATTTTATGTGATATTTTGTATGACAAAGATAGGAGATAGGGCGGAGATTGGGTCAGGCAATAAAAGTGACAGATATCCCAGAGCCAAATTAGGTATATCTCCCACAGAAGTGTGGAAAAATATATATTAATTAATAATAAATGAAGTATGAAATTTTCCTGGAGACCACACACATCGGGAAAAGTGAGGAAAAGATAAAAGAAAGGGTAGAGAACGGGGATAAGGAATGATCCAAGTGGAGAAAAGCGATACAATTCTAAGTTATCCGTAAAATTAATAAATACGGCTTGGAATATAATTAGTTATAGAGTTATGAGAAATAACATAAGGATAAAGAAGGAATTTGTGGAGAGAAACATCTGAATAAAGAAAATTCAAGAGGAAAAAGGTAAAACTCAAGTCTGCGACATAAAGAAAGAAGGTACGGGTGAAAATGGAAAAGCTCATATAGGTGACAATAAAATTAAGTAGATTTTAAACAAATCGAAATTCAAAAATGCATAGTAAAGATTTCGCCATGGATTTAATCATGTTTCGCACAAGATGCATAAAATTGAGATCTATATATATGTTACTGGGGACGGACCTATCGCGAATTGAGAAAAAAAAGGAACGCAAAATCATGAGATTTTAACTACATTTTGTATGAACAGAGGACAAAGGGAGCTTGGGCGATTAACGCGGACTTACCCGATTCGGACCCTATCAAGTTAGCGACGTGAGATAAAAATTAACCGCCACCCAAAGCCGGACAACAGAAGATCGTATGTAGGAACGATCGAAATTAGGGGAAGGGGTGTTCGGATTTACGAGTTGATAGGAGATAGAATTAAGCATCAAGAGAAATTCAGATACGTCTTTTGGGACCTGAGAGGGGTATAAAAGAGGGTACACATCAGTCAGGAGACAGTCGCGCCGAGGATTCGAAAAGTTGGTTACGTGGCAGTACTACGTCTTTGGTAGGATTTACAGTGAAAAATCTTTAAGTGTTAAATTTTGAATAAGTCCCTGGGACTTAGGAAAATTTTGTGAAAAGGACAAGTGCTAGAGTCAGTGAAATTTAATAAGTCAGTTAAATTAAATCAAACAGTGAAAATAAACACAGTTTAAACTCAGTGCTTTAAAAGTAAAGTGTGAAGTGCTTAAAAGTGTTAAAAGTGAATAGTGCAAAAGGTGTTAAAAGTGAATTATTAAAATTTAAAAATAATTATTTCATTCAAAGTGAAAACATTAGAATTTAATGGAGAGTTTTATCGTTAATCTAGAGTGAACGGGTTCGCGGATTGATATTTAAAAATAGATTATAATTTTGCATCAATCAAACACAA
Organism: Hesperophylax magnus; assembly: GCA_026573805.1. Lineage (NCBI taxonomy): Eukaryota > Metazoa > Arthropoda > Insecta > Trichoptera > Limnephilidae > Hesperophylax > Hesperophylax magnus. The sequence continues at coordinate 166,107 of JAIUSX010000156.1, forward strand.
AAACAAAAAAAAAGGATTCAATAATAATAAACGCTCAAACCTTTGTTCTAAAAGTAACAATTCGAAAAAAAAAATAATTGTAGATACTTTAAAATATTGGTGAAAACAGTGAAATTTAGAAGAAAGTTTTAAACAGATATTTAATTTATTCAGAATCGAAATAATTAAAAGTTTGCGCATTTCGGAATGAATTTTCTTATAAATTTTTATAAAAAATTAAAAAGGAATGAAAACAACAAAATAGTTCGACCTAAATAATTTATAATTTTCCGGCACATCTATATCACGAATTTTAAATATCAGCTAATTTATATGAATCGAGCAAGAATAAAATATTAAATAGGAATAAATAGTCGAAAAGATTAATTTTGAAATTATTTGAAAAATACAGTTAATTAGGTAGGATTTCTTTGACAAGATTTGTTGTGTGGCACCCAACTGGAAAAATCTTGGTGGGGGGTAAGTTTTCCTTTTATAAATAATTTTCAGGACCTAGGAGTGAGGAGATACAGCTGATTATGGTATATCAATTAAATTATTAAAGAACAACAAAACAAAGCATTACACATTAATATATGTATATTATGTATTTATTTATATAAAATAAAGTAATATATTGTATATAAAGAATAAATATATATGTAATGTATTTATATATATGTATTTTATTTATTAATCAAAACATCGGAATGGTAACGATTTAAAAATACCTACTCATGGACATATCTATATTATTGAAAAAGAAAATATGTATTTATTAATATTCAAGACTATGTAGAATCATATATTTTATATTTATTTATTAATATATGTAATCTTATTTAACGTATTTTGACAATCGAGATATGTGTACTTATATATATATTTATATTTATTTTTCACCTAACTTCTAGTAAATTTACTAAATTCGGGTAATGAAGTAAATAGTTTAACTTCAAAAGGAATTAAAAATATTTTAATTAATTATGCACAATAAAAGGTAACATAACTGAATTATAGGGAGAGGTAGAAATAATTTTAAAATAAACAATCTCACATCTGGGTTAGTGGGTCAGATGAGATGTTTATATTATTCGATTTGTTGATAAACAAAGCATACACTGAAGAATTGGGTCAGTCAACTGCATAGTTTGAAAACGACCTTGGCCGTAACTAGATAATTTATTAGAGTTATAAGGGTAATCATCAGGATGTCATTGTGCAATGTGCAGCGATTTGGGTCATTCACAAATGCTTATCGTTCGCAAACGACAATTGAAAAATCACGGGTTAGCCAGATTTATATCAAAATATTACATGAAACATTTGAATACCATTGATTAGATAGTCACATAGATTTTATTAGTTACCTGAACCAGCTGGAAGCTGCGTGCTCTCAAATGCATATCAATCACAAACGACAATTGAAAAATCACGGGTTAGCCAGATTTATATCAAAATATTACATGAAACATTTGAATACCATTGATTAGATAGTCGCATAGATTTTAATTAGTTACTTGAAACAGCTGGGAGCCGCGTGTTTACAATTACCTACCATTCACAATCTACAATTGAAAAATCACGGGTTAGTAAGATTTATATCGAATAATTATACAAAACATTTGAATGTTATTGATTGGGTGCTCATACAAAACCCCATCAGTTGCCTGAGACATTTGAGAGTCGAGTACTCTCTAATGCGGCAATCAACTACTTGAAACAATTGAGAAATCACGGGATAGGATGAACAAAAAATAATGTTGAACCCTGGAGGTAAAATTTAAAAACAGTTCCCCAAATAGGAGGCAGTGGTCGCTCCTATAACAAGACCATTACCCAAACCAAATAGAGATGGCGATTCTCTTAAATAAAAACGTCAAAACCAAACAAACAAAAGCCTGGAGTTCGATAGCTCTCCAAAACAAACTATCAAATAAGATCTTATTTTACTAGTATCTATTAGTATCACCTTATTAGTACGTATTTATTCGGTAACCAAACATAGAGCTTCGCAGAGTTCTTGGCACGAGATCCGAGCTTGGGATGCGAGGTAAATAGCCTTGTATTGCAAGTTATAAACCCTTCCCAAAAACGTATGTAAACATATATATCTTCTTATGTACTGTTTACTGGAGAATGCGGACCTGCATACAGCTTGCATTTAGGTCGGCAGACCACTCTCGCATTCTCTTTTAAACGTGGAATGAGGATTCACGACCCGTAAGTCCACACCAACCGTGAGTATATGATTGTATATAGGACGAAACCGGTTCGCCCTAAGTAAATAGTAGACCTTGGAGGAGATGGAATTTGGGGGTATCGGGACCCGAGGGGAAACTTGAAGGCAGTGCATGATGACATGGAAGGCTTTTTGGGACGCGATAACTTAGGTATCAATCAAAGAGCCGTGTCAGAAGATTGTGCGAATTTCTCGTTGACTCACGATCATCTCGTTTACTTGCTGGAGGATAGGAGCCAAATTTTGCTAGCAAAGGGTTATTCTGAGTTTGTCAAATATACAATTAACTAATTACATTAACCTACTAAATCATTCTTTACATGTACCTTATAGCAGCAGAATCATAAAGGAGTGGCGCCAAACAGACAAGAGTTAATCAAAATCAAACTTACTAACAATTAACCATTTGAGTTATATTTAATTACCTGTCCAAATAAACATGTATAATATCTTTTATCAGCGTTTAACTACGACTTTGTTAGGGTGTAGGAAATCAGAATAGTTACAATAGGAAAGCTAGCTCATTCAGAGAAATCATTTAAGTCTAGGTTTGCAATGGAAAGACCAAGTAAATTTTGAAACTCAACGCCTCGATCAGAACCAAGAGGGTTACCACAAAAATGAAAGTAATTAAAATCCTATATCATAAATCAAAAAATTACACAACGTTTGATGGAATTTAATTACAATATAAATACGAAAATATTTGCGTTCAATATCGTAAATAACGTATTAATTAGTTAAGTACATATGTATGATTTAAGATTTTCACGGCCAAAAGTATTTTTGTTATTTGTTTTTGGGGTGTTATGCCGTGTTGCGCTAACTCCTTCTTTAGCCAACGTTTCGGACAACATTGCAGTGTCCATCATCAGGGCAGATGTGTTATTTGAGGTTGTGTAAAAATGTGAGCTTATGTATGAGGTTGTGATACCGTGTTGCCAGCTCCAACCCTCTGAGCTAACATTAACGTATCATTTTTTTATTTTTTTTTATTTTTTTATTCAAAGTGGTTTTCTTCGTTTAGCTCTGGTGTATCCGTCAATTACCGGATACCAAGAACTATTGAGCTTCATTGAAATTCATAAAAATCCCGTAAACATTAATAGAGACGATGGAGCTAAGCTCAATAGTTCTTGGTATCCGGTAATTGACGGATACACCAGAGCTAAACGAAGAAAACCACTTTGAATAAAAAAATAAAAAAAAAATAAAAAAATGATACGTTAATGTTAGCTCAGAGGGTTGGAGCTGGCAACACGGTATCACAACCTCATACATAAGCTCACATTTTTACACAACCTCAAATAACACATCTGCCCTGATGATGGACACTGCAATGTTGTCCGAAACGTTGGCTAAAGAAGGAGTTAGCGCAACACGGCATAACACCCCAAAAACAAATAACAAAAAAGTACATATGTCTATAAAGATATACAGTACAAGAGGGCTTTAAGTAGCTTTCTGAAGTTATCAAAGAAATTAAGGGTTCAATTTTCATGGAGGCTTATGTGTTGTAGGGGAGGAATTTTCCATCCCTGCGAACACATATGCAAAGCCTTAGAAAAAAAAAGAAGTATCGGTCATAGCCAAGAGAGAAGAAAATTTTATATTGTTTAATATAATAAAAAGCAAGACAAAAATCATGAGAATATTACAATACTCATCTCCAATATTAAATATGGACTCGGGGTCAGGAGGTCGATTTTTATCTTCTTCCATATTTATAAATTAATTAACAAAAAAAATAATTATACAGTTTATTTGATTGACTGTACACACTTATTTATCAAAACCTAAATATAACAAACAAATAATAAAAAACAAAAATGTAACAATAATTTCTTATCTGTACGAAGTCCGCGACAGCAGGTAGGCAATTCGTCAAACACAGAGCACGACTATCCACTACCGTAGTTCGATGACTAATCCATATAACACATTTTTCACATCACTTTGAAATCTTCACCGGAGTCCCACAGAGGTCACATCTGGGTCCAGTGTTATTTTCCTTGTTTATCAACGACATAACTACCATCTTTGATGGAGTTATGATACTTTTATTTGCGGACGATTTAAAAATTTACAAAACAATAAGTAATCATTATGACTGTAGCGTATTGCAATCAAATCTTGTGAGGCTACAAGAGTGGTGCACCCTTAACCCTAGAAGCCTTATCTACGCCTTCGAGGCGTACACACAATCTTAAATTCTATTTCTCTTTCTAAAGGTTGAAGTTAGCGCCTCGTGCTCTTTAACCAACCTAGTGGCCGACAGGAGCTCGACGATGGTACCTGCATCACTAAGGTAAGTCCAGCCATTTTTGAGTTTTTGAGGTATAGTACGCCTGCGAGACGTATGTTTAGGCTTTGTGTAACTTTTAAATAATATTATATCTTTTTACTTTCGTTAATTTTTCATCTATTTTATGTTTATTTTGGCATTGTTTAAGATACCAATATGTCATGGTCTAATATATTAAACAGGAACGATATTTTGAAAATCTTAGACTAAGAAGATAGTTTTTCTCTGGGAAAATCAGCTCCTGAAGACAAGGACAGCCAGTTTGGACGAAATTCAAAGCGAGAATGAGAATAACTCTGTAACTGAAGAGGCTTTCCCTTAACAAGAATCTGCTCCCACTGAAGAAGCCGACTCAAAATTTCAAAAGCTGACCTAACATTTGATGCTGCTCATGCTTTCCAATCTGCCAACTCAGGGCGAAATTTTCGTGTTCCTGGAAATACTCTTCGCGGTAAGAATGGACGCGGGATGTTTGGTCAACAAATAGGGGTCAATCATCTCACAGAACTTGAGCTATGAATGAAGTCCGCACCTCTCGAGGACCAGCTCAAATTACAAATTAAATCTACTGGGCACTATTCGATCAAATAAGCGGGAAATTCACGAAAAATTGAAGAACTCGAGATCTTGACCTGTTGGCAATTCTACGTTTTGTTTTGATGGCCCTCTGACACTTCTATCGTACAAACTACCTGCAAATATGGTTTAGCTTTTATCTTGTGATGAAAATGCAATAATTAATAATTCAAGTGACAAACCAGACATGATTCATTTCTAGAACCAAACAAAAGGAGGATTAGATAAATTTGATCAAATGTGCTCCTCAATGTGGTGCAGCCGCAAAACTAATAGATGGTCAATGACTGTATTCTACGGTATCTTGAACATGGCTTTTGTCAATTCTGCTGTAATTTATGGCCACAAAATGATCAAATAAACCATCAAACAAAAGAGAATTCATTAAACAACTCAGCACAGATTCGGTTAAGCCTTGGATGGAGATGAGACTTGAAACTCCGACTTATATAGACACAAATACAAAATATAAGCCAAATTCTCGCAAAATCTACTGATGCAGGTAATAAATTTCAGGCACGAGAACCAGAGCCCCAAAAATAGAATGTCGAAATTAGTGTGCTGTAAGTGCAAAAAGTCAGTATTTTCCAAACACAAAGTTGATGTCTATGTAGATTGCTCTAAAATTAAAGTTAGTAATTAAAAGTATGATTACTTTTAATATTTGCCCTATGAATAAGAAATTAATGTTAAAAAAAATTTAAGTTTATTTTAAAAAAAAACATATGTTCAAGTTGATTTTTAAGAAGATGATTTTTTTGTTTGAATATAAGCATAATGATTTGATTCGTTGTATTAAATACCTGTGACAGTAGTTTTCATTGATAAAACTGTGTTTTATTATTAGTTTATATACCAACCTTAACTTTCCATCAAAGAATCGGGCACAAGTAGGTATATATTGGCCTACAGGCTGTCATTTACATGTGCACGCCTCTGAGACGTATGTTAAGGCTTTATGTACCTATAAAATAGATTAGGTTTCTAGGGTTAATGAACTGTTTCTCAACATTGAAAAATGTCAATCAATAACTTTTACCCGAATCAAAAATCCCACTAAATATCAATATAGCATCAACAAGAAAGAATCGAACAAATTAAGGACCTTGGTATATTATTTGACAGTATGTTAACTTTTGTTCCTCATATAAATTAAATAACCAACAAGGCCATGAAATGCATGGGGTTCATTCTGAGGACGATAAAGAATTTAAAACAATTAATTCCTTCAAATTGCTTTATACTGGGTTGGTAAGAAGTAATTTGGAGTACAACTCAACAATCTGGGCTCCATTTTATAAGACTCATCAGCAAAAAATCTAAAGAGTACAACATAAGTTTCTAAAGTTTATTAATTACAAACTTGGAATACCAATCGAAGAACTTAATTCTACATGTCTAATGGAATTACTAAACCTAAGCGATTTAACTACAAGATGCACAGTGAGTGACTTAGTTTGCCTTTTCAATATATCATATGGCAACCTGGACGCCCTCGATTCAACGAGCTTAATTAATTTGCGTATACCTACCTGCGATCTCCGTTTAAATGCTCTATATTTTGTTACCAAATCTGCCAATAATTACTTCGTAAACTCTCCAATTCAAAGGCTTCATACACTTGGAAACAAATATAGTTCAATCGATGTCTATCATTTCCAATCCGTTTCCAAATTTAAAACCAATATATTAGAACTTTTAAAATAAAAAAATAAACATCTAGCTATTGCACCTCATATTGAATTATTTCCTCAAGATTGACAAAACAGTCTTATACCTACAAACTATCATGTTTAGATTTGCTTTTTGCTGGGTTTTATAATATAAAATATGTCAAATGGTGAATGTTATATTATTATTTTTTTTTTTATTTAACAATTTTTTTTATATAAGATAATGTGTCCTTACTGGGGTACCCCGTTCTAAGGACACATTGTACATGGTTATGTGTTTGAAATAGTATAAGTACATATGTTAAAATACTATATAGAAAATTAAAAAACAATATTTAGAGAAAAATAAAACATAATACAAGCTTTAGTCTTTGTTGGGTTGCAAAATTATATCTATATTCATCCTTCCCTTATCCATTTATTAATGTTTCTTTTGAAGTCAGTTATGTTTTTTATGTTTTTTATTTCAAAAGGGAGGACATTAAATAATTTTATAGAATAATACTGCATATTTCTTTGTCCAAAAGTTGTTTTAGTTGTAGGTTGGTGTAACATATGTTGTAATGTGGATCTTGTGAGTCTGTCGGAGTTTGTCTGTGTAAAGTTGTCCTGGTTTTTGAATGCCTAAATTTGTATATCTTTTGCGTATAATTTTTTTGGTGTCATTACATTCAGGGTTTTAAAAACATAGTCTGTAGGAGATCTGATGGGGATACTAAGTATAATTTATAATAAAAACACATAAATTTGTTTTTATTATAAATTATGATGAGCCACAAAGTGAATGCTTTTTACAATTACTAAGTATAATTTTTAGAATTGCCTTTTGTGTTATGAGGACTGGTTTTATAGTGGAATCGCATGAGCTTCCCATCCGATAAGACCATATTGTAGTTGAGATTGGGCTAGTGCGTAGTAAATTTGAATTAGTTGTTCTTTATCTAAAATGTTTCTTATTGTTTTGAAGAAATAGGTTAGTTTTTTTAATTTGTTGCTTACATTTTCTATTTGGGAGTTCCAATTTAAGTTATGATCAATAATTATCCCAAGGTATTTTATTGTTTGAATTTCAATCAATTTTGGGCAGTTGCAAGGAATTTCATGGTTCGCGGTTAAACAGTTTTTATGATTTTTTATGTTTAGGTTTGAATTGACATTATCTGTCTGTTTGTTGTAAATTTTGAATTTAATATATTTTGTTTTTGTATCATTGAATGTTAGTGAATTTGTATCAAGCCATTGTTTTACCTGATTCATCCCTTCTTCAGCTTTTACGAATACAGTCTCCCACGACTTTCCATGGAAGAGAAGAACTGTGTCATCTGCGAAACTAATTACTGAACCGTGACAGTTTAGATTACATAGATCATTTATATATATCAGGAATAAAATCGGCCCTAAGACACTGCCTTGTGGAACTCCGTATTGAATTGGTATTGGTTGACTTGATTCATTTTTAATCCTGACTAGCTGTGACCTTTCTGACATGTAGCTTTGAATGAGATTCAGTTCACGACCTAGGATTCCAATCTTTTTGAGTTTTTCTAGAAGATATGTGTGATCAATTGTATCGAAAGCTTTACATAGATCTAAAAATATTCCGATACACTTATTACCATTATAAAGACTATGTTTTATACTTTTTACAATAGAGGCGATGGCATCGAAAGTTCCCATATTTTTTCTAAATCCGTATTGATTTTCAGATAGTATGCGGTTTGTTTCAAGATATTGGGTGAGCTGTTTCTTAATAACTTACTCTACTATTTTTGAAAGATTATTCAATATTTTTATCGGTCTATAGTTACTTATATCCGCTTTATTTCTTTACTATTCTATATTTATAATCTTCACAATATTTTTTCATATAAACTATGTAAAATGGCTGACCGATCGCCCTCGATTTAGCAGGCAACGACAACCTGTCAAACAGGTTTATACCTACAAATAATTATTGTATGCATTTACTATTTACTTGATGTTATAATATGTCAAATGGATATGGTTATTTGTATTTTCACTATTACTTTTGTGAACTTACAATCTTCAGAATATTATTTTTTTATGAACTATTTATGTAAAAGCCCAATGGGCGTATAAATAAATAAATCTTTATATGTGAAAAGGTAGAAAGTTATACCATGTAATAGGTATCATATGTACCTAATTTGGGATAGATCTAGTTTGCTGAAATTTTCGCAACCAGAGACTGGACCGGTTTCATAACCTGTTATATAAAATATTATAAGATTTTCGTTTGTTAAACTCTCCCTCCTTGGCTTCCTGGAACGCTGTCTCTTATGATTTCTGAATTTACTATTTTGATTTTTAACTTACCGGCTTTGATTCTTGTGCAAATATTCCAATCGGGTTAAACAAACAAAATTTGCAATCAAAGCTCCAAATTCTACCTATTTTCCGATTATAAGGTAGTCTAACTAAATTTATTCGTGACTACCTTTTTTTTTCAATTTGACCGCGGCTATAAGGTATTGATTAAATCTTTCGCACTTATTCCAGCTTACGTAAGTACTGAAATTATTATTATTATTTTTCCGGAAAATATCGCAAACAAAGATAATGTATTTAATATTATTATTTAGACAAAATAGATACTTGTCGTTTTATTATTACTCCCTTTTTATTTTGAAACAAAAGAGAATGATTATTGTTATTTTTCCGAATCATTATTTAAAGACAAAGAGGTAGTATTTATTTTTATTATTATTCTTAAACTTTAAGGTATCTGCTGAATTCTTTATTTTTAATTTAAACTATTGCCGGTCGGTGGCCGAGTTGACATAGCGTTTGATTCCACCCAGACGTAGTGTGTTGGATTCCTCGGCTGGCTAAGTCCTCCATCACAACACAAGCAACATTTTCCGCTTACTATGGTGGTAGTAGGAGATTTTTAAATATTGTCAGGTTATTCGTAACACGGGAATGTTTTTCTTTCTTTAAAAAAAAAATAAACAATTAGACGATATTTATTTCATAATTTTCATTTTTTAAAATACCCGCTGAATTCTTTCGTAATTATTTTAACTGAAACAGTAATGATCACAAAGAGATACTATCATCATTATAATTTTTTTTCGAAGTACTCTTTTTAAACAAAGATGTGAGTATTTATTATAACTTTTTTTCGAACTATTATTTTAAACAAAGATATGAGTATTTATTATTACTATTTTAAATAAAAATGATACTAAAATATATATATATTTTTTTTTTATTAGGTACAATATTTTTTATAAATCAATGTTTTCCAGTAATGTAGGCCTCACGGGGTGGCTTGCCCGTGCTGAGGCCTTCATTTCATAATACGAAAATATAAACTACATAATACATTTAAAGAGAAAAATTATACATTTAAAATTAAAAATACATAATTTAACCTATCATGGCTTACTATCAGAATATCAGAGGCTGCCGCACAAAACTTAATGAGCTAAGATCATCGATTCCAATCCATCCCTTTCATATATATTTCCTGACTGAAACTTGGTTGGATCCGTCCTTTAACACAGAAGATCTAGGCTTCACTTCACACAACACCTACCGCTTAGATAGAAGTACCGCCACCAACACCAAATCAAGAGGAGGAGGTGTATTAATATCAGTCACCAAATCTATAACTTCATCCAGGCTAAAATGCAAACACAAAAATATAGAACAAATTTTCCTACTACTCAAGACAAACCTAGGAAAAATCATTCTTGGATGTGTTTATATTCCTCCCGGATCAATTACACAAATTTACGTAAACCACATTGAAGATGTAGAGGCCCTCAAGCTCAAATATCCGGAAGCTAGAATGCTGCTAATCGGCGACTACAATACTCCCAATATAGAATGGATTACCCATAGTGATAACTCAACAACTCATTTTAATACATCTGCTAATGCTCGTGAAATTACAAATATGTCAAATTTCCTAGGTCTTAAACAAATTAATAACGTATATAATTCTAATCATCACTTACTAGATCTTGCATTTAGTAGCGATCCTTCAGTAAAATTATGTAAATCCATAGACCCCCTTCTTCCCGAAGATTCCCACCATCCTCCCTTAAACATCACCATTACTAACAATTTCCTAAACATTTACTCTTAGTGTTCCTAAATATTCATACAATTTTGCAAGGGCAGATTATCCACTGATAACAAAATACTTAGAAAGTACAGACTGGTCCTTTTTAGACAAAAACACAAATGTTAACCAAAATCTTGAATCTTTCTACTCCATCATCAACACGGCTATTGAAAAATATGTTCCCTTAATTCAATTTAAACCATCAAAGTTCCCCAAATGGTTTAATAATGACTTAAAACACTTAATAATTAACAAAAAAATCTGGCACAAAAATTTCAAAGAGGGCAACTCTATCTCAGACTACAAAATATTTCATAAATATAGAACTGACTCTCTCTCTGCTCTCCAAAAAATTATATCAATCATACATACTCAACACAGAAAAGTCTATTCCTTCAAATACCAAAAACTTTGTTACACATGTAAACTCACTAAGAAAAAACAAACCTAGCCTACCAACATACATGTATTTTGAAGGGAAAAGTAGTAATGATACTAATGACATCGTTAATTTGTTTGCCGACTTCTTCAAAAATGTTTACGATAATGATATCCCAAATGTTCAACTTCCACCCTTTCATCCAAAGAAATCGGTCCACATTCCCGCTTTACATATAAATGTTCCTGATGTTATACGCAAAATAAAAACACTCGACTTAAAGAAAAAAGCGGGTCCTGACAAAATTAGTCCTGCCTTTCTAATTAACTGTGCATCAATAATAGCCAATCCACTATGTCATATATTTAACCAATCATTAAATTCAGGCTGCTTCCCCGACCTATGGAAAAATTGCTATCTAACACCTGTATTTAAAAAAGGCGATATTCATGATGTCACTAATTACCGACCCATTTGCATGCTCTCAACTATCCCCAAACTGTTTGAAAAACTTATCCTCGATAAAATCTCCATACATATTAACAACATCATTGTAACTAATCAACATGAATTTATGCCAGGCAGAACCACACTAACAAATCTCTCCTTATATGAAAATTTTATAGCATGTTCACTCGAAAACAAAACCCAAGTCGACTCAATATATACAGACTTTGTAAAAGCGTTTGACAAAGTTAACCACAAAATTCTTCTCAATAAACTTAGTCAAATCGGAATTGAGGGTAAACTATTGGAATGGATAAATAGCTACTTAACAAATAGAAATCTTCAAGTAAAAAATAATTCTAACCTTTCTCACAAATTCATAGCTACTAGCGGTGTACCCCAAGGGTCACATTTAGGCCCAATACTGTTTCTCCTTTTCATAAACGATATTGTTACTGTATTTGATAAAAATGTTGAAGTGCTACTTTTTGCCGATGACCTTAATCTATTTAAAATTATAAAAACAATAAATGACTTTATTCACATTCAAATAAATTTAAATAAACTTCAAGATTGGTGCAAAACTAACAAACTTTATCTCAATATTAGTAAATGCCACATTATAAGATTTTTCAGAACAAAACAACCCCTTAACTATCAATACAAAATTAACAATGTTTCTCTCGCCTCTGTAAGTGAAATTAACGATCTCGGCATTATTTTCGATTCAAAATTTAACTTTCTTTCACATGTAGAAACAGTCACCAACAAAGGATTAAAAATGCTCGGCTTCATTCTCCGAAATGGCAGAGACTTTAAAAATATTTCAACACTAAAAATCTTATATTCCTCACTTGTTCGAAGTCAAATCGAATATAATTCTCCTATTTGGTGTCCTTACTTTAAAATCCACTCCGATTCTATTGAAAAATTCAGCATAAATTCCTAAGATACATTAACTATAAACTCGGTCTACCTATAGAATCAATAAATTACAATCACTTGATGAAAGAATTAAACCTACTTAAACTCTCAGATAGAAGACTTATTTCCGATTTGACTTTTATTTTTAAAATTGTCAATGGTATTATAGACAGCCCTGATATATTAAGCCTAATTACCTTCCATATACCCACTAGAACCACTCGATCCAAAATTTTTTTAAATTTTAATAACAATATCAGGACTGCGTCATTTAGAAACTCCCTTATACCTAGATTGCATGCAGTTGGCAATGCTTTCTCAGAAGTAGTAGATGTGTTCAACTGCACGGAATATAGCTATAAGAAGGCTATAATAACATACCTCTGTCGTAATTATCAATGTTATTAGGCATAACACCATTCTATTCATAAGTTATCACAGAACCTAAACAATGCACTTACATCAGATATCAGACAGAAGAGTGTTATCTAATAATTTTATATACTTAATCAAAACTATAATTTTTCCCAAAATTGTTATGAGATGTCTTACTGACAGCCCTGATTCAATAGAGCTAACTCTTAGTTCTCAGCAAATTCAACCAATTTCAATATTGAAGGTAACAATAACCTCAATACTAAACTACTGTACGGATTGAAAATAAAAATGCTAATGTACCTATGTATACCAGATGTTATTTTTGTTTAATTTTCAACATAATTTCTCTGTAATTATTCTGTTTAACATAATACTGTTTCGCTCCTGTGAACCACTGTAAACATAAATCATGTATATTGTAAAAGCCTTTTACGGTGTCTAAATAAATAAATAAATAATAATATATTTAAATTTAAAAAAATAGTACATTGAAAATAATCTTGTGTGTTTGTGAGTGATGTGTGTTTATATTGGTTTTGTGTGTTACGTTATTGTTATTTTTTATATTATAATCTATTCTGAAGTTCTTATTCACAATCACGTTCACTTTAGATTTCCTATAAAACATTTAAATTGAATTTAAATCCTTTTCACTTTTGGATGAAACAATTATATTAAAATTTAAATAATTCACCATTTACTAACACTTTTCACTTTGCTGTAAGCACTGAAATTAAACTCTATTTTATTTACACTGACTATCTAAATTAAAACTGACTTATTAAAATTAGACTGATGAAATTTTCTAAGAGATTTAGACAGCACTGAATTTAATACTTGTAAAAAATTCTCAAAACTTCTTTAGTTCAGAGACTTGTTTAAATTACCTGATCCGCCGTTTTCACGATTTTAAAACCGCACCTTTCTCTTTCAAACTCCCGAAAATGAGCTTTGAAATGAGCTCTCCACTTGTATTTATACTGCCTTCAATACCAAAATGACTGAAGTCAATTTCACTTTCCACACAATATGGTTACTAATTGTGATGGACCAAGGTCTTTCCCAAGGTAAATGTTATAAACCGTCATAGTAGAGCCATCTATCGGAACAGGCGCATATGAATTATAGGGAACTGCATATGTGGGTGGGAGTTTTCCATTGGGGTTGCAACAGAAGAACTAGATTGCCCAATCGTATTACAGGTAGGAAAAAGGGGAGGTGCGTCTTTGACAGGACAAAGGATGTTTTGAGAGAGGGGTGGGGTAAGGTTTTGATTTATATGGCATCGACCTTGAAAATATTCCCACCAAATGATTAGGTGAACGCACTAGATTCAAGGCTGATCAACTTGACATTTTGAGGGGTTCACAACCCTTTTAAACGCGTAGCATCACATGGAACGGCGCGAGATTGGGTTGCAACAGATCTGTTACTCGCGAAAAAAGGTTTTCGATTTCTTTAAAATTCAAGTGGAAAGATTTAACAGAATTTTTGTCTAAAGTGCCCACTAGACTTTAACATGGTGGGTATAGGAGAAGAAAATCCATTAAAATTAATGGGCAGAGATGTAATAAATTTATAGCTTTTTTTGCTAACATTTTCAAGTGATGTTTGGCACATTATAAGTTATTTATGTCTTTTCGTAAATGAAAGAGACAAAACGGAGGAATAACCCCGATTAAATGGAAAAAAGCCCGCCCAAAAGAAGGAGCGTACTAGAATATTTGGCAATAAAATTACGTACAATCAGTAAAAAAAATCGGAAGTTGGAGACAAAAATCGCGGAGAAGTGAAAAAGGGAAGGGGGAGTGAATCATCGAAATATACCATTCCTAAGAGAAAGTCTAGTCCAGTTATATTCAATTTTCCCAATCATGTCCTAGATCCTGTATCCAAATTTCGCTAATGAACAATTATATAATGTTGATTGAGTGCTAATCTCGAGTGACCTACAAGGTAAGTGTTGTACTGTATATTGTCTCCATAAATATCTAAGTAGTGACGTAGATCACTGTAGAGATGTATTGTAGGTTTGATTTTGCACAAGAACGGCGCTGTGCAAGTCATCCAATTACTACTATTATTTTATTATTATCAGAGGCAAATTGAAGATGATCAAAGCTAAGCTCATGAAAGCGTTAAAAACAAAGCGTACCACATCATAAACAACTGTAGACGTTAGGGGATACTGCTGCAAGTCTACGTTAGATTGTGACCTCAGTCAAGGGTGACTGCACTGGGCATTTCTCGGGTGAGACTGGTTAGTATAAAGAGACATTCGTCTATCAGGGAAGCAAACGATAGTCATTACAGCAATTTTGCGGACACAATAGCATTTTAAAATAAAAAAGTCCGGAATTCACACTTCAAAAAAACAGCTTTTACTAAAGCATTATATAGAAAGCGCCCTATGGGAATCAGGAACCGCTCTCCAGTCCACGTCTGATCATTTGATCACATGAAACGGACACCAGGGTGTTAACCTTTTTGAAATAACCAGAATGGCCTAATTAGCATGATGCGACTATGACCTAAATAGAAAAGAACATACGAGTAGATAAAGGTTAGAATAGCATATATTTAACGTGATTAATGAGAAAACACGGTTATAAATAGTCTGAACTTAGAAAAAATGGGACAGTTTTTCGAGGATTTTTGGAGGGTTAAATTTCAGAGTGAATACGTCGCGGTATTTAAAATAATTAAATTCAGACTTGGAAGAGTTTTGGTCAAGTTTGCAGAGTAAGTGCGTCGCGAGATTTTAAACAAAGGTGCTCAAATTAATTTAAACAGTTTTGGAAAGCAAACGGCAGTTTTGATTGTTGATAAAGTCACGGATTATCAAATAAAAGACAGTCCCGGATGTTAATTTGGATTTGATAAAGTCGCGGGTTAATAATAAAATTATGATTAAAAATAACATACAAAAAAGTCTCTCTCGAATAAAATTAAACGCAATTATTATGATTTTAATATAGTCACGGATTATAAATGAATTTGTCATTAAAAATAATAAACCCTAAAAAGTCTTTCTCGAATCAAATTAAACGCAATTGTTATGATTTTAATAAAGTCGTGGATTATAAATGAATTCGTAATCAAAAAAAATAAACCCTGAAATTCCTTCTCGAATAAAATAAAACGCAATTGTTTTGATTTTAAAAGGGGTCACGGATTACAAATGAATTTATAATTGAAGTAATATACATAAAATCTTCCTCGAACAAAATAAAACGCAAGTGTTAAGATCTCCCTTTGGGATTTTGATAAAGTCTCGGATTTTAATTATATATACCTAAATGTCTTGTTAACGCGAGTGTTAGGCTCGATCAAAGCCGTGTTATAACTAAAATTTTGATAAGCAAAATAATATCCCTGAAGTCTTCTTAAACATAATAAAAGACATAGCTGATAGATTTCAATAATTGCTAGTTTAGGGAGGAAAGTTCGAAGTATATTCATTACGGTAGGTAGCGTGGATAACACAATCAAAATTAGGAAAATAAGATTGAAGATATCTCGGGTTAAAATAAAATTTTAGGTTACCGTCTCAGGATAGATCTAGTAGTAATTATGGGACGCTCCACCCAATAGCAATGGTTGTGTAATTCCCACCCAGATGTTGCTATTAAGCGTGTAGGAGCTTAGTAAGTGTTTTCATTTTCAATTGAGGTGTTCCAGTTTAACTTAGAACGAGCGATGCTGACATCTGTCGACTAACAATTACAACTAATCCATTTTAATATGTATATTTTTATTTTATTTTATTAGGTACAATATTTTTTACAATTCAAGGTTTTCAGTAATGTAGGCCTCACTGGGTGGCTTGCCCGTGCTGAGGCCTTTATTTTATAATATAAAAAAAACTACATAATACATTTAATGAGAAAAATTAAACATTTAAAATTAAAAATATATACTAAAATATTTAAAATTTAAAAAAAAAATAGTACATTGAAAATAATCTTGTGTGTTTGTGAGTGATGTATGTTTATATTGGTTTTGTGTGTTACGTGTAGGTTTTATTTTTATTTTATGCTATGAAATTTTGGTAATATTGTCTTTTTTGTTCTTTAATCCATTTTGTAATTTTGTGTGTGAATTTATTTTTATTTTCCTCAATTTTAATATCAAGTTTTAAACTGTTGAAAGCTTTTATTGCGTGGTATTGGTAGTGTCTTTGTCCAAAGCTTGAATTTACTGTCAGAGTTTTTATGTTTTCTTTGTACGCTTGTCTAACTGGTCTGTTAGTGTTATTTTGTGTATGTTGAAATTTATTTTTTTGTCAAAAATGTAGTTTAGTAGTGTTTTAACGTATAATTGGCGTATATCTAGTACGTCACAGCTGTTGAATATTTGGTATGTATCAGTCAGTCTATGTTTTTTTAGTATTACCTTTAAGATCGTTTTCTGTGCGGTTTCTATGTAATTGATTGCCGAGTTTGTTGCTCCTCCCCAAGCAATAATTCCATATTCTAGTATTGATTGGCAAAGTGCAAAATATATTGCTTTCAATTGTTTTATTTTATATATGTTTCTTATGTTTAGGAAAATGTGTATTGTTTTGAGAAGTTTATTTGTGATTTGTTTGATGTGAGGTGTCCATCTAAGGTTATGGTCAATTACGATTCCTAGATACTTTATTTGTTCTGTTTTTTCTAGAGGAGGGCAATCGCAGATGTTGGTGTTTAAACATTCGTGTATTTTTATGGTGTTTGTGTTGTTTTTTGGCTGTCCCGTGCTATTTATACTGTATGTTGTGAATTTTGTCTTTGATATTTTAAGTGTAAGTATGTTTGAGTCTAGCCATGTTTTCACTTGCGAGATTCCCAAATTCGCTATGTTATATACACTATTCCAATCCTTAGATTTGAAGAGTAAAACTGTGTCATCAGCATAGCTAACTATTTCACCATCTATTTTCATGCTGCAAAGTTCATTTATGTAAATAGTAAAAAGAACGGGCCCTAGTATGCTTCCTTTTGAAACTCCATATGTAATCGGCAGTGGTTTACTAGTATGGTTGTTAATTTTGACTTGTTGTGTTCTGTTACTCATATAACTTTTTAATAGTTGAAGTTCCTTGCCTTTGATACCCATGTTTTCTAATTTTTTAAAAAGTGAATTGTGGCAGATTGAGTCAAAGGCTTTAGCTAAATCTAGATATATAGCTATGCATTTGTACCCTTGATCTAAGTTGCTATGTATATAATCTATTGTACGTGCCAAAGCTTCTTTTGTGCCTATTTTGTCTCTAAATCCATATTGGTTATCCGAAATTAATTTGTTTTCTTCTAGGTATTTTATAATTTGGTTTTTTAATACTCTTTCGAAAATCTTTGAAAGCGAGTTTAACAGAGTGATTGGTCTATAGTTAGTTATTTCCATTTTGTCTCCGGATTTATAAATGGGGATCACTATTCCTTTTTTAAGAGTACTAGGAAAGCAGGAGTGTGTTATACTAAGGTTGATTAAGTGTGTTATAGGTTTTAAAATTTCATTTTTTAATATCTTAATGCAATCCGTTGTTATCTCATCTAATCCAGGAGCAATTCGGTTTTTCAATGTGTTTATTATTTTGTTAATTTCCTCTTCCGAGGTTGTTTTTATTGTAAATCTGTGTTGTGTCGGGTTTTAATTGATATTTGATCTATTTTTTTGTGGTAATTGTTGCGTGTCGTATCTTGTGATTGTCCTGTTTTATTTAACTTCAGTCAAGCCTAAACTCTCTCACCTTTTCAATTTATAATCTCGATGTGTAGAGCCTTTTACATTATCTTTTTCTGTCTGTGTCACCTTTTATGTTAAATATTTTTGTCTATTGCACGTCATAGTGCAATATTGTCATTAATTTCGCATCTCTCAAATCTTGTGTCTGTGGTCACGTCAAATCTATGTTTGTTTATAAATAGCTTGTTGTAATCGAGATATCATTCAATTCTACATTAGATTTCAATTCTACATTGCTATTCTACATTAGCATTCTTCAACATTCATTATCAACCAACCTTCGCTTCTCTCTCTAAGTTTTCATGTCTACCCTCTTCTTTGTGACATATTAAACGTATCAACGAAAAAACACAAGTGTTTTCATGAGGACGCTGCTCATGGTCCTTCGGTCCTCGAGCAGCGTCCTCGTGTTGACTCCAGAAGCCTCCAGTCAGTTTGTAAGGCTGATCGGCTTGTGTTGGCTTCTTTCGTTTCACGCAAGGATTGGCTTGCCTTTGAGATAGATTTGAGGGATTCGCTTCTCATGAAAACACTTACAACGCGGACAGAGCGGACAAACGGGATGTTGAAAACTATTCCCTCTGACGGGACCGTGTTTTGTGAAGGGCGCGAGGGAAGAATGAAAAATTGTGATGCTGCCTTATAATGAACGGGAACATGGTTCGCGGTCGAGGCGTCTAAGATGAAGACACCTTGGGGTGTCTTTAAAATCCACGTGGAGGGGGCGACGACGTGATAACACGTGAGAATAAGTCCGCAGCGCTATCACATTATCCAATGGTGTCGTCCGGGAAGCTGATGTAAGCCAACTGGAACGCTCCCTTGGCGGAATTACAACAGCTTCTTTGAGGTGAAATGTAGGTCTGACAGCGCGTGGGAGTTTGAGCTTCATCAGACGAAACCTACATGACACACTTTCCGCGTTAGCATCATGATATGGGATGCAATTACCTTCCCCATCTAGAGCCAGTAAAGTAGATCGTCCGGAGGTAATGGTGTTGGAGCGATTTTGGAAATGGCGTGATGACTTAATTCGTTTTCTCTCGGACGTGAACGGATCCGATAGGTCAGGGTACCTTTATGAAATGGGTTGCCAGCTATGGGGGTATAGTCTAGCCGCGTCGGAGTCAGCGTTTGATTTCTGATCACCATTCATCGTTATCGTATTGGTCAGTGGAGGAGCCAACGTAGTTTGAAAAAATATTTCTTTCATATTGTTTACCTGTCACATAAATATTTTGTGACAAGTGCAGTTCTTGCCTATTTGGGTTTTTTGTCTATGGTGTTTTTTTTTAAGTTTGGCAATATTTTTTGAGGAAGGAAAGAGAGTTTTGGTTGATAGTCACTTCCTCCCCGGTCAGCTTGGGCCAGCTGCACGGTAATTTAGTCACTCGCCATTTAAGGTGTTTTAATCTGAGTTAATCATGTGATTAGAAGATATTCTTATCCTTTAAAAAGGGCGCGGGGTGTTTTTCCTAACACGAATAGTTCTTGTAGGTTATTATTTTTAGTGGAGGTTATGGAAACCCGCTTTTTTCGGTGATGGCCGGTGCTCATGTTTGTAGTTCTTGTGTTTTGGACTTGAAATCGTAAAGAGTTTGGTTCTAGCTGTGGCTAGAAGATTATGGTTGTTTAACCCCGCGTCGCGAAGTCACGGATTGCTGTTCCCGAAGTCCGTAAGACGAGTCTGGTTGGATTCCACGTGCTACTTGGATGAAGATTCTACAGGCGCTCGTTGAAAGAGTTGCGCCCTCTTGTCTCCCCAAGTGAAGGATGACCTTGCTTCCTTGGATTCCACGTGCTACTCGGATAAAGATTCTACAGGCGCTCGTTGAAGGAGTTGCGCCCTCTTGTCTCCCCTAAGTGAAGGATGTCCTGGCTTCCCTGGATTCCACGCCGACCCCGGTAGATCCAAGGTCACGGGACGCGTACCCGTCACGGGTCTGTTCCCCTCTACCAGAATCAAGTTTTCGTTGTTTTTCCTTCGATTCTCGGCCACGTAAAGTTAGCTTAGTTTGGTTCAGGAGTCCATCTGGTATGTGTCTACTTTTATTCCTTTTGTTACATTGGTATTCTTTGTACTCCCTTGTTGTTGTACTTTTGATGGTTTCATTATAGTTTTGATTAAGTACTTCCTCTTTTATTTCTGATTTCCCACCTTACTTGACAGAAAATTAATCCGACAATCATGAGATTGAGATCTCTGCTCTGCCGTTTTTGAACCCTCTACTTGATCCTGAAGATCTCACTATTACATTAAAACATTAGAATGTTTCTACATTACATTGGCGCACAAGTTTAAAATAATTCATTTTTCGGAGCCGTATTTTTTCTGTCTTGTCAGGTTGGATTTTCATTAATACTAGAGTTGATAATATTAGAGTTCAATCTATGTGTGTGGACCTACATTTGGATACTTACATTTACATATCCTAATGTCTACTATTGATTGCTTTGCTCGAGAATATTTAAATTGTAACATTATAACCTTCCTTTATGTTTCTTAACCTAATACTATCTTATTATGTTCATGTATTCTCAAACATAACCTATAATCATTATCGTTATTTGCATTTTCAAAATGTCATTGTTTTTGCATAGAACTTTTCATTATTTTGAGCATAGACAATTTATTACTGTTCAGGATAGAAGTTTTCGAAATAAATTATTATTTTCTTTAAATATAATATCGATTGTCTATGACTATATCTGTTGATCTATGAACAACATTGGTTGTCAAAATTTTAAGGTTAAACGTCAAACCTTGTATTCCTACTTGTCATACTAATTAATAACAACAGAATTTAAAAGCAATTATAGAAACAACACGAATAAGCATCTTTATTTAAACGAAATACCAATAATATCTTTATATTTAAAAAAGGGATTAAATACAAATTAATGGAAACTTTTCATTAATATTTGCTACAAAATGTAGTTCTCATATTAAAATAAACGGTAATATTATACATATTATGTAGTGTTTGTTCACCTAGGTACGTAAACACAATTTAAATTTCTTTTTTAATAGTTAGATCATTCAAAACTGTTACGAGACTTTTCATGGTTATTTTTCAATGACAGCGCACATCTGTCATTATTGTTTACGTTGTTGTTGTTGATGTCGTCTGACATTAGGTACTATTAAATACTACATTGTTTACAAACAAATTAATTTTGACAACTGTCAATGTCTTCACAAGACATCGTTAATTTTTTTTTGCTGTATATTTAATCGAAAATAACGACGTTTTATTTCTAATCAAGGGCATCATAATCATCTTCTTCAATTATTTTAACAATTTCGAAAATTGTTTTTTTGTTAAAGTACAAAGTTCATGTCAACGGTGCCACAAAGAATAATATGATATTTATTATCAATTTTTTGCATGTAAAGGACTATTTACACACAACAGGCATTTTGTGACTGACATTTGTCATAAGTGATTTTTTTTTGTTGCCTGGCGAGCACTGATATATTTGGAGAATCCGTTGACGGCACTGTTGCGACTCGTATTAGTGTTTGTAAATCGTAATCGTAAGATTTAATAAACAATTCTACTTTTCGAGTTTATACGTACAGGGTGTTTGGTAATTGACGTGTTATAAATAAATTATTATTCATATTTCATTATTACATTTAAGTTAATATTATTATTGAAGAAAAATTATTTAAATTCTAATTATTATTTTCTACAGTATAACAAAGATGGCGATTTCCGATATTAATGGGGTGACTAAGGAAGAAATGATTAAATTGTTATCGGATCGTAACATCGTTCCGGAAGCTACTTTATCCAGTATGCGCGAACAGGCTCGCTCCTTTAATAAAAGATTGAAAGATGGGGGTGGTTCCTATATGAATGTGGGAAATGATAACACAGTTTGTTCAGAAAACACTAAAACATAATTAATAATTATTACCAGTCGGCTATTCCTTCAACTTCTTCTTCATCTGTCTATTCTTTGGGTTTAAAATTTTCTGGGTCTTCGGATGTCAGAGATTTCATTTTACGAGTTGAAGAACTATCTAGAAGCCGGAAGGTGGAGTTGTCCTCGGTTGTTACCTCTTTCTCGGACCTCCTGGAGGGAAGAGCTCTTTCCTGGTTTAGAACTATTTTTGATGACTCTTTGTCTTGGTCAACTTTGAAAAAGCTCCTCATTTCCCGTTTTGACGTTTGTACCAATCAAACGGAAGCTTTAAAAGCCTTGTTTGTGTCAGATAATGTATATCCACGGAATCGAACCGCGTATAGAAATGTAATATATATTCAAGAATACCTGGCTAGCTCAAGCAGGAACCGTGTTTTTAATTCGTTTAAGTTAAGAGAGATCAGACGTCTTCTAGGAGTGGACAGAACAAAGGGATTTCTTGGAAATAAAACACTATTATTGTGGTGCTTTTAAATGCTTTCAAGAAGACCTATATTACAGCACTGAAATTTACGCGTAGAAAAAGCTAAAATCTCTTTGTGGACGGTTAAAAGAATGAAAAAATGATGTTAAATTAATGGGAAGAAAGCAGAGACAGAAATTAATAAAATAAAGCATGGAACGATACCGCAGGTAGTTTTGTAGATGTCCAGGGGGCAGGCAGTAGAAGAAATGAATCGAAACATACTAGTAATCAATTGACAAACACTGTAGAAAAAATGAATCGAAATATACTAGTAATTAATTGATAAACACTTTTCAAAACACTGTTTAGCAAAGCAAGTCTCGAATTCAAAGCGGAGCACGTAACACCCTCTCGCTACCAAAGCAAAAACCCAAGAGCGCGTCCAACCACTTGGACCTTTGGGAATCCGCGGCTTCGCCCCGCCTCTCCGGAAATGGTGACACACACTTTAAACGCAACCACGGGGTTACCATATGAAAGAATTTAAAAATACAAAGTACTTGATTTTAAGAAAATATTACGGGGTTGAATTTTTTAAATTTTAAGAAAGTTCATTTCATAACATTCGCTATGAAGCAAAAGCTTAACCAAGCTATGGTGGAATATGTTGAAGATGTTCAATTAGCAAACTTAAGGGCCGGAATTCCGATATTCTACCGATTTATATCATATTTCCCTTGAACACTTTAAGTTTCTAAGTTCTTAAAAAAATATATGCTATTTTTCAAGATATTATCTGAATATGTTTAGGGCCGAAACGTTAATTACATAAAATTCCCTCGATAGAAAAAAATTGCAAAGTATGCTCCAAAAATTATTATTTACACATGTGTTTCTGTTATATTACAAGTTACAGTTATGAAAAAATTCAAATTGCTTCTTTAAATGCTACTTAAGATATTTTTAAAGAAATTTTTGCTGTATTGTTAATAAGTCTTGTTCAATTAAATATTTTAACAACTGTCGCTTACGCTTATTGCTTTTAAATCACATTTATTATAGCGCGCTCGCTCCGACATGAAGATTAACTTATCTTTCATTGCAAAGCTTCATTCGCCAACTCGAGGGTTTTGGGGGCAGACGTATCGTTCAACGTTTTATGATCTACAGACGTGCGATTACGTGCAAATATTTGAACCTATAAAGATAATTTTAAGCGTGTAAAGTATATCAGTTCATAAATATTGTTTTTTCAAAGATGGGAAATAAGCAAAAGACATCTCGTATTCCAAAGAAAACAATATATCTCCAAAGGGTTCAACGCATGAAAGGTGAGAAGAAAAAAATACTATATTTGATTTACAAGCTTATATTTATTATAAACGATAATTTATTATTAACATTTGTAATTCATATTTTTATTTATGTATTGTGTAGTAAAAAGTTATAAAAATTATTATTTAATTTTTTTCAGAATACGTACTTTGGGAAATAAAACTAATTCCAAAACATTAGAAATTACGGGGTAAGTTTTTATTAATTTAGTTTGCTTGTTGAGGATACTATATGATCGTGATTTATTTGTGAATTAACTTTCTACGTACATAAATACACACGTCATTTTACATCTGCTCTAATGATTCACACTGCAGCGATGTCCGAAATATAATATAATATGTAATAATAATATATGGGCCATCTGTTTCAAATAACAATACTCGAACGTGGAATCCAGAAAAATAATGAACGTGCGAGCGGAAAAAGCTATTGAAAGTTCTGAAACTGTGGGGAATATAATTTAGTTCAGTGATGTTATTTTTTTATGTCGGAAGGAGGCCCTGAAGAAAATAATTTCTCTCAGAGCCTATGTCATCTTTGAGAATGCTGTATAGGGGTCTTTTTTGAGGAGGGGGGAGTGAACCTGTCCTGAATGTCAACTGTACAATTTCTACACAGAATTAACTTTATTGTACGTTTTTTGATTAACCGTACCTAGGTGTTCTATTTTCAATAAACTCTTTAATTATGTTTCAGATGTGAAATTTATACTCCGCTACAGAATGTTTTGCCCGATTCTTGTAAAGATGTAAAGGCACGGAGGTAATAATAAAATCATTTGAGCCTTTTACTGTTATTTAAAAGGTCACTTGAAGTGCAGTTATAATCAATGATTTTATTTTTTTCTAGCTTCCACGAAAAATCTGAAAAGGCACTATCTAAGGATTATAATGTATCGTAACGCCGATTGCTTTTGACAGGCTGTGTAATAACCAATCGTATCGTCAGAATTTAAACTGTATAGTTTAAATTTCGCACACGTCAGCTATATCCACGGAGCGCCGTGAGCCGAACTAGTTGCAAAAAAACGGTTCGTCCTGTCAAATCTCGATCGCCGGTTGTCTAATCGGAATAATCATAAGACGTATTTTTATCGCAATTTACTTTAAACAACGAGTGCTAAAGAACCACAATCCCGTTCCAGTGCTGACAGATGAGGCTTATGCAGATTTCACCATCATTTCACCGGTAAGTTGATTGTGAAGTAACGTTACGCATTGTGTTTCCGCATTCGCCTGTCAAAAGTCATATAATTCATTTATTCGTTATCTGCGTGGAATAGTCCTTGAGTCGGCTATTCCAACCCTTGTTCGTTCCTCAAACATTTTGGTGCCGAAACCAGGGAACTTTAAAATTATAATCTATCTATGCCAAAACAGAGAGTGCTGTGGAATGTTTCTTAAATTTTGAATAATAATCAATTCGAACAGTAATTAAGTAGGTACCTAGCTCTTGAGTATTTACGACCTACCGTGCTTATAATTATAATAGATTATATTATTATCATTTATTTTCGTTTCGTTTTTGGGTACGTTTCCAATCGTGTTTATTCACCATGGCCCCAGCAATTCAAATATTGCGCCGGAAACGGACATTAGCGAATAATAGATTACTCAAGACACATGAAATATCAAAAAGCGCTTTGCACGATGCAACTAAGTGCAACTTACTGTTAGCGCATTATTTCAATTCAATTCAATTCAATTCAATTTGTTTATTCCTTTAAAAACATTACAAAATTACATTTTATTTCGTTTTTAAGTACATTTGTAAAATAGTATTACATAATAGTTAGCGGTGTATAAACTATACCAGCATCAATAGAGCTTGCCTTTTAAAGGCAGCTTCACCGATGCTAAATATGTCGATATCCGAATTAATTCTGTTCAACAGCAAGACTGCTCTCCCCACCGGCATGACCATTGGCAAGTTGGTCCTGCAGGCCGGGAGATAAAACAGTCTATGCTGTCGGTGACGGAGATAACCATCAGGAACATAGAGACTAATACTCTCCATGATAGTCGGATTTTCAAACCATCCACGAATCAGTTTGAAGAAGTGTGATACAATATGCACATCTCTTCTGACCCGTAGATGGTTCATACCGAGCATGCCCAAGAGAAAGTCAGTAGGATAGAGCCACGGGTAGTAGCCATACTCCCTCAGGTAGAGGAATCTCAGAAATTTCTTCTGCACTCTCTCCAACATAAGGGAATACTTCACCTGATGTGGGCTCCAAACCACCGACCCACTCTCAAGCCTACTCCTAACCAACGCAATGTATAGCACTTGGAGAACCCGGGTGTCTCTAAAATTCATCGCAGTGCGTAGGACGAAGCCCAGCATTTTCAGTGAAGCACTACACGTCATTTCGATATGAGTATGAAATGTCAGCCTACTATCAAACATGATGCCAAGATCTTTCATAGTGGAGACACGTTTTAAACTTCGGGCATTCATGGTATACCGGTAAAACCAAGTATGACGTGCCCGTGTGAAAGAAAGAATGAAACATTTAGAAACATTGAATTCGATCTGATTCCGTTTACTCCAGTCAACAATTCTATTAATGTCCGATTGGAGTCGAATGCAGTCTTCTACTCTGGAAAAGATAGTTCTTGAATTTGAAACGTCTCACGCGGAAATTTTAGCTTTAGATGACACAAACGAAATTTATGAGGATAAAATTCGCAAAACCTTTGACGAGATGTATTATCAAATTGTCGAAATTTACCAGGAGTTAACCAGTCAGCCTCTCGATTGTAAGACCGCGAATGCGTGCACAAACGTTAAATTACCAAAAATAAACATTCCAATATTTTCTGAAATGGCCCGAATTTTACGACATGTTTAACGCTCTGATTCATGAAAACAAATCTCTATCCAACATAATATATAGTATTTGTTCTCATGTTTATCTGGAGAAGCTTTAGGGTTAATTCGGACATTTCCAGTACAAGGAGCTCACTACGTTGAAGCATATCAAAGATTAATCGCGCGCTATCGTAACGCGCGGGAACTCGCCTTTACGTGTTGGCGGGAAATGATAAAATTTAAATTTTCCGCCCAACGATCCTTTTGTAATTCCGTCGCGTGTTCGATGTATTTAATGAGGATTTAACAATTTTAAAACAATTGGATCTCCCAACAGATAATTGGGACTTCGTGCTTTGTTATTTAATTCTGTCAAATTTAGATTCACCTACAAGATGCGCATTCGAACAACGTAATGACTCACTAATCGTCGAAGATATTCACCATGCATCCATTACGATAGATGTAGCATTCTCAGAACCCGTTGCATTAAGAGAGGAAATACGAAAGGTTCGCGTCTTTAAACGTGGTAATTACGAACTTATAAATTTTCTTCTTAATAAAGTAAACTGGCACGAGCTTCTCTCAGTTGGTGATATAAATTCAGCTTTACTAAATTTTTACTCACAAATAAACCAACTTATAGATGCTCACATTCCGCAAAAATCGAGTATAAACTCAAAATATCTTCCATGGTATAACTCAGCTCTTATAAAGTTAACGAAGGAAAAATACAACTATTTCAAAAAGTTCAAAATTTACAAAAATCAATCTGACTACTCCATTTTCTCTCTCTTAAGATCACGCCATAAAAAACTACAACGAGAATGTCACAATCAATACCTAATTAATGTTGAACACAAAATATCCTCTGATCCAAAAAATCTTTGGAATTATGTTAAATTAAACTCCAAATCACAGGGTGTGCCAAACACTGTATTCCTAAGGGATGAAAAAGCTGAGAACGGATCTGAGATTGTTAACTTATTCTCCAAATATTTCAGTTCTGTCTACACCAATGACATTCAAACTTCTGAAAATATGCCAGACAACTACAACATTCATAATTCTTCCACTATTCATTGTATTGAAGTTGACGAACGTCTGGTGCAGACATATCTGGAAAATTTAAAACTAAATAAAAGCGCAGGCCCAGATCAAATTCCCCCCTTCTTCATCCTGAAATGCGCAAGCAGTCTCTCTAAGCCGTTATCCATTATATTCAATCGTTCCTTAAAAGAGGGTGTGGTACCTAATACTTGGAAAACTGCCTTCATAACACCCATTTTCAAAACTGGGCAAAAATCTGACATTGAAAACTATCGTCCTATTTCAAAATTGTGTGTCTTCAGCAAGGTGTTTGAAAAAATAATATACGATCAGATGTTTCCCGCTTTGAAATCCTCACTCAATGTTAACCAACATGGGTTTATGAGTGGAAAATCAACAACAACCAATCTAATAGCATTCACGGAATTCTTGCAAGATTATATGGATCAACGTGTACAAGTAGACGCAATATACACGGATTATAGCAAAGCTTTTGACCTAGTGAATCACGACATATTATTACGCAAGCTTATGCAAATCGGAGTCCACGGTGATCTTCTCAGATGGCTCTCATCTTATGTATCAAATCGTAGTCAAGTCGTAGTTGTGGGTGGCTTTAAATCGGACTGGGTAACCGTCCCATCAGGTGTGCCTCAAGGATCTCTATTGGGACCGTTACTATTTAACATTTACATCAATGATATAGGCCAATGCTTCAAATACTCCAAAACATTACTTTACGCAGATGATATGAAGGTTTTTTATCCTATCAGATGTACTGCTGACTGTCAAAAAATGCAAGAGGACCTAAACCGTCTTAATATTTACTGTACACAGCATAACCTTAAAATTAATGTTAAAAAGTGTTTCGTTGTGAATTTCACACGAAATAAAAATATCATTATCAATGAATATAATCTGAACGGCTCAATATTAATCAACAAAAAAGAAATCAAAGATTTGGGAGTGACATTAGACTCTAAGCTAATTTTTGATATTCAAATAGACTTAGTGACATCAAAAGCCTCTAAAATGTTAGGATTCATTCTTAGGACATGTAAAAAATTCAATAACCTTAGAACAATGAAAATCCTATATTTTGCTTATGTCCGCAGCTTACTAGAATATGCGTCTCAAGTTTGGAACCCGCAATACATATCGTATGTGGAAACTCTAGAACGTATTCAAAATCGTTTTCTACGATACTTGGATTTCCGCAGCTACCGCCCACATCTAAGTCACCAAGATTCAGCAGCGTACTTCAATATACCATCATTAGAAGTTCGAAGAAGCTCGGCCGATGTACTTTTTCTTCAAAAAATAGCCAGGTCCGTTGTTGATTGCCCAGAACTCCTGGAACGAATTCAGATACGAGTTCCTAACAGACGAACCAGATCAAACATGATTTTTAGCCTCCCCCAATGCAACACTAATTCTAAGCAGAATTCTTTCATCTATCGTGGGTCCAACACTTTTAACACACACTATTCACAATTTGACATATTTAACTCTGCACCACACTCCTTAAAATCCCACAGACACTCTCTCGATACATTACAACAACAATAACTACAGATACCATCTAATACAACCACCACTTTATTAACTTCCTTTATACATACCTCAACCTAACCGATCCCTCCTCATCCTACCCCCTCCCTATTCCCCCCTAAATAACTTGTTTCTTGAAATATAATTTTCATTAGTAAATATCTCGGAATCACACTCAGATACACTTGTATATAATACCTATGTGGAAACCTGTAAATGGTTTATTTACTGAAACTAAATTATTATTATGCTGTTATTGATGTAAACTGTTGGTATCCCAAATAAAATAAAATAAAATAAAAAAAAATAAAAAAACTGCAGTCTCCTACTGACCTGTCTTCATATTTGAAACTCAAAGAGTTTCTTTATAACAAATGCGAAGCTCTTGTACGAGACTTACATTTTTCGACTCGCGATAGCAGTACTATTGACAAACCTCTTGCACGGAACTTTAATCAGGCTGCCAAAAAACGCACTTCAGCGCTTCTTTGCGATCTTAAGAAAGGACAGCCTGAAACAAATAGGTCCTCGAACTCCACCACTTACCTGAAATGCTCCTGTAGCGGGGAAGACCACTCCATTTCCAAGTGCAAGGTATTTGCACACAAGTCAGTTCAGGATCGCTTACAGTTTGTTCAATCACACCGTTGGTGTTTCAATTGTCTTCATTCTTCTCATTATCTTAAAGATTGTAAATCTTTGTTTACATGTAAAAAATGTCAGCAAAAACATCATACTTTGCTCCATCGAGACGAAAACGCTTCTTTAGAAGATCAGCATCAACACCCCACGACGTCTACGGACCAGGAGACGTCTTCCGACTCTAAAATTCAGGTCCTCACCAACTTAAGAGACAAGTCCATAGTACTATTGTCAACCGCCAATGTTGGCATTCGCGATTCATCCGGCCGTTTCCAAACCTTTCGCGCATTGATCGATTCGGGCAGTCAAGCTCACTTCATCACCGATCGTGCTGTGGAGCTCGTAGGCATCCCTCGTCAAGCCAGTTCTCAGAGAGTTAGCGGCTTAGGCCAATCTTCCGCAAGCACGTTAGGAGTCATTCAATTAGAGATCGGTGTTAAGGGACGGGTTCTCTTCAACATCAAGGCAATTACGCTACCTAGTATCTGCGGCAACATGCCAACTGTTCGTCTAGATAAGTCATCGTGGCATCAGTTGAGAGACTTGCCTCTTGCCGATCCTGACTGTCACAAACCGGGACCGATTAATCTTCTTTTGGGTGCTGAGGTTTTCTCTTCTCTTCTGAGACCTGGTAATTTGAATGGTGATCCACGTCAGCCATCAGCTTTCAATTCTACATTTGGTTGGCTTCTTCTAGGTTCAGTTGGTTCAAATACTGCTCATGAAACGAAATCTTTCATCGTTACTAACGAAGACCGGCTCCACGAAAAGGTCCAGCAACTGTGGGAGTTAGACACCATTACCCAGTCTTCACACCTCACTCCTGAAGAACAACTTTGTGAACAAATGTACTACACTGACCACTCACGGGACACTTCGGGAAGATACATCGTATCCTTGCCTTTCCGAGAAAGGGAAAGGGATATCTCTTTTCCAAGGTCGCGTGAGATCGCTTTACGTAGATTCCATTCTCTCGAGCGCAAACTCATAGCAACTCCAACCTTACGTGAACAATATTCTGCTTTCATGACTGATTGTTTACACAGTGGTCACATGACTCGTGTTCCTGAAAAAGATTTGCACAAGGGAAAGTATCACATGCTTCATCATTGCATTCTTCGTCCAGGCAGCGCTCGCACTTACTTAAGAGTGGTTTTTGACGCCTCAGCGACGGATGTGAACGGATCCTCGTTAAATGATACCTTGCTTATCGGTCCAAAGCTTCAAAAGAACCTGCTGGAGCTTTTGCTAAAATTCCGTACACCATCGGTAGTGTTTACTGCTGATGTACGACAAATGTATCGCCAAATATTGGTTCAAGAACCAGATCGTGCTTTCCAAAGAATATTTTGGCGTTTTCATTCGTCGGAACCCATCCAAGAGCACCAATTGCTTCCGATCTCCAATACATTTGCGTGGTCGGATTCAACCATCGTGCTTGCCTGGTTACGTTCACCTTAGTATCGCTGGAAGACTTTCGTGGCCAACCGTGTCAGTCGCATTCAAGATGCCCTCGAAGGGACTCCTTGGCATCACGTGTCATCTGGAGATTATCCAGCGGATGTTGCTTCTCGTGGTCAATCTCCATCCGATCTAATCGATAACACGTTATGGTGGGCGGGGCCTTCGTGGCTGATCCAGTCATCTGATTCTTGGCCGTCTTTCGATGGCAATGTCAACGAAATTGAACTTCACTCTGAGGAACGAGTTCGATCGTTATTTGTCCAACAGGATGAAAATCTCTTGGACCTATTACTAATTAAATTTTCTTCGATTCTGAAGATCCAACGCATTCTCGGTTACTGTCTTAGATTCATCTACAACCTACAGAATAACGAATCTCGTCGTTCGTATCTTCCATTAAGCCGTGCCGAAATTCACACTTCAATTTTGACAGTAGTTAAACGCACTCAACATCTACATTTTAATGATGATATCATGCGTTTGAAGGTGGGCAACCTTTTGTTGAAACGAATGCGGAAGCTTAATCCCTTCACTGACGACCACCGTGTGCTCAGGGTGGGTGGCAGGTTATCTCGATCTGGGATCAATTTCAAGCATAAACATCCAGCACCTCTAGAACCTTTCATGAGTGACCTACCCGCCGCTCGTGTTAATCAGGTTAAACCATTCTCGATTGCGGGCATTGATTACGGTGGTCCGTTTCGTATAAAGGCCGGCAACTATCGCAGCGCTAAGATAAAGAAGGCTTATCTTTGCTTATTCATCTCTTTTACCACCAAGGCTCTACATCTTGAAGTAGCTTCTGACCTGTCTTCCGAAGCTTTTATCGCAGCGCTACGTCGATTTGTAGGTCGACGAGGTCGTGTAAACGTCATACACTCAGATTGCGGCACGAATTTTGTTGGAGCTAAGACTCAGCTCAATTCATTTATGCAAACTGCTTCACAGTCAGAACAAATTGAGTTCCGTTTCAATCCACCATCGAGTCCCCATTTCAGTGGCGTATGGGTTAAATCGGTTAAAACTCATCTCTATCACTTAATCGGTAACCAAACGTTAACTTTCGTTGAGCTGACGACACTATTCGTGCAGATTGAGGCCATTCTAGACTCTCGGCCTCTCTACCGGTTGAGTTTTGACTCAAACGATTTGCGCGTGTTGACTCCAGGTCATTTTTTGACTTTGGAACCCTTGACTTCCGTGCCGGACGAGGATTATACTGATCTAAAAATCAACCGTCTGAGTCGCTGGCAACTCATTCAACGTTTCCAACAGGATTTTTGGAAACGTTGGAAGTTTGAATATCTCCAATTGCTAACTCAGCGCGCCAAGTGGACCAAAAATTGCAACTCACTCTCTGTGAATGATGTAGTGATAATCCGAATCGAAAATACTGTCCCTTTGCACTGGCCTCTCGCGCGAGTCGACAAATTGCACCCAGGTCCCGACGGCGTTGTGCGTATCGCTACGGTTCGTACATCAAATGGTTCTCTTCTCACGAGACCATTAACCAAATTATGTCCATTGCCTAGTCAATGTGACTAATCATCTTCGCTTCCGCGGCGCATTCTCTCTTATCGATTTTCGTTAGTCTTATTTTCATTATTTTCTTTTCTTATCATTTTCATTATTATTATTAATATAAATATATTTTTTTCTTTTTCTTCTCTCTTTTCACTGTTCTTCATTCACGCAACGTTCCACAGCATTGCCCGTTCAGGTTTCTAAATTTTCTTTAAAATACACGTTGTTGTATTTTGGTGGGCGGAATGTTCCGTAACCCGATTGCTTTTGACAGGCTGTGTAATAACCAATCGTATCGTCAGAATTTAAACTGTATAGTTTAAATTTCGCACACGTCAGCTATATCCACGGAGTGCTGTGAGCCGAACTTGTTACAAAAAAACGGTTCGTCCTGTCAAATCTCGATCGCCGGTTGTCTAATCGGAATAATCATAAGACGTATTTTTATCGCAATTTACTTTAAAACAACGAGTGCTAAAGAACCACAATCCCGTTCCAGTACTGACAGATGAGGCTTATGAGGGTGAAACGGATTTAAGATTTTCGATGAAATTATTGTGTTGTGAAATATTTATTTTGTTATTTATTACTTTATTTTTTTTACAGTTTTACCGTACGCGGTCTTGTTGTAGAGTGGTATATCAACTGTCATGAAAAGTTTTTTTCTGAGGTTTAAGAGAAAGGTTTCTTAAAGATACTGGAGTTATTCTAGGGCTATGTTAGATTTTTAACATCTTGCTTCAATGCTTGCCTTCCTGAATAAATCTACTTTTAAATCATTTATGGCGAAGATATTTTTGACAATGGTGTGTTTTTATCTTTCTGTATTCCAATCATTTAGCTTTGCTTCTAGGGTTGTGCCCCAGTATTGCTTTTTGGAGACTGTAAACGGATCTCTCGGCATTTAATGAAACTGCGGCAGAACAACGGCTGTTGCTTTATTGACGTTCATGGTATGTTTTGCTCAGATTGACGATAAGGTTTACAGATCCGCATTTCGCTCGAAGCATGTTTAGGGTAATAAGTTTATAGTTAAGGGTTCTTTCACCGTATTTATGGGAACATTTCGGAACCACCAATCCTTCATTTTGAGTGAATCTTGTGTTTGTGATTAAATTATATTTGACAATTTAAACAAATAATATTTAGAGAAGTTAAAAATAAAATTGAAAGTTCACTGAAAGCTTAAACTATTAAAAGTAGTAATTTCATAAAAATGTAAATAAATAAAGCCCCTTTCACAGTTTAGAATGTAATTATATGTTGCATACATGTTTTATTACTCTTTATAATTATTGAATCGTTTAAATGAATAAATAAATAATAGCAAAAAAGTTTTCTGATTTGCAAGTCCTTAGGAGGCTCTAAGGGTCTTTCTATCTATCTTTATAATATAATAAATTTGATGAGCATAAAAATGTAAAAGTCTATATAATTTATATAAATGTAAAAAAGTAGATATTACATGTGTATAAATATTATATTACGCATATTATACAAGACTAGCAGTTAAAAACCCGCTCCGCGGGTTTTTTTCTTCTAGGCCCTGCGGGCGGCTCTTGATTGGGCTTCGCCCATTTTAAGTGATATTAACAACAGTTACATTTAATAGATAGATATTAGGACATTCACAGAGAGAGGGTGAGTATATATATTGTTAAAACACGGAACAGGAAGGAGTTAATTAATAATAACATTTATTTATTGTTTTTGTGTTTAATTCGTAGAACTCCATTTAATTTTTTTATAAATTTAATTTAGATTAAATTTGATAATATTATTATTAAGTTCTGCAAGTGTTTTAGTTTTTTTATTATTGTGACAGCTGTTTTGGCTTACAAGGCCATTTTTAAACTGTGGTTAGTCCACATTGAGACGACGTATTTATACTATTTCAAATGTAAATTTTGAAGGTGCATACATTGATTTATTACTGTTTAAACCGATGACATGAGCTATTGTTGGTTAAACCATCTATGTTTTTCCCTCAGTAAATGGTAATGAGTTCTTAATTATTTACCAACTTTTACAGATACAACAATAAATTCAAATTCAAATCATCCTTGGTCCCATAAATTATCAGCTTACCATTCAATGGTACATAGACTCATTAACATTCCCTTAGACAATAAAGCTTATGTAAAAGAAAAGGAAACGATAAAAACGATCGCGATTAATAACGGCTATGAGGCAAATAACATTGAAAAAATAATAAAAAATAAGAAATATAAAAATAAAATCAATTTAATATATCCGGTAAATAACAAAAATATAGAAAAATTTGTATGTCTCGAATTCCTCGGCCCAATATCTGAAAAAATTGCAAAAGAAATTAAAAAATGTGGTTTAAATATAGCTTTTCGAACAAAATATAATTTTGGAACAAGCCTTAAAAACTCTAAAAGTAAAATCCCTATACTCAATAACAGTGGCATATATGAATTAAAATGTGACCACGCCAATTGTAACGCCACTTACATCGGACAAACGGGGAGGGCATTCTCAACTAGATTCAAAGAACATATACGATGTTATAATAATAAAAACACATCCTCAAAATTCGCAGAACATCTCTTGGTGAATAATCATACCCCACTTAACAACAAGGGTCCTAAACCATTGCATATAGAAAAAAAGGGCATTAGATTAAATTTACTTGAACAATTAGAAATCAATAAACGAACGAATGACCCAAATTTAACACTAATTTACTCACCACTTCTCAGTATTTTCACAAAACCCAAGCAGTATAATGCACCCAAATAATTCATAGCAATAAAGTCATTAGTAATTAATTAAGAACTCATTACCATTTACTGAGGGAAAAACATAGATTGGTTTAACCAACAATAGATCATGTCATCGGTTTAAACAGTAATAAATCAATGTATGCACCTTCAAAATTTACATTTGAAATATTATAAATACGTCGTCTCAATGTGGACTAACCACAATTTGAAAATGGCCTTGTAAGCCGAAACAGCTGTCACAATAATAAAAAAACTAAAACACTTGCAGAACTTAATAATAATATTATCAAATTTAATCTAAAAAAAAAAAAAATAAATAAATAAAAAAATAATAATAATAATAACATGCTAAATTTACGCATAATAAGAATGAAAGTTGTTCGAATAAATGAAATTTTACGTATTTGTGATGGATTATTTCAAATGAAACACTATTATTGACTACATGTCTACAACTGATATTAACTGTTATCGCACCTAATATAATTAGCTCATAGGAGACTTGCAGTGCTTAAATATGTGTTACAACCGTCAATGTCTATAAGTTTAATCAATGTCGTTTAGTTTGTCACAATTAAAGATAGTTATAACAAAGTTGACATAAATAATAGATTATTACATATTGATTAATTGTACCCGTGTTTATGAATAAAAGGAGGGTAATCATTTGGTAATTCTTTATCTACAACTGTTACTGTATCTAATAAAGTTTAAAGTTAGATTATATATACACCTTCATCAGGAAAGTAAAAATCTATATATAAAGGTAGATTATTCCAATATAGCGCCCCTGAGGTGATATCTCACAAAAGCGGCGCTATGCAAATTGTCCAATAAATAAATAAATATAATGTTTACATTTTATTGTGTATACACCGAAGTAAAAAATTAAATAAAGATTGCAATTGGGAAAGAAGAAGTGGAAGGAGGGGGGAGGGGTAAGAGTAGGCTGGGTTTATAATAATTAGGAATTACAATATCGTTAGACGGGAAAGACCAGTTAAGTGGGAAAATATTTAAAAGAGAGTTTATAAAATAAATTCTTGTTAATTATATCTGCTTTTATATAAACATGTTTCCTCATTTCTAAAATTTTAAAATTATTTATAGTGAAGTATTTTAAGAACTGAAAAAAACAAATAGAATATAACCATAAAACAATATATTCATAAGACAAATAGCATTTAATAACGGTTATTCAAATAAATTGATAGTTGAAATACTAAATAAAAAAAATTAAACATATTCTCTTCAAACGGTCTTTCTAAAGATAGAAATAAACAATGGCGTAGAATTCTGCTTGTGGATAGCGATACTTCTAAAATTATATATAAAAACAATTCTGGTACTATTCAACTGGCGTTTTACACTAATAACAATGAAGAAATATATTCTTAATAATAAAGATAGCAAAATTCAAACAAAAAAATCAGGAGTTTAAGAACTCAATTGGGATGATTGTAATTTCTTTTACAAAGGTAGAACCAATGGAAACTTTGAAGTCAGAACTAAAGAATATCGCAGGGCTCTAAATGGAAATAGTGAATTTGAGTTTGCAAATCATCTTTTGAATAATGATCACACTTTAGATAAAAATTCAGGTCTTAAAATACTTCACTCAGGATATAAAGCATCGCAAATAAATAATTTTGAAATTTTACAAATTAGAAAACATGTCAATATAAAATCAGATATAATTAATAAGCAAAAAAAAATATAAATAATAATGAAAAATGCCATTACAAAGTGATAAGCTTCCAGAAGAAATCTTCTTATTAGATGCTTGTTAATCGTAAGTAGTCAAATATTTTGAGCTGCATATTTAAATATTCGCGCCATTCATTTGGTTCGTTTTTAAACCGCCAGAGGCGCGCTCTGTCGGCCATCTATAGCCGTGCGTATCCGCCATATTGAATAAGGAACGCGTGATTTTTTATAAACGTCAAACATAATCACGTAACTGTGGATAATTTTCATTGTAATGTAATTAATCCAATGGATTATGAACTTTCTAAAACATATTTTCTTCGATATTATCCAAAAATTATATGAACAGAAACGGTGCTTTTGAAGAAATCTTGTATTATTATGAGGCGATCCTATTTTAGTATTAAATCGTATCTTAATTTTCAAGTTAGCTGAATTTACCCGAAACAAACAATTTTAATTCGACCAATCAGAGGGCCTAGATCGTCCAGACGCTGGCGTAATAATACTATCAGATGTCGGGGTAAAGTGCGCAAACTTCGGGAGGTGATTCTACTTGATAGTACAAGTATAAAAGAAAAAAAATCTGTTTTGGAATTCCAACGTTTTAAGATAGTTTTCGGGTAAAAGGGTTTTTTTTTGTATGGAAAAAACAATTTCTTCTACGGAAAATAAATTTTTGTGGGAAAAATTTGGAAATTCGAAAAATTTCCATTTTTTTTTACTTCTACTAGCATTTAGAATAACCTCCTGAAGTTTGAGCACTTTACCCCCGGACACCATAACCAAACCGTAAAGATAACCATATAAGAAAAACCTTATTGATATATAAATAATAACTGATTTTATAAAAGTTATAAATTAACTTTTATAAAAGTTATAAAAGTATTTCATGTAGTATTTTAGTAAAGTAAAGTAATTTGTATACCTATACAAATTACTTTTTTGTTAAATTTAAAAAATATATTTAATTAATTAAATCCGTAATAAACCCATATTTTGAGAACCATCTTCATTTCAACTTTCGTTCTAATTTGTTCGGTGGTAACTAAAAATGGAATTGTTTTTCTAAAATGGCAA
Source organism: Hesperophylax magnus (assembly GCA_026573805.1). Lineage (NCBI taxonomy): Eukaryota > Metazoa > Arthropoda > Insecta > Trichoptera > Limnephilidae > Hesperophylax > Hesperophylax magnus. The sequence goes on from JAIUSX010000156.1 coordinate 205,095, forward strand.
TAGATGTCGGTAATTTAATTCCGTCATTTCCAAAATTTTTCCTAATACGAATTCACACAGTGACACCTCTGTCGGATTATTTAAAAACTAAATATTGTTTTTTTGTGGGTGTTACCCAAATTTAAATTCTTTACACGGAAGGCGCCCTCTTAAGGTTGGATGTTCCGCTCTCTGAAGAACAATTGGTGGACTTAGTCTGTGACAGTCTCCTACCTAAATACGCCTTGGCCGTTGCCTATTTCTCGGAAAAGAGTCTTTCAGCCTTAGTTAGTGTGTGCAGTAAATTTGATAAACTTTCGGTAGACAAACCCGCTCCACACTTTAATTCTTCTCCGCGAGTTTCTTTTCCTAAAACGTCGTATTCTAATCGGGTTCCTTATTCTCAACCATCGTATCCGCCTCAAGCTCAAGCAGCGTATTCTCCCCGTGTTAATTATAAGCAGGCTTCTTTTTCTCCACGCGCGTCTTCTTCAAGTTCTTCTAATAGTAAGAAAACTTTTAATTGTTTCTATTGTAAGGAACGGGGACATACGAAACAATTTTGTCAAAAATGTAAAAAGGATTCTTTTAAGCATAATGACGCGAATAAGTATAATTCAAAAACTATCCAACGATCTTTTGAATTCTGTGCACAAGGGTGATAAAAGGTCGTCGGCAGTTTCTAGTAATAAATCTCAGTTTTCCACGCGCAAAATGGACGCATGTTTGCCGTTATCTGATTGTGGACAAGATGTTAGACCACATGTTAATATTAAAATTAAGAATTTGGTTTTTCGGGACTTTTGGCCAGTGGAGCATCTGTCAGTTGTTTCGGGGGTTCTGTTTATAATTTTTTCATAAGTTTAGGATTTAAGTTAAAAAAGTTAGATTCCTACGTTACCACCGCGGATGGGAAACGTCAGGATATAATTGGTACCATGCGAGTACTAGTATTTTATAATAATATTAAAAAATATATTAAGTTTTTCATTATTCCGTCTCTGTCCTCTTCAATTGTTTTGGGAGTTGACTTTTGGAATCAATTCGACGTGGCCCCTCAGTTGTTTCCAAAAGTCGACAGCAATGTTAATTTTGGGAATATTGTCAGTGAGGTTCGCAAATTAACATCAGCTTCCTTGCTGTCCCCTCAAGATAATCTAAAATTAAATTCGGTTATATTTAAGTTTAACTCAATTTCTTTCGAAGAACGAGGTTAAGGTAAAACCCATTTGGTACGTCATAAAATAAATACAACAGGGGATCCTATTAAGCAGCGTTATTATCCATTATCTCAAACTCGTCAGAAGCAATTAGAAGCTCAATTAAAAGAAATATTGGATTAAGGTGTTGTCCACCGTTCTCGTTCGGCTTGGTCAAACCCAGTTTTCATTGTCCCTAAGAAGGATGGTTCTGTCAGATTTTGTTTGGACTCGAGGCACTAGAATAGCGTTACTTTGGCTAATTCCTACCCCATCCAGTATATTTCGCGTATTTTAGATAAACTTAGGGGTGATCCTTTTATTTCATCAATAGATTTATCCAAATCGTTTTGGCAGATTCCCTTGGATAAGGAATCCTGTCCTAAAACGGCTTTCGTTGTACCAGGCCACGGTTTGTTTGAATTTGTGAGGATGCCATTCGGTCTAAAGAATGCTCCCAGCGAATTTCAGCATCTTGTGGATGCCTTTTTTTGCCCTGAGTTCGACAAGAACGTCTTTTGCTATCTCGATGATTTAATTATTATTTCAGAGGATTTTGAATCACATTTGAAGATTTTGAATAAAATTTATGAACGTTTAACAGATGCGGGCTTAACAGTTAACCTCAAAAAATGTGAGTTTTGTAAAGAAGAGTTGAAGTATCTAGGTTATATTGTAGACGCGAAAGGTCTCCGTACAGACCCCGTTAAATTAGAATTGTTTATTGTTTATTGTTTGTTTGTAAATATTACATAATACAATTAATGAACTTAAAATGTCCAACTAGGCGATTGCCCGTTTTAGGACATTCTAATATGATAATGTTTTTACATGTAAATTATAGTGTTGACTATTCTGTTGTTAAAATAATACATATGTATATTCATATTCTAGAATACTTTCAGTTATACCATGACATATTTTACTATTGTTTAGGTGACATAATAAACTAAAGAAATATTAATAGATAAAAACAAGAAAATGAATTTGAAAATGAAACTGAATTGAAGAAATTCTGTTGGTAAAGTAATACAATGCATTCGTACTTACCCTACCCCTAAAATTTCTAAGCAAATTAAAGCTTTTATAGGTCTTTGCGGTTATTACAGGCGTTTTATTAAAGACTTCTCTACTATTGCGGCCCCGTTGACAAAACTCACTGGTTCTAAAATGGGAATAAGTAATTTTTCATGGTCTCCAGAAGCAGAAAACGCGTTTAAAGAATTAAAAAAAGCTCTTACTTCTGCTCCCGTTATTAGTTGTCCAGATTTTTCTTTGCCTTTTACTATACATTGCGACGCGAGCAACGTTGGAATCGGTGGCGTGCTTACCCAGGTATTCGACGGCGAAGAATATCCTGTTTTTTTTCTCTAGGTGTTTAAATGTTCACGAGAGAAACTACGGCGTTACGGAGCGCGAACTCCTTGCGGTGTTTGATTCAGTGAATCATTTCAGGCCTTACGTAGAAGGTGTTCATTTCACAGTGGTGACGGATCACTCCAGTTTGCAGTGGTTGGTTTCATTGTCCAATCCAACTGGTAGACTTGCTCGATGGTCTACGCGTCTTTCTCAGTATTCTTTTGATGTGGTGCACAGAAAAGGTAAATTTAGTACTGTTCCAGATGTTCTTTCTCGTAAAGACGATTTTACTGTTGCTGCCTTAGATTCTACGCCTACGATTTCTGATAGTTGGTATAATAATTTGTTTTCCAACTGTATGAATAATCTACAACGATTCAATAATTTCAAAATTAAAGATAATTGTTTATTTCGACATTCTAAATCTCGTTTCGGTTTGCAAGAGGATACAGCCTGGAAGCTGGTTGGGCCTTTTGAGGACCGTAACGCAATTTAAAGTAAAGAACACGAGTCTATTAGCTCTTGCCACCCAGGTGTATTCAGAATATATAAGAAAGTCCAACTACGTTATTTTTGGCCGGATTTGTATAATTTTTTTATTTTTATTTTATTTATTCAGTGAATTTTATGAATTACAATTTTTGTGTACTTAATAACTCCAACACTAGGCTTATGCCCGTGTTGTGGTAGTCATAATGCTTTAAATTACAATAAAACCATATGTTGTAGTAAGAAAAAATAAAACATAATATGGAAGGAAAAATAAAAAAAAAAAAAAACATATTTAAGGAAAATATAAAACAAAATATATGTTTTTCATACATGCAAACATACATACACATATATAGATGCTCAGATATATATTCATATACATACATACATACACATACATTCATGCATACATAAATACATCCATATATAAAAAAATATATAAATAAAAAAAATTATATACATATACATATATACACATATTTATTTATTTATTTTATTTGGTACATTATTTTGTTACAATTTATGTTTTCCAGTAATGTAGGCCTCACTGGGTGGCTTGCCCGTGCTGAGGCCTTCATTTTATAATATGAAAATCTAATCTACATATTACATTTAAAGAGAAGATAGTAAATTTGAAAAGAAAATAATAAATTTAAAATTAAAAATAAAAATACATAATAATACATTTAAAATTTAAAAAAATAATACAATGAAAATAATCTTGTGTGTTTGTGAGTGATGTGTGTTTATGTTGGTTTTGTGTGTTACGTGTAGGTTTTATTTTTATTTCATGCTATGACATTTTGGTAATATTGTCTTTTTTGTTGTTTAATCCATTTTGTAATTTTGTGTGTGAATTTATTTTTATTTTCCTCAATTTTAATTTCAATTTTTAGACTGTTGAAAGCTTTTATAGCATGGTATTGGTAGTATATATACATACATATATACACAGACATACATACATGCATATATAAATAGATTCATACACATCTATATATGAACACACACAAATGTAATGTGTATTCACATATATACATAAATATACAGATACATGGTTAATTTTATTATAATGGTTTAAAAGTTAGGAACTCATGTATTCTTTAAAAAAGGTTCGTCCCCTTTCAAATATCCAGTTTTGGACACGTATAATAAAAAGGGATATAGTATTATTTGATTTTATGTCCCTGTCCAACGCGTTGTATATTTTAGGGGCGATAAACCAGAATTGTCGTTGAGCGAATGTGGTTCTAGTTTTTGGGACCGCGCATCCCAGATTTGATGAAAAGCGGGTGTTTAATTGGTGTTGAGGAGCCACTAGCAAGTCATTTTTTCGTATGTAGTATAAGCTTGTCTTAATGAATAGCTGGAGAATATCTAAGACCTTAATTTTAGTAAGTAGTATTTTGGAGGGATAGGTAGGATGACATTTAAATATAATTCTAAGAACTAGTTTTTGTACTGTAATTATTGGATTATTGACGGATTCTGCACAGCCACCCCATCCCAGAATACCATATGCTGCTATTGATTGAAAAAGAGCAAAATATACGCTGTTTAGAGTCGTTAGGTCTAAGATGGATCTAAGAGAGCAGAATATGTGGGAGAGTTTACGAAGTCTTTTTGTTGTTTCTTTTATATGGGTTTCCCAGCGTAGTTGGTCATCGATTATTATTCCCAAGTATTTAACTTCCTTTGAGGTGAGGTTTCAGGAGTCTGTATGTTGAGTGAACACGAGTGGATGGTAGGTTTGGGGCAGTTATTGGAAAAGCTATGTTTGGGTATGGAAAACGTCATATATTGTGTCTTGTCTATATTAAGTATGAGGAGGTTTGTGCCTAGCGAATGCTTAACTTTTGTTAGGCCAATATTAGTTTTGTTTGTAACTGATTGCCATGTCTCATCTTCAAATATTAAGACTGTATCATCGGCAAATGAAATTATCTTGCCTCCAATATTCATAGTGCATAGTGTGTTGATATATATGAAAAATAGAATTGGCCCTAGTACACTACCTTGAGGGACCCCATAGAACATAATGATGTCAAAAAGTTTGTTAATAATTGTAAAACGTGCAAAGAACATAAAATAAATACATCTGCGCCGGCTGGTATTTCTACGAATCCTAAAATAGTCAACAGACCGATGCAAATGTTGTCTATCGACCTTGTTGGTCCTCTTTCACGTAGTTACGCGGGATTTATGTACATTTTATCGGTTGTTGACGTCTTTTCGAAATACACTTGGATTTTTCCGCTAAGAAATGCTACTGCTAAAAGCATTGTAAAAAATGTTGAACAATTCATTTTTCTGGTTCACGGTGTTCCTCAAAAATTTGTGTATGATAATGGTAAACAATTTGTTTCAAAAGAGTTCAAACAATTGTTGGCCGATTATAATGTTCCTATGCCTTTTTATAACGCATATTGCACCCCGCAAAATAATGTAGTCGAGCGGTATAACCAAACTATCGGGACTGCTATGTCTATCTTGACCGAGTCTGACCATCGTAATTGGTCTAGATTTCTGCCTCAGATACAGTCAGCCTTGAATAATTCAGTTAATTTTGCAACAGGTTTCACGCCTTTTTTCCCCATGCACGGCAGGGAACAAATTATTGACGGTAATTTACACAAATTTAATGTTTCTTCTAGTCTCACGGACATACATTTAGATCAGTCTAGAGCCGAATTTGCAAAAAAGTTGGAAGACTTAGTTCCTATTTATGAACAAGTTTCAAATGCATTAGTACAGGCCTTTAAAAAGAATGCCCAACATTATAATTTACGCCGTAAATCCGTGGTTTATGATATACATAAACCACGGATTTACGGAAGGTTTATGATATACATAAACCACGGATTTACGGAAGAATTTAAATCCGTGGTTTATGATATACATAAACCACGGATTTCCCACTTTACTTGACAGAAAATTAATCCCACAATCATGAGATTGAGATCTCTGCTCTGCCGTTTTTGAACCCTCTACTTGATCCTGAAGATCTCACTATTACATTTAAACATTGGAATGTTTCTAAATTACATACCCCTTCTCCTTCTTCTCCCCCCCTTTCATTCCTTCCCTTTAAAAGATTAAGTGTCGAGTAACAAAATTAATATATAATAAAACAGATGGAGGCGACCCCGGAGCTGAGATGGCAGGGAATTCCCCGAAAAACCGACGCTCTATGCATGTCGGTACTATACTTTACTATACTAACTTGAGCAATAACGAAACTATTTCATGTTCTCGGATTTATTTAAGGTCGGAAGGATTAAAAAAAAATACATGTGATTACTACTGTATTAGAGTTAGGCGTACTGTAGGGGACGAGAGTAGGTTAAACGCACGGTTTTATAAGAAAAGTTTTAAAAATTTCCATGGTAAAGAGATCACTCACTCTAATTTAAACGAAACTGGTTACCACAAACATATGCATTATTCGCTCGTTCATATCTCATATGAATTTCAAAACCAAAAAAAAAACACAACGCCGTAAAAGAGCATTATTGCGAAAATAACTCTTAAGATCTTGTTACTGTATGCTCTATACGGGGATCGAAAGGCTTAGCTAGGGTTTCCTTTTAAGGTATGCCTTCTAAAGGGCGCCACCAACAGCTTAGGAAAATCGAAGGACAATGCTCTATTTGCTCGTTCATATCTCATATGAATTTCAAAACCAAAAAAAAAACACAACGCCGTAAAAGAGCATTATTGCGAAAATAACTCTTAAGATCTTGTTACTGTATGCTCTATACGGGGATCGAAAGGCTTAGCTAGGGTTTCCTTTTAAGGTATGCCTTCTAAAGGGCGCCACCAACAGCTTAGGAAAATCGAAGGACAATGACCAGGATGTTACAATATTTTACAGATCAGACAGAAGAAATCATCATTATTTTAACGTAGGTATAAATGTAGAAGGGCGGATTATCACATAATTAACCCATAAATTTAAACATATCTCTCGTTAGTTTCGGATATTTAAATCTTGTCACTTATTTTTTCTTGTCGCTCTTCAGATTCCACGGCCGGATCAGTATCCTTTAATTATTTTCATAGAGTTCGTCGTAAGGTTAATTTCGTTTGTTTTCTGGGGATATTACCAGTCCATCACTGTATTTCCTCTGCACATTTCGTATTCAACGTTTCTTATTTATTTCTTTAGTTTTTCAAGAATTTTCCCAATAATTTCTGTTCTTTTCGGGATTGTGTTTCATAATTCAATCACTATTGTTCTTGTCTTAGCAGGTAAGTTTATGTTCGCACTGGGTTCCCTTAATCCAATCATGTCTGTACGAACAATTAAACGAATTTATCTTCGTTTTCCTATTTTTCTCTGGTGATTATGTTTTTTAAATTCGTTTCCATGCTCATATGATATGTGAAAACTTTTCCTATACTGTATTTTTATTGTATCTATCTCAAATCAATTTCCTAGTTCTGTTATTCTTGTGTATATTTCAATTCTTGCCAATCTTATGGTTTTCCAGCGTTATTCTTTTTGTCTGGGTTCAGTGACTGTATCAAGGGTTGGTAACCTCGCTGTGAACCACTAAAACATAGTAATCCAAACCTTTTGTCAGTTATCTTTTTTTTATCTTCTTTCTCCAGTCCTCTGTAGTAACTCAAGGTTCCCGTCCAGCCCTAGACAATTTGTTTTTCCTGGTTTCCCAGAATGTTTGCTTCATTCCAAATTCATATGGTTTCCTCATTTTTTTCCGACCTTGTAGTGGTTGAGATTATGCATTTTTACATTGAGATACTGTCATTTATATCCCTAAACTGATTTTTTCGGACCTTTCATTGCATTTATGGAGTTCATATCTGAACGTTCTCGATCCCTCTAAAGAAGTAGGGTTTACTTGTTTACGTTAAAGTACGTTGAGCTTCCCTGACTCGTGGAACAATTTCGATAATAAATCATATCTTTGTTTCAATCAGTTTTCTTTGATTGGTCGGTATGTGTGCTCGTCCCTCCCATAAACTACGCCCCTTTTTTCATAGCAGTTTCCTGTAGTTAGTCCGATAATATTCGCTAGATGTCGCCGGTATCCTGTTTTTCTCTGTATTTTTTATTGTGTTAGTAATTTTCTTTTTTCCAGGGTGGGTTTTTTTTCCCGGGTGTGAAAACTTGGGAAGTTCAAATCATCACAGTTGTGAAGCTGAAAGTAGTGGGGAAGGGAAGAAGATGGGGAGGAAAAAGATGGGGGGTCGAGCATCCTCCCTTCTGATGGTGTTTCTTATCTCCTGTAGAGTGTTTAGTTTACGTCACTAATAATAGTAAAAAAATGTATTATCATCCGTTTTTTTAATGATATCCTTGCTGGAATCTTCAGTGCTGAAGATTTCATTTACATATTATGTAATATGAAGAAATTATAAATGCATTATGAAGTGCTTTTTTAATAAATTATAACATGGTGTTTTTCAGGGTGAACAGACAGTTGATTTCCTCGACAGTTGGCCCGCCGACAGTTGATCCCCTGGACAGTTGACCCCCTCAAGGATTATTTCTTCTGTACGTCCCCATCGGTAAAGTAAATTTGCAGAGAGGATAGACGGCCGTATAACAAAAGTCAATTATCTTATATATGTAAGCGTCTGAGTGGAAATCCGAAGGTCAAATATTGTTAATAACAATAATGCAATGTTCAGTTCTAGCTTCCAGCCAGAACGGTTGTTCTAATCTCGCTCCGGCTGTAAAAATCTCCGGATATTCTCTATTTTTTTTAGAAAATTCACGGAAATTACTTATTTTCTCCAAGTTTCATTTACGTATCATAACAGTATAGTGTAAATTATCAAAATAAGTGCTTTGCTCCGTTGAATAGACTCGTTTTACGCATTAACGCGTGCTCACCACTGCGTGGTGAAGTGAAAGAATCAATTTTTTTGTCTTTGTTTGTATATACTCTAATGAATAAGTATTTCATAAACTCGCATTGCATTCTATCCTCCCCGTCTACAAAATCCAATTGAAATCGGTCAAGTGTAAAGTCCTCAAAAACTAAAATAATAAAAAAAAAATGGTCGCTAATGTGGAGTACGGAAGTCCGCCATCTTGGTTGTACCGACACGTGTTTCTCGATACTTTCAAAGTTCTCGATCAATCCAGAACATTCTACAGTTCTCTAGAAGTTTCCAGAAAGACAGTCTTAAATTCATATTGTGTGATCGCTAATGTGGAGGGCATAAGTCCGCCATCTTGGTTATCGTCACGTGGTATTTCGTACCTAACGAGGCTTTATAATAGTTCATAACTAGCAGTTAAAAACCCGCTCCGCTCCTGCGGGCGGCTCTTAGTTGGGCTTCGCCCATTTTAAGTGATATTCACAACAGTTACATTTAATAGATAGATATTAGGACATTCACAGAGAGAGGGTGAGTATATATATTGTTAAAACACGGAACAGGAAGGAGTTAATTAATAATAACATGCTAAATTTACGCATAATAAGAATGACAGTTGTTTGACTAAATGAAATTTTACGTATTTGTGATGGATTATTTCAAATGAAACACTATTATTGACTACATGTCTACAACTGATATTAACTGTTATCGTACCTAATATAATTATCTCATAGGAGACTTGCAGTGCTTAAAATTCAGGTCTTAAAATACTTCACTCAGAATATAAAGCATCGCAAATAAATAATTTTGAAATTTTACAAATTAGAAAACATGTCAATATAAAATCAGATATAATTAATAAGCAAAAAAAAATATAAATAATAATGAAAAATGCCATTACAAAGTGATAAGCTTCCAGAAGAAATCTTCTTATTAGATGCTTGTTAATCGTAAGTATTCAAATATTGTGAGCTGCATATTTAAATATTCGCGCCATTCATTTGGTTCGTTTTTAAACCGCCAGAGGCGCGCTCTGTCGGCCATCTATAGCCGTGCGTTTCCGCTATATTGAATAAGGAACGCGTGATTTTTTATAAACGTCAAACATAATCACGTAACTGTGGATAATTTTCATTGTAATGTAATTAATCCAATGGATTACGAACTTTCTAAAACATATTTTCTTTGATATTATCCAAAAATTATATGAACAGAAACGATGCTTTTGAAGAAATCTCGTATTATTATGAAGCGATCCTATTTTAGTCTGAAATCGTGTCTTTATTTTCAAGTTATCTGAATTTACCCGAAACAGACAATTTTAATTCGACCAATCAGAGGGCCTAGATCGTCCAGATGCTGGCGTAATAATACTATCAGAATAATAAATTTGATAATTCAAATCCAGATCACTCATCATACATATATTTAATACTACTCAGACGTCAATTTCGGCAGGCCTGACTCTTTCACGGCTTGCCCGGGCCGACTGCCGCGAACTCAGCTTGATAGTGAATATTTTACCCGGTCCCCCTTTTGCAATTTCGGTACTTGGTGAAATCGTGGCGGCTTCGGATTAATCATGTCTTCGGCCAGTGATACTTCGAGCGACGAAGAAAATGAGTTGAGCATAAAGCAACTGATGGACTTTATTGCTGAACAAAATAAGACATATGATAATATGGATAGAGGCGACAAGCATGTCGAGGTAAGACAACTAGAAATATAAATATTAGAATCACGAAACATTTAAGATGTTTAAAAAACAATAATTTTTCAGAGTTTGCCAATCATCTCATTTCCACCGATCATACTTTTAGTAAAGATACAGGGGTTAAAATTCTTCATCGTAGTAATAAAGGCAAAAAATTAGATAATTTAGAAGCACTCGAAATCAGAAAATCCCTCAATAATATCTCAAGTAAAATGAATAACCAAATTAATCTGTCTTATAGTCCTATTCTAGACATATTTCCAGTTAACCGCTCTGTTTTTCCTGGAATTCCCGTAATTACCCCTTCCACTTTGTCCACCCCTCCCTCAAACACTTAACATTTTTGTATATATATGTCATTATTTTGTGTAGTAGATCAGTTTTTAATATTCTCCTGACGAAGGAAGGGTTCTTCCGAAATCGGTAGAGTGAAAATAAAACTATAGTGGTCAAAATCAAATTTATGTGTTTTTTATTGTAACCTATAATAATCCAACCTAACCTTACCTATAATATCTAATCTAACCTACTCTAAATCCTAATAATAAACCAACCTATAATAATCCAACCTAACCTTACCTATAATAACCTCACCTTTTTTAATTTTCCTATTTTATAAAACATACCTAAATATCTTTATTTTATTTTTCGAGTTTGGCTAAAACAGTACCTACCTAGTATTTGCATGTGGTAAAAAATCTTGCCACTCGTATCAGGAATACCAACAAAAGAAAATGTTATCAACAGAAACCATTCCAGCTGTCATCCCATACAACGAAAGCGAATTTTCATTTTACGTAATTAAAAATTAAAATGCTAAAATTAAGAATTTCACAAATGCAGTCAGATTCCTTTTATAGTAATTAAGGTAAATCAGAAGGTTTTATTTAAAAATATTTCGTATTATCCGTGTCCAGCGATTCCGAATAATTACCGAAAATTCTTTATAAAAACAAAACAAACATTATCTATTGTTTTAAACGTTAAACGCACTTAGATATACCAATTGTTAAGATAAAGTGGATTTAGAATGTTCTCGGCTAGTAAGGTTTCGTAGGTAGGTTTCGAGTAGTAGTAAAAAAGCTTTGATCGTGTTTTAGTCCCTCCCCCCCGATTCTTACCTCGCCCGGAGCCAACTCGAGATTGCTTTGGATCAAGGGCCTCAGCCCGTGCTTATATACGCCAATCCCTTAACTCCTAGAAAAACAACATAATTTTTTGTAGGCCTGGTTAAAATCGTAAGAGGAAAAAAAGACTTAGGCTTACTAGTTTTTTCGTAAAAAAATCAGTTAGAATAAAGTGTGTTGGCTCTGCTATAGTACTTTAATGAGCGATACTTTGTTTAGTACCTAACACTGAGTAACATCAATTATACTTTCACGTGTGAGAAGGGCGTTGGAAAGCTTCCACCGCTTTTCCAGCGACGCGGATGGTATAAGGTAACAGATTGGTTACCTCCTTCGTCGTACACGTTAAGAATACAATTTTTTTAATAAAAGAAGAAACAAAAAACAGTTTATTACTAATCATTATTACGCGTGATAGCTATTTCGCCCTCTGAAGGCATTATCAAACTGTTTGATAATGCCTTCAGAGGGCAGATCCGGGAATTGCAATATCAATATATAATATATTATAATAAAATATAATATAATATATTATAATATAATATATTATAATATATTATAATATATTATCAATATATAATATATATAATATATTATACCCATCCAATGATGGGTACAACCTTCAAAATAAGTTAAAAATAAAATTTTGTTACAGAATTGCAATATTTTACATCAAAGTTTCAAAAAACAAATACCGCTTTCAAATAAACAGGATTTTATATTAGTTAAACGAATTGGTAAATATTCGTTTTTATCGGTCACCTGTAAAGTTTTCGTTTTATGCGCGGAGGAAGAAAGAGAGTGGAGATGGTCATAGAAACTTTTTCTAGGACAATTTTGTCGCCAGTTTGGGGTAAGAAGTAAGGTGCGCGCGGTTAGTATGGGTGGGATTTAAAATGGACACACCCATCCATCTAGCCAGAATGGGGTAAAATCCCCAGTTTTAATCACTTAACACTATTATTTCTTACATTATTTAATTTTTGTAAATTAATTACACGGGTTTTTAATGACAATATATATAATATCACATATTAATAAACTTTTTTTTATTAGACATCTTATAGGTTAAATACACAACAACAAAAATAAGCAAAACCTACATGAAAAATTATTAGAAAAAATAGTCAGTCAAAGTAAGAATTCGTAATGGTATTCAATGCTGTACCTAATAATACCCATTTTTTATTTATTGATTCTTCACAAGGTAGGTATAATTTTTAACAATTATTTCAATTGTTAACCTCGCTAGTAGTTCAGTCGTTTGGTAGTTATGCCTGTGGTGAGAGCTACCGAAAAAAATGATGAGAAAAGTTTCTAGATCGTAAAATTTTCTAGAAAAATAAAATTAATACTTTTTTCCCTACAAAGCACCGTTATCGAGTTATCGCGATTTCAGACCGTAGTCTCTCACGTACTCGTATGCTTTCGGAGAGTAGAAGTTTAACGTCAAAACAAACGAACGGAGTTCGGGGGAGTATTTTTTTCCATCGCTCTTCCCTGAGATTTAGCCACCTGTCGTAAAATGAGTTCCTTTGCTTTAATATTCACTGATGATAATGTATCCCCGTCCGATTTCAAAAGCAAACTTTTATTTTGAATAGTATTCAGTAGGGACTGAATGCTGGATATCTGTAAATAATGATTAAATCAGATTACATTTTTACTGCTGAGAACACAATTTATATTATTATTATTAAATATTGTTTCTAAACTTCCACGAAGTCACAGATAAAGTGTATCAGAATCGTTTCTGGTGATATTTGATCATCACTCAGATAAAACACAAAACTAAAAAGTTTATAACGTGAATGCTATACAAAACACGGTTGTAATAAAAAATATACCATACCTTCAGCTTCAATGCCTCACTTTAGTCTGTAAATTCCTTATTGCCAGAGACTTTTTTTGTCATTAAATTTTAAACGCAAAATTTCTTTCCTCAGTTTTTGTTTTCTTGGGGTATCTTGCTGTTCTAACGAAAGTGGTTCCTACAAAAACAAAAAAATCAAAGTCTTCATACAAATTCCATAATCCATGGCACAAATGGCCATAACTAGTAATCATACCTACTCTTTGGAATAATAACGTCCCATCTCACAAATCAATGCTGTGCGATTGTAAGCTCTAAAGTAAGTTTCTTCATAGCCCAGTATCGCATAACTTTGCCATCATCTATTCCGTCAAGTCAGCTACCTGTGACAGAAACGTGCGGAAAACGAGCAATTTATTATAAAAAACCACAGTAAAAATACTAACAGGTGGAAGGTATTGCCATCTGTAGTTTTTAACTGTTTTTCTGAACGGTTTTTAAAGAACTTCACACTGCACTTCATCGTTTAAAAGTAACAAAAGCACTTTACAGATTATAAAGGAAACGTCTGCTCAAGCCGAGCGGTGAAATTATACTGGCCTAGTAAGCCCGGTAAGCCGCCCCCATGCCACGCCTATTTGAGCTTGGTTCATCTTGTTTGATGCGCTGGGGCTTGGTTGCCCTAGTGCCAGCTCCACTCTCTTCCTTCCTCCGTGGTTTTATGGCTTGAAGGGTTTTACAAAACCACAGTCAATATACTAAGTAAGATAAATTTTCACTTTCCAAATTCTTCTTCTTTTGAACAATAAAGAGAAGAAAATAAAATATCATTTTATTTTTTTTACAATATTCAACATTGATTTAAGAAATATACAATACAAAAAAGAACCCTTGCAAACTCAAGGAAAATTACTAGATTGTTCTTAATCCTAACAGCATTAAGGTAAACTTTGAATGTTTTTAAGAAATGTCCCAAACATCAAAATGGCATAGAGCACAGATCATTGAGCATAAGGCACCGGGTAATATTATATATCGTATTTCACATATAAATTAAATAATTCTCTAGAATTCATAAATTATCATTTTCTATAAAACATTCTAAAGATATATACAATAGAAGACGTGAAATAAACTATGTAACATTTTTATTAAATCCAACTCCAAATTTGTCTGTTCCTGCAACTCATAAACCTTTGCATGACAGTGTGATGGACCAAGGTCTTGTCCAAGGAAGATGGCAAAAACTGGTATGACGGAGATATCTATCGGAAAAGGCACGTATGAATTAAAGGGAACTCCATTTTTGGCTAAGAATTCTTATACCAGTGATAATCAGAGGAATCGAATTGCCCAATCAGAGGACAGGAAGAGAGGGTGAAAGTTAAGATTTGATTTATACGACGTTGACCTTGAAAACATTCCCATCGAATTTTTAGGTGAACGGACTGGTTAAGACCACTCAAAAATCGAGGTTGATTAACTTGACATTTTTGAGGAATTCACAACCCTTTAAACGCAAAGTGCAGGATTGTAAGACGCGAGACAGGGTCGCAACAGAATTGTTGATCGAGAAAAGGGTTTCCAATTTCTTTAAAATTCAAGTGGAAAGTTTAACAGAATTTTTAGTTAAAGTACCCACTTGAATTAGCGTGGTGAGTATGGAGAGAAGAAATCCATTTAAATTATTGGCCATAGATAAAATAAATTTATAGATTTTTTTGTTAACGTTTTCAAGTGATATTTGACACATTATAGCGAATTTATGTCTTTTTCGTGGATGAAAGAGATAAAACCCAAGATCAGCCCCGAAAAAATGAAAATCCATACAAAAAGAAGGAGGGTACTAGGAAAAAATTGTCAATAAAAATACATATAATCAGGAAAAATCGTAAGGAAAACGAAAGTTGGAGACAAAAAATCGCGGAATAGTGGTTGGTTCACGTAGACAAGGGTAGGGGGAGTGATTCAACAGAGGAAAATTGAAGATAATCAAAGCTAGGGTCGCAAAAGCGTTAAAAACAAAACACACCAAATCATAAACAACTGTAGACGGTAGAGAATACTACTGTCTAGGGCTAAACCAATATACGCCTCTGTTTATTGTAGGACAATATATGAAAATAATAATAACAATAAGACGTAGGTGGCGATGCAATTGAAATAATAATCGACATTAGCGATAATGCTTGCAGACCCCCAGGTCTACGTTAAATTGTGACCTCAGCCAAGGGTGATTGCAGAGGGCATTTATCGGGTTGAACTGGCTATTACAAGGAGACATTTGTCTATCAGGGTAGCTAACTACAGTCATAAAAACAATTTGGCGGACACAATAACATTGCAAAATAAAAAGTCCGAAATTCATACTTCGAAAAACAGCGTCGACTAAAACTTTATATTGAAATCGCCCTACGGGGATCGGAACTCGCTTTTCCAGTCCGCGCCTGGTTTATTTTTGAAGGAGTTAAACAAATATGGGGTGAGAATCTTTTGAAATAACCAGAATGGCCTAATCAGCATGATACGACTGTGATCTAAATAGAAAGGGACATACGAGTCGATAAAAGTTAGAATGGCGAATTTTAAACGTGATTAATGGAAAAATACAGCTATAAATAATTCGGATTTAGAAAAAATCAGGACATTTTTTTGGAAGTTAAGTTGCAGAGTAAGCCCGTCCCGACATTTTAAACAATTAAATTCAGACTTGGAAGATTTGAATCCAGTGTTCGATACTTGAAGATAAAATCCCAATTCAAAGTAGTAAAAGTGTTCAATTTTACAGTTTTTTGGAGTTTTTCGCGGAGTTTTGATTAGAACGTGCAATCGCGGCGCGTGCTGTTACTATTGTTGATAGAGGACAGGTTCTCGGAGTTTTGATTAGAAAGGTGTAATTACGGCGCGTGTTGTTAAGCGGAAGTATTATTAAGAGTATTAATTCTCCTTCGGACTTAATCAAATAACTTCATCCACACGAATTGGTCATGTAATAAGGTGTTCAAGTATTGTAGAATTAATTAACATCTGCAGACCCCGCTCTTCCAAACATCTGTATAGTAAAAACGCGTTAAAAAAAGTGTTAAAGATTTTGATTAAGTCACGGATTGTAAATAAATTTATAATCAAAATAATATACCTAAAAGTCTTTCTCGAACAAAATAAAACGCAAGTGTTAAGATTTTTTTTTTCAGATTTTTGATTAAGTCACGGATTATAAATAAATTTATAGTTAAAAATAATTTCCCTGAAGTCTCCTTGAAACATTATAAAAACAAAACTTTTAGATTTCAATAATTGCTAGGTTAGGGAGGGATGTTGATTTTACAATTATGGGGTTAACTCCATAGGTAATTTAAATATAGATTAGTAGAAAGTGGCAAATTTGAGGTACATACATCATGAAGGGTAGAGTAGAAAACACAACCACATTAGGAAAATCAGATTGTAGATATCTCGGATTCAGATACAAATTTTTAGCGGGTAGGAGCTAAGTAAATGTTTTCATTTCCGATTGAGATGTTCCAGTTTAACCTTGAAAAAGCGATGCCGTCATCTGTCAAATAACAGTTGCCACTTATCCATTTTACTATATACAAAACCAACATGGACTTGTCAAATCAATTCACAGAAGGAACCAACTCCACAAAAAGGCGAAAAAGAGCCCAGATAATATTATATTACAAACTCGCTACGAAAAGTATAGAAACGTGTGTAAAAATTTAATCAAATCAACTAAGCAAAACTACTTTAAAAAACTTATTTACGAAAACAACTGTAACGGACGTTGTTGGCCACATTATTTCTTTTTATCAAAATATGTTTACATTTATAAAATGTGCCAACTCCACGCCACTGGCAAAATACTCACTCCCCGCCACTGCTCATTTTGTATCCCGTTTCGGCCGAAATAGCCTGAAAACTCTGACTACGAAAAGAATCGGTACCGCATCGCGCACCTACCTCTGCCGAGCTGTACGATGTTCAGATTTTCAATGTACAAAATTTACTAACAAATAAAAATTTATTATATGTTACAAATGCCTATTTTTTACTTGTACATCTCCTCGGCGGTAGTTAAATAAACACTATTTGCGATATCGTAAACACTATTTGCGATATTTAAAATGCCGTTATTTAACATATGTTGTGCACCCTTTATAGGCCCGGATCGAAACCAATCTCTGTCGAATTTTATAATGAGTTTTCACAGTTTTTGGAAGTTTCAGTCGGACTCTCCGACACACTCATTATTACAGGCAACATTAATATTCGTCTCGAGCGCGTGACATCACCAAACACTGTTAAATTCTTAGATCTATTAGCCAGCTTTGGATGCCACCAATGGGTCGACGTCCCAACTCATGATGCTGGTGGTACATTAGATGTACTAATTTCAAAGAACAGTGATCCACCGCTTTCAGCAGATATTCGTGATATAGGACTGTCAGACCATCGGCTTGTTTGCACTGATATTGATTTTAACCCGCCTAAAGTACCATATACAACAATTGTATCAAGGGAATGGCGTAAATTTAGCTTTAGTGAGTTTCTGGAAGAGTTACAGACCTCTCTCTTATGTACACCCAATGTATGGGAAACACAGACCCCTACCGAACTTGTCAAGACGTATAATAAGACACTTTCATGTCTGTTAAATAAATATGCCCCGACATCATCAAAAACACGGAAAGTTCGAAAGTCTGACGGCTGGTTTGACGATGAATGTCGAAACCAGAAGAGACTTATGCGGAAATTAGAGAGGACCTATAGGAAAAACTCTTCTGTAACTACAAGATACGAGTGGATCCTTGCTCAAAAACAGTATACGAGTAAAATAAATTCCAAAAGAACAGAGTATTGGAAAGAAAAGATTAACTCTGAGCGAACCAACCCGCGAAGTCTTTGGAACTCAATAAAGACTGTAATTTCCGAAGTCACTGTTCCAACGAAAATAGATATTACCCCGGAAGCCTTCTCAATTTTTTTTCGGGAAAAAATTGAATCCATTCGTGCTTCCACATCTCACGCCCCTCCGCCAATATTCACTTTAAATTCTAAAGGAACTTTGTCTTCCTTCAAACCCACAACGCTGGAAGAAGTAATAAAAATTAAATATGATTTAAGATTTTCACGGCCAAAAGTATTTTTGTTATTTGTTTTTGGGGTGTTATGCCGTGTTGCGCTAACTCCTTCTTTAGCCAACGTTAAAAATAACACATCTGCCCTGATGATGGACACTGCAATGTTGTCCGAAACGTTGGCTAAAGAAGGAGTTAGCGCAACACGGCATAACACCCCAAAAACAAATAACAAAAATAATAAAAATTATTTCAAGCTCGCCTAATAAACAGTGCAGTCTTGATCCTATACCGACATGGTTATTAAAACAATGTTCTAATGTTCTAGCTCCATTCCTAGTTCACTTTTTCAATAAATCACTTAGCACCGGTAACTTTCCTGAACCACTCAAGTCAGCTGTAGTAACACCAATCCTGAAAAATACACAACTAGACGCTGATAACTTAGGTAATTATCGACCCGTTTCAAACTTACCATTTATTTCAAAAATCCTGGAGAAAATTGCTGCCGCACAAATAACCAGTCACTTGAATTCAAATAAATTATTCGCAAAACGTCAATCTGCGTACAGAAAGTTCCACTCAACTGAAACCGGACTACTCCGTATGCTATCAGACATAACTCTGGCCATAGAGTCAGGTAAGTTATCACTTATCTCACTCTTAGACATGAGTGCAGCGTTTGACACGATTGATCATGAATTCCTCATTAGGAGATTAGAGGAGACATTTGGTTTGAATTCCGACATAAAAAATTGGCTGGTATCCTATTTATCCAATCGCTTACAAGCCGTGAGGGTTGGAAATAAATTGTCCAACTTCGCAACACTTTCTTCAGAGGTACCCCAGGGATCCGTTTTGGGTCCACTTCTCTTCATCCTTTTTACAAATGATGTCGCCAAAATAATCGAGTCATTTGATCTCTTGTCTCACTGCTACGCTGACGATCAGCAAGTTTATTTCTACTGCGCTCCAAATGAAATCAATAGTCTCATGATCCGTATAACTGAATGAATAGAAGCAATAACTCGTTGGATGTCTTCAAACAAGCTGAAGCTCAATCCATCTAAGACTGAGTTTCTCTGGGCAGCCACAAACAAACGTCAACATTTCATAGACAATTCACCTATTACTATTTCCGGCAGCGATATCATCCCAAAAACAACTAAGTCAAACTTCTCGGTGTCAATTTAGATTCAGACTTTTCGTTTAAAAGTCAAATAAATAGGACTGTAAGCACCGATTTTTTTCACCTAAGACAACTCAAGTCTGTCCGAAGAAACCTTCCTTCAGAAGCAACAAAACTACTTATCAACTCTTACGTAGTCTCACGTCTCGATTACTGCAACGGCATTTATGCCAGCCTTCCAAAATATCAATTTGACAAACTTCAATCAGTGTTTAATGCAGCAGCACGGCTCATAACCGGGGTTTCAAAATATTCGCACATTTCAGAACACCTTCGTAACCTTCACTGGCTCAAGTGCCCTGAAAGAATCCAGTACAAACTGTGCTGGATGGTGTTTAAATCCATAAATGAAATGGCCCCACCCTACATCTCTGAACTATGCGTCCCGGAAAACACTGGTCTGAGACAGTCAACTCTTAGATCAGCAACATCATCAGCTGTAGGCAGACTGATAGAACCTAAGCGCAAGCCAAATACTAAGTTTGGTGATCGCGCTTTCGGAGTATCTGGGCCGAAGGCTTGGAATAAACTCCCTCCGGAACTAAGATCCATAACAAGTCCAACAGAATTCAGGTCTAAGCTGAAAACGTACCTTTTTAAGCTGTCGTACCTTTAAATTAAATATACCAATCCTAAGAGAAAAACCAGTTATATTCAATTTTTCAATTAAGTCCTAAATCCTTTATCTAAATATCGCCAATAAACAATTAGATAATGTTAATTAAGTGTTAATCTCAAGTGACCTACCAGGTAAGTATTTTACTGTATATTTTCTCCATAAATAGTTAAGTAATAACATAGATCACTGTAGAAATGTATTATAAGTTTGTACAGCGCCCTTGAGGTGTTTTTGCACAAAAACGGCGCCATACAAGTCATCCAAGTATTATTATTTATTATTATTATTATATTTGTGTGGCCATTTTTGTACAATTTATACTCAATCTAATCCCTTTTTATATACTGCCATGCCAAAAATTTCACAAAACAACCAATTTAATCTTGGAAAAATTAATGTTAGCAAGGAAACCATTAAATCTTGTTTAGAAAAAATCGACACATCCAAAGGCCTAGGACCTGATAAAATACCTCCCTTGTTTGTAAGATGTTGTTCCAGCGCGTTGATTAACCCACTTCTTTTAATATATAATGAATTATCTTCAGGAACTTTCCCAGATTTGTAGAAAAATGCACATATTGTTCCAATACATAAATCTCGTGATAAATATTTTCTGAAAAATTACCGACCAATCAACATTTTATATTGTTTTGCGAAAGTCTTTGAATGTATAATTTATATTTCTGTATTTTCACACTTTAAACCCCAATTATGCATCAATCAACATGGGTTTGTTCCCAACAGATCTACAAATTCAAATCTTCTTGACTTTTGTGATTATGTTTGTAATGCTTTTAATGAAAAAACTCAAGTAGATGCCATTTACACAGATTTTCAAAAGGCATTTGATAAAGTTAACCATTCTATTCTACTACAGAAGCTTGATCGAATAGGTATTCACGGTGATCTTTTTAGATGGCTTAAGTCTTACTTAGAAAATAGAACACAATTAGTACTTATTAATGGGTACGAATCACCTCCCATAATTGTAACATCAGGCGAACCCCAGGGGTCCAACCTTGGCCCTCTGCTTTTCTTAATCTTTATTAACGACCTTGACCCCATGTTACGCTGTGATTTTGTTCTATTTGCCGATGATCTCAAGATTTACCGCAAAATTTCCACTGATTCTGATCATGTTAAGCTTCAAGAAGACCTTTTCACACTAAATAGCTGGTGCATTCAAAACGATATGTTTTTAAATATTGAAAAATGTTACATTATTACATTTACTCGTAAAAGAAAACGAAAGGATTATTCATATTCCATTAACAATGTACGATTTAATGCAGTCACCACTATAAGAGATCTAGAAATCACTCTTGATTCAAAGTTTATGTTTGATGTACACATAAATAATATTATAAGTAAATCAATGAAAATGATTGGATTTATTCATAAAATATCGAAACCATTTAAATACCGCCAATCCATTATAACATTATACAACTCGTTGGTCAGAAGCAAATTGGAATATGGGAGTGTTATCTGGAACCCACATTATATAAAATATTCTAAAACTATTGAATCTGTGCAAAAAAAATTCCTAAGAATGTTATCATTTGAACTTGGATTAAATGCTTCACTCAAATCTTATGAAGAACGACTACTAAACTTCAATTTTACAACATTGGAAAAAAGAAGACAATTTGCGGACTTAATATGTTTATATAAAATTATTTATGATAAACTTCTTACCACTAATTGTCTGAGCAATCTTCATATTAAAGTTCCTAATAGACATAATTTAAGGAGCCAAAATACATTTCAATCCACTGTCTCGAATGTGTCGTCTGTACAATACAGTTGAATGCGACCTTATAGATATATTCGCAAACAGTCTCGCATATTTAAAAAAACAAATTAACAATCTTCTACCATGATATGTTATGGAGAACAGTTAAGAGATATAATAGCTTTATTATTTTCTTTACTTTTTTTCCTTATCCTTTCTCTGTATATTTACTATATTTTATATTTAATTTTTTTTATTTTTTAGATCTACTTCCGATTTTGTTGTCCGGGTTAAACCTTCCCCATAGGAAAAACTAAACCCTTCCATTCACTTTTCCACAAATGATCAGCTAGTCAATCAACACTATGCAAGTGCATTATAGAAGTAAAATAAATACAAAACAATATAAGAAAAACAACACGTCAACTCACCAGAGATCAAATGGGAAAAAAAATTCACCGACTCCAGATATTTTCATATCAGAGGGTTCAGCTCGGTAGAACTTCTAACAGGGCCTATAAATCCTACTGATCCCTCAAAATAAATATTTAAAAAATCTTTCGTTATCCTACATGTATTCAAAATGACCGACGTTTGCATCTTTATATATAAATTTTTTGATAGATCTAATACGCCTAAATTTCTAATGAGAGAGCTAGGTATAATGCCAGTAGCCGCAATAACGAATGGTAATATTTTTATAGTCTGAGAATTCCAAATTCTTTTTATTTCGTTTCTTAAATCTGTGTATTTTCTTATTTTTTCATTAACAAATTTTTTAATGTTACAGGAATTTGGAATAGCGACATCAATGATATAAGTTATTTTCTTAATTTTGTCATGTAAAACTATATCGGGTCTATTATGACTAATCGTTCGGTCTGTTAGTATAGTTTTATCATAATATATTTTATAAAATTCGTTTTCTAAAAATGAATTTGGTTCGTATTCATAATATGGTACTATATTACGGCAGTCAATCAAGTTATGTTTAATTACCAAATTTTGGTGAATTATTTTTAAAACTTGATTGTGCCTAAATGTATACTCGGACGGTGCTAATATAGAACATCCCGATATAATATGTTCTATAGTTTCCGGAAAAGCCAAACATTTTCTACACAAATCATCAATTTGATTTGTATATTTGATTATATGCTTTCTATAATTTTAAGTATTAATTACTCTATCCTGAATGGCAAGCATAAATCCTTCTATTTCTGCGCTCAACTCTCCAATACTCAACTATTTGTTTGACGAAAATTTGTCAACATACGTTTGGTTGAGATAATTGAAGTGTTTTGCGTGTAAAATTTTATTTGACCAGGAATCTAATAATTCCTGGTTGGGATTTATAAAAATGTTGGCATTCTCATCGTATAAATTTAAAGGTGTAATATTTCTATCTGCTTTGCAAATTATTTTGTGCATTTCTGAGCTATGAGCTTTCCTATGGAAAAAAGTTCTTAGCATTTCTACCTGATTATGTTTCAAAGAAGTTATTTTGACTATACCTCTACCTCCTAAATTTCTAGGTAAATTAACTCGTTTTATAGCTGAATTCGGATGATGGCAATTAAACTTTGTTAGCGTAGTTCTAATTAATCTTTCTAAGTTATCTAAATCTGTATTAGACCATTTAATTATGCCAAATGAGTACGTTAATAGAGGTATTGCCCAAGTATTTATTGCTTTTACTAAATTTTTAGCAGATCGATTGCATTTTAAAATTTTCCTGATCCTAGTTTGAAATTTAATCCTTATATCGTTTTTAATACTAGTATGGTCTAATCTATTTGATTGTGGGTATCCTAAATACTTATAAACCTCATCCCTTTTCATACTAGTAATTTGGAAATTTCTAAATATACCCTCGTCCCCATCTACAATTTTGCCTTTCTCTATATGGATCGTTCTACATTTATCTAAACCAAAAGTCATTTTGATATCATCTGAAAAGTTTTTAACTACCTCGATCATTTTCTCTAAATTTTGTTCAGAATTCGAAAATAATTTTATATCATCCATAAATAATAAATGCGAAATTGTACTACTCTCCCTTGTATTACCCTTAACTTTTATTCCAAACTTGCTTTTAATTAACATTTTAGATAGAGGATTCAATGCTAAGCAAAACCAAAGAGGACTCAATGAGTCTCCTTGAAAAATCTCTCTTTTAATTGAAATGCCCGTTATTACTATTTTCTTACCTTTTAAATTGATAAGTTAATTGGTATTCCAAAAGGACATAATATTTTCCAAAAAGCTAATAATAATGGGGTTAATTTTATATATATTTAATACTTTGATCAGCCACGAGTGCGGGACACTATCGAAAGCCTTTTGGTAGTGTTTTTTATTTTATTTTATTATTTTTTTTTTCTTTATTCATGTTTTATATTTCTTTTTAATTATTATTGTTTATGTTTTTTTTCTTTCACTACTAGCATCTCCGCCTAATATCAACTAAACCTTGTTTACGCATGCTGTGAACATTTTTAATTGGGGTGTTAATATCTGTGCTCATTCCCACGCAAATAATATAAATAATGTAATAATTGTTAACACTCTGTAAATGTTTCAAACAATAAATAAATTTTACTTTTTTGCCTCTACAAAAATCCAGGAACCTCGTAGCACATTGAATATTTTCTCTTTCTGAGCGCTATGTCACGGGGGACCTGCAAAAAATACTAACTTAACCATTTTTACAAATTTGGTCGCTTCAAGATCATTTTTACACTATTATTTACAAACTTTTCTTCTTTTTTGTCGTATCTTGACAAACTAAAAATCTAGTTGTCAAGGTACACATTCTTATAACTCCTATGTAATAAAACTATGTAATTGTAATTCAGGCGAGCTTGCAAAATCTTTGCAAACTCCCAAATTTAAGCGTCTGCCTTCGGCTATACCACCGGCAAAATGAATATGCAAAATTTTGCGGTGGCCTATGTACGCGTTTGTGGCGCGAATAGAATACCCATCATTTTTCGACCGACAGCCAAATGTCGGCTGCGAGTCAAGCTTATTGCATATAAGCAGCAACACAAAAAATATTAAATCATTTCAACTTTACCACCAAAACAAGCGTTTTATTATCAACAAGTGACTCCTGCCCACCAACTGCCTCACCTCGCCTAGTCTTCTGCTCCAAACCTTCTTGTGTTACCTTATCAAGACCAGCCGGCCCTGCTCAGGAAAACCGCCAACGCCAGAAGCGAGCAGAGACGACAGCACACCCAGTGCCCAACATTCACCGAGCACCGGGTGCGGGAGGCAGATTGACATAAATTTGTACCACTATCATCATCATCGGCCGTAAAGGAGCATTCCTATCGGTTGAAGACATGGTTTGGAACCGGCGCCCAAATCTACAGTCTTGTGCGGACTCCCGTCCAGTACAATAACTATACACCAAAAAATTTATGGGAAGCATTTCGTACTATAACTAAAACCAAAATTAATAATGTTCTGAAATGAAATCACTGTACATTGATAATACTACCACGTCAGATCCAAAAAAGATGGTAAATTTTGAAAAATAATTATTTCACGTCAGTGGGTATCTCACTAGCAAAAAATGTTCTCGATAAAATCAGCGCAACTGAAACCGATCCAGATAAGATAACTGTCTGTAATGTCGGTCATAAAATTGGTTACATTTAAACTACATCACAAGAAGTGATGAAAATTACTGACGAGCTTAAGTCATCCTTTGCGTGCGGTCCTGATAAGGTCTCTTCTAAGTTGTTAAAAATTATTAAACCCGCCATAGCATAACCGATAACGTTCATTTGTAATCTAAGTTTTAACTCCCCAATCATTTAAAACAATCTATTGTTATTCTACTGCACAAAAATGGGGACAAATCACAGATAAACAATTATCGACCGGTTTCTTTGATCAACTCTGTATCTAAAATTATTTAGAAAATTGTTAAGAATCGACTCAGCCTATATCTAGAAAACAATAACATCCTTTCCAATAATCAATTCTGTTTCCGTCCAGGTTTAGGCACTGAAAATGCCATTGCCAACTTGACCAAAATTATCGCTAATAATATCGACAGAGGAACGAAATGCATTGCGCTCTTCCTAGATCTAGCAAAAGCATTCGACACTATTTCTCATAAAATTCTGTTGAACAAACTACAGCTTATTGGTATACAAGGTCAGCTCTTCAACTGTTTGTGCAGCTATTTAGAAAATAGGAGCCAAAGAGTGCTTATCAATTACACTATAAGCGACCCTGTTAATATTAAATTCGGTGTACCCTTAGGAAGTACACTAAGACCACTTTTATTCAATATATATATATATATAAATGATCTGTGTAATAGTTCCCTTGCCGACCACATTATCACCTTTGCCGACGACACAGTTTTATTATTTGAAGGCAAAAGCTGGAAAATTGTTCACAGTAAAGCAGAAGTAGGCAAATAATTATAAGCAATAATTAGTCATCCGAAATACTAATACAAATTAAAAATATCTCCCGAGTAAAAATAAATGCCGCCAACGGGAATTGAACCCGTGCCTTCTGATGTCCGGTCATTTATTTGTACTCGGGAGATATTTTCAATTTGTATTAGTATTTCGGATGACTAATTATTGTTATAATTATTTGTTATCCTTTATGCTATGCATAAAACCTTGTCTTATAAGCGTTAGTTTATCATTAAAAAATAATAAGCAGAAGTAGGTTTAAACTAGGTCAAACAATGGCTAGACAACAATCTCCTCACTCTCAACCTACATAAAACCAAATTCATCCGTTTCAGTGCAACACAAGCAGGAAAACCAAAAAAAATACACAATATCATTATACACCACTGTAACGACCGAACCACTTGTAATTGTATTATCTTAGAATGTGTCGATAGCATCAAATACCTAGGAGTTATCATAGACAAATCTCTGAGATGGGACAAACATATAGATGAAACTTCCACAAAGATCAGAAAACTAACTCATCTATTCATGTCTGTTAGAAATATACTTTGCGTAAAAGATCTTAAACAACTGTACCATGCCTTCTGTAATTCATTGCTGGAATATGCATCCTTGGGCTGGGGAGGATGTTCCAAAACTTTACTTGACCCTCTAACAAAAGCACAAAAATCACTTCTAAGGGTCATTCTTAAGAAACCATTTAGGTATCCCAGTGATCTATTATTTGAAGAGGTACGAGTTCTTGATGTGCGGCAACTGTATATAAGAACAATTATTTTACATACACAAAAACATCGACACCACTATTCATCCATTGATCATCTCCACAACACCCGTCATGCAAGGAGGAATCCAGTAGTTCCACCCACTACAAACACATCACATGCACAAAGACAATACTCCTACTTAGGGCCTAAAGTGTTCAACCTCATTCCCGATGCATGGAAATTGAAAAGTGCTAGCGCGTTGCAAAAATTGGTTAGCAATTGGCTTCTGGACATGGGGAGAGTCGAGAGCGAACTCATGCTAACACAAACTCACATATCTAATATGAAATAATAAGTGTTTATTTGAAAAAAAAATTATTTTTTTTAGTACTTATTTAAGTACTCAGATAGAAAAAAATATATAAAAGCTTTGATAATATTATGTTAAATTTTATTTTTATCTTCCAAAAGGCTATTTTATACTATATAGAGAGATAAGGATCTAAAGTCACTTTTTATTTCAAGTTCATAAATGGTTATTTTTGTTCCTAATACTTGATCTTCATTGTTGTTATTATTTAAATTTATGAATCTTTTGCGCGGTTTTATTTCGATTACTGTATAAAAATGACTCAGACATGTGATGTCCCGAAAGAAACCATTCATCTGTACTGAATACAATTACTATTGTTATCCAAATTGACTCTGGTAATAAATTACATCTTTGCGATTCTTTCAAGGATAAAGAAACCATCCTGTCACTTCGAATGCAATCAACCTTTTTTTTAAATTTAATTAAAATCAAATTTAATAATATAATTATTAAGTTCTGCAAGTATTTTTTGGTTTTTGTTAGTGTTACAGCTGTTTCGGCTTTCAAGGCCATTTTCAAACTGTGGTTTATCCACATTTAGACGACTTATAATATGATTCTATTTTACCCCCTCCCAAATTTAAAATGATTTATTACCGGTTAAACTAATTTACTGATAAAAATAATTGTGACAATAGATTTCATATTCTGTGGGGGTATTTTGAAGTCTGTTTTCCCCACATTAATGTTTTCTCAATTGTTCAATAATGATGTAAAAGTTATTAATTTATTTAAATGTGTTATATTGTTTTAGGTTTTGTGAAAAATTAAATGGAGTTCTACGAATTAAACACAAAAACAATAAATAAAAAAATAAAAAAATAAATAAAAAAAGCAATCAACAATGTTCTCAAAATTTGTTTTGACAGCATCGCCATTCCATTGTAAGAATATTATGTAATAAATACACAATTTGGCTGTCCTGAAACGGGAATCCTTCCCAGTTGGACGGAAAAATAAAAACTAATAAAAAAAAATATTGAAAAAAAAACATTAAAACTTGCAAACATATTTAAAATTAAATAAAAGAAACTGATTTGATATTCCCATACTAACGAGCATAATACGACAATGAAATAGAGAGAAAAAAAAGGTTATTAACCTAAGTTCAAAAAAAGGAAACTGAAAGATAAACAATCCATCCATTAGTATCGAGATTTATGACATAGTAGACTAGGTCGGAAATTTGGGATGACATCTCATAACTAGGTCATAGCAAGGCCGATGGATAGGTACCACTTGAAAAAAAAACAGGTTCGTTATCCCAGCAATAAATACTTGGGCAATACCTCTATTAACGTACTCATTTGGCATAATTAAATGGTCTAATACAGATTTAGATAACTTAGAAAGATTAATTAGAACTACGCTAACAAAGTTTAATTGCCATCATCCGAATTCAGCTATAAAACGAGTTAATTTACCTAGAAATTTAGGAGGTAGAGGTATAGTCAAAATAACTTCTTTGAAACATAATCAGGTAGAAATGCTAAGAACTTTTTTCCATAGGAAAGCTCGTAGCTCAGAAATGCACAAAATAATTTGCAAGGCAGATAGAAATATTACACCTTTAAATTTATACGATGAGAATGCCAACATTTTTTATAAATCCCAACCAGGAATTATTAGATTCCTGGTCAAATAAAATTTTACACGCAAAACACTTCAATTATCTCAACCAAACGTATGTTGACAAATTTTCGTCAAACAAATGGTTGAGTATTGGAGAGTTGAGCGCAAAAATAGAAGGATTTATGCTTGCCATTCAGGATAGAGTCATTAATACTAAAAATTATAGAAAGCACATAATCAAAGATACAAATCAAATTGATGATTTGTGTAGAAAATGTTTGACTTTTCCGGAAACTATAGAACATATTATATCGGGATGTTCTATATTAGCACCGTCCGAGTATACATTTAGGCACAATCAAGTTTTAAAAATAATTCACCAAAATTTGGTAATTAAACATAACTTGATTGACTGCCGTAATATAGTACCATATTATGAATACGAACCAAATTCATTTTTAGAAAACGAATTTTATAAAATATATTATGATAAAACTATACTAACAGACCGAACGATTAGTAATAATAGACCCAATATAGTTTTACATGACAAAATTAAAAAAAATATCTTATATTATTGATGTCGCTATTCCAAATTCCTGTAACATTCAAAAATCTTTTAATGAAAAAATAAGAAAATACACAGATTTAGAAAACGAAATAAAAAGAATTTGGCATTCTCAGACTATAAAATATTACCATTCGTTATTTCGGCTACTGGCATTATACCTAGCTCTCTCATTAAAAATTTAGGCGTATTAGATCTATCAAAAAATTTATATATAAAGATGCAAAAGTCGGTCATTTTGAATACATGTAGAATAACGAAAGATTTTTTAAATATTTATGTTGATGGATCAGTAGGATTTATAGGCCCTGTTAGAAGTTCTACCGAGCCGAACCCTCTGATATGAAAATATCTGGAGTCGGTGAATTTTTTTTCCCATTTGATCTCTGGTGAGTTGACGTGTTGTTGTTCTTGTATTTATTTTACTTATATAATGCACTTGCATAGTGTTGATTGACTAGCTGATCATTTGTGGAAAAGTGAGTGGAAGGGTTTAGTTTTTCCTATGGGGAAGATTTAACCCGGACAACAAAATCGGAAGCAAAAAAATATATCATTTGTATCGCGCAGTTTAGTGTCGTTTCACTTCAAATGCGCATAACTATTGTTATTTTTATAAATGCAAAACTGCGAAAAAAACCGTGAAATCCTTGAATAAATAGTTGAGTTATAAGTGAGTTTTAAAAGAAACGTAGAAAACTAGTTTAATTAAATAGATAAAATAGAAATTTTATGGTGTCATCCAACCTCCGATAAGAAATAGTGATGTATGTACTTCTGAATTGACGATCGTGTTGACTAGGTGTGATTTAAACCAGTTATTTAAAGTAAACCGAAATAATTCCTTTTATTATCAGAATTTTACTATAAAACTGGACGAATAAGTAAAAACACGGGGAAAAGGGCAGACTAAGAAAAGAAAATTAGACAAATCTGATATGGTAGGTGACAGTGAGCTAGATTAAAGATAAATATTTAATAAATCGCGCACATCCGGTCGGTTAGTCGCGCCAAAAAAAAAATCAAATTTATGAATCTAAAGTGTACAGAATAAAGTCGCTCATCTTAAATAAAATAACCATAAAAAATAGAAGGAAAAAATTATCGTACGAAATTATAATAATTACAGATAATCTCAGATCGTGGCTAACCTCTACGAAAAATTGGTGAGTTGGTATTCTTTTATATTAAAAGGAAACCAGTCATTGTGATTTAATGTTAAGTTAAATTGAAGGTAATCATACATGATAATAATATTGTAAAACATTATGAAAAAATTAAATGGGCTCCAGTTTAATACGTATGATAAAAATTTATAATTACAGCAAACAAATTTTAAATGGCAAATATCAAAGAATCAGTGCATAATGTAAACCTCACATATTCGCGTCGATCGCAAACCGTAGAGCTCCTTCCTACGTACGTCCCAATGCAAACACCGCCACAAGAATACTGGTCGTACTGCCGTGTCATTCTGCCCAGCCAACCTCGGAACAGCTGTTCATAATGCATCTTGTCCTCTCCAAATATTAAAAATAACGGGGTACTTGATTTATATTCGTTACAAAGTATAACTTTAAATATTAATAAATTGATAAAGTCGTATCCTGGGCGTTAATAAATAATTACATTTATCTTTTACCTCACTAATACGCCTCGTGCGAAACTGTCCGACTGAATCAAGCGAAATTTTCACTTTCGGGGAAAATGTTGACGTGCGTGAATAATGACGTAATTTTATCATGACAAATATATATAGAATAGAAAACAAAATTATCTGAAAATGACGGAAAAGTTGCCATTTTTAAGAGTGGTAAATAAAGGAAAAATTGATTTAGCAACTGGGATCAATGTGGAGGTGCAAAAATAAAGCCATATTTTGCTTGGCATCTTGAGAAGAATTAGTATGGACCTCGCGTATTATATTTTTGACGTATTTTCTAATGTCGCCGCCGCGCGCCGTCAAACTGAAACCTAATTATCTGCCCGAGCTAAAAGGGAAGCGACTTCTTGTCTTCCGTAAGTCAATAATACTGCGTTGGGGCTTGTAGGATGCATTAAGGGCGCGCAGGAGCGCCGAGAAATTTTAACGATAGGTATTTGTAAAAATTATTTCTATTTCGTTCATCTCAGCGGGGACAGCAAAAGCGCTATCGGTGTATTGGTGAACCCCAATGCGTGTGTGTGCGTTGCTGCAGGTGTTGGAAGCACGAATCGTCGCGCCGCGCCCGATAGCGACTTCGCGTCATATTATCGCGATCAGTTCTTATTATTTCATTTACTGTTATTCATTTATTCCAAAAATTAAGTAGGTGCCTAGGTACATATTCGTAATAAAATAGCGAGGTCTACATTATTTAATATTGTATTGTACTTAACTTTATTATTATTATTACTTACTACAAATATGTACGTAGATACATTTATTTTGCCTCCGTGGTTGAGGGGTAAGGCTCTCGACTTCGAGTCCGGAGGTCTCGGATTCAAATCACGGCGTGCGCAAGTAAATTGATTTTAATTAATTTATGTTGTTTCACAATATTAAAAATAATATTCATTAAAAAGAATATTAATTAAATATAATATAAAATAATTGTCTGGAGAAATAATGATACACGCGGCGACTTAGTTACGGCCAAATCAGCTATCAGCTTACAGGGTTTTGTAATACTAGTCCAATTAAGTCGCCAATTGGGGAATCCACAGTCTCACTGGCTCCAGACGGGAGCAGTTCGGACTCTTGTGCGGTATTCACATAAAAAAGTCACGTCGCAACTCGCAACTAGAGCGCCTGCTGTTCGCTCATCACCTCAGTCACATCGCGACTTGTGCGTAGTTATATACATGTGACTGACTGCTCCGAGCTCATCTTCTGCACACGCACAAGTAAATGAGACTTGTGGGTGCGTGTATACAGGTTGCTGCACACATAAAAAAGTCATGTCGCAACTCGCAACTAGAGCGCCTGCTGTTGACTCATCATCTCAGTCACATCGCAACTTGTGCGTAGGTATATACATGTGGACTGATATCCAACAATTCTTATTGTCTCTAATAGCAAATGCAGAAAGTCTTATTATTGACGTGACAAATAACACTGTGGAGCAATTCAACAACGTTATCGCCAAATTTATGGGTGGAAAAAGGGTAAATTTTACTACAAGAGGATCTTACCAAGCAAGATGTTTTGGAGCAGTAGCTTCGTGGAATAGTGAATTGGCAACCCATTCAAGAATACAAAAGAAAATCCAAGGCCACAGTCCCGGCAAATACACGAAGCACTTTATAGAGAGAAAACGACGTTCGAAGGAGAATACACAAATATGTCGAAAAAAAAACTAAAGTATAATGAAAATACGACAGAAAAAAGAAAAAAAGTTACAGGGCCCGATGAAAATTATGGTCAATTGGAATTAGAACCAGATATGCCACCTGAAATATTTGAAACGAAAAAAGAGGAATTTCTCAAAGAATTATCTTCAACGAATAAGAAAGAGCTCGAACAGAATACGGTAGGCCAAAGCAATAACAATCTGTGGGCAATTGAAAGACGTAAGCGGATAACGGCGTCTAACTTTGGAAAAATATATAAGCTTCGGCAAAAAACTTCAGTTACGGGAGTATTAAACTCTTTACTGTAATCACAATTCAAAGGAACTATGGCCACAAATTATGGAAAAGAAAATGAAAGCCTAGCAATAGAGCAATTTTCAAAAAAAACAAGTTTGCAGGTATCCGCTTGTGGGCTATTTATCGATAAAACCAAAAACTTTTTAGCGGCAAGTCCGGATGGCCTTATCGGTGAGGATTCTATAATTGAAATTAAATGCCCTTATAGTATAGCAAATATGTCACCAGAAGAGGGAATTGCACAAAAGATAATTGATTACTGTAAATTGGAAGACCATTCTTTAACATTAAAACGGAATCATAATTACTTTTACCAAGTACAAGGCCAGTTACATATTACTCGTCGTAATTATTGTTATTTTGTTGTGTGGAGTCCAAAAGGTTTGCTGTATGAAAAAATTGAGAGGGACGATGAAATCTGGCAAAAAATCGTTCCACTGTTAGAAAATTTCTACCACCAATGCCTTTTACCAGAAATAATTGACGGTCGCATACCAAGAAATTTACCGGCGAGGGAAAGGTCTGGACCATAAATTGTTTTAATTTCATTGTGTAGATGTTAAACAGTAATTTTTTTTACAATAAAGCGTTTAAAAACAAAAAATATGAAATCATTGAAGAAGATTGAAAATGTCAAGTGATGTAGGAGGTATTCCCAAAGTGCATTTTTCTGTAATAATATAACGTATTAAAAAAGTTAAATAAAAACTAAACTAGTTATGTGTATGTACCTAATATGTAGCACAATAAACAATATGGTGCCTCTTATACATAGATTTCAATATTCATTTGTATAATATGATATTATAATAACATAATCGATTCAACAACATGTGGTAGATGCAAGTACCACTGAACATACGCTGTACCAGCATTCCATCAAACGATCAGTGGTGTATGTACTTACCATCACACATTTTCTTGTAAAATATAATTTTTTTGAAAAAAAAAATCTAGAACAATATATTTAGTCAAATATAAAAGTTTTTTTTTGGTTCGGTAGTTGTATCTTAAAAAAAGTGTCCTATAAAGGGATAATATTATGTTGGGTACAACCTTCAAAAGTTATCAAAAAATTATTTAATTAATTTTTGTGTTCCATATCCAACTCGGCAATACGGAACGGAATCATCTCGGGTTCTGTCTGTAACAGGTGTTTTTTTTTTCAATTTTTTTCCATTAATTTATTTGACGTAAACAAATTAAATTTGTCACAATAATTTTAGTAAATAAGCTCGGTAAGTATTGGCACACTCAAGATAAGTCACCAAACAGAAAAATAATTTTAAAAAAACATCGATAACTCGGGACATGACAACACTAGTGGACTAGTGTATCGATATAATTATTGAGAATGTCACATCACTTCGTTGACTGTATACGTATTCAACAAAACCCTCTCCGCCCCCCCCTCACCCCCGAATACTGAGAGAAAGGGACACATGTACCTCAGCTTGATAATACCTAAATAAAATTGTCAAAGTCGAGGTTTTGTAGTCCTCATTTTTCTACTCCAAAACTGAACCGATTTCCAAGATTTTTTTTACCAAATGTATTGGAAGAAAACATTCTATGTCTGTACCTTTTGCTTTTTTTAAAAATACATCGTCTTATTTGTATACTGAACGTTTGTTGATGGCGTTAAAAAAAGGCAATTTTAACAATTTTTGAAGGGTTATAACTCCTATAAAAAGTAACTTACTAACGTACCGACACGCTTGCGGTCAATATTCATATTATGTAAAAAAATATTTTCTCTAGTGTCAAAATCCAGAGAGGGAAATGAGGAATACGTTTGTATGGAAAAAACACCACCCGGTTTCCTCTTAAGGTGTCCCATCAAGAGTGCCGGATTTAAATTTCTTGCTATCACAAAGTTGGCAGTTTGTGTCGCTCTGCGAAACTCAACATTAATATGGAGAAAATAATGGTTAATCACTATTTTGATTAATCTTTATAACGAATTGGTGTAAATTATGAATTCCAAAAATATGCTTTAGATAAATTGAAGGTTTTCCTATCGTTTCCCTTGAGATTATACAAATAAAAAATAAACTACTCAATAAAAAGTATAAATGTAAACTACTAAAAAAAATATTTTTTCAATAGAAATGTATGAACGCGTTAAGGAAACAACTGAAAAAATATTATAGCTGAGATTATCTGTGACAGTTTCCATTGATTGACTTTTTTGCTTTCTAGTAAACTTATTTACAAAATAAATAAAAACCACTTTTTTTATTTTTTTTATTATTTATTGAGTTAGTTTATACATTTGAATATAAACAAGATCATATTTCATTTTGTAATTTTACATATTTTTACAATGAATATAACATTTCTTTTTAAATACATTCATTCTTCCTTCATTCTTCAGACTTTCAGGCATTTCATCATACATTTTTAGTCCTTTGTACATTAGGCAGTTCTGTGATTTTGTTTTTTTCATATGTGGCAATCTAATACTATTTACATTTCTGGTTTCGTAATTATGAACATCTCTATTAAAAACAATTTCATCCTTAAAATTTTTTGACATTTGGTTGTTCATGATTTTATGTACAAAAATTAACACATTAAATAATAGTCTCTTTTTTATAGAAATCCAATTTAGCTGTTCTCTCATTTGATCTATGCTTGCGTATTTTCCTTTTCCTGGTATACATCTCATAGCTCTATTCTGTATAACATCTAGCTTGTTCAAGTTTCCTTCATTGGCCAAATACAACATAGTAGAGCAATAATCTAAATGTGGAGCAACTATAGTTTTATAAATCAGCTCTGTAGTGTTTCTATTTAGTTTATTTCTTAATCTTCTAAGAAAATTGACTTTTTTAGATAACTTCTTTAGCACATATTCAAAATTTGCTGCGAAAGTTAGTTTTGAATCTAGTATCACACCCAGGTACTTAATTTCATTTACTTTTACAATTTTTTCGTCAATAATTGTCAATTTTAACTCTGTGTTATGCGTTTTGTTGCCTATTTCCATATATTTTGTTTTGTTGACATTCAGTTTTAATTTGTTTAATTTCAGCCATTTCGCTATATTTTTTAGGTCTTCATTTAATTTATTGATTGCATCTATGTACTCTTCACATGAAATATAGATTAATGTATCGTCTGCAAATAATCTAATTTTGCAATGTGCTTGATGTCGAACGTTTGTAGACTCCGTTTATCGAGTGATTTTAATGCCTATTACCTACATTCGTGACACTATAAGGAATACCAAGATTATACACATTTTTGACTTGTAGCTTCCTCTTGAACAATTCGTTATTTTCTTCTTTCGGAAAAAAATATTTATTTTTCTGAATTTTCTTTTTCTGGTCGTGTAATATCAAGAAATGCGGATCAGAATGGGTCAACAAGATCGTTCTTTTTGACACCATTCGACTTCTCACTTTGGGGTTTTATAAAGTCACATTTGTTTGCCAATTAGCCACACAAGTGACCTTAAGGCAGAGATCCACCGTGTTATTTTATTTTATTTCAATACTGCGTCCCAATTGCTCCCAAACGTCTGGAGCCAGGGAGACTATGGTATTCCCAATGGGGGTATGTTCTGAGGCTGAAGATATTGCGGAGAGGAAGGAGATGGAGAGAGGAAGGTAGGGAGTACATGTATATTCAGATTAGGGTCACCAAACTCGGCTAAAGCCATTTCAAGCAACACTTCAATTCTGAATGGTGGTCTTACACCAGAGCGATACTGAGTGTATCTTCCACTATAGAACGTGCCGCAAGTATACTTTATACTATTTCGACTAAATATATTGTGGAATGACACAATTTAATTAAATCAAATTTAATTGCGTACGTCGGAATTTGAACCCGCAACCTTGGGCTTGCTAGTCGAGGGCCTTTCCCGTCGACAAACGGAGGCCATCAGAATTATTATCGCCACAATCGAACCACAACTATTGTTATTATGCCACGATGTTGTCTTGAATTTCATCAAAACAGCAAGAAGATGCAAGGATGGTCGTGGTCCGAATTTTATTTTATATGTACATAATCAATAAATAATATTTTCAGTTCAACAACTTATTATTATATTAGGACACCTTATGTAGTATGCA
Organism: Hesperophylax magnus; assembly: GCA_026573805.1. NCBI lineage: Eukaryota > Metazoa > Arthropoda > Insecta > Trichoptera > Limnephilidae > Hesperophylax > Hesperophylax magnus. Next base: position 242,647 of record JAIUSX010000156.1, read on the forward strand.
GACATTATATACGTATTGGCAACATCACACGCGTAGCAATGCGAACAAAGATATTAGAAGAACGAGATATGCTATGTTGGCCGCCGGACCGTAGGCGGAGTACTACCTAATTAGGGTACTTTGAACGGTATCGGGACGTGTACGCACAGAAATCTGTTCTATGTATTAGTACGGATACCTTAGCGGAAGCGAAAATGTGCAGTAGTATTGGTGAACAAAACCGGCGACACTCGGCAAAACAATTCCACACAGTATGAACTGCTCATAGCACATCTCGTTCTTCTAATATCTTTGAATGCGAAGGATCCAAAATATTAATATCTTTTCAAAATTTTATTGGCTGATTGTCCTGGATGTTTTGTGAATATACCTGCAGCTCGTTTGTCTCATTTCCAATATTTGTTTTCCTTTTGTCTATTCCAATTAAAATAGCTGTAATGCAAATAGTAAGTGCACTGACCCATGGGACATTATTTGTTTTTTTTGTTATTTTTTTTTTAAATTTATTTTTTAAATATTATTCTTTAAAGTTACATCCCGTTTAACTTCAATTAAGCAGTTTGTCCACCTGATGCACATGTTCAATTACAATGTAAATATCTAAACATAATATTATTACTACAACGATAACATGAATACTATTTTTTTTAACAAGTTTTGTGCCAAAATTTATTAAATCAAATAAATAGTGTTATCAAACCAGTTTTAGTGCCAATATCAACATTCTTAAAACTTTTTATTTAAACTACTGTGTGCAGTGACTCTTACGTCTCGCAGTAACCAGTGTTTCTTTTTAACAAGTATAGTGCCAAATTTCACTGAATAACGCTTCCAAAATGAATACGAATGAAACAGTTTCTCTTTTAAACAAAGCCAAGGAAGAGATTACTGGCATCCATAGTGCCATTATAGATCCCTCTTTAAAAATCACTATGCAGGACCTATAAGAGTAAAAGTAGGAGTTCTTGGGGAACAAGTTATAAAAATTCATTTATATTTATTTTTTAAGATATGTATATATCGATTTATGTACTTGCATTCTAATAATTTGTTATATTTTCAGAATTGATGACAGACGTCGGTGGCGGTATTGCTGGCCAAGTGGATGGCAGCTACGCAGAAGGTACATTTTATATACTTTTTTTATCTATTTATTATTACTTTACAAAATATGACAAAAAGTAATAATTTCTATAACTTCTACCATTATTTTTAGATTTCGAGCTCCTTGTTCCACTGGAGGCGTCACGGGGGGTAGACGCGGCCGCGGAAACAGACGCACCCGCGGTAACGGTGTTGGGACCGAAGGCAGCAACATCGTCCGGGCTGCTGTCCAGCAACGCCGCCGGAGGGCACTTCCTGTTAGAGCGGGAGATACCTGGGTATCCGGGAATTTACCAACTGAGGTTTATGCGACGGATGACCAGGTACCTCCCGAGCTCTCGGCTTTATCTCGGGCACAAATGACCCGTATGGCTCGCGGTGGGCGCATTCGCCAAGCGCGAGGTGCACCGTTGCCAGCACGTTCTGATCATCGGCCAATACTTGAGGCAGATGGTGAAGAAGTGGATGACCCCATTACGGATACCGGTGATCATTTGTTGACTGATAGTGAGAACGCATCGGAGTTCTTTTGGGCTGGCATAAGTACATATGCCGGTCAAAAGGAAACATTTGTGCCCCAGATGTCAGGGCCTACCTCTAAGTATGATACCATCTATGACGCATTTCGAGCTATATGGACTGATGAGATTCTTGATTTTATTGTAGCAGAGACGAACAAATATGCGATGGACGCTCGGCGTCATGACAATCTAAGCCTTACATGGAGGAACACTGACAGACATGAAATTTTAATTTGGTGTTCATTTTTCATGATGCTAGGAATTATTCGCATGCCAACAATAAATTCTTGTTTCTCAACTCATTGGTTGATGAAAACTAATGTCTTTAGAAAATTAATTACTTACAAGCGGTACGGTGAGTTGGTGAGGTGTTTACACTACAACGACAACGATCGTAGGTACACTTGTCCTGAAGACATGCGGCTTTCGAAAATATTGCCTATAATAAATCACTTGAATACCAAATTTCAAGAACTTTATGTTCCAGGCCAAAATATTTCAATTGACGAGTCGTTAACATTATGGAAAGGTCAATTGGGTATGAAGCAATACATTAAAACAAAGGCTGCTAAATTCGGATTGAAGAGTTTTGAACTTTGTGATTCTTAGAGAGACTAGCTATCTGTGGTCGTTCTTTGTTTATTCGGGAAAAACAACTGCTGTAGATTTAACACCTGGGGTTTTGAAATCCACATCCACAGTTCTTAGGCTTATAAAACCACTATTGAATAAGGGCTACATGCTTTGGATGGACAATTGGTTCAACTCTCCTCTACTAGCTAGGTTCCTCAAGCGAAATAAGACAGACTGCGCTGGGACATTGCACACTAATAGGGCCAATGTTCCACCAGAATTCAGTCGTATCGACATGGCTGACGGACATTATTTCGGTCGCCATGCTGGTGATGTCGCCGTACTATCGTGGCAAGACAAGAAGAAGGTGACGACTATATTGACCTACCATGGTGCAGAAATGGAACTTGGACCTTCCAGGGGTAGGTCGAATATATATATTTTTTTTTTTATTTATTAATATCAATAGCAAAATTTGTACATTATGTAGGTTTAAAGTATAATATAAGTATATTTTTTGTATTTTTTTCACAGTCCTCCTCACTAGGGTTTCCTGTTCTGAGGCGGCCTGTAGTTTTTCTTAAATTTTTGTATTTAGTTTTGAATTGTCTTTACATTGTCTTCATAATGTTTGTAAGTTGATTATTACTTTGATCTCTAAGCCATGTTTTGACTTTTGTTTTAAATATACTCATTTCGTTTATTTTTTTGGTTTCATTTGGTAGAGCATTGAACAATTTTATAGCATGGAATTTATTATTTCTCTGTCCAAAGGATGTGTTCAAACTGGGAGTAATCAGGATATTTTCGCTTTTTGCCCTGGTTGTGTATTTATGTTGGGCAGTGGAGTATTCGGATATGTTATTTTTCAGTTTAAATAAAATATTTTTTGAATATAGTTTCTGTACATTGTAAACATTGAAGTTTTTGAATATTTCTTCTGTCGGAGTTCTAAGCGGAACTTTCAGTATAGTCTTTAATACTCCTTTTTGTGCTATATTGAGCCGCTCTGTGTGAGTGCTCAAGGCAGACCCCCATCCAGTTATTCAAACCAAAAGTTGTCAGAGACTACAATAAATACATGGGAGGTGTTGACAAAAAAGATCAGATGCTGGAACCCTACTTAATTGAACGCAAGAGGTGCCAGAAATAGTACCACAAGATGTTCAAACATCTGCTCAACGTGAGTATTCACAATTCTATGGTGATGTATCGGCAATCGTCTTCATTGAAGGTAACTACTTTGATGCTCAGGACGTCGCTTGTGTCGCAGTTGACGGAAAAGCACCTCCTGTTGGCACAGCTACGGACGCCGGCAAGACGAGTAGTAGTGAACGACAAGTTTGCCAACCCTTCCCGCCTCCGCCCTGGTAACCACTTCCCAAAGACTAATTTCATGACCACTGACTTACAGACTGAAACAAACGACATACAACCTCCACCAGTAAATAAAAAAACGGTGCCTCCGGTGCATTTGGTGTGCCGACCGCAACAGGGTTTAAAAGAGAAAAATTTTTATTTGTGAAACCTGTGAAGTACCACTCTGCGTAGAACCATGCTTTAAATATTATCATACCTGCCTTAAGTTTCGCAGGTATGGTGTATTTAGAGCGGCGACCTTGTTGTGCGCAGAAAGGAATCTTATTAGTTTATCAAATATAAATAAATCTGACTGAATACTCATATTGTGTCGACAGGGTTACAGTGTTTTCTGCTTGTCGTGACTGATCATCTATTGTTGATTGTTATCATCTGGATGGCTAATTGTGCATATATTTCCCTCCCCCAGGCGGCCCAGTACCTGCTTTGCACATTATAATGCTATGTTTTCGTCACTCGACCGCCCGTCGTGGTTCTCTTGAGGAAAACTTTGCTACTGCGGAGATTTGAATTACTTAGTCTGTTTAATGCGTGTTTCTTATCAACGTTGTATTCAATTATCTTTAGCACTGCTGCCTGCAATTCACCTGCTATCAACTCTCAAGTAGTTTTGTTTGACGTATGTACATTAGAACGATCACGGTCCTTAGCATGGTCACGGTTTCACTAGTTACTTTTCCGAATCTAGCGACATAATGTTTATATATTTCTGAAAACCAATAATTCGTTTCATCTTGTTACAGGCTTGTTTTTTTTTAAATTTTTGCTTTAGTATTTTTTAGTATTCAGGAATTTGTTGTGGGTTCACTTTTATAAGTTTCTTCTTTTGATGGCAAGTGTTTTTCAGTCAAGTATTTTTCCTAACGCAATATGTGTCAAAACTTTTGGGATTAAACATGTCTTAGTTGTCGGCTGCTTTTGATGTCGTATGTTCTTGTCACAAAATACGAACTCAATAAATTTTTTTATTACTGTTGTGATCATTCATATAGGCTTAGATGATGAAGACACGAACCTTTTTTGATCTGCTACGATAACAATATTTTTTCTTCTTTTCTTATGGCTCGAATAAGTCAACCTTTTTTTAAATTCTGGTATCCTTCGCACAGGACGTCCCGATGGTTATGTTAGCTATTTCGTTGTGGTCTTATTATTATGAATGTACCTTTTTTAACGTGTTTATTTTCTTGTTGTTTTATCTCCATTTTTTTTTTAAATTAAGCTTGGCTATAATATGGCATTAACGAAGATTTAACTGTTCTAAAATGGGGAATGTCTTCACATTTAATTTATTTTATGTTTGTTTTATTATTATTTAAAATCATCAACAAACATTGCCATTGCATAGTGAATATGATAATTACAATGTACCCAATAAATACAATACTAGACTCCATGCTCCATTCAATGTAGTTGCTTCTCGCACTAATTTTTATATACAGTTCTTAGATATTGTATCGTGTGGGGAATGAAACTTGCTCTGTCGATATATTTCACTCTAAAAGCATTGCTTCCAAAGCAAATATATATGAAGATATGCGATAATTCTTAAGTGTTTCCGATTGTTCTTACATATTATGTTATTACATATTTTGTTATTTACAAGATTATTATTCGTTATACTTATTCTGTATAAAAAAAAATTTAATATATATTAATGTAATAATAAATTACTAGTGCGCATAAATATTTTTATTAGAAGTTTAATTTTGTACCCCAATAAACAAAGCGAAACCGGTATGTCATGTAAATAAATTCCATGGTTTTTATATTGTTTTATTTAATTGTAAAAAACGAACGCGGGACAAAAAGAATCGATTCGAATCGATCCGTAATTCGTGTCTTGTAAACTGCACATCACTAATATTTCAAAATGTCAGTTATATTTGCGTGCGGAACGTCGAGGAAATCGAGTTTTTTGCGTGTTCTAATTTGAATATTTATAGTATAAATTGGTGGTTATACCGTTTTGTTTCAACAATTTGATCAATTATGTTATATTAACCAGTGAATTTAAAGTTCTACGTTGATTTTATCGTCGCAATTTTAAAGAAACAGAATTTTTCAGTGGAGTATTTTTTTTGAGGTTATATGCGTAAGTATTCGTATATGTGATAAATATTCTTTAAATTTTACAGGAAATAAACATAAGTGATATTAATTTATTATATAAATGCTTTAGGCATATGTGCATCGTAAATATATTTAGAATCATATTATTCAATCAATGGTTTTGTTATGATGCAGGGCTAGACTCCTTTTGTTTTAATATTTTATTCATTAATTTATTCTGCATCATCACATTTATCCTCGCCGATTCTCTAACCTAGTTAGGAACTGGGCGATTGTCGCTGGTATTGGTTTTAGTAAAATTTCGAATTTTAATTTAAAAATTAACATCTGAACCGGGCGGAAACAAAACACTTCTTAGCTGGGCAGTCAACGGGTGGGATCGTGAACTGCACAGCTGACAGTCACGGTGATTTTTATTTTGGAGTAATTAGTTGTATGGATGGATTCCATTCTTTCTTTTGTACCGTAAAATGCGAGTTTGCTTCGGGCACGACGGGATTCTTTTCCGCAACCTGTTAAACAACCATTCCCGATGTGGGTAATGGTGATTTCTTTGAAAGAAATGGTGTACGAGCGAACCACGCGACAATCGTAATCCGGTAATCAGCCGACAGCGGTAATCCGTAAATAATTGTCCCATCCGGCGTGAGATGAAATTATATTCAATCCTAAATTCGGCTTACGCAAAACCGTCAAGCGGGAGCCTCGTTATTTTGGACGTGTGATGTTTGGGAATACTAACCGCACGTGGCCGGCGGCCGAGAGAAAGCTACTGGCCTAAGTTGCAGCATCCTCAGAACCCGGATACATCCGCGTTATTAGCTGGAGATCGTGGATGTGGCCGGGAGATATATTCCTGCCCCTTTCGGAGGCCCGATCCACGCTTCACGGGGTCACGTCAGCCGCTGGATGGAGTCCGGGGGACGTTCCGTCGCTTCGCCAATAAGAAGTCACAGTGTTCAGTAATAGGAGACGTAGTGATTCGCTCTCGTAGAGTAGATTATGATTACGGATACAGGTCGGTCTTGGGGTAAGTCCAAAATGTATAATTTTATAAATGTTTCAGTCATACTAGGGCTCACAGGTTAAATTTCATGTTTCTCAATACATGTAATAACATACTATGCACCGTTTTTTTATTTTATTTACTATGTAAGACCATCCCTAAGAACAAAACAGGATTCCGACACGCGACCTTGGTTGCGAACCTTCACACCTGAGATCATTAAGTATAAACATTCTAGATGATTAATTCTAACCTAGATTGGCGCGTTCTACCGAACAAAGTTTATACAATTATTATTTGTACCCTAGGTCAAACCTACTTAACAATTGGCTGCCCGCGTTTTTAATAAAAAAACGGCGTAAGTCGTGTGTCAGGATTATGTTCAGGATGGGACAATTATTTACGGATTACCGCTGTCGGCTGATTACCGGATTACGATTGTCGCGTGGTTTGCTCGTACACCATTTCTTTCAAAGAAATCACCATTATCCACATCGGGAATGGTTGTTTAACAGGTTGCGGAAAAGAATCCCGTCGTGCCCGAAGCAAACTCGCATTTTACGGTACAAAAGAAAGAATGGAATCCATCCATACAACTAATTACTCCAAAATAAAAATCACCGTGACTGTCAGCTGTGCAGTTCACGATCCCACCCGTTGACTGCCCAGCTAAGAAGTGTTTTGTTTCCGCCCGGTTCAGATGTTAATTTTTAAATTAAAATTCGAAATTTTACTAAAACCAATACCAGCGACAATCGCCCAGTTCCTAACTAGGTTAGAGAATCGGCGAGGATAAATGTGATGATGCAAAATAAATTAATGAATAAAATATTAAAACAAAAGGAGTCTAGCCCTGCATCATAACAGTTTATGCAAGTTAAAGTTTTCAATAATTTAGGTAATTGTAAATATGTTGAATAAAAATATCAAAGTTCAACCCTCAATTTTAAAATAAAATTATATGAAAGCTATAAAAAGTGAAGTGGTACTTTAATTTTAAAAAGTGTTGAGTGATGGAACGTGTTTTCAAAATTCCGAGTTTCGTAAATTTTAATACATTTTTTAATGAAAATACACGGGTAAGTTTTTTTAAGCCTATTGGCATTTTCGATATCAAAATTTATTTATTTAGAAATAAATATGTTTGTATGACTTGTCATACACACATCTCAAAGAGTATTTTATCTAGTTTTCAGAACAGTTTTTGTTTTGGCAAAGAATTACCAAATAACAGTTTTATCTAAATGATTTTAAAATTCAGTAAAATATTGAATCTACGGAAAAAATGGAAGGTTGGAGAAGCTTCTATCCGTGCAAATCAACAACGTCTCAAGGGTTAATATATAATTAATCATTATCTTCAGGAACTTTCCCAGACTTGTGGAAAAATGCACATATTGTTCCAATACATAAAGCCGGTGATAAATCTTTTGTGAAAAATTACCGACCAATCAGCATTTTATCTTGTTTTGCGAAAGTCTTTGAATCTATAGTATATATTTCTGTATTTTCACACTTTAAATCCCAATTATGCATCAATCAACATGGGTTTGTTCCCAACAGATCAAAAAATTCAAATCTTCTTGACTTTTGTGATTATGTTTGTAATGCTTTCAATGAAAGAACTCAAGTAGATGCCATTTACACAGATTTTCAAAAGGCATTTGATAAAGTTAACCATTCTATTCTACTACAGAAGCTTGATCGAATAGGTATTCACGGTGATCTTTTTAGATGGCTTAAGTCTTACTTAAAAAATAGAACACAATTAGTACTTATTAATGGGTACGAATCACCTCCCATAATTGTAACATCAGGAGTACCCCAGGGGTCCAATCTTGGCCCACTGCTTTTCTTAATATTTATTAACGACCTTGGCCCCATGTTACGCTGTGATTTTGTTCTATTTGCCGATGATCTCAAGATTTACCGCAAAATTTCCACTGATTCTGATCATGTTAAGCTTCAAGAAGACCTTTACACACTAAATAGCCGGTGCATTCAAAACGATATGTTTTTAAATATTGAAAAATGTTACATTATTCCTTTTACTCGTAACAGAAAACGAAAGGATTTTGCATATTCCATTAATAATGTACGATTAAATGCAGTCACCACTATAAGAGATCTAGGACTCACTCTTGATTCAAAGTTTATGTTTGATGTACACATAAATGATATTATAAGTAAATCAATGAAAATGATTGGATTCATTCATAGAATATCGAAAAAATTTAAATACCCCCAATCCATTATAACATTATACAACTCGTTGGTCAGAAGCAAATTGGAATATGGGAGTGTTATCTGGAACCCACATTATATAAAATATTCTAAAAGTATTGAATCTGTGCAAAAAAAAATTCCTAAGACTGTTATCATATAAACTTGGATTAAATGCCTCACTCAAATCTAATGAAGAACGTCTACTAAACTTCAAATTTACAACATTGGAAAAAAGAAGACAATTTGCGGACTTAATATGTTTATATAAAATTATTCATGATAAACTTCTTACCACTAATTGTCTGAGCAATATTCATATTAAAGTCCCTAATAGACATAATTTAAGGAGCCAAAATATATTCCATATTGATATATTTAATAAAAATATTGCATATTTAAATCCACCATCTAGAATGTGTCGTCTGTACAATACAGTTGAATGTGACCTTATATATATATTCGCAAACAGTCTCGCATATTTTAAAAAACAAATCAACCATCTTCTACCATGATATGTTATGGAGAACAGTTTAGAGATATAATTGCTTTATTATTTTCTTTAGTTGTCTTCCTTATCCTTTCTCTGTACATTTACTATATTTTATATTTCATACTTAATATTCATGTTTTATATTTCGTTTTAATTATTATTATATTTGTATTTTTTTTCTTTCACTACTAGCATCTCCGCCTAATATCAACTAAACCTTGTTTACGTATGCTGTGAACATTTTTAATTGGGGTGTTAATATCTGTGCACATTCCCACCGAAAAAATATAAATGTAAAAATTGTTAACACTGTAAATGCAAACAATAAATAAATAAAATTCGAACACGACCTGCAGATCAGTAAAAAGCTGGCTGCCTGCCCGCATGGCAGCAGAGCATTCTGGTCGCTTGCGGGCTCAATAGGTCGGAATTTTTGCAAACCCAGTTTGCCACCTCTTACCAGACCTGACGGCTCACTAGCAAACACCGCCACCGAAAAGGCTAACTTATTAGGGAAAATTTTTGCGGAAAACTCGACCCTTGATGACGTAGGTGCTGTCCCGCCGTCGGTTCCTCACTGCGGCTTCTATATGAAAAAGCTGAGGATCCGGCATCGGGATGTACTCCACGTTATACGGGGGCTCGATGTTAACAAAGCTAGTGGACCTGATGGGATACCTGCCCTGGTATTGCAGAGGTGTGCTGCGGAAATAGTTCCAGTTTTGACAAAGCTCTTCAAAATGTCCCTGAAGTGTGGCACTGTGCCCTCTGGTTGGAAAAAGCGGTCATTCACCCTATTCCCAAGAAAGGTGACCGCTCCAACCCGGCCAACTACCGCCCCATAACGATCACATCAGTTCTGTCCAAAGTGATGGAACGTGTGATCAACGACAAACTGCTCACATACCCCGAGAAGAACAAGATTATCAACGACCGTCAATACGGATTCCGGCGGAACCGCTCGTGCGGTGATCTTCTCGCGTATGTGACGCATGTTTAGGGGCGGTGCCTGGAACGTTACTGTGAGACCCAAACGGTCGCACTAGACATATCCAAGGCCTTTGACCGGGTCTGGCACCGAGGACTTGTCAACAAATTGTCTTCTTACGGACTTCCCGCATCCCTATGTACGTGGATTGCTGACTTTATAAAGGATAGGTCGATTCAGGCAGTTGCTGACGGTTTCACCTCTTCCTTAGACTCTTTAAATGCTGGCGTCCCACAGGGATCGGTTCTGTCTCCGACTTTGTTTTTGTTGCACATCAATGACCTTTTGACATGTGCACCGATTCATTGTTACGCGGATGACAGTACAGTTCATGATAGCTTTTTGTTTGACAAGCCCCCAAAGGGCACACAAACTCCAACGGCTCGGAGGGCTTTGAAGCAGAGAATGGACGGTTATCTCGAGAGTATTTCTTCCTGGGGTAAAAATAATCTCGTCGAATTTAATGTTTCAAAGACCCAATCCTGTCTGATTACGTCTAAAAGGGATCTAAATGATAATCTAGTCTCCTTCAACGGAAGCAATCTTCCGAACAGGCCTTTCATTGATATGTTTGGTGTAACCATAAGTGACCAGCTCAAGTACGGGGGCTCCATCGAAGCCAGAGTAAAGCTGGCCTCTCAGAAGCTGGGCGTACTGTTCAGGGCCCGCAGATAATTTAATAGTACACAACTGCTGACCAGATACAAATCGCAAGTGCGCCCTACTGTCGAATTTGGCAGCCATCTCTGGTCCGGAGCCCCTAAATACTGGAAAAAAACCCTTGACTCTGTGCAAAAACGGGCGGTCCGTTTGAAAGATTCCCCAATCTTAACATACGGACTGCAATCTTTAGAGCACCTTCGTCAGGTAGGTATGCTGTCCTTGTTCTATCGGTATAACAATGGAAGATGCTCTGAGGAGCTAGCGTCATTGATCCCTCCGGCACCGGCGCGTAGTCGGAATACACGCCAAACGCGCGCCCAACATTTTTACACGGTTGACATTTGTCACATGAGAACGGGTCGCTTCTACGACTCGTTCTTAATTTCAACAGCTCGGCTGTGGAACGAACTGCCGGCCTCTGTGTTTCCTCCCTCCTCCAACATGGGACTCTTCAAGACCCATGTTCATTCCTTCCTCTCCACAAAAAGACGTTTTACACAGCATCCCCAAAGATGACATAGGCCCTGAGGGAAATTATTTTCTTCTTGGCCTCCTGTGTGGAGTAAATATAAAAAAAAGCTCGATTTGACCTAGAAAGTTCGATTAGACGATTACTAACATCTAGATCTGCTGACCTTAGAGTAAGCTGTCTATTGCTTTAATTTTGTCGGATACATAGTTCCGATATATAGGCTGGCGCCATTCCTTGCAATGCTTTGAAGGTCATTAAGCAGATCTTCATCTCTATTCTTTCAGGGCATCGAAGCCAGTGAAGGCGATCCCTTAGAAGTGGGGTTATACGGCAATACTTAGATTCACCAAAAATCATTCTCGCCGCAGCATTAAAAACTGACTGGATTCTAATGATTTGTTTCTGAGGTAGGCCGGCATATGAACTACTGCAATAGTCCATACGTGAGACGACGAACGAATTTATGAGTGACTTTGCTCCATCAGACGGCCGGCGTGGTCTAGTGGTATACGCTTTTGACTACAGATCCGAAGGTCGCGGGTTCGAACCCGGCGTGCGCAAATAAATTTTATTTGATTAATTTGTGTTATTTCACAATTAATTAATTTAAAATAATATATAGTATATTTGCGGCACGTTCCAGAGTGGAAGATACTCTCAGTATCGCCCTGGTGTAAGACCACCATTCAGAATTGAAACGTTGCTTGAAATGGCTTTAGCCGTGTTTGGTGACCAGATCTGAATAGCCAGGTACTTCCCCACCTTCCTCTTCCCCATCTCCCTCCCCTCCCCAATACCCTCAGCCTCACAACATACCCCAATTGGGGATGCCATAGTCTCACTGGCTCCAGATGGGAGCAGTTGGGACTCTTGTGCGGTATTACTGTAAAAAAAAAAAAAAAAAGAGGGAAGGCATCTCCTGATTGATTTTATCTGCCTTAAATGGAAAAAACCAGAACTCACAGCTTTTGAAATTTGCGATTCAAGAGAAAGAATATTGTCCATAGTGAAACCTAGAAATTTTATTTCTGCAGAAGGGATTATATCTGTATCCCGAATACGGATTGGACTGAAGTCAAGAAGAGCTTGCCTTCCAGGGGAAGCTATCCACATAAATTCTGTCTTTGTGGGATTTAGTTTAAGTTTATTGACAGACATCCAACTTGAGATTGTGTTAATGAGGCTAACCACCTCGTTTTTAAGGACGTCTTTTTCGTCCGGAGAACAAAACTTGAAAATCAAACGATCATCTGCGTAGCCTTGTGATTCAAAGCCAGCTGAGCAAATTAGTCGATCAAGACGATTCGTATAGAGAATGAAGAGAATGGGGCCTAGGACAGAACCCTGGGGAGCTCCAAATTCTATGGGAGTTTCAGGTGATGTACGTTTATTGAAAGTTACTGAGGCTACTCGTCCAGACAGGTGCGATGTCATCCACTGGAGTGCATCACCTCGAACGCCAAATTCGGTTTCAAGCACATTTAGTAAAATACTATGATCTACTGTGTCAAATGCCGCATTCATGTCAAGAACAGATATCAAGCCCAACCTACCTGCTTCCATCCCGATGATCAAGTCTGAAACAACCCGCAAAAGAACAGTTTCCGTTGAATGAAACCGTCGATAAGCGGATTGATTTTTGGCAAACAGACCAGCGGAGTTCAAGTACACCACTAATTGTTTGGCAACGATTTTCTCAAGCAGTTTTGATAGGAATGGTAGGTTGGATATTGGCCTGTAACTATCTGTTTTATCAGTATTAAGATTTTGTTTTTTTTTTTTATTGGAGTTATAATTGATTTTTTAAGTGATCCCGGTACAATTGAATTTACAAGAGACTTCTGGATAATTTCAGTAATTACAGGTGCTATATCCGGGAGACATTTTTTTAAGAGCCAGGTCGGTATGGGGTCTTGAGCGCATTGCTTGTTTGGGCAAGACTTCACAGCACGTACGACATCTTCTTCCGTTACTGCTGCAAAAGTAGTGAAGTTACCAGAGAGCGGAGTTGTTGCTGCGACAGAAGGCAATCCTACCCCACCCAGTGCCCAAATTTTTTCGACTTTACTCCTAAAATATGTCGCAAGACTATCCGTTTCAAGAGAGGAATCAATCTTGATGTTGCTCTCTCCACATAAAGTTTTTATATTTTGCCACAGTTTTTGAGGGTCCTTTTCTGCCTCAATTTGTTCACACCAAAAGTTAGATTTTTTCTGCGTTACTTCTTCCTTGTAAGCATTTTGTTACGCAATCCAAAGTTGCCGATTGCTGAAAGTCGGGTTTTGTCTGTACAACCTCTCGAAATTCCGCATTTCCCCTTTCTTCTTGAGACATTCAGCATCGAACAATTTGCAGCCATTTCGAATGCGGCAGACCTTCTCTGTAAAAGGCGCATTTTTGTCAAGTAATGCCAGTAGCGTAGAATTATAAAGAATTATTAACTCTTCTACCTGGTATTCATAAAAAAATTCCTTATCACAGAGCGGTGAGATTTTCAGTTCATTTAAAAATGCCTCGATGTCGAATTCTCTCCAATTTCTATAGATAACGGATTTAAACTCCAATTTTGGAGGATCGAAGGCAAACACGGATGTAACGAGACGATGATCCGATAGTCCGATGTCAGTCACGTGAGTTCTATTCGGGGGAGACCCAACTCGGGAAATGATTACATCAAGTGTACCTCCTGCATCATGAGTAGCTGAGTTTACCCACTGCTCGCAGCCGAAGTCACACAGGATTTTGGTGAATTTTTTGGACATGAGATCAGTTTTCTTTTCTAAGTGAATATTTACATCTCCTAAAAATTAGGGTTGCCATCTCTAAAATTTGGCAACCAGGACAAGAAGCGTGAAAACCCCGGATTTTAGAGCCCATAACCCGGACATGTCAACAGACAGTTTAAAATGTCATAAATCACCTTTTTATTTATTTTCAGACCTTAAAATTGAGATTTGTCATCTTTTATCATCATTTTAAATGTACCTATTACCTAACACAACAGAATCTTATTACAGTTTGTTACACATTGTTTTCATAATCAGTTAGAATTTTTTCATTCTTAAAATAAAACAAAAATTATTAATATACTGTTATGAAAACTAAGCCATATTAAACTTAACAAAATTCAATTAAATTTTTAAACAAAAATCATAAAAATACTGAGACCATTTTGGTATTCAGTCTTACAATTTTTGAAGTAACTCTTAATAATCTCTGAATAATAATTATCTTCTTTAAATTTGTATCAGCAGCCATTTACACAACTAAATACCTCTTAACATAATATGAACTAAATTCAGTCTTCTTAAATCTTAAGCAACAAAACTGACCCTTTTTAAAGTTTAGACTTACTGGAATGTAAGTTAAATTATTAATTTTTTAAAACATATAATATCCAAAACTATTCTCATTTATATCACCTTAAATTTTAATCAACAGCCATATTACCTTAACACGGGCATTAGCCTAGTATGGTTGTAAAAAAAAACATAACAATTGTAATTTAAAAAAATCTATGAAATAATAAAAAATTGAAATTCTACATTTCTTTTACGTAATAAAAACAATCATTACTTTAACTACTAAAATGAATAGAAATTATAGCACTTGTAAATACATTATTTGATTATCTAGCCATTAAAGATTTTTCCTCAGCCTCTTGCCTTTTTACTTTTCAGTTTTTTTTGTATTTATCGCTCTTTCCGATAGCTTTTAGAATATCTTCCCTTTTTAAAAGGAATTTGTAAAAATCAATGCAGCTGTATTCTTGGAAATTGAATTTAATTTTAATTGCTGGCGAGATTGTTTCTACGTTTAGTAAATTTCTTTCTTTTGTCCATTGTTGTGAAATCAATGAGAATATTCTCTCCACGTTGGCAAACCATTGGCAAACCCGGACTACAAATGAAACCCCGCCCGGACGCTCCCTGGACGCCTTCTAAACTAGGACAAATCCGGGGAAATCCGGACGGATGGCAAACCTACCTAAAATGATAACATCACAGTTGTAGTTAGAGGTTCATTCTAGGAGAGACCTGAATTCATTAAAAAAAATTGCAGTCGGTGCGTACGACCCGGGACGGTAGATGGAGATTATGACGAGGGATGCACCATTGGCAGAAGCCTTGCAACTGACGAACTCGAAAGTAGTATAAACCTGACGTATCCCTATACTGTCTAAACGAATACCACTTTGCGCTACAATTGCAACTCCCCCATGATGTGTAAAATTAATGTTGGTTGTATCATCTTTAATGGGCCTTGCAGCTTCATAAACCGAGAACCCGCTTGATCGAAGGTTTTTGATTGAAAGTGAGTCTGCATTTTCGTGCCAAGTCTCCGATAGCGCCAAAATGTGAATACCTTTGTTACGTATCAGATCTACAATATCATCGTGTTTGTTTCCAATGGATCGCGCATTCCAGGCGGCAACGGTTAAAAACTTAGGCGGACGAGCATTCCTGGTTTGTGCTAACCGCAAGATTTTAACTAGCTTAACTTTCCTCCCGGCTCTACACCCTCGTTTTCTTCCCTTACGTCGGGGAAATAGTACACTATTGTTATTATCATTATCACTATGGTTTTTGTCATTATCATTGCCATTATCACTATTAATATTGTTTTTAACTGGCAAGGGTCGTAGAGCACACAGTTCGTCCAAAGTGTATCTTATCATGATTTATGACCCTTTCGACCCATTTCGAAAGTTCACACAAAAAATACAACGTACCCTTATATCGGTCATCGCACCGTCCAAGCAGAAAACATGTGGCATGCATCTGTGAACTCGCATTGCACCATTCAACAAACTATGTCTGCTAAAAAGTTTTTGAATAAGACTTTTACATTCAATATTTGAAAATGTCATATCTATCAGAATTTACACTATACAATTATTTTAACATAAAAAACATATAATTTGGCATATTTCACTTATAAGGACACACTTTAAGAACACTAGTATAAGAACAACCCTTTCAGGAAAATTTAAATCTGGGAGCTTAAATAGATGCGTGTCTGCAGCTTCTAAGCGCGAACACGATATTAGGTTAAATGTCGTATGCATACAGACTGTAAAAAAGGGGTTAGTTACACGGGACAAACGACTTTGTAAAATGCAAATTAATTGACTTTCGTCCTGAAAAGGACGTTTCTGGTACAAACACGACTTTTGTGCAAAACGCAAATAAGTGAAAGCTCGCCTCAAAAAAGGCGGTTAAGTATGTTAGAGTCTTTGCAAGCCTCGTGGGTCCCGGTTTACGGTTCTCGGTTGAAATGGGCGAGACTCGCGGACCATTTGAGACATTTTGAAAGCGAATTCGATTTACAATTACGTTGGAAAAAGTGTTGAAACGTGATCGCCGCCATGCGGCTAGAAATATCTAACTGTGTTATCAAGTCAATCGTAGACTCGGATGCCTAGAAACGTAGACAACCTGTTTCTGTCGACGTAGCCGGATGGCTCGGATCCTTATTATTTACTCTCCGCCTGCATCATATCATCACCCCACCTAAGTAGACGAATGTCCTTTGGGCCGGACATCGTCCGCAGGCTGTTCTTGCATTGTTCCTCAACGACTTCTACTCCTACGAATGTTTTTTGGGCCGGACTTTGTGCGCAGGCTGATCCTGCATCGTTCCTCAACGACTTTTACTACGAATGTCCATTGGGCCGGACATCGTTTGCAGGCTGTTCCTGCATCGTTCTTCAACTCAAAAAGGGCCCTCGGTGGATTTGTGAGACCCCAATCGGCACCGCCTGACAAACCGGAGTATCAATGCAGTAGATCAAATTAGCCGGTTCCAAGACGAGAACCATTTGACTAAGGGGAACGCCTCTCCTGTGGTGGTTATTAGGCCTACATACGATCGATTATTAATATGAGAGTATGGAATGTATCGGCAGCATCTCCTATCCTCTTCTTATTTTCCTCTTCCTCTCCCCTTCCTTTAACACCAAATTAATTTTAAGAAACTAAAACTTCATTTCTAATGCACTTTAACATAAGAAACTTCTGTGGCTTGACTTCAATTAACTTGTATATTTATATCTATCACTGCATATTATATAAAAGCTGTTTGTTTCTTACAATATAAATAAATAAATACTGGGGCCTGACCTCCAATACGTCGTTGTCGGGTTTCTTGGTGGGAGATCACTTCTTTGGCCACTCGTTTTCAGGTGCAGTTAGAAATGCAGGGCCGCTGAATCATCTTCCTTTTGGTGATAGATCAGGCACTTCAGAGTCACGTGTTCCGATGTCGGCGGGGTTCAACTTCGTCGGCACCCATCTCCAGTTAGGTATGCTGGTCATCGCATCTATTTCACCCAATCTGTTTGCTACGAATGCAGAGTGTGCGCGTGAATCAGTACGTAACTAGCACATAACTGTTGTACAGTCTGTCCAGAAGATGGTCCTGTTTATTAAAGCCTGGCATTCTTTTAAGATGGTCTTGGCTAATCTAGCCGCCATGAGTGCGGCTTGCAACTCAAGACGGGGAATGAAGAAGGGCTTGTATGGCGCTACTGTACACTTGCTGGCAAGGAATGTCGCGTGTAAGACTCCTCCTACTCCTACTCCTACTACTAAGCCTCCTACTCCACACCACACTTTGGAGGTGCACTCGCGGGTGTAGTGTTTTTCTAGGCACTTGTGGCACAAAGAACTCTTGCGCGCACTGTTTACCAGCGGAGATCAACTGATTTCGCGAAGAATGTTCCCGCCACACTGCGCACAATTAATGTTTTTCACTATTGTTTTGTTTTAATTGTTCACTTTTGAGTTAGCGGGCACATTTGCATGAACTTGTGTCACGTGGGTACAATGCCAGCCAACAACTCGGCCCCAATCATTATGCCCGTTTACGGCTATACCGACGGCATGCAGCCGGCAGCTGAAGTCGGCCACACGGTTTTGCAGCCTTCCGTAGTCGAACGACCTGTGTCTCACATCGGTCACCCACAACACGCACCTTCACTATTTGCGCCAGGCTCTGATTTACAAACACACCTTGCCGCATCGTACAATGAGCCGCGGCCTGTCAACCTGTACAATGGGCAGCCCCATGCGGATATGCCTACTCAGCCAGGGTATAATGTGCATCTCAATTGGCAGCTCCATCCTGGTTACCAGCATCAAACCTCCTCCAGCCAGGAGTTCTCACCAATCTTTCCACCACCACTTACTGCCGATGAGACTTCTCGACACACAAGTGAGTGGGCACACCAAGGCGCGGTCACCGTGGCGCAACTTGCTTCTACAATTACAAATGCAATTCGCGCCTCGCAATCCGAGGATAGCCCTCTTCACCCGGTAGAAGATGACATAAGAATGACTGCCCTAACTTCTTTCTCGGGGGACTCGCTCGAGTGGCCTACGTGGATGGTCCAATATTCACAATCCACGGCCACTTGCAAGATGACTTCCAGCGAGAATCTCATTCGGTTGCAGCGTGCACTGAAGGGCAAAGCCCGAGAGGTTGTCGGCCTCCTGTTAATGGATCCAACGCAGGTCCTGGAGATAATTGCTATCCTTGAGCACCGATACGGTGGCTCGGGTTCAATTGCTGCCTTGATGCTGGAGAAGGTTAAAAAACTGCCGCATCTCACCGGCGAAGCATCACTTGACAATCCAGAACCTCGTGGCGTCGTTGCGAATCTTGAGGACCGACGGGTACCTCACTAATCCTGCCTTGCTGTCTGACGTCATATCTAAAATCCCGTGTACGCTGCGACTAGCCTGGTTGGCGGAAGTGCGCGGACAGACAGTTTCCGCCACCATAACTCTTAATTTGTAAACAACCAACTTTGTTTTTGTACGAAAGACAGGTGAAGAAAAGTATAATAAGTAGTAATTGTTGATTGAGGTACTAGTACATATTGATTTATTTGGCGGGTTGGAAATAAGCCGACATAGCTCAGTGGTTCAGAGCACCTGACCGGACATCAGAAGGTATGGGTTTAATTCCCGTTGGCGGCATTTATTTTTACTCGGGAGATATTTTCAATTTGTATTGATAATTCAGGTGTCTAATTATTGATTATAATTATTTGTTGGCAATATTAAGTATGTTAATATTTCTACAACCATCTTAATGTGATTTTTTTACAAAAACGCGCTGTAAAATATCATACAAATATTATTATCATAAGATATCGTGCATATTATTGTCCAGTTTCTGTGTACGCATAACGAACGACACGATACAAACAGCGCGGGCTGTTTATTAAATACACATACATTCTCAAATACTATGTGTTCCGTAACGCCGATTGCTTTTGACAGGCTGTGTAATAACCAATCGTATCGTCAGAATTTAAACTGTATAGTTTAAATTTCGCACATGTCAGCTATACCCACGGAGAGCCGTGAGCCGACCCAGTCGCACAAAACCGTTCGTCCTGTCAAAACTCCATCACCGGTTCTTTATCGAAATAATTACCTTACGTATTTTATCACAGTTTAATTTTAACTAACGAGTGCTAACAAACTACGCTAAACGTTCCAGTGCTGACAGATGATGCTAACTACGCAGATTTCACCATCGCCTCGCGGTAAGTTGATTGTGAAGTAACGTTACGAATTGTGTTTTTGCATCGCCTGTCACAACCCATGTTCGTTCTTCGAACACTATGAGACGCGTAAAACACACTATAAAAGCAATAATACTGTAGTGTGGAGCGATCTGTGATCTTATCCAATATGCTAGAACGTACGTTTTTGTTTGCGCATGCGCACTGAGAACCACAAGCCAATATCTTCGTCAACTTTATACGATATTAAGGACAGCATTCAACGTGCAAAAACCGTCTTTAATGCTCATATGTATAATGCATAGAATCGTATACTCTATTACTAATCGATTTGATTGTATACACGCGCTGCTTTGACAGTTTGCTGTGAGCTTGAATACTACAATAATTCTTATTAAATATAATTCAAATATAATTTAAATAAATATAAATGAATACTTAAAATAAGATGGATACTTCACCAACGTGTTCTAAATAATATTCGTCAATTGTGTGGTTGTATAAGTGAAATCATTAATGCGAAAAAGTTTTGTGTCTCGGCCATTTGCAGAAAAAAAACCTATTCTGGATACTGGAAATATTGACTTATGGATCTTAATGGATTTATGGAGATAATTTTAGACAGTACCTAATTGTATCTTGTTTGTGGGCTAGCGTCTAGATGTGCATATTTAATATCAAGTACGTAGTAAATACGAGTATAAAAAATTGAGGTCCAGCATCCCTTCTACAAAAAGTCACCGACCGCTACTGGCGTATACCGATCGAAATTAGTGGCTCACAGATTTTTTAAATCGCCCAGGCTGAAGGATATTTTACTATTGTATTAAGATAAAGATCGCGGAATTTGTTCAAAATCTGATTGATTTGATAAATATCGATCGGCCGCGTAATTAAAATTTAAAAAAGGCAGTAATACACATCGGCAGCTCTGTCAAAAGAGTATTTGAAATCGAAATATAATCAAAATGGCTAAATTATGAAGCAATTTAAAGGTGACCGAGTCAATGGCATCGCAAATTTCATCTCATGAAACGTTAAGTATTAACTAAACGTAAATGTGAAAATGACCGTACTTTTGAGGATTGGAAAAAAGTGGTGACAGTCTTAAAAAATCTTGTTTTAGTTTCCACTTAGCGACTGTCCCAGTCCTTTACTCTCGTTCGCCTTGATATTACAGATACCTACGATTACAGATTTTTTTTTATACCCCAAGCTAGGCAAATCCCCATTTCATGGTGGCAACACAATACAAATAAGAAAATTCAACATATACAATAATACAGTTATAAACATATGTTTAGTAAAACGAATGAAAATAATAGAAAAACAAAAACAAAATTAATAATTCAATAACTGATTTGTTTTGCGTAACAATGAGGTTGTCTCATATTTTTTTAATTTTGATAAAAATTAATTGCATTTTAAGAGTTAATAACGACAGTAAAATTGGTTTGTCTATCATAATGGCAACACAATACAAATAAGAACATTCAAAATATACAATAATACAATTATATACATATGTTTAGTTAAACTAATGAAAATAATATAAAAACAAAATTAATAATTCAATAACTGATTTTTTTGCGTAACAATGAGGTTGTCTCATATTTTTTAATTTTGATCAAAATTAATTGCATTTTAAGGGTTAATAACGACAGTAAAATTGGTTTGTCTATCATGGTGGCAACACAATACAAATAAGAACATTCAACATATACAATAATACAATTATATACATATGATTAGTTAAACTAATGAAAATAATATAAAAACAAAATTAATTATTCAATAACTGATTTTTTTTGCGTAACAATGAGGTTGTCTCATATTTTTTAATTTTGATCAAAATAATTGCATTTTAAGAGTTAATAACGACAGTAAAATTGGTTTGTCTATCATGGTGGCAACACAATACAAATAAGAACATTCAACATATACAATAATACAATTATATACATATGTTTAGTTAAACTAATGAAAATAATAAAAAAACAAAATTAATAATTAAATACCTGATTTTTTTTTCGTAACAATGAGGTTTTCTCATATTTTTTAATTTTGATCAAAATTAATTGCATTTTAAGGGTTAATAACGACAGTAAAATTGGTTTGTCTATCATGGTGGCAACACAATACAAATAAGAACATTCAACATATACAATAATACAATTATATACATATGTTTAGTTAAACTAATGAAAATAATATAAAAACAAAATTAATAATTCAATAACTGATTTTTTTTGCATAACAATGAGGTTGTCTCATATTTTTTTTTAATTTTGATCAAAATTAATTGCATTTTAAGAGTTAATAACGACAGTAAAATTGGTTTGTCTATCATGGTGGCAACACAATACAAATAAGAACATTCAACATATACATATGTTTAGTTAAACTATTGAAAATAATATAAAAACAAAATTAATAATTCAATAACTGATTTTTTTGCGTAATAATGAGGTTGTCTCATATTTTTTAAATTTTGATAAAAATTAATTGCATTTTAAGAGTTAATAACGACAGTAAAATTGGTTTGTCTATCATGGTGGCAACACAATACAAATAAGAACATTCAACATATACAATAATACAATTATATACATATGTTTAGTTAAACTAATGAAAATAATATAAAAACAAAATTAATAATTCAATAACTGATTTTTTTTGCGTAACAATGAGGTTGTCTCATATTTTTTTTAATTTTGATCAAAATTAATTGCATTTTAAGAGTTAATAACGACAGTAAAATTGGTTTGTCTCTCATGGTGGCAACACAATACAAATAAGAACATTCAACATATACATATGTTTAGTTAAACTATTGAAAATAATATAAAAACAAAATTAATAATTCAATAACTGATTTTTTTGCGTAATAATGAGGGTGTCTCATATTTTTTAATTTTGATAAAAATTAATTGCATTTTAAGAGTTAATAACGACAGTAAAATTGGTTTGTCTATCATGGTGGCAACACAATACAAATAAGAACATTCAACATATACAATAATACAATTATATACATATGTTTAGTTAAACTAATGAAAATAATATAAAAACATAATTAATAATTCAATAACTGATTTTTTTTGCGTAACAATGAGGTTGTCTCATATTTTTTAATTTTGATCAAAATAATTGCATTTTAAGAGTTAATAACGACAGTAAAATTGGTTTGTCTATCATGGTGGCAACACACTACAAATAAGAACATTCAACATATACAATAATATAATTATATACATATGTTTAGTTAAACTAATGAAAATAATATAAAAACAAAATTAATAATTCAATAACTGATTTTTTTGCGTAACAATGAGGTTGTCTCATATTTTTTAATTTTCATCAAAATTAATTGCATTTTAAGGGTTAATAACGACAGTAAAATTGGTTTGTCTATCATGGTGGCAACACAATACAAATAAGAACATTAAAAATATACAATAATACAATTAAATACATATGTTTAGTTAAACTAATGAAAATAATATAAAAACAAAATTAATAATTAAATAACTGATTTTTTTGCGTAACAATGAGGTTGTCTCATATTTTTTTTAATTTTGATCAAAATTAATTGCATTTTAAGGGTTATTAACGACAATAAAATTGGTTTGTCTATCATGGTGGCAACACAATACAAATAAGAACATTCAACATATACAATAATACAATTATATACATATGTTTAGTTAAACTAATGAAAATAATATAAAAACAAAATTAATAATTCAATAACTGATTTGTTTTGCGTAACAATGAGGTTGTCTCATATTTTTTAATTTTGATCAAAATTATTTTTTTTTTTTTTTTTTTTTTTTATATTTACTCCACACAGGAGGCCCTGAAGAAAATAATTTCCCTCAGGGCCTATGTCATCGTTGGGGATGCTGTGTGGAGGGTCTTTTTGTGGAGAGGAAGGAGTGAACATGGGTCTTGAAGAGTCCCATGTTGTAGGAGGGAGGAAACACAGAGGCCGGCAGTTCGTTCCAGAGCCGAGCTGTTGAACTTAAGAACGAATCGTAGAAGCGACCCGTTCTCATGTGACAAGTGTCAACTGTGTACAAATGTTGGGCGCGCGTTTGGCGTGTATCCCGACTACGCACCGGCGCCGAAGGGATCAATGACGCTAGTTCCTCAGAGCATCTTCCATTGGAATACCGATAGAACAAGGACAGCATACCTACCCGACGTCTGTGCTCTAAAGATTGCAGTCCGTTTGTTAAGATTGGGGAATCTATCAAACGGACCGCCCGTTTCTGCACAGAGTCAAGGGTTTTTTTCAGGTATTTTGGGGCTCCAGACCAGAGATGGCTGCCAAATTCGACAGTAGGGCGCACTTGCGATTTGTACAGGGTGAGCAGTTGTGTACTATTAAAGTATCTGCGGGCCCTGTACAGTACGCCCAGCTTCTGAGAGGCCAACTTTACTCTGGCTTCGATGGAGCCCCCGTACCTGAGCTGGTCACTTATAGTTACACCAAGCATATCAATGGAAGGCCTGTTCGGAAGATTGCTTCCGTTGAAGGAGACTAGATTATCATTTGGATCGCTTTTAGACGTAATCAGACAGGATTGGGTCTTTGAAACATTAAATTCGACGAGATTATTTTTACCCCAGGAGGAAATACTCTCGAGATAACCGTCCATTCTCTGCTTCAAAGCCCTCCGAGCCGTTGGAGTTTGTGTGCCCTTTGGGGGCTTGTCAAACAAAAAGCTATCATGAACTGTACTGTCATCCGCGTAACAATGAATCGGTGCACATGTCAAAAGGTCATTGATGTGCAACAAAAACAAAGTCGGAGACAGAACCGATCCCTGTGGGACGCCAGCATTTATGGAGTGCGAGGAAGAGGTGAAACCGTCAGCAACCGCCTGAATCGACCTATCCCTTAAAAAGTCAACAATCCACGTACACAGGGATGCGGGAAGTCCGTAAGAATGCAATTTGTTGACAAGTCCTCGGTGCCAGACCCGGTCAAAGGCCTTGGATATGTCTAGTGCGACCGTTTGGGTCTCACCGTGACGTTCCAGGCACCGCCCCTAAACATGCGTCACATACGCGAGAAGATCACCGCACGAGCGGTTCCGCCGGAATCCGTATTGACGGTCGTTGATAATTTTGTTCTTCTCGAGGTATGTGAGCAGTTTGTCGTTGATCACACGTTCCATCACTTTGGACAGAACTGATGTGATCGCTATGGGGCGGTAGTTGGCCGGGTTGGAGCGGTCACCTTTCTTGGGAATAGGGTGAATTACCGCTTTTTTCCAACCAGAGGGCACAGTGCCACACTTCAGGGACATTTTGAAGAGCTTTGTCAAAACTGGAACTATTTCCGCAGCACACCTCTGCAATACCAAGGCAGGTATTCCATCAGGTCCACTAGCTTTGTTAACATCGAGCCCCCGTATGACGTGGAGTACATCCCGATGCCGGATCCTCAGCTTTTTCATATAGAAGCCGCAGTGAGGAACCGACGGCGGAACAGCACCCCCGTCGTCGAGGGTCGAGTTTTCCGCAAACATTTTCCCTAAAAGGTTTGCCTTTTCGGTGGCGGTGTTTGCTAGTGAGCCGTCAGGTCTGGTAAGAGGTGGCAAACTGGGTTTGCAAAAATTTCGACCTATTGAGCCCGCAAGCGACCAGAATGCTCTGCTGCCATGCGGGCAGGCAGCCAGCTTTTTGCTGATCTGCAGGTCGTGTTCGAATTTTGATCTATTGATGATTCTCTTGCATTCCTTTGCCGATTTGTTGTATGCTGATCTGCTTTCGGGCGTTCGAGATGTGTTGTAGGCTCGGTAAGCCGCGTTTTTTCGTCGAACTGCTTCGGAGCATTGTCGACTGAACCACGGCTTTGAGCCCACACCAGTTTCTTTAGTAGTCGATTGTATGAAGCCATCCATCGCCGATTTGATGACTTCACCAATCTCCTGGGCACATCTTGAAGGGTCCGAAGTCCGAAAACAAACAGCTGACCACGGAAAAGCATTGAAATGGGCCCGCATACCGAACCAATCTGCTGACCTATAGTGCCACACTTTTCTCCTCAGCCTCTCATTGGTTGGTCTGAGGCTAACGGGGATTGATGTCGTCACTAGGCAGTGGTCAGATGATCCCAGAGGCGCTGTGACGTCAATCTTATAACCGTGTGGCACAGTAGTTAAGAATAGGTCTAACAGATTGGAGCGGTGAGTCTGGACATCAGGAACCCTTGTAGGCTCCTGAACCAATTGCTCTAATCCGTAGCAAATGGCAAAGGATTCCGCCTGTCGGCCAGCCGAGTCCGTTGGGCCTGAGAACTTCAACCATGGTTCGTTATGAACGTTGAAGTCCCCCAGAACAACAAACTCGGCCGAAGGGTAGCGGGGCAAGAGATCATCAATAGTATCGCTCAAATGTTTGAAGAGCTCGGAAGTGTCTGATTCGCTATGGTTCGGTGAGCGGTATAGACATGCGTAGAATCTTGCCGTACTGGCGAGATTGACGCGCACCCACATTACGTCGAATCTGGAGTTTTCCAGACTCAATAGTCGCACACAGTTGACGTCAGCTCGACTATAGAGGCAGACTCCTCCTTTCAGCCGGAATTTGCTTGCGAGGGTAAAGCCCGGGCAGTCCAGATAGGAGGAGTCTGGCGGCTCGGCTATCTGAGTTTCGGATAGGAAAAGAAGGTCGGGACGTTGGGACAAAAGATGGTGATGGACGGAATTTAAATTTGTGTGCAGGCCGCGAATGTTGGCAAAATTTACCAACAGTTTTGGCCCGCACAGGGGACGCCTGCTACTCGCCGCTGTAATGATGTTAAGATTGTTGTTTTGTATGTTCATGAATTTAATTAATTTTTTTTTTTTGTAGGTGTAGGAGGTGAAAGGAAAGGTCTGGAAAGGAAAGGTATGAGGGGTGGGTAGGAATCTGGGGTTCAGGCTGTCTAGGAGTGATGAGCGTTTGGTTCCAGCCCACCCACT
The DNA here is from genome assembly GCA_026573805.1 of Hesperophylax magnus. Lineage (NCBI taxonomy): Eukaryota > Metazoa > Arthropoda > Insecta > Trichoptera > Limnephilidae > Hesperophylax > Hesperophylax magnus. The sequence continues at coordinate 269,656 of JAIUSX010000156.1, forward strand.
GCGGTGCTAGGCGATAGGCCGGGAGAGTCCGGCTGGAGAGGGCATCCAATGCGCCCCAAACGCTGCTGCTGGGTCCCCTCCGGTCACGAACCGGCACAACAGCAGTGGCGGGGTTTTTTCACTCGCTGATGGGGCAGCCCACCCTTAGTCGTGAGCCTGAGGGTCGGGCCCCTGTACTATCGAGCGGCCCGGACAGCGGTAACCGGTTGTAAAGGGTCTCCCTCAACCAGCATCTCCCAACCGGCCCGCCACGCAGAAGGTGGGCCGACGCACCCGCCACCAAGACCCGGGCAAACCTTAACCCATGAACCCGGGCACCCCTGCTAAGTCACCAAACGTAGCGAACCACTTGGGGTGACCTGTGGCAGAGGTGTTGGTCATCCAATAAATGGTTCCCAGGGCGGCGGTACCCATTCCCGCCTACCAAATTGCATTTTAAGAGTTAATAACGACCGTAAAATTGGTTTGTCTATCATGGTGGCAACACAATACAAATAAGAACATTCAACATATACAATAATACAATTATATACATATGTTTAGTTAAACTAATGAAAATAATATAAAAACATAATTAATAATTCAATAACTGATTTTTTTTTGCGTAACAATGAGGTTGTCTCATATTTTTTAATTTTGATCAAAATTAATTGCATTTTAAGAGTTAATAACGACAGTCAAATTGGTTTGTCTATCATGGTGGCAACACAATACAAATAAGAACATTCAAAATATACAATAATACAATTATATACATATGTTTAGTTAAACTAATGAAAATAAAATAAAAACAAAATTAATAATTCAATAACTGATTTTCTTGCGTAACAATGAGGTTGACTCATATTTTTTAATTTTGATCAAAATTAATTGCATTTTAAGGGTTAATAACGACAGTAAAATTGGTTTGTCTATCATGGTGGCAACACAATACAAATAAGAACATTCAACATATACAATAATACAATTATATACATATGTTTAGTTAAACTAATGAAAATAATAAAAAAACAAAATTAATAATTCAATACCTGATTTTTTTTTCGTAACAATGAGGTTTTCTCATATTTTTTAATTTTGATCAAAATTAATTGCATTTTAAGGGTTAATAACGACAGTAAAATTGGTTTGTCTATCATGGTGGCAACACAATACAAATAAGAACATTCAACATATACAATAATACAATTATATACATATGTTTAGTTAAACTAATGAAAAAAATATAAAAACAAAATTAATAATTCAATAACTGATTTTTTTTGCGTAACAATGAGGTTGTCTCATATTTTTTAATTTTGATCAAAATTAATTGCATTTTAAGAGTTAATAACGACAGTAAAATTGGTTTGTCTATCATGGTGGCAACACAATACAAATAAGAACATTCAACATATACATATGTTTAGTTAAACTATTGAAAATAATATAAAAACAAAAAAAATAATTCAATAACTGATTTTTTTGCGTAATAATGAGGTTGTCTCATATTTTAATTTTGATCAAAATTAATTGCATTTTAAGAGTTAATAACGACAGTAAAATTGGTTTGTCTATCATGGTGGCAACACAATACAAATAAGAACATTCAAAATATACAATAATACAATTATATACATATGTTTAGTTAAACTAATGAAAATAATATAAAAACAAAATTAATAATTCATTAACTGATTTTTTTGCGTAACATTGAGGTTGTCTCATATTTTTTAATTTTGATCAAAATTAATTGCATTTTAAGGGTTAATAACGACAGTAAAATTGGTTTGTCTATCATGGTGGCAACACAATACAAATAAAAACATTCAACAAATACAATAATATACATATGTTTAGTTAAACTATTGAAAATAATATAAAAACAAAATTAATAATTCAATACCTGATTTTTTTTGCGTAACAATGAGGTTTTCTCATATTTTTTAATTTTGATCAAAATTAATTGCATTTTAAGGGTTAATAACGACAGTAAAATTGGTTTGTCTATCATGGTGGCAACACAATACAAATAAGAACATTCAACATATACAATAATACAATTATATACATATGTTTACTTAAACTAATGAAAATAATATAAAAACAAAATTAATAATTAAATACCAGATTTTTTTTTCGTAACAATGAGGTTTTCTCATATTTTTTAATTTTGATCAAAATTAATTGCATTTTAAGAGTTAATAACGACAGTAAAATTGGTTTGTCTATCATGGTGGCAACACACTTCAAATAAGAACATTCAACATATACAATAATACAATTATATACATATGTTTAGTTAAACTAATGAAAATAATAAAAAAACAAAATTAATAATTAAATACCTGATTTTTTTTTCGTAACAATGAGGTTTTCTCATATTTTTTAATTTTGATCAAAATTAATTGCATTTTAAGGGTAAATAACGACAGTAAAATTGGTTTGTCTATCATGGTGGCAACACAATACAAATAAGAACATTCAACATATACAATAATACAATTATATACATATGTTTAGTTAAACTAATGAAAATAATATAAAAACAAAATTAATAATTCAATAACTGATTTTTTTTGCGTAATAATGAGGTTGTCTCATATTTTTTTAATTTTGATCAAAATTAATTGCATTTTAAGAGTTAATAACGACAGTAAAATTGGTTTGTCTATCATGGTGGCAACACAATACAAATAAGAACATTCAACATTTACATATGATTAGTTAAACTAATGAAAATAATATAAAAACAAAATTAATTATTCAATAACTGATTTTTTTTGCGTAACAATGAGGTTGTCTCATATTTTTTAATTTTGATCAAAATAATTGCATTTTAAGAGTTAATAACGACAGTAAAATTGGTTTGTCTATCATGGTGGCAACACAATACAAATAAGAACATTCAACATATACAATAATACAATTATACACATATGTTTAGTTAAACTAATGAAAATAATAAAAAAACAAAATTAATAATTAAATACCTGATTTTTTTTGCGTAATAATGAGGTTGTCTCATATTTTTTTAATTTTGATCAAAATTAATTGCATTTTAAGAGTTAATAACGACAGTAAAATTGGTTTGTCTATCATGGTGGCAACACAATACAAATAAGAACATTCAACATATACAATAATACAATTATATACATATGATTAGTTAAACTAACGAAAATAATATAAAAACAAAATTAATTATTTAATAACTGATTTTTTTTGCGTAACAATGAGGTTGTCTCATATTTTTTAATTTTGATCAAAATAATTGCATTTTAAGAGTTAATAACGACAGTAAAATTGGTTTGTCTATCATGGTGGCAACACAATACAAATAAGAACATTCAACATATACAATAATATAATTATATACATATGTTTAGTTAAACTAATGAAAATAATAAAAAAACAAAATTAATAATTAAATACCAGATTTTTTTTTCGTAACAATGAGGTTTTCTCATATTTTTTAATTTTGATCAAAATTAATTGCATTTTAAGGGTTAATAACGACAATAAAATTGGTTTGTCTATCATGGTGGCAACACAATACAAATAAGAACATTCAACATATACAATAATACAATTATATACATATGTTTAGTTAAACTAATGAAAATAATATAAAAACAAAATTAATAATTCAATAACTGATTTTTTTGCGTAACAATGAGGTTGTCTCATATTTTTTTTAATTTTGATCAAAATTAATTGCATTTTAAGAGTTAATAACGACAGTAAAATTGGTTTGTCTATCATGGTGGCAACACAATACAAATAAGAACATTCAACATATACATATGTTTAGTTAAACTATTGAAAATAATATAAAAACAAAATTAATAATTCAATAACTGATTTTTTTGCGTAATAATGAGGTTGTCTCATATTTTTTTAATTTTGATAAAAATTAATTGCATTTTAAGAGTTAATAACGACAGTAAAATTGGTTTGTCTATCATGGTGGCAACACAATACAAATAAGAACATTCAAAATATACAATAATACAATTATATACATATGTTTAATTAAAAAAAATGAAAATAATATAAAAACAAATTTAATAATTCAATAACTGATTTGTTTTGCGTAACAATGAGGTTGTCTCATATTTTTTAATTTTGATAAAAATTAATTGCATTTTAAGGGTTAATAACGACATTAAAATTGGTTTGTCTATCATGGTGGCAACACAATACAAATAAGAACATTCAAAATATACACATATATACATATGTTTAGTTAAACTAATGAAAATAATATAAAAACAAAATTAATAACTCAATAACTGATTTTTTTTTGCGTAACAATGAGAGTGTCTCATATTTTTTAATTTTGATCAAAATTAATTGCATTTTAAGAGTTAATAACGACAGTCAAATTGGTTTGTCAATCATGGTGGCAACACAATACAAATAAGAACATTCAAAATATACAATAATACAATTATATACATATGTTTAGTTAAACTAATGAAAATAATATAAAAACAAAATTAATAATTCAATAACTGATTTTCTTGCGTAACAATGAGGTTGACTCATATTTTTTAATTTTGATCAAAATTAATTGCATTTTAAGGGTTAATAACGACAATAAAATTGGTTTGTCTATCATGGTGGCAACACAATACAAATAAGAACATTCAACATATACAATAATACAATTATATACATATGTTTAGTTAAACTAATAAAAATAATAAAAAAACAAAATTAATAATTCAATACCTGATTTTTTTTTCGTAACAATGAGGTTTTCTCATATTTTTTAATTTTGATCAAAATTAATTGCATTTTAAGGGTTAATAACGACAGTAAAATTGGTTTGTCTATCATGGTGGCAACACAATACAAATAAGAACATTCAACATATACAATAATACAATTATATACATATGTTTAGTTAAACTAATGAAAATAATATAAAAACAAAATTAATAATTCAATAACTGATTTTTTTTGCGTAACAATGAGGTTGTCTCATATTTTTTAATTTTGATCAAAATTAATTGCATTTTAAGAGTTAATAACGACAGTAAAATTGGTTTGTCTATCATGGTGGCAACAAAATACAAATAAGAACATTCAACATATACATATGTTTAGTTAAACTATTGAAAATAATATAAAAACAAAATTAATAATTCAATAACTGATTTTTTTGCGTAATAATGAGGTTGTCTCATATTTTTTAATTTTGATCAAAATTAATTGCATTTTAAGAGTTAATAACGACAGTAAAATTGGTTTGTCTATCATGGTGGCAACACAATACAAATAAGAACATTCAAAATATACAATAATACAATTATATACATATGTTTAGTTAAACTAATGAAAATAATATAAAAACAAAATTAATAATTCAATAACTGATTTTTTTGCGTAACATTGAGGTTGTCTCATATTTTTTAATTTTGATCAAAATTAATTGCATTTTAAGGGTTAATAACGACAGTAAAATTGGTTTGTCTATCATGGTGGCAACACAATACAAATAAGAACATTCAACAAATACAATAATATACATATGTTTAGTTAAACTATTGAAAATAATATAAAAACAAAATTAATAATTCAATACCTGATTTTTTTTGCGTAACAATGAGGTTTTCTCATATTTTTTAATTTTGATCAAAATTAATTGCATTTTAAGGGTTAATAACGACAGTAAAATTGGTTTGTCTATCATGGTGGCAACACAATACAAATAAGAACATTCAACATATACAATAATACAATTATATACATATGTTTACTTAAACTAATGAAAATAATATAAAAACAAAATTAATAATTCAATAACTGATTTTTTTTGCGTAACAATGAGGTTGTCTCATATTTTTTAATTTTGATCAAAATTAATTGCATTTTAAGAGTTAATAACGACAGTAAAATTGGTTTGTCTATCATGGTGGCAACACACTACAAATAAGAACATTCAACATATACAATAATACAATTATATACATATGTTTAGTTTAACTAATGAAAATAATAAAAAAACAAAATTAATAATTAAATACCTGATTTTTTTTTCGAAACAATGAGGTTTTCTCATATTTTTTAATTTTGATCAAAATTAATTGCATTTTAAGGGTTAATAACGACAGTAAAATTGGTTTGTCTATCATGGTGGCAACACAATACAAATAAGAACATTCAACATATACAATAATACAATTATATACATATGTTTAGTTAAACTAATGAAAATAATATAAAAACAAAATTAATAATTCAATAACTGATTTTTTTTGCGTAACAATGAGGTTGTCTCATATTTTTTTTAATTTTAATCAAAATTAATTGCATTTTAAGAGTTAATAACGACAGTAAAATTGGTTTGTCTATCATGGTGGCAACACAATACAAATAAGAACATTCAACATATACATATGTTTAGTTAAACTATTGAAAATAATATAAAAACAAAATTAATAATTCAATAACTGATTTTTTTGCGTAATAATGAGATTGTCTCATATTTTTTTTAATTTTGATCAAAATTAATTGCATTTTAAGAGTTAATAACGACAATAAAATTGGTTTGTCTATCATGGTGGCAACACAATACAAATAAGAACATTCAAAATATACAATAATACAATTATATACATATGTTTAGTTAAACTAATGAAAATAATATAAAAACAAAATTAATAATTCAATAACTGATTTGTTTTGCGTAACAATGAGGTTGTCTCATATTTTTTAATTTTGATAAAAATTAATTGCATTTTAAGGGTTAATAACGACATTAAAATTGGTTTGTCTATCATGGTGGCAACACAATACAAATAAGAACATTCAAAATATACACTTATATACATATGTTTAGTTAAACTAATGAAAATAATATAAAAACAAAATTAATAATTAAATAACTGATTTTTTTGCGTAACAATGAGGTTGTCTCATATTTTTTTAATTTTGATAAAAATTAATTGCATTTTAAGGGTTATTAACGACAGTAAAATTGGTTTGTCTATCATGGTGGCAACACAATACAAATAAGAACATTCAACATATACAATAATACAATTATATACATATGTTTAGTTAAACTAATGAAAATAATATAAAAACAAAATTAATAATTAAATAACTGATTTTTTTGCGTAACAATGAGGTTGTCTCATATTTTTTTAATTTTGATAAAAATTAATTGCATTTTAAGGGTTATTAACGACAGTAAAATTGGTTTGTCTATCATGGTGGCAACACAATACAAATAAGAACATTCAACATATACAATAATACAATTATATACATATGTTTAGTTAAACTAATGAAAATAATATAAAAACATAATTAATAATTCAATAACTGATTTTTTTTTCGTAACAATGAGGTTTTCTCATAATTTTTAATTTTGATCAAAATTAATTGCATTTTACGGGTTAATAACGACAGTAAAATTGGTTTGTCTATCATGGTGGCAACACAATACAAATAAGAACATTCAACATATACAATAATACAATTATATACATATGTTTAGTTAAACTAATGAAAATAATATAAAAACAAAATTAATAATTCAATAACTGATTTTTTTGCGTAACAATGAGGTTGTCTCATATTTTTTAATTTTGATCAAAATTAATTGCATTTTAAGGGTTAATAACGACAATAAAATTGGTTTGTCTATCATGGTGGCAACACAATACAAATAAGAACATTCAAAATATACAATAATACAATTAAATACATATGTTTAGTTAAACTAATGAAAATAATATAAAAACAAAATTAATAATTAAATAACTGATTTTTTTGCGTAACAATGAGGTTGTCTCATATTTGTTTTAATTTTGATCAAAATTAATTGCATTTTAAGGGTTATTAACGACAGTAAAATTGGTTTGTCTATCATGGTGGCAACACAATACAAATAAGAACATTCAACATATACAATAATACAATTATATACATATGTTTAGTTAAACTAATGAAAATAATATAAAAACAAAGAGGTTGTCTCATATTTTTTAATTTGGATCAAAATTAATTGCATTTTAAGGGTTAATAACGACAGTAAAATTGGTTTGTCGACATCTCCAAAAATGACGATGTTATAAGCTCTCTACGCACTTGGGCAAAACGTGTGCAATGGTGTCTCATGACATCACACGAGACACGATTCAGTACATTTATTCATAGTTTGAATGACAGTGCTGCTGCAGTACTGCCGCGCACGTACAGTGATTTCACACGTTTTTCTGCAAGCCGCAAATATAAAAATTTTGACGGCTTATATCTTGGGTACTATTCGGTATTTAAAAAAATACAGTTCTGTCCTGAGCGTGCTCTAATAATATGATATATTTTATAAAAAAATGTAAAATTTCATTGTAGGAGACAAACTCAGGAGTTCTAACACGGACGATCGATAAAGCCCTATGTCAATACGATATTGAATAAATTCGTGATCTATGATCAGTAACCAATATTCCCTAGTACGGTCAACGATTGATAAGAAATTCCGAAAAAGAGCCCGCCAAATCTTATGCAAAATTACAGTTTTATTAATGAAAATAAAAAAAAAATTATTAATGATAATGAAAATATTTAACTTCACAAAAATTACTGGCTTATTATTTGAAAAAAAATATGAATACGAGTTCATTTGAGCCAATGATCTTTCGGGCGTATTATGACCGTTCGGGCTTAAAAACGATTTTTTTTCACCTAACAAGTTGCTAATAAAGACCTAATTAATTCGCTTTGTAGTGGCAAAAGGTAAATACGGACTGCCGATGCATATTTAGATTAGTATTTAAATACAACATTCCAAATTTATTCATTAGATATAGACGGTTGATTTAATTCAGTGTCCCGGCCTTGTGATCTAGGAGGTTTTGGCTAGACTCCCAAGAGATCACACTAAACACTGCCTCGAGTAACGTAAGTATGCCTATTATCTAGTGCCAGCGCCAGCTCACCGTCCACTAACACTGGTCGACATTTATTTTTTTAAGTGCAGTCCCTTAAGCATAGCTAATTTTTTTATATGTAGGTATTTAGAATCCATAAACACGAAATGAAACAAACGCTTGTGAGTATCTTGAGAGTCTCTCTGCAAGGTCCAGCAATAGTCTGCTACCATAGATAGACTCCACTTTCCTTGGTATCACTTTTCCATAGCCACAATGTCCTGGTGAAATCATTCGCCGTGCTCGTCACTGACATCTCCCATATTTTTGGGGAAAAAATTCAAATGAGAGTGAAGGAAGTGTATTTTTAGTGACATGTTACATCCTATATTTTTATAGGCCATGAGCATTTCAGACACAATGCTGATAAAGTCTTCAGTTTTATGACTTCCAAGAAAGTTCTCGACAACATTCTTGAAGGCTGACCAAGCGGCTAGCTCGACTGGTCTCAACACTGTTATAAAATTCGGATAAGTCAAGACCTGCCTTATTTGTGGTCCCACGAATATTCCTTCGTTAATTTTTGCGTCGCTGATCTTAGGAAACTTTTGCTTTAAGTAGATCATGTCATTTCCATCCTTAGACAAGCCTTTTACAAAAATTTTCATCAAACCAATTTAACGTGTAAGGGTGTAAGTAAGATATCTTTAGATTTTACTAAGGGAGCATGTTAAACATTCTTTGTGCCAGGTTTAAGGTGCTTTCTAGTAGGCCAATCCTTCTTGGCATAATGGTTTTTTCCTGTCTCTGCTGTCCCACTCGCACAGAAAACAAAAATACTTTGTGTATCCCGCTAGCAGTTCTAGTAGGAGCCCTATTATTTTAAGATCACCACATATTTTCCATTCGTATTTTACAGATTTATTTTTGTTAACAGCAGCTTCATGTTGTCATAGTTTTCTTACATGTTTGCAGCATGACCAAGTGGAATGGATGGTCAAAAAATCAAAAAATCAATGATAACTCACGAATAAATCTGATATTATTAATACTCCAGCGTCTGGACGGTGTAGGCCCTGTGATTGGTCAAATTCAAATTGTGTTTAAATAAGACTTTAAAGATTAAGACACGATTTCATACTAAAATAGAATCGCCACATGTAATACGATATTTATTCAAAAATATCGTTTCTGCTCATACAATTTTTGGATAATATCGAAGAAAATATGTTTTAGAAAGTTCATGATCCATTGGATTAATTACATTACAGTGAAAATTATCCACAATTACGTGATTACGTTTGACGTTTGACGAAAAAAGCACGCGTTCATTCAACATGGCCGATACGCACCGCGTCAAAGATAGCCGACAGAGCGCTCCTCTGGCGGTGAAAGAACGAACCGAGGGGCTGGCGCGAATATTTAAATATGCAAAATAAAAAGATTTCTTCTGGAAGTTTATTTAAACTTTGCAATGGCATCGTTTCTAAAACAAACATTTGATTCAACTTAATGACAATAAACAACAACTCTTTGCATGTACGATTTTGAAAAATATTGATATTTAATATTATTTACGTAAATAATAATTTCGCATTATTTTGACAGAACACCGATATGATATACGCGAAAGTATAGGCACTGCCAACCCAATAAAATAACATGAAAGACAATCGGAAGATAGAAACGCTTCGTTGATTGTAAAATTAGCCAACAAATCTCTAATCTGACATGTACTTATATGTATAATAAAACAATCATTTTGCCAGGTATAAATATTTATATAATATATATTAAGGTATTATTCGGAAACGCTGGACAAGGATAATACGAAATATTTTTAAGTAAAACCATCGGATTTACCTTAATTAATATAGAAGGAATCTGAATGCATTCGGTAATTTTTGAATTTTAGCATTTTAATTACGTGAATTAATTAATTATTAATTATTAATTAATCAATTAATTATTAATTATTAATTAATTATTTTTTATTTGTTTTACGTGATTATTCACGTAAAATTAAAATTTGCTTTCGTTGTATTGGATGACAGCCGGAATAATTTATATTGATGACATTTTCTTTTTTTGGTATTCCTGATATGAGTGTCTAGAATTTTTACCATAATTTACTCTATGCAAATATTATTTTGGTATTTTGGTTTCTTTTACAAGTAAGGAAATATTTAAAAAAAAGTTATTATAGGTTAGGATAGGTTAGGTTGGGTTATGCTAGATTAGGTTAGATTAGGTTGGATTAGTATAGTTCAAGTTAGTTTATAGGTAAGGTTAGATTAAGTTGGATTATTATGGGTTAGGATAAGTCAGGTTATGTTAGGTTAGGTAACGTTAGTTTGGGTTATTATGGGTTAGGTTAGGTTGGGTTATTATAGGTTAGGTTGGATTTGTATAGGTTAGGTTAGGTTAGGATAGGTTAGGTTAGGATTGGTTCGGTTAGGTTAGGTTAGGCTAGATTGGATTATTATAGGTTAGGTTAGGATATAGGTTAGGTTAGGTTGGATTATTATAGGTGAGGTAAGCTTAGGTAAGGTTAGATTATTATAGGTTAGGTTGGATTATTTTAGGTTAGGTTAGGACATAGGTTAGGTTGGATTATTATAGGTTAGGCTGGATTATTATAGGTTAGGTTAGGTTATTATAGGTGAGGTTAAATAAAATAATAGTTAAATAAATCATTTGTGCTAAGTAGGCACTATTTTGCCGGAATATTGTATTACATTATATTTTTTTAATTTACGTTTTTCAATTGTCTCTAGCCGCTCATTTCAGGAATACCGACAAAAGAAAATGTTATCAACAGAAATTATTCAGGCTGTCATCCCATACAGCGAAAGCGAATTTTCATTTTACGTAATTAAAAATTAAAAAGCTAAAATTAAAATTTTCCCAAATTCTGTTCGATTCCTTTTATAGTAATTAAGGTAAATCAGAAGGTATTATTTAAAAATATTTCCTATTTTCCGTGACCAGCGATTCCGAATATTTACCTATATTAATTTACCTTTAGCCATTTAGGCAATTATTCGGGAAAGGTAAAGTTTTACCTGAACAACTGTCATTATTATTATGCCTAAACGCCTTCCTGTTCCGTTTTTTAACAATATATACTCACCCTCTCTGTGTGAATGACCTAATATCTACCTATTAAATGTAACTGTTGTTAGTATCACTTAAACTGGGCGAAGCCCAACTAAGTGCCGCCCGCAGGGCCTAGCAGAAAAAAACCCGCGGAGCGGGTTTTTAACTTCTAGTATGAATTAATACACATTTTAATAAAACTTAAAACCCATAAAAACCTGACGTGATAGACAAAAACTAATCACATATCTAAAATCAGCGTGAAATTTCCTGTCAGATTTGGCTACTTTTGTTAAAGGGACAAAAAATGTGTTGACCAGTGTAATTGATTGAGCGACATTATACAAAACCTCATAGGTTTTGCATTTACCCGCCCATCTCCCTGCTTTATGCTTCCTGCTTCTTGCTTGATACTCACTGCTTCCTGCTCCCTGCTCCTTACTTCCTGTTGCCTGCCGGTCGCTCCCTGAGTTAATAATGCCATCACTATTGACAGCGTTGGTCTGCGAGAGATATAAATGCAGTGGAACTGACAGCCGAGATGGCGGTCGATCTTTTGATAAGGTACTGGAGAAATCATATGAGTAACGAGTATCTCTTTCATCGCAATCAACGCTTCTAATGACTTGTCATAAACTTCCTACGGATTTCCGGGGTGCTAAGTTTTTTTTACAGATTTATCGTGACGAAAATGTACAAGATCATCTCGTACAGCCTACACGTATAATATTATAATATTTTTTTCTATTCGTATGATACGACCAACCTGATTTATGTCCCAGAAATTGCCAGTAGTCTAAATTGATTCAGTATTAATTTTTGCCGAATACAATTTAAGGTGAAGCCATAGACATATGAATATTAGTAGACCTGCCCTAAGTGATTAAAAGCGTATTATCCCCACTCCCCATACCGGTTCCATTGAGCCGGCTGGGCTCGCGTATGGCCTCAAATGAAATTTGAAAACGTGACGTCATCATTCTTGTGCGAACTATGGTCGAGGCATCATCGGTTCATTTTACTAAATAACACGGCAAAATTTTGACTTGTACTATGAAAACTGGTAAAAATAGATGTGAAAAAAGAGAATAAACCCAATTGTCGTATTACATTCCATATATAAGCATTATTTTACTTTATTTTAAGCATATTCACATCGTATAATATGAATCAGTTGTTACTATCACATCGAGAAACGTCTGGACGCGAAACACAAAGCTGGTTGGTTGCTGGGAAGTAAATTATGAACATTTATAAAAGTGTCTTAACTAAATACTCTGAAACTAACTACGACTCTGAAAATAGAAGCTGCCTTACTTTGCCGAATTTGGACTTCGCAAATTTGTTCATAACGTGGCGAGTAATTTGCGCTCCCATGTAAAAATGTCTATTCATTCAAAGCAGATTTTACTTTTAAGAAGTAAATGGTGATATTATAATGCGAGATGCCTATTTACTGTCAGATTGATTTATTGACGAATCACAGTCAGCTTCACTCCCTTCGTTCTTCAACAGTTGATTTTACCCCTCGCCCATATCTTCTCGTCTATTAATTCCTATGTCTGTGGGTGAAGCTATAAGTGAAATCGCTATTTAGATTAATCTTTACTACAAATCGGTATAGGTTATCAATACCAAAAATATACTATGGATACATTGAAGCTTGCTCTATCGTTTGGTTTGATAAGAATTAACATTAAATTGTCAATTACGTCATGAAAAATATAAGCGTAAACTACTAAATAGATTTCTTTTTCAAGAGTTTACTGTGAACTCGTATAAGAAACAACTTTTTAAAAATACTGTTATATGGCTATGTTTATTTGCTACCATTTGACTTGATAAACTTTTTTCCGATTTATGAAATTATTCACAAAAAATTAAAATCCACTTTGGCGCTTACGTAATAATTTTTTGAGTGAAAAATTGTATTGAATTCTAGTATTTCGTTAGAAGACTGCGAAGAGCGGCAACGAACAGACGTCAGATATGTGCCGGTTTTTTTAACGGTTTTTTCCTTGTTTAAATAACTTTCGCTAGCAGCATTTTTGGTTCTCAAACCGTGAGGCTATATTTTTCGTGCCCAAAATATTATACCGTCTCTATACATTTTTTTGAAATTCACTTTCGTTTTCTTGAAAGAATGTATAGAATTAATGTATGAAGTGGAAATTAACCCACTACCCGACATCCGATCGAGCTGAAACTCGGCAGATAGACTCGTTGTCGAAGATAATGCATTTTGGTGGCACATATGTGGACATATACGTATTTATCTGAAATTGGATGACATTACAACAGTTAATATACGCAATAAATGACGGTCCTACTAAATTGGGATTTGGCTCAGTTGTTAGCGTGGTTGACTCCAGTCAGTGTTTACTCCTTGGTAAAACAGTTATTTTGTAATTAGGAATCTTGGAAGTGGAAATTAACTCACAACCCGACATCCGATCGAGCTGAAACTCGGCAGATAGACTCGTTGTCGATGATAATACATTTTGGTGGCAATACACACACATGGATATATACGCATTTTTTTGAAAGTTTAATCCTAAGTAAAACCATTTTTAAACACTTTTATTAATAAAAACAGATGTATTAACTTTTTTTGTGTCTCACAGTTTGATTTTAAATCTTAAAATACTACTTGGTAATCGATGGTTTTATTCCTTATTTACCTGAATCAATGATTTTCGTCTCATGGAAAAATGCTTTCCATTTGTATTTATACTAACACTTCAATAATTCGTATTTATAGCTCTATAATTCCTCGATAATTTCTAATACTGAGATTTGTTAGATTAAATTGTTTTTGAAATTGCATTTGTAAAATGGTTTTTATAATGATTCTAGTGAGCCGAGGCAGACGTTATTTTGCCACAGACCGCCTTTATGAAGGGAATTTAAATTTTGGGTTCTTATGTAGTTTTGGATGAGATATCTGAAAAATTAAATTGTCGTTGAAAAAATATTTTTAGATCTCGACAACAGTGCAACATATCGGGTCTAAAACTATTCTATATTTCAAGCTGGAACCAACCATACGCTTTCATTGAAATCGGTTGGGCGGTTTCGGAGATTAGCGTGTACGAACACACTAACATGTTATTTTTATATACTTAGATTATGGTTTTTATTATGGTTTTATCTAAGGTTTTCTTCTGTAGCACATCTTTTTATTAAAAAAATCAATGAAAATATAATATAATAGTTATAGAAAAATATATTTAACATAGGTATGACCGGTCAATGGCTTATTTGGCATTGCGGCTGGGTCCCACCCTGGCGTCGTGAGTTCAATTTATCGCCTGGGTAAGTCCTTCATCGTGACACAAGCAACATTTTCCTCTTAGTGTGATGGTAGTAGGAGATTTTCAAATATTGTCAGGTTATTTGCAATTCGGGAATGTTTGTCTATTTTTAAAAGTATTATAATTAACACTTCCGGCGGGAAGGGTAGTTTAACCTCTTACGCCAGTCCTATTTGAATGTCGAGATTATGCTTTGCTGTCCGATAATTTTATACTTATATTTTATAACAATCTCGGGTTCTCATCTTAGGGTTGTAAGGGTTCCAACTTCCAACTATATGCGTATGTATTTAATGAATTTGAACCAACTTTTCAACTTCTTGTCTTTTGTGTGTTAGAATATTTTATCAAAAGGAAACCCGTAGAACTAGTAGTGCCAAAAAATATAAATGCTTAAATATAGTACTGTACAAACAAATATGTGTTTTATTTAAATGGAATATGTTACATATGATAAAAAAATACATTGTGGTTGCTCTCAAATATCAAGCCACTGAATAATAACCGTGGAAACGGTCTGGCGTTGCCGCTATCTTGGCATCCATTTTATGCTATTGTTTGAATAGAATTTTTTATTGGTATGCCAAGTATTTTATTTATTCATATTAAAACACCAAAGTGTGAAAAATTAAATTCTTACACGAAAAAAAAATCTAAATGTTACCAGAATTAATTTTGTTTTTCTTCTGCTGATAAATAATAGTCAGGTGTGCAAGTTATTTAGTTAGGCTAGGTAGTACTGAAAAGTAATTACCTAGGATCATTGGAAAATGTACAACCGTAAAATGGTTTTCATAAAAATAAACGAAATCATGTAATTGAAATGTAATAGTAGGTACGTAATGATGTAGTTATTATTATTTATCAACAACAATAGACATGCTCGATGACCAATATAATCCTAATTTGAAGAGCAAGAATTTAACGATAAAACGATGCGTAATTTACATGATTTAAATATGTCGTATATTGCAAGTGCTATGCTGACTGTCATTGTAGAAAGTTAATTAAAATGGGAAAAATAATGGGCCTTCCGAAATAATGGGTTTTAAAAATTAGAAAGTGAACTATTCGCTTGTGCATTGGATTGCTTTAATTTTGTAGTTCGAGTCTATACGCCGATGAATCAGAATAGGCAGGATATTATCAATAAGTTTTTCAGCATTTTTATTTTTATTTTTTATTTATTCTTATATAAATTAGTTTTACAAAGGTAAAGTACATTGTCCTCCACGCTAGGAGTTCACCTGTGTTGTGGAGGACTTTTTCAATTGTAAAGTTATATAAATAATAGTAAACAATACAGTGGCGATTAGTTACACAGAGAAACGATAGAAATTAAAATATAATATCGATTTTTACATAGTTTTAACAAAAACAAATGCGAAATATAAAAAATTAAATATTAAAAGGATTGTAGCCAGTTCCATATGTGTTTTTTGTATTCTGTAAGATTAGATGTTTTATATTGTGTTGGAAGTGAATTGTAAAGTTTTATAGCCTGGAATCTGTAGTGTTTTTGTCCAAAGGATGTGTTGGTTTTTGGTATTAGTAGTTGGTGTGCATGTCTTGTTCTAGTATTGAGAGAAGTTTGTGAAGTTTTAAATGTGTTTAGGTTCTTGTAAAGGAAAGTAAGTATTTGTTTAGAATATAATTTTTGAATCTTCAACACTGGGAATTTTTTAAATATGGTTGAAGTGGGTGTTAGTATTGGTACTTTAAGTATTACTTATTACTTACTATTACTTTTGTCTTATAAATAATGTGCTTTTTTTAACGAAGGGATGGTTTCCTGCAATATTAATTAAGGAAGGGGTCGTGAAAGTAAAGCTTTTTTTTGGTTTATAATACCTACTGGATATTATTCACATCGCCTGGAGGCGTTTCCAACCAAATATTAAACAATGTAAATAGATAGAAGGTGAAGATCACTTGAGAATAATAAGTTTAGCATCAAAGTTATAAAATTTCATAGGCATTTCAATAACAGTCTAGTAAAAGAGAGCTTTATAAAAGAGGAGTAGTTTTGTGGCTAGGAAGGTCCAAGGTTGCACACGGGAAGGCAGGAAAGATATTTAGATTGTAGGCTGTAGGGAGGTCGCAAAAGATACTAGCGGCGCACCTGGGCATGCCTTCCGGAGAGATATTACCCCCATTACTTATCCCCGTTGTTTTTATCGGCCGAAGGACGAAACCTCCCCTACATTTTTATAACGCAGAACAAGGTCCTTGCTCGAGTTCTTTGTGCGCCCAACACCAGGCACCGGAATATAATATTATTATTATTATTTCACCGATATTTATCTCCCGGATACGTATTTATATGTTGAATCTAAAACAAGTTTCGAAATTAATACTTTAATGAAGTCAACGAAAATAATTATTAATATTGTTATATTTGTGGTGATCCGCCCTTCTACATTTATACTTACGTTAAAATAATGATGATTTCTTCTGTGTCTGATCTGTAAAATTATGTAAAATCCTGGTCATTGTCCTTCGATTTTCCTAAGCTGTTGGTGGCGCCCTTTAGAAGGCATACCTTAAAAGGAAACCCTAGCTAAGCCTTTTCGATCCCCGTATGGAGCATACAGTAACAAGATCTTAAGAGTTATTTTCGCAATAATGCTCTTTTTCAGCGTTGTGTTTTTTTTGGTTTTGAAATTCATATGAGATATGAACGAGCTATTAATGCATATGTTTGTGGTAATCCAGTTTCGTTTAAATTAGAGTGAGTGATCTCTTTACCATTGAAATTTTTAAAACTTTTCTTATAAAACCGTGCGTTTAATCTACTCTCGTCCCCTACAGTACGCCTAACTCTAATTCAGTAGTAATCACCTGTATTTTTTTTATCCTTCCGACCTTAAATAAATCCGAGGACATGAAATAGTTTCGTTATTGCACAAATTAGTATAGTATAGTACCGGCATGCATAGAGCGTCGGTTTTCGGGGAATTCCCTGCCATCTCAGCTCCGGAGTCGCCTCCATCTGCTTTATTATATATTAATTTTGTTACTCGACACTTAATCTTTTAATGGGAAGGAATGAGAGGGGGGGGAGAAGGGGTAAGCTATATGAACAAAATATTTTTCAAAATACGTTGGCTCCTCCACTGACCAATACGATAACGGTGAATGGTGATCAGAAATCAAACGCTGACTCTGACGCGGCTAGACTATCCCCCACAGCTGGCAACCCATTCAGTTCAGTTTTGTCTATGGACAAGATCACAGCTCCTCTATATTGCTCCGCAATATATTTTTATTTTTAATCCTAAATTATCCTTCAATAATCTTAAAACAGTGCAAAAAATACTCCGAACCATCGGATTGACGTTCACAAACGTTATCTCGGTGTGATCTCACTTATTTTTAGAGAAAAGACTCTTTTTTAGTTTTTAGTAATCCGTTTTGACAAATTTCTTAAATAGTGAAAATTTCTCAAAAACCGTGTTTTCCATAAGTGAAATAATACTCTCAGGGGTGATACCCACCCCCTTCTCTAGTTTTATACCAATATAAAATCCCTTGTGTACCTATTCAGGTAAAAAAATCAGTAAAAAGTGCTAACTGTCAAATAGTAGAGTCCATAGACAATTTAGAGATTTTGGCAAATTTGTGCAAAATACAAGCAATTTGTGCAGTCGAAAATTGTCTTTGGCACAACTCAATAGAGAAAATAGATAGACTGGTAATTCTTTTAACAATCGTGAGGGACCATAGATCCCTCACACTATAAACCATTAACTCGTTAAAAATAATCAGAGTTATTAAAATAATTGACTTTTAAGTGTAAATTTTGAAAACAACTTTTCAACAAAATGGACTCCGATTCTGATGACGACCCCCACTCAGAGGGGATATGGTCTCAGGCTGAGATCATAGGCCGCCTCAGTGCACAGCTAGAGCGCCAACGCAAGGAGATAGAAGAGCTTTCGGTCAAAACTATACCTGGCTACAAATCACCCCATAGGAGCACACAGATTGAGCGCCAGAATATAGCAGACCACGCGCACGTACAGACTGCTCCCGCAGTAAACCCTATGAGTGTTGATAATGTAAATTACCAACAAAGCCACTCGGATGTGCTGACTGCACCAAGGAAGCAAAGCCAATTCGATGTACAGACTGCTCCAAGTAATCAAAGCCTTTCGGATGTGCTGACTGCGACTACCTCAGGCCAGTCCCGTGTTGGGAGTGTGCCCACCCATAAGTCCCCCAACCAAACCAATAGAAAGCGTCCCAGAGGAGAAGATTTTCCTATCGTTGATCAAACTTTAGAACCAACGTCAGCTGACCTCAGCGCCGACAACCTAATCCCTGTTACCTCCCAGCTAGAGGCTATTATGAAAATAATCTCGGAAGGGAAACACAAACTCAACAAAGAAGACCGAACAATCATTATCGGTTCTATCGAGGAAATTAAAAAGCAACTCTTTAACATACTGCTGTCTCACACCCGTGCGGTCTCCAGGGCCCAGGCCTTCGAGCAGGTGATAAACAATAATAAGGAAATGACCGATAAACTCGATCAACTATTGGCTAAAACAGCTGCTTCAACCTTCCCCCCCACCTCCTCCGCCTTCCCTCCGCCACCCCCTAAGAGAACCTATGCCGGTGCTGCCTCTGGTGCCCCAGCGTCTAAAACCCTCACGGTGGACGGATACGAAAGACCGGTTCCCCCCAGACAACCGACTGTACTCTTCTACCCGATTGTTCCGGAGGGGAAGACTTCTGAAGAACTGGAGAAAAACCTAACATCAATTCTTGATCCTAGGAAGGACGGGTTTCAAGTGGTCCGCACCAGGAAAATCAAGGGCGCTGGCATCGCTGTCCAAACCACTTCGCCAGGAGGAATACAAAACATTAAGAAAGTGGAGGGGAAACTGTCTGCCAAAGGCATAAAAATTGTGGCTCCCCAAGGTCGCCTGCCTAAGATTGTAATATACGATGTACCCAGAGGTTAACCGCCCACAGATGGATCCCTTTTTAAAGAAATTTTCCTCAATAATATCGAAGGAAAATCAAGTGTTTCTCTAGACGACCATACGCGCACCATGCGTAGGGTATCCCTTTTCGGGAAAAAAGATTCCAGCACTATGAACATGATAGTGACATGTCACCCGGAGGTTCGCAAAATTTTAATTGACAACGGATACTGTTTTCTTGGATGGAACGCCTGTAGAGTTCGGGATTTCCTGGGAGCAACGCGCTGCTTTAAGTGCCACCTATATGGACACATAAGCAAGGCCTGCTCACAGGAAAAAATCACATGCCGTCACTGTGCGCTTATAGGTCACAATATTGAGGATTGCCCCAAAAAGACAGTGCCCGGCATCTGTGCTACCTGCACTAAATTTAAAAAACCTGCGAACCATAACACGGGTGATAGGACGTGCCCGGCCCAAAAGGCTGCCATAGAATCGCAAGTCCGCATGACCGATTATGGCCTTTAACTCTCTTCTCTCCATAGGTCAGATTAACCTACAGAGGTCCCGGGCTGCCACCCTGGAGGCGCTGCAGTCCATGTCTGACCTACACATAGACATCCTGCTTATTCAGGAGCAGTACACCTGGCGAGGGAAAACTCCTGTAAGTCATCCGGGTCTGGTCCTCGAGACGGGCAGCTCCCCGGGGGCGGGTGTCCTGGTTAACTCCACGTTAATAAGCCCCCTCCTCCTGGTGGGTCTGTCCAACGAGTATCAGACCTGTGTATCTATTAGATTTGGAAAAACTGAGATCTTCCTGATCTCAGTCTATTTTAAGTATGGGAACCCGGTTGGACCGCATATCTTGAGCCTGACGCGCGCCCTAAACGCGCTTAAAGGACGTAACATAGTTATTGGAGGAGACTTTAACGCTCGCTCCCCGATTTGGTTCGATCAAGATGTAAGATTTAGGACGGAACGATCAGACGCCGTAGAAGATTTTATTGCGGCGCAAGGTCTTATTGTATTAAATGAGCCTAACTCATTATACACTTTTTCGAATACCAGCGGGGAGAGCAACATAGATCTAACTCTCTGCTCTGGATCTGTTGCGGCCAAGATATCGCATTGGAAGGTACATGAATGCGCAATAGCCTCCGATCATAGGCTCATTACCTTTACTGTGGGTGTCAAAAAGACCGGGACTCCAAGATCCTCTTGGAGTTTCAAAACCACTATGGCGAATTGGGATAGCTTTGGGGCGGCGCTACGCGACACTTTAAGGGGCTTCCATGACGTAGCAGCAAGAGATCCGGACAATTTGGGGAATTTTTTCAATGCAGCGGTAGTGTCGGCTGCAGAGGCCTCCTTGGGAAGAGTAAACCCAAGGAGGACCATAAAGACTCCTTGGTGGTCGCCTGAGCTGACTTTGCTGAAGGGGGCCTACAAGAAGGCCTACAGGGCGATGGGTGCTACCAGGCGCGGCAGCTTTACGGAGGAGGAGATCGCTGCCCGCAAGGGACGCCTCAGCGCCGCGCGTAGAACCTTCAAGTTGGCCGTTCTCTCGGCAAAACGAGCTAACTGGCATAATTGGGTTAAAGAAATAGGTAACGCCAACCCGTGGGAAATCCACAGCGCCTTTGAGAAATCCGGAAAAGGCTCTGAACGGTATCTTTCAAGCGTAATCAATAATTTAGAGGGAAGGGACGTTGAGACAGTGGATGTGGCGTCCACTCTCAATACACTTCTGGGAAAGTTAGTACCCGTAGACTCAGTAGTTGGGGAAAGCGACCACCACAAACAGATCAGAAATCTGTCAAGGATTCCGCCGAGTACCCTCTCCCAGGAGGACAAGTTGCGCCTTACTAGAGAAGAAATGGATATCATAATAAAGGGTTTAGGTCCCAAGAAGGCACCTGGGCATGATAGAATCAATGGAATAATCGTGAAGAATGTATGGCTCTATGCCCGGGAGGAGTTCTTCCAGGTCATGGAGACGTGCTTGCGAAGAGGAGTCTTCCCTTCGGAATGGAAGAGGGGAGTGCTTAAGATTATACCAAAGGGGTTCGACAAACCACGCTCTGACGTTAAAGCCTACCGCCCGATCACCTTGCTGCCTATAATGGGTAAGGTCCTCGAAAAACTGATCAGAGAACGCCTGCGTCGGACTCTCTCCACCCCCAGCCCGAGCCAGTTCGGTTTTGTCCCCGGTAAATCTACAGAGCACGCCCTTATGCATGCGCTTGAATGGGTGAAGGTTCGGCCTGAGAGGTATGTGGTGGGAATCTTTTTAGATATCACAGGTGCCTTCGATCATGCGTGGTGGCCGATGATACTTACCAAGCTCAAAAGTAGAAACTGCCCCCCGAGGCTCTTTAAAATTTGCTCCGATTTCTTCAACGACAGAACCATTATACTCACTTTCGGTGACTTTGTCATCGAACGTGAGGTGGATATGGGTTGCCCACAAGGGTCGGTATTGGCCCCCGAATTTTGGAATATTGAGTTTGATGATTCCTCCAGGCTGCCCTTGCCTGCTGGATGTATCTCGGTTGACTACGCTGATGATAAATTATTCTTGGTTGCGGGGAACAGCAGGAGAGAACTGGAAAGAAAGGCAGGGGAAGGTTTAAACATGATCCTCCAATGGGGGAAGAGAAATAGACTGAACTTCGCTCCCCAAAAAACCATGGGTCTCCTGATGAAAGGATTTCTGAGTAGAGAGAGAAATCCGACCATCAAAATGGGAGATACCAGAATCAAGTTTGTCGAGACAGTAAAATATCTTGGAGTCACTTTAGATCGATCGTCCTCTTTCTTAGCCCATGTTAAGAAAGTCTCCACCGAGGCCCAGGCCCTTTTTCTGAAGCTGAGGAGAATCTCCACCACGGAATGGGGATTAAGGACACCAGCGATCCGTCTCCTATACAGGGGGGTATTCGTGGCGCAAGTCACCTATGCCGCCTGCGTCTGGGAACATCGTCTGGATAATGCCCTCATACTCTCGGCTCTCAAGAGGGGACAGCGAACTCCCTTGTTGGCACTTTCTGGTGCCTATAGAACAGTTGCTTCGGACGCACTTCCAGTGTTGGCAGGTGTCTTGCCAATCGATCTAGAGATTAGGGAGGTGCTCACTAAGAAAAAGCTGACCAGGGGTCTCCCGGCCAACCACCTCGGTATTACGATTACACCAGGCGGTGCCGGGACCCTACCAGGCCGACTTAAACAAATGCGAGAGCTGACACTCAACGAGTGGCAATCTCGGTGGGATAGGTCGAATAAGGGAAGATGGACCTTCTCCTTCTTCCCTTCAGTTAAACTCAGAATGGAAGGGGCGTTCATTAATATGGACCACTATATGGTTCAATTACTGTCGGGCCATGGGGAATTCAGGGGGAGACTTCACAGACTCTCCCTGTCACCCCATCCCAACTGTGCCTGCGGCAGTACGGACCAAACCGCCGAGCACATTCTGTGGCACTGTGAGATTTTGATGGATGCCAGAGATGAATTACTGAAGGGTTTGGATGTTATTACGAGACCGGTTTGGACTACCGATCTCGTTTCGAATAAAGTGAATTTTGAATGCTTGCGGAAATTTACGAAGACATGGGTTGAAAGATGGTCGGTTTTGAGAGTCGAGGATTAGCTAATTCAGCACCCAGGTGTATAAGCTCCTGAATCTTAGGTACACGCTATTCTTTACTCTTTTACCTTTACGCACTGATCTTCTTTTGTACAATGTTACCTTTATGCACTAATTATCTCTCCCTTAACCTTATATGTACCAAATTTTTCCTTGCTATCCACCTTTTAGCCTGACCTCACCGATGCACCCAATCTACTGATCCCCGTCAACTCGTGTACCGGCCGTGAAGCAAACTGATCTCCGTTATACTACCTGTCTGACACAGCTATTTTCATAGCTAAGAAATTTATTTCTTATTTGATGCATCTTACAGGAGTCCTCGTCATCAGCTCATCCTCACCGATCACTAATTTTGGCAACATCTGTAATTTGGTCATACATCCATCGTTCGCTTTACTAATCTTGTTTTAAATTGTTTCCCTCCCAAAATCTTCTCTTTTCCTCCATCCATCTCGTTCCAATTAATCTTTCTTGTCTTTTTCTAATTGTAGGATTGACATATTAGTTCTTACACCAGTACGTAGAATGAGAGTGTTCTTGCTCCAGATAAGACTGAACTATTTGTTCTGTTTTGTCCTACTCCCCTTATGGGCGTGGATCTGAACCTCGTCCCCGCGCACTGACTACCGGGCTTCCCCTGAAGAGGCGTTTCTTACTGACCAAACGCGCTACCCCTGAGGACGGTGGGAGGTCAGAAGGATGTCCGATTCGAACTAGGAAACCTTCCGCCCCGCCTCCGACAACCCGACGCTACTTAAACTCCCTAGGGTCTTCGGGTTCCTACCCATCTGTTCCCAGTTACACTTTCGTCAAGGCTCCATCGGGAAATCGGCTTAAGGGCGCGGTACCCGAAACTCGCATCGGACAGCCTGATCACAGTCTCACCCAACTCTGGACTGCCGAGAGGGAAGTTCTTAGCTCCTCTCTCAGATGTATCTTAGTTCATACCATTTTAAATATAATGTTCTGACTTTTCTATTCAAGTGCATTATGTACACAAAACTGGTTTTGGCGGACCTAGTGTCCTCCTATGTGTTTTATTCTTCATCCCTATATCCACTAATCAAAAGGTAAGCATTTACTAATACTATACTAACCTGTACATAACCAAGCACTTGCATACTGCTTGCTAACAACGTATGCGGGGACATTCGAGGTTTAGCTTCGTTCTTTAAATGTAGAGTCGTTCATGAAAAAAAAATTAGAGTCCATGCTAGTGCCCTGAAGGGGTAACCATAAGTTACCTATACCGGGGCGGGTAAGTGGTGGGATCCTCGAATGGCAACCCATTTCATAAAGGTACTCTGACCTATGCGGATCTGTTCACGTCCGAGAGAAAGCGAATTAAGTCATCACGCCATTTTCGAAATCACTCCAACGCCCATACCTCCGGACGATCTACTTAACGGACTTTAGATCGGAAGGTAATTGCATCCCATATCATGATGCTAACGCGGAAAGTGTGTCGTGTAGGTTTCGTCTGATGAAGCTCAAACTCCCACGTGCCGTCAGACCTAAACTCCACCTCAAAGAAGCTGCTGTAATTCCGCCAAGGGAGCGTTCCAGTTTGCTTACATCAGCTTCCCGGTTGACACCATTGGATAATGTGATAGCGCTGCGGACTTATTCTCACGTGATATCACGTCGCCGCCCCCTCCACGTGGATTTTACAGACACCCAAAGGTATCTCCATCCTAGACGCCCCGACTGCGAACCATGTTCCCGTTCATTACCAGGTGGCATCACAATTTTCATTCCACTCTCGCGCCCATCACTCAACACGGTACCGTCAGAGGGAATAGTTTTCAACATCCCGTTGGTCCGTTCCGTCCGCGTTGGCAACCCCTATCACATGATAGCGTGAGAAAAAAATCCTTCTGACTAGTCCATATTTGTGGGATACGAATTTGCATCGTCACTATCAGACATTAACCAACTACGAAGTTTAAGCGAGGCTTAAATTCGGGAATGAGGTAAGGTTTGCGAATGATACTACCGAGATAATATCGGTCTTGTTGGGGAATCCTGAAAAATTGACATGTTGTTTTATATACATATTAAAATGGATTAGTGGTAATTGTTAGTCGACAGATGTCAGCATCGCTCGTTCTAAGTTAAACTGAAACACCTCAATTGGAAATGGAAAACACTTACCAAGCTCCTACCGCTAAATAGCAACATCCAGGTGGGAATTTACACAACCATTGCTCTTGGGTGGAGCGCCCCATAATTACTACTAGATTTATCCTGAGATGGTAACCTAATATTGATGGATTTAAATTTCCCGCCCTTTTGTAGTAACTCTAACTTGACCTTGTTGTAGGTAGAATATATGTACTCCTCTTCTCTTCTGTGACATTGCAAAGCGAGTGTATAACAAATGTACTTCTTATCAGTTAATATAAGCAAATCATACAAAATAAGAGTTTATTTCTGTTTAAATCATTAGGTTATGGGCCCAGATGACCCAGAGGCATTCAGTGAAAGTTTTTTCTAATAAACTAGCAGTGAAAAAAGGACTATTAGTAAAACATAACCTCCGCAGTGAAAACATAACCTCTACTCCAAAAACAAAATAGTGACTTTCTCGAATCATATTTCAAAGTGTTTTTGTGTTTGAACTCTGTGTTTTCATACATAAAAATGGCAACAAACAGTTCATTGGCATTAATCGAAAAGTTAACCGGCCGTGAAAACTATGCGACATGGCAATTCGCAGTGAAAACCTACCTACAACACGAGGAATTGTTGGATTGTATTAAAACAACTGACACATTTACAGTGATTGATACGAAAAAGACACAAAAGCAAAAAAAAAAATTATTCTACTTGTCGATCCTATTAATTATGTACACATAGAAGTAGAAATTACGGCAAAAGGAGTATGGGATAAATTGGCAGCGGCATTTGATGATTCCGGGTTGACACGCCGGGTTGGTTTTCTGCGTGATTTGTGTAATAACTCGCTCAGTGCATGTAAAAGTATTGAAGAATATGTGAGCAAAATAATGTCGACAGCTCACAAGCTCCGCAATATTGGCTTCAAAGTGGACGATGAGTGGCTCGGGACTTTGCTGCTCTCCGGTCTGCCCGACTCATATCAGCCAATAATTATAGCAATTGAAAGCTCTGGCACGAAGATAACTGCAGATTCTGTTAAAGCAAAATTATTGCAAGATGTGAGAAATTATGAAAACAACACAACAGCCTTCGCAGTAAATAAAAGGTTTCATAACAATGACAAGAATCAAACCAAGGGTCCGAGATGTTATTCCTGTAACAAATATGGCCACAAGAGCCCTGAATGTAAATCAAAACCCAAAAACAAGGTACAGAAACCTACCTCATCCTATGCTGCTGTGTTTATCGCATCGTCTAATTATGATGACGCCTGGTACATAGACTCAGGCGCCTCAGCTCATATGACGAAGAACAAGAATCTCTTTCAAAAGGAATCAACTCCTGTAATAAAGAACATTAGAGTTGCAGACAATAAAGTGTTATCTGTGCAAAGCTCGGGAGAAGTGAGTTTAGATGTTTATAATGACAAAGGCCAAGAAAATAAGATTCTGTTTACAAATGTTCTACATGTCCATGGACTAGCAACTAACCTGCTATCTGTGAGTCAAATTATTCGAAATGGTGGCCAAGTAAAATTTGATAACTCCGGCTGTGTCATATTGAACAGCAAGCATCAAATAGTAGCAACTGCAAGTATTGTTAACAACATGTACCGGCTGAACATGCCTGGAGGGCATGCTCACATGACTAATGTTGAAGAACAAGATGCTTACCTGTGGCACCAAAGAATGGGGCATCTGAATTTTCACAGTTTAATGAAAATGGCTGAAAATACTAAACATGTAACTTTTCTAAACAAAACAGAAAATCTGACATGTATAACCTGCAAGGAAGGTAAACAGACACGATTACCTTTTAAAAGTGAAGGATCAAAGGTTAGCAAACCCCTAGAATTGATTCACTCTGACATATGTGGGCCAATGGAAACCCAATCTCTTGGTGGTGCAAGATACATTATAACTTTTCTCGATGACTACTCAAAGAAAATTTTTGTATACTTTCTCCACAACAAAACTGAAGCTCTTGGAAAATTTAAAGAATTTAAACAAGAAGTTGAGAATCAACTGGATACTCATATAAAGATTCTTCGGACAGACAATGGCCTAGAATACGATAACAAAATTTTTTCCGATTTCCTGAAAAGTGCTGGAATCATACACCAGACAACCACACCGTACACACCTGAACAGAATGGTACAGCGGAACGCATGAATAGAACACTGGTGGAAAGAGCAAAGTGTATGCTTCTCAATGCTGAACTGCCAAAGTTATATTGGGCTGATGCAATACACACTGCCGCTTATATCATCAATCGTTCTCCAACGAGATCCTTGTTGTTCAAAACTCCCATGGAAAAATGGTTTGGCCTGAAACCAAATGTGAATCATATGCGTATATTTGGATGTGAGGCAATGGTTCACCTGCCTAAAGAAAAGCGCAAGAAATGGGATCCAAAAGCACAAAAGATGATCTTCATCGGATACTGTGACCACACAAAAGGTTATAGATTCATACTGCCGAATTCCAGAAAAGTAATAAAAAGTAGAGATGCTACATTTCTTGAATCTTCTGTGAAAAAAGACTTCGTTCCTTTAGAATTATCCATGAATAAAATTGAAACAGAAGAGGAAAGTTCAAGAGATGAAGATTGTGCTTCAGAAAGTTCAAAAGATGAAGATTTTGCCTCAGAAAGTTCAAATGAATCTGTAAAAGAAAACAAATGCACTTCTGACAGTGAATACATACCAGACACCAGTATTGAATCACCTGAAGTAAGTAGTGTGAAGTTGAGACCTAGAAACAAAAACAAAAACTTGCCTGAAGAAAGTACTTACCTATGTTCATTTATTCCTGATGTTCCGGAAACATATGAAGAAGCAATTAGTTCAGAAAATAAAGAAAAATGGATAAAATCAATTGATGAAGAACTAGATGCACATAAGAAGAATGAAACCTGGATATTGATAGAAAAACCTCCAAATGCCAAAGTGATAGGATGCAAATGGGTGTTCCGATTAAAGGAGGAGTCAACGGGTCCACGGTTCAAGGCATGACTTTGTGCAAAAGGATTTGCACAAACAGCAGGTATCGATTACACCGAAACCTTTGCACCAACTGTAAGGTATGATTAGATACGTTTATTATTATCCATGGCTGTCCAGTATAACCTTAAAATCATCCAACTTGACATCAAAACCGCATTCTTATACGGTGAGCTTGAAGAGACTATATTAATGACTCCACCTGAAGGTCTGCCTAGTGAAGGCAATATGGTATGTAAGCTCAACAAGTCTCTGTATGGCTTGAAGCAATCTCCCCGTTGCTGGAATAAGAAGTTTGACTCGATTTTAAAGAAATTTGGTTTCGTCAACAGCAAAGCTGATCAATGTGTTTATTTTGGTCAAGTCAACAATAAGAAATGCTACCTTTGCCTGTATGTTGATGACGGCTTGTTATTTTCTAAAGATGAATCAGTACTAAAAGAAATAATTAATGACTTAAAAACTGTATTTGATGTAAAAATAGTGAATTCAGTGAGTAACTTTGTAGGCATGCAAATTGAGATACTCAGCAATGGTATATTCATACATCAAACTAAATATGTGGAACAGATATTGCACAAGTTTAACATGACTGATGCCAACCCCAACAGTGTTCCTGTGGACCCTCATGTAAAGTTACAAAAAGGAGATGGAGACCCAGAAAAGAACATTCCTTACAGAGAAGCTGTGGGTTCCCTCATGCACCTAGCTATACTGAGTCGACCTGAAATTATGTATGCAGTGAGCCTAGTGAGTCGATTTTTAAATTGTTACAATAAAACACACTGGAATGCCGTGATGAAAATCTTCAAATATCTGAAAGATACAAAAGAGTACGGACTGTATGACTCATTCACATCACAGCCACCAGTAGTGACTGGTTATAGTGATGCTGACTATGCCAATGATCCTGATACAAGACGTTCAATCACGGGCTATGTTTTCATCAAAAATGGAGCAGCTGTAACATGGTCTAGCCAAAGACAACAAACAGTTGCCCTGTCAACAACAGAAGCAGAATTTATGGCAGCCTGTGCTGCAACCAAAGAAGCTATGTGGATAAAACAGTTGTTATGTGATATTGAGGAATATAAACAAGATACAATGTGCTTACATTTAGACAATCAAAGTGCGATCAGTGTTGTCAAAAATGTAAACTTCCATAAACGCTGTAAACATATCGACATCAAGTACCACTTTGTTAAAGAAAAATATTATCAAAAAATTATTGATCTAAAATTTGTAAGTAGTGATAAAAAATATGCAGATATATTTACCAAAGCATTGCCAAAGGATAAATTTTAATTTTTAAGATCTAAACTTGGAATGCACAATTAAAAACTCTACAAATAATATTATGTAAGAATATTTTGAAAGTTGTATAATATCTTTTTTCAAATTTTTGTTTATGACGCGTTAGTGCTTTCATCTATTTCCTATGGAATAATTGCCTGGGGAGGAACTTACAATAACCACGTAAAACCCTTAGAAATCGCTCAGAAGTCCATCATTAAAATAATGTACCAAAGGACTAAGACATATCCCACTAACCAGTTATTTCAAGAAACTGAAATTATGGAACTAAGACCTATCTATTGTATTCAATGTCTCAAATTTATATTTACACGTCCTATCAATTTCACCAAAAACACAAATCGCTCGAGCCAGAGACATACCACATGCGTGTTTACAGTCCCTCACTGCAAAACTAGGCTGGGCCAAAGGCACATCAACTATATTGCCCCAAAATTGTTCAATTCTTTACCCAATTCCATCAACATGTGTCAAAACCTGAACTTATATAATAAAAATGTTAAAAGTTGGATAAGAAATAATTTCGAAGCGAGTAACTTTTTTCTATAATTTAAGCTATCTGTTTATAAATAACTAAAATACCACATGTCTTTCTGTAAATTAAAGATTAATTTCTGTAAATCAAAGAAATATACATGCATCTATGTTTTGTGTGTGTGTGTGTGTGTGTGTGTGAGGGTGTGTTTGTGTGTGTGTGTGTGTGTGTGTGTCTGTGTGTGTGTGTGTGTGTGTGTGTCTGTGTGTGTGTGTGTTTCTGTAAAAAAAACCAATCATAGTGATAGATACTTTTTATAAGTTTAAAAAAAAAAATAATAATTTTTAAACACCACTGTTTTATCCTTATACTATAATACCCACGCTCAGGCTTCGCCTTTGTGGGATTTTTTTGTTACTCTTTTTCTATATTACTATGTATGTACCTAAATTGTATATGTATCAAAAATTTTGTTAATAAAAAAAAAAAAAAAAAAAAGGGTAATTAATATCCAGTTATTTTTGTTTTTTTTATTATAAGGCTCGAATTTAAAGGGAGTGATGTATTTAAATTTCCCGCCCTTTTGTAGTAACTCTAACTTGACCTTGTTGTAGGTAGAATATATGTACTCCTCTTCTCTTCTGTGACATTGCAAAGCGAGTGTATAACAAATGTACTTCTTATCAGTTAATAAAAGCAAATCATACAAAATAAGAGTTTATTTCTGTTTAAATCATTAAATATCTTATATCTTAATCCGAGATATCTACAATCTTATTTTTTCTAATTTGGTTGTGTTACCCACACTACCCACCGTAATGAATGTACTTCGAACTTTCCTCCCTAACCTAGCAATTATTGAAATATATCACCTTTGTCTTTCATTATGTTTAAGAAGACCTCAGGGATATTATTTTGTTTATCAAAAATTTAGTAATAACACGGCTTTGATCGAGCCTAACACTCGCGATAACAAGACATTTAGGTATATAAATTTAAATTTTGTCCGAGACTTTATCAAAATCCCAAAGGGAGATCTTAACACTTGCGTTTTATTTTATTCGAGAAGAAATTTTTAGGGTTTATTATTTTTAATTACAAATTCATTTATAATCCGTGACTTTATTAAAATCATAACAATTGTGTTTAATTTTATTCGGGAAAGACTTTTAGGATTTATTATTTTTAATCATTATTTTATTCTTAACCCGCGACTTTATCAAATCAAAATTAACCTGCGGGACTAATTTTATAATCCGTGACTTTATCAAAATCAAAACCGCCGTTGGCTTTCCAAACCTGTGTAAACTGTTTAAATTAATTTGAGCACTTTTTGTTTAAAAATCTTGCGACGCACTTACTCTGCAAAATTATCAAAACTCTTCCAAGTCTGAATTTAATTATTTAAACTCTCTCTCTGGTGTCAATCCTGAGATTGGTTTGCAGCAATTTCTTCTAATCTCCTCTTCCATTCTTCCTTGTGTTGTGCGGCTCTTTTGACTTCTGCATATGATGAGCAGCGCACGTCCACCAGCAGGTCCTCCAGGTACTCTCGGCGTGGGCGTCCCCTAGATATCCCATACCCTCCATTATGACATGCAAGAGGCCTTCTTGTCGTATAACATGGCCGATTCATCTTGCACGCCTTTCGGACAAGGTCCTGAGCAGGTGCCTTCCTCCTTCGATTCTTTGGAGAACCTCCTCATTTGTAATACGGTCTCTCCAGGAAATTCCTAACAGTCTTCTATAGGATCACATCTCAAAACCCTCTAGTCTCCGTTTATCTCTTTCGGATAGGCACCATGTTTCGCAGCCGTACATCAAGATACTCCATACATAGGTCTTGATGAGGAGTATTCTCAGTTTTAGGTCTATATTATTCGATTCTATTATTTTCGACCTTTTATTAAATGCAAGCCTAGCCTGATGTATACGGCTGTCGACCTCGCTCTTAGACCGACCGTCCCATGTTATTTTGCTCCCGAGGTAGACAAACTCCTTGGTGTTCTTTAGTGGAACTCCTGCCATCTCTACTCTCATCTGATGTTGCGTTCGGCCTACAGTCAGCAGCTTTTGTTTTGTCTTTATTTATCTTCATGTTGTAGTTGTTTTGAAGAATGTTTTGCATGGTTGTTAAGGCCTCTTGCAGTTCTTCTTTGCTTTCAGCAACCAAAGCAATATCGTCAGCAAACCTTATCATATCCACCTTTTGCCCGTGTATCTTTACACCTTTTATGTGACTCATTCTCTCTCTCAAGTCATCAATCGCACTCTTTATATAAGCATTAAAAAGAACAGGTGACAGAGAGCATCCCTGTCTCACCCCTTGTCTTATACTGGCTTCTTTTGTTTCATTGTCACATCTAATTATAGCGGCCTCATTCTTGTATTGCGCCTGGATTATTCGTCTATCTCTATATTTTATATCAATTCTCTTCAGAATCTCGAAGAGTCTTTTCCATTCTACTTTGTCGAAAGCCTTCTCCAGGTCTATGAATGCGATGAAGGTGTTTTAGTTTCTTTTTATTATTTTTTCTAGTAGTATTAGTAGCGACAATATTGCTTCTCTGGTTCCTACACCTCTTCTAAAGCCATACTGGTCTCCGGAAAGGATGTTCTCTACTTTTGGTTCGATTCTTTTTAGAATGATATTAGTCAATATTTTTGAGGCACGGGATATTAGGCTAAGAGTTCTGTGTTTTTCACATTTCGTCGTGCCTACCTTCTTTGGTAATGCGACAATTGGTCATTTCTCAAAATCCTCTGGTATCTCTCCTGTCTTATACATGGTTTGTATCATTTTAAACAGGGCATATGTGGTTCCTTTTCCTGCTAGCTTAATTAGTTCAACCGGAACGTCATCGATTCCGGGTGCTTTCCCATTTTTGAGATTTTTCAGTGCGAGGTCAAACTCTTCTCTAGTGATTGGATCTCCCAAATCATCTGCGTCTACCTCATTTTCTCTTTCTATCAATGTTTCATTGTCACAATTTCCCTTTCCATTGTACAGCATTTCGAGATATCTTTTCCACCTTTCTCCTATTTGGTCATTTTCGAAGAGTATTTTACTGTCTTCTCCTTCTATTGCATTACCCTTTCCAACTCTCATCCCAAAGAAGTCTATCACCGCAGCGTGAGCTCTTTCTACATTTTCCCTCTTGAGGTCGTCGTTTATCTCATCGCATTTATTCTGGTAGAATGTTTCTTTGGCTATTCTTGACTCTCTATTTATTTTGTTTCTCAGCATTTTATATTCCTTTTGTGATTCATCTCTTTTATCATTTTTGAGCTCTCTTCACACTGCCGCGACTTATTCACTCTGCAATTTAACTCCTCAAAAATTCTCGAAAAACTGTCCCGTTTTTTCTAAGTTCAGCCTATTTATAAGCTTGTTTTCTCATTAATCACCTTAAATATATGCTATTCTAACCTTTATCGACTCGTATGTTCTTTTCTATTTAGGTCATAGTCGCATCATGCTAATTAGGCCATTCTGGTTATTTCAAAAAGGTTAACACCCTGGCGTCCGTTTCATGTGATCAAATGATCAGGCGTGGACTGGAGAACGGTTCCCGATTCCCATAAGGCACTTTTTATATATTGCTTTAGTGAAAGCCGTTTTTTTGAAGTGTGAATACCGGACTTTTTATTTTAAAATGCTATTGTGTCCGCAAAATTGCTTTAATGGCTGTCGTTTGCTTCCCTGATAGACAAATGTCTCTTTATATTAACCAGCCAAATCCGAGAAATGCCCAGTGCAATCACCCTTGACTGAGGTCACAATCTAACGTAGACTTGCAGCAGTATCCCCTACCGTCTACAGTTGTTTATGATGTGGTACGCTTTGTTTTAACGCTTTCACGAGCTTAGCTTTGATCATCTTCAATTTGCCTCTGATAATAGTAAAATAATAGCAGTAATTGAATGACTTGCAAATCGCCGTTCCTGTGCAAAATCATCTCAAGGGCGCTGTACAAACCTATAATACATCTCTACGGTGATCTACGTCACTACTTAGCTATTTATGGAGACAATATACATTACAGCACCTACCTGGTAGGTCACTCGAGATTAGCACTCAATTAACATTATATAATTGTTCATTAGCGAAATTCAGATACAGGATCTAGGACACGATTGGGAAAATTGAATATAACTGGACTAGACTCTTAGGAATGGTACATTTCGATGATTCACTCCCCCCTCCCTTTTCTACGTGAACCCAACACTCTTCCGCGATTTTTGTCTCCAACTTCAGTTTTTTTTTTCCTGATTGTACGTAATTTTATTGCCAAATATTCTAGTACGCTCCTTCCTTTTGGGCGTGGTTTTTTCATTTAATCGGGGTTGCACCTCTGTTTTGTCTCTTTCATCCACGAATTGACATAAATAATTTATAATGTGCCAAACATCACTTGAAAATGTTAACAAAAAAAGCTATAAATTTATTTTATCTCTGGCCATTACTTTTAATGAATTTTCTTCTCCTTTACCCGCCGTGTAAAGTCTAGTTAGCACTTTAAACAAAAATTCTGTTAAATCTTTCCACTTGAATCCTTAAAGAAATCGGAAACCTTTTTTCTCGAGTAACAGACCCGTTGCAACCAAATCTCGCACCGTTCCATGTGATGCTACGCGTCTAAAAAGGGTTGTGAACCCCTAAAAATGTCAAGTTGATCAGCCTTGAGTTTAGCTAGTTCGTTCACCTAATCATTTGGTGGGAACATTTTCAAGGTCGATGTCATATAAATCAAAGCTCAACTTTTAAACATCCCTTTGTCCTGTCAAACTCGCACCTCCCTTTTTCCTTTTCTGTAATATAATTGGGCAATCCAGTTCTTATGTTGCAACCCCAATGAAAAACTCCCACCCACGTATGCAGTTCCCTATAATTCATATGCGCCTGTTCCGATACATGGCTCTACTATGACGGTTTATATCATTTACCTTGGGAAAGACCTTGGTCCATCACATATTTTCGCAAAGGGCATAATGTATGGCATAATATTAATTGGTTTCTCCTTTATTTAATTAACAATAACAAAAAATAAGATACACAAGAATCAGTTTTTACTATTTAATAAAGGTATTTAGTATTGAAACAAGAATTATTATATAGTTACTAAAATACGTCGGTAAGTACAGTTTTGAACATAAAGTAATACTTTGGCAGAGTCAGCGCGTGTTTATAATAACCACACCAATGAAGCCCTTATCTTTCTTTATCTATAAGTAAGTGTCCACACACATGTTTCCTTATTTATATTTATTTATTTCGTATTTTTCGAAAATGACACTCGAAAAATAAATTGATTGCATAATTTATTTTTACATCAAACATTTCAAATTATCTTATAAACGTGCGCCGACTCTAGTTATTATACATTTTTATTTTAATTTTAATAAAATCTTCTTTTTTAACTTATTTTTCTCACGTAAAAAAAGTTCATGAAAATATTGAGACATGAATAGCTATATTAATCAGATAATCAAAATTCACTATTCTTTTGAATTTATTTGGATCAACCAAGCGATAAATTGCGAGTATTCTTGATAAGAGTTTCACGTTGGTTCATCCGAGGGAATGATACTTCAGGTTCTACTGCTTTAAGAATCTTCACAATGTATTTTGAATGCACGTTATTACACCTGTCAATATGGCCGATGATAATATCAGGTGTTATTAAGTTATTCTGCGATATAGCAATACTATTTGTAAGTCCACTGCTCATGAAATGTTCAACCATTTTATCAATCACTCGTTGTTCTAATATTTACAGATTATCACCGAATGAAACTTTTAATTACTTAAATATTGATGTATTTTATCTATAAATATCCAGAATTGCTGGATATCGTTAATACGCACAAATTAGTTTTAAAACACTTCGTATCAGTTAATTAAAATGAAGATCATTTGTTTCAGTTCCCGGAGAAATGCGTTGGATACTTCGTTCAAATTAAAATTCACAAATTAGTCGTATTCACTTGGCGACCATTTTTTGATCATGAATATTGTGAAATATAACATGAAATCTTAGTTTTTTTTTAACTTTATGCAATTCAAACTAAAAACCAAATAACCTAAAATAGTTTTTTTATAATTTTTATTTCAATACCGCACCAAAATCTATCCAAAGAAACAGATATTATAATATATCAAATTATGAACGGGAGAGCTGTTAATATGCTCCATTTTCCATCTCAGGAGACTGAAATCAGTTACTGGTTGTATTTAGCCTGCTACGAAGTGTTTTTTTTTCAATATTTTGTGCGTATTTACGAAGTCTAGCGATTTAGATTTGGAAGTATTTACTGTTTTATCTAACTAGACATGTAATAATACCACACTTGTATAAAACTCCACAAACATCGTGTGAATATGTTCATTGTCATTCATATTCACTCGCGTCTCCTATTTTATATATAATTCCGAACTGCGAACACTATAATTTCAATGTGGCAACTTGATGTCCGAATCAGAGCCTCTCGCCCAGGTTAGGCAGTGAGGGCAGACAGAGATGCAGGAGACAGATGAGCAGCAGGAGAGGTCACCTGCCCCTGGCTAGGGCGGGCAACAGCAGAGCGAGGAGAGCAGTTGCGCGCGGCCCCGGCCCGGCTGCACCGTATTGCATAGCGTCCGCGTGCTCCCCTGCAATTATACACACCAACTAAATAATACAAAACATCAACATCGTTCTAGATAATGATAGCTCGAGCTAAAGGATGACTCTAGTTTAGATACCTTGTAAAAAAACGTAAACACTTAACTTCAGCACAGGTTCTATTCACTGAAGAATATATTCCTTACTAGGAAAGATGATTTGTGCTTGTAATGTTAATGTTGGTGTTATCAGTTGTTCTTGAAATAGGATGACTTATGAATTTCAACTGAATACATACACATAGTAGTCGGCAGAAGAGAGGTAGGAATTAGGAAGGTGGACAAAGATAATTTGGTAGGTTGGAATCAAAAATAGAAAAGGTATAAGGTATATAACAATGCTAGGTACCAACACCAAGCTCATATGTTTTCACTGTCACAAACTGATTGCCGTTATATTAAAATAATTGCTACTGAGCTTAAAATGTTTAAGGAGCAAATCTTTTTTTTACAAAAGTACCACACAATAATCTCAGCAGCTAGGAAATAGGATAGAGGAAGGCTGTTAAATAACAAATTTTCCAGATTAAGAATTTGGTTCATCATCTTTGAAAGATGCTGGACAAACTTCAATTTGGGAGGCGAGCTTGGTTTCCGCCCCGGGAACCATTTATTGGAAAACTAACACCTCTGCCATAGGTAAGTGATTCGATACGTTTAGTAATTTATCAGAGATGCCCGGTTTCATTGGGTGATGTGTGTTCAGGATACACTTGCCCACCAGCTGCGTGACGTGCGAGATCGGAAGAGGCTGGTTTGGGGAGACCCTTTGACATCTCAAACTGGTCTTTCAACCCCTCGACTTGCGCCACAGTGGGAGGGATATGTTCATATGTCCGTAACTCCTGACACACTGATCCCTAGATGTCTACCCCTCATACCTTTTATCCAGATATTGCTCTCCTTACTTTCTTTAAAAAATACCCTCCACACAGCATCTCGAAAGATGACATAGGCCCTTACTGACAAAAATACGGAGTGATGTCCAAATTATTAATTTAATTGATGTTTTTCTTGCTAAACCGATTTTTGAATGGTGAACCATTTAATTACTTCTCATTACCTTTAATATATTAATGTAATTGTTATTGTGTTATGTTTGATTTGGTGTTATTAATTTGTGAAAAAATTCTGTGCTTTTTATGTTCATCCAGACGAAATATTCTGTTTGATTATTAGACCAGGGCAATTAGCGCCAAAAAGGGGGTCGCGATCGTAATTATTCCGATAGTGGCTTGGCCTATTTTAGTGGTCTTCGCATTGGGAATGTATGGCGACCGATATGCTGAAATAGGCCATCTACTATATTTATAGCTAGTTCTGACACAGGCATGACGATTGTTGTAAACGTATATGTTCTTACAACAATAATTATTAAAGAAAAATAAAATCTAGGAATGCCAAGTTTAAAACACTTTAACTCTGTTTCAATTTCTTTTATGAAATTTTATTTTCTACAAAATTAGTATCAATAAATTTTTTCACAAAATTGTACTGGAAACGAGGTATTTACAAAAAACAAAACCTAGTCGCGCAAAACACTTGTTTTTTATAAAATATATGCATCTTTACGACTTTCTACCTCGGTACCTATTAGAGATAGAAGAAAATTGTTCTCACAAAAGTTGTAGGTATTTTTATCTTCTTCTTTAGCCGAAATTAGCATTGGAAATGAGATATTTGGGAAAAACTAGATTTTAGCGCGATTTCGCCCGATTTTTTCAAAATGGCGGCGCGAGCACAAGTTCGCCAAGGTCGGAAACTCAGATTTTACATCAGGGGACCAGTTTATAAAACATACAAAAAATTGGGACTACCGTAATAATTACGATCGCGAATCGCCAATTGCACTGGACTATATAATAAATATGTGATGGTATATTATTCTCTGTGGGTTGTTACAATTAGGTAGACATGTGATTTTAATTGCGTTATGCTTAAAATGACCTTTGTCACGTGAATAGTTGTGGGTGTTATATTTTATTGTTGATTGGGCTTATAAAGGAATATGGTGATTGGATTTGAAGATTGGGAATATAGTTTGATTCGGGTTACTCACCCACATCGCTGGTAGTACTGGGCGAGAGATTACTGAGGACTTACCGTTCAGGACGTGAACTGAGACAGTGGTGATGGCTGCCTCGTCAAGGCTGCAGGAGTAGTTCCCGGAGTCGTACTTATTGGCATTGGCGATGAACAGCTTGCTTGTGGCTCCTGTCGGCATCATGTCAGTTTTTACACTAAAAAAATAATTTATGTAAAATTAACAGCTAGTTATAAATTCCATGTATTTAGCATTGAGTTAATAATAATAGTTTTAAACTATGTAAACTACTTAATCCTATGTAAACTACTAAAATATACTCCAGTCAAGAAATTCGAAAGAGAGTCGTCGCAAGTCGCAAACTGATCGGCAGGCATTGGACGTGAAAACAAGCACCTCGTGTTGTGGGTCTCACTAAACCGTGTTTCGTGCATTTACAGTCAACCGTGTTCATTCAGAAATCCTAAAAGAGCCTAAATTGTTTAAATGCACATAAAATATCACAGAAGGATTTTCCGTGCACTAGTTTAACGGATTTAGAAGAAGATGATTATTGCGCCTTTCTTGAACTCGTTTCGAGCTGCAGCCCGCAAAGTGATAAATGTTCTGATGGTAGCTTACCACCGATATATTCACAAGAAGAAGATACTTGTTGCACCTATGTCCACTTTTAAAATAATAATAATGATTTATTCCTGAACGTGTGCAAGGGTAGTACGATGCAACATGCAATACATTGGATAATTCAGAGTAACAAAATATTATAACACATTATAAAAACAGAAAAGAAGTGCAAAAATATTATTAAGGCAGTGTGCATAGTAGTTTATGGAGATATTTTATGGTCTCCCGTCTTCAGAAGGCTACCATCCAGGGAGCCATAGAAATTTTGACGGTATTATTTGATTGGCGTAGTCTGCGCCATAAGCTTCCCAAGCAGTGGCGGAGAAGTGCTTTGAAAGCATGTACTCGTCCCTCAAAGAACATTTTCGTAGCGCTGCAGTATCTTGGTAGGGGAAAATTTGGCGATATGCATTATTAGAGGTGATTTCAAGCTTTCATAATACATATGCCATTGGGGTGCAGTATAATCTACCCACAGCTCCGACTTACATAGTGATGTGCAGAATGAATTGAACAGTAATTGTTTATTTATTTCTTGGATAATTTGTATAGCGCCGCTTTTGTGAGACATCACTTTAGGGGCGTTCCATAGTTGATGCAGGTATTACAAAAAATACAATAATATTACAAAAGAAAGTGAAGTTTAGTAAAGTAAAATGAAGTACAGAAACAGATGAAAAGAAGGTAGAAGATGGAGACTCTGCAGCAAGAATCCTAGGTGGTGAAGAAACTGGACCAGCTGCTGCAGCGAGAGGGTCCACCGCGTCCACCAACAGTTATCCGTCCAGGTATGTGTCTGCTGCTAATAAAGCGCTGACATAATATCCTAACATAGATACCCGACCTTGGCAGCACCGCAACGTCACAACGTTCGGTGAATCCATCAGTCGTCTCTTTATAATCGGGACGGTCGGGATAATAACTTCCCTTGGGCGTAGCGAAACACTTGCTCTAGGGCCTAGTTGCGTAGAATTCCTGAAAACATATGGCGCACAGTTGCCGACCCTCGTCCCAGGTTCGTTCATCGCGAGCAAATGTCGAATATTTTTAAAAATTTTCGATTATTCACTTTTATCCACACTGCACTCTAATCACATTACTATAAAGTTCTAATAACTGGTTGTTAAGTTTATTTAAAAATTTTATTTATTGATTTTAAAAATAATTTCAAAGGGATGTTGCCTCATTTCCCTTGAAAATACTAAAAACAAAAACAAAAAAACACAGAACGGTTAGAGGACGCGTTGGAGAACGCGTCCGACTGCCGTGAAGGCTACAGCAACACGTGTAGGCTTGTGGGCTAGTAGGTATTATTTTGACGTATATACTGCAAAACCCTTTGACAGCGTACCTGCTCAATATCACTCTTATTTGTGTCTCCATATTCTCGATGTCCTTCAGATCGTCTGCGATATCTAATAAATATCATATGTTCTAATTATTTAATGCAACGACCAACATCCATTTAGAATTATGATTTTCATCAAAGTTATTAAAACTCGACGACAAGAGAACTTCCACCGATGGTGTACCTGATCCCTCCTCTGGTGGTGTCATAGTTGAGTGTGCGGAGGCCGTGCCTCCACTGCACGTACCCGTTGGGCTGCGGCACGCGACTGATTTGGCAGACCAGCTCAATGGTGGAGCCCCTCTTGTAGAACTTGTCCAGGATCAGCACCCCGCGGTTGTCAACTATCTCCACGCGGGGCACTGGGGAGGACGAAATATTGCTTTTCTTAAATTTTCTGATGACTATTTACATATTAATTTGATAAATTACACATTATTACTGTTTAAACACATGCCAAAAATATCCCATAATTTTTTTTCGGGTACCTAAATGTTTTTATAAAAAAATTATTTAGTTTTAGAGTTGAAAATTACCCCAATTGACGGTACTGAATTAACAGTCAATATTAATCAAATTTACCAAAGTGGTCATTGTTTTAAATGTATAATAAACTTAAAGGACGAGTTTTTCCGTCATACTTAAATCGTTTTTGTGTGAGCTATTTATTCTATTGCACGGCATATCATGTATCTTGCATATCTGCAAATATTAATAAATATTTTATGATATTTTGGAAGTAGATTTTAACAGCAACATTTTTAAAACTTAACTGCAAATATTTATTACAATAATATATCAATATGTCTATTAAGGTTGTACGTGGCAACTGTACGCAAGTGTATATTACGGTTGGACGGTGTTCGAAGGTTTCACGTGTATAATTCTAGTCATCCCCTATGGATGCAAAACTTGGGCACTCACCAAACGCCACAGAGAAAAGTTGGAACACTGCCAGAGAGCCATGGAGAGAAGTT
Organism: Hesperophylax magnus; assembly: GCA_026573805.1. Classification (NCBI taxonomy): domain Eukaryota; kingdom Metazoa; phylum Arthropoda; class Insecta; order Trichoptera; family Limnephilidae; genus Hesperophylax; species Hesperophylax magnus. Next base: position 312,085 of record JAIUSX010000156.1, read on the forward strand.
TGACATGAATAAGAAAACAGGACAGATTGAGATGTAGCAAAATAAGGGAGATAACTAATGTTGCCGATATAGTTACCCGAATAGACCAACAAAAATGGAGATGGACAAGTCATATGATCCGAGACCCACAAGAGAAATGGTGTAAAAATGTCACTGACTGGTATCCCAGAGATGGCAAGAGAAGTAGAGGACGTCAACACATGAGATGGGAAGACGACCTAAAACTCACGGCTGGACATAAATGGAGAAGAGCAGCGCGTGACAGGTCCCAATGGAAATTGTTAGAGGAGGCCTATGCCAAGAGGCAAACTGAGCTTCGGGATATATTATAACAATCAAAACATTTCTAATATTAATATACGTAACAGAAGTTCAGAATAAAAGGCTTATTATTATTGTTATATATGTCTATTAAGGTTGTACGTGGCAACTGTACGCACGTGTGTATTACGGTTGGACGGTGTTCGAAGGTTTCAGTAAGTGCTAATGCGTTTAAGATTGACGATTGATTTTAATCATATTAATTTTAATCATTTAACATATATATCCAGCTAACAATAAGAACACCCTAATATAATAGAACTTCCTTCTTCTTCTGGCGTTAGTAAGATTAGATTGTTAATATTAATTTTAGTAGTAAGTTGCTAAATTTGTAAGTACTCGTATATATGTCATTAAGATAGTAGTTATAGGCCTTAATCGTAAGTCACTATATATAAGTCTTAGAGATAAGTCAGTAGTTCTAGTATTAACTATTTAAGAAATATATTTGTACAGCGCCCTTGAGGTGATTTCTCACGAAAACGGCGCTTTATAATTTAGCCAAATATTATTATTATTATAGCGAATACTTTTTGGGCTGTCCTGGTACTGCAGTGCCACTGAGATGTTTGTAGAAGGGCGTGCTCCCGGATTCCGAGCACTAATGAAAAAACTGATCACCAGCTTTCGAACGCGACTAGCCACGAGCGAAAACGGTCTCGTGATGGCAGCACTGCACTTCTGGCAGGGACCTATTTACAAGCAATGGAGCCAATTCCTGATGTCATAGATTAAAAAAAAAATATTATTAATATATATATTTTTTTTAAAACTTTAGTCTCATTCTTTTATTATTTTTTTAATTTAATTAAAATCAAATTTAATAATATAATTATTAAGTTCTGCAAGTATTTTTTGGTTTTTGTTATTGTTACAGCTGTTTCGGCTTTCAAGGCCATTTTCAAACTGTGGTTTATCCACGTTTAGACGACTTATTAATATGATTCTATTTTACCCCCTCCCAAATTTAAAATGATTTATTACCGGTTAAACCAATTTACTGATAAAAATAATTGTGACAATAGATTTCATATTCTGTGGGGGTATTTTGAAGTCTATTGAATTATATTTTTAAAAAAATTAAAAGGAGTCTACGAATTAAACACAAAAACAATAAATATAGTCTCATTATGTTTTTTTTTATTATTTTTTTTTTTTCGTTTACTGTGTATGTATTATCTTACAATATTTTTTGTATTTACTTTATATATTCTATGTATATATGGAGCTCGTGGGATTGCACCACCCTCCCGAGATCTGGAATACACAAGAAAAAAAGTAATGCTATGGTAACAAATACTTTGATTTAAGTAAAAATTATTACAAACGCGGTAATAATAGTAGTTACATAAAAACTTACAAATATTTTTTTTGTGCAGTAAGCCATTATTCTTATTATATGAAGTAACTTTTTAAATAGAAGTAATGCGGTTTGTCTGCGGGTGCAACTTTCCCCTTACTCCAAAGTGTATTTGAAGATTTAATATTATTCCGAACTAGGTAAAAATGTACAGCGCTTTGTGGTTGGAAAAGGCGGAATGGATTTGTGTTCCAAAAGGTATAAATGCTTGAAAATGAAAAAAAATATAAAGTATAAGATCCTTGAAAATATCGTAGTTTTAGACATGTTAAATCACATATTATAGTATTGTATTATTAGTATAAATGCGAGAAAATTTAATTGTAGAGACAACGAATTGACCCCCGTTTCTGTGAACTCTCCGTGTTCTTCTGTGTCTATAGCACATAAAAACAAAAATTATGCGACCACATTGCAACAACAAAAAAGCATCCGTCAATAAAAAAGATTAGTCAGTAAAAAGATTTAAACTTACCAATGACCGTGAGGTAGACATAGTATACAAGCGGCGGATGACTCGACACCTGACACTCGTACACCCCCTCATCCCGCTCGTTGGAGTACCGCACTAGCAGGCGCCAGTCGTTGGGCGGCAGGTAATCCAGCGAGTACCTGAGTATCAACGTAACACCATCATAAACTACACACGGATATCGTATTCTGTAAGAAATAATGGTGAGTAGTTACAGACGTTAGCCGTTGAACGGCAGGGAGTAACTGAAAACCATCAACACACATAACGTAAATGATATCCCTAGTGAACATAACATACAAGGTATAATATACCACCAATACTCGTGGAGATATTCGGCGAACCCAGAATAAATCACGTGCAATAAAATAATTTCTCGACAAAAGTTTAAAGCTTAGTGTGCACCTGCAACAGCCACCGCTGACGTCCTGGACAGCTGGGCCGGATTCATCTCTATCGAGCCAGCTTAAAGCTGGCTCTACACTCGCGCGCGAAGTCGCGCCGTGAATTCACGCCGTGAATATACGCCACGATCCGCGCGTGAACTGTGTCCATCCACACTCGCAAAGCTTCAGTCTTGTTCGCGACTTTAACTTTTTCGCCGCTACGCGCATCAATTCATGCGAAAATAATTTGTGCCCCCGGCGCTACGCGCATCATATCATGCGTTTGACTTTAGCGGCTGTATACTTCGTAAATACGCGACGAATTTAGCCGATAACTAAACCAAAAAATAGTTCAATCCTTTATCTTACTGACATCTGACGTTTGCTGGTTAAAATATAATAAATTGCTTACATAAAACATTGTGAAGGCGATGATTCGTTAAATCTTCATTCTGTCATTTGAATGTCGCGCCGCTGAACCGTTGTGTCATCCATAGTATTTCTTAGGTGATCCAATCTGCTTTGATGGACTTATGCGTCGATGTAAAATATTGACCGATTTCTATTTTGCGAATCTTTTTAAGTAATTTATTTTTTTGTGGTACATTAGTTTGTTTATGAACTTAAGTGACGTGACGTGTTTTAAAAATAGTTATTTTACTCAAGACTTTTTGACTGACTTTTTTGTTGTGATTTTATTTCTTAGTTTTGTGGACAACCTAAATAGTAATATATCTGTCTATATTTATAGGCTTACCGTTTATATATCAAAATTGAACTCCCTTAAAAATGGCAAACCGCAGTCTTACGGAAGACGAAATTTATGAAACATTTTTAGACATTGACTCTGATTTAAAAATAAGTGAAGATGATCAAGATATACCAATTACTGAAGAAGTTAGTGACAGTGAAATAAACGCCCCCGGGAAAAGCTAAGATCATGACTCTCGAACACCTAACTTAGACTATACCGTAAATGCAGACTGCTTTTCTTCTTGGACCTCTGGTCCATTTATTCCAATAGTTCATGAATTTGACGATTTTGTGTCAGGTTTTGATCCATCCACTTTATTTTCTGGTAATTCATCGGAAATTGACTTTTTTGAATACTTCTTGAACAAATAAATAGTGACAAAAATGGTGATCGAAACTAATCGATATTATATAGCCACCATATCAAAACAAGAACCTTCCCAAAAATCCAGACTTCGTAAATGGGTTGACACATCTGTACATTTTTTTTGCACTGTTAATGTTAATGACTAGAAACCGACATCTTACTATCGAAGAACACTGGTCCACTGACCCATTGCTCGCTAGTACAATTTTCGGAAAAACCATGTCTAGGGATCGTTACGAAATTATATTGCGAATGTTACACTTCTCAAACCCCGACACACAAATTCCTGGTGACCGACTTTACAAAATTAAAATCGTAATTGACCATACCCGAAAATTGTTCAAAAAAACTTTGATACCTTATGAAAATTTATCCATCGATGAGAGCATAATTGTTTTCAAAGGGCGTTTAATTTTCAAACAATATATACCATCCAAACGTCACCGGTTTGGAATTAAAATGTTTGTATTGTGTGACTTGAAGACGGGTTTTATATTAGACTTTATTATTTATTGTGGCGAAGGGACTGACATAACTGACTATGAATGTCTCGGGGTTTCGGGGGCTGTAGTAACGACACTACTTCAAGATTATTTAAATAAATGACATAATCTTTTTATTGATAATTGGTACAGTAGCCCTCAACTATATGATTTTCTCCATACAAACAAAACCAATGCATGTGGTACGGTGCGGAAGACACGAAAAGGCATGGCAAAATTTAATAAACTTAAAAAGGGTGAAATGAAAGCACAACATCGTGGACCTCTGTTGGCTTTAAAGTGGTGCGATAAAAGATAAGTTCACATGCTAACAACCTAACATGACGACTCCATGGAAATGACGGGAAAAGTTGATTGGAAAACTCGTCAGCCAATTATGAAACCCAAGTGCGTTCTAGACTATAATAAGTGTATGGGTTTTGTTGACAAAGTGGACTTGATGTTAAGTAGTATTAATTGCCTGCGAAAAACAATTAAGTGGTATAAAAAAGTGGCCTTCCATATTATTGATCTATATTTATTGAACTCTCATATAGCTTTTAAATCAATTACAAATAAAAATGTTAGTTTAGCAGATTTCCAATTAGCCGTAATACGACAATTGTTGCAAAAATATCATGAAACTTCCCGATCTGAGCCTCATTCTCGCTCTTCACACGATCTACCTCTGAGACTAACTGCTAAGGCATTAGCAAAACATATGCCTCACCCAATAAAGGGAAATAATTCTCAAAAACTTCACAGAGCCTGCCGAGTGTGCGCCATTTCTAAAAAAAGGAAAATGTCCCAGTATAAATGCCCAGAGTGTGATGTGACATTGTGTGTGTGGCCATGTTTTAGAAACTACCATGAAAAACAAAACGTATAAATATTTCTCCTCGTGTTAACTTTTTATTAAAACTTTATTTGTTAGTAGATATAATAATTAAAATAATTGTGTTTTGATGATATCGGTGCAGTGGTCCAAATCCCATCAGACCGGATAAGTAACTGTAAGTAACTACTAGCAGTGTGCATGCGTATGGCGACACTTCTTGTTAATTTTTTGTGATGCCTCACTGTTTATAATATTATATCAGTATCCTGCGGTTTATTGTTTATTTATGTGTTTCAACACACTTCAAGAGCATTAATAAAGCTTTTAAGATAAACAAATCATAAATCTGTCAACAAATATGAGATTTATAGCTATTTAAAGTGGTAGGTTTTAATTTTCAAAGTGAGTACCGCGTACGAGTGTAATTTTCGGTACATTTGATCGCGGTGAAAAGGGATGTACGACGACATGATTTCTGCTTCTGCCGTGTCATTGCGTTTTTTTTATTGCACGAGGGTCAGTTCTAGTTCATTATACCACGTAGTGTTCATCTTTAGGAAAGCCAATCGCCAACGCACGCACAACCACTCCCTACGATGTCTTGTGAGCTACTGCGGAAAACTGCGAGTGTGGATGCGTTCACCTTTGCGGCGTTCGCGCGCCGCAAACCCTTTGTCGCGGACCAAAAAACCGACAAAAATCGGGGAATGGCGCGAAGCGCGAATGCGAAGATTGCGAAGGCGTGAACAAGATCCACACTCGTGCTTCGCTTTCCACACCTAAGGCTGGCCAATTACTGCTGGCTACCGATTGCTAGCCATCGCTGCTGGACACCTACTTCTGACCATCTGCTGTAGCGGTCGCCTATAGTATCTGCTGTATTGTATTGCGCGCTGATCCAATCAACAGATGCACAGTGTACTCTAATTTGAATCATCTCTGAAAGCATTTCTTTTGGACAGATGGCACTGCGCCTTAGACAGAAACTGTCCACAAACCGATTTCCTCTGGTTCCTATTTGTGTATTAAAACACAGTAGCATTGAAATACATACTCTACTTCTTGTGAATTGGGTTAGCTGTAAAAAGTAGGAAGTAACTATAAGCTATACCCTTTTATACTTTCTGTATACTAGTACAATAAACAAAATTAGAATGTGAATAACTTAAATTGTCTTTAATTTTATGATGATTTGGATGTGTTCTACCCACCGGTGTTTTACATTTTTCTTGTACTCTCTCTGGTTTCAATCCTGGCATTGGTTTGCAGCAATTTCATCTAATCTCTTCTTCCATTCTTCCTTGTCTTGTGCGGCTCTTTTGACTTCTGCATATGATGAGCAGCGCACGTCCACCAGCAGGTCCTCCAGGTACTCTCGGCGTGGGCGTCCCCTAGATATCCCATACCCTCCATTATGACATGCAAGAGGCCTTCTTGTCGTATAACATGGCCGATCCATCTTGCACGCCTTTCGGACAAGGTCCTGAGCAGGTGCCTTCCTCCTTCGATTCTTTGGAGAACCCCCTCATTTGTAATACGGTCTCTCCAGGAAATTCCTAACAGTCTTCTATAGGACCACATCTCAAAACCCTCTAGTCTCCGTTTATCTCTTTCGGATAGGCACCATGTTTCGCAGCCGTACATCAAGATACTCCATACATAGGTCTTGATGAGGAGTATTCTCAGTTTTAGGTCTATATTATTTGATTCTATTATTTTCGACCTTTTATTGAATGCAAGCCTAGCCTGATGTATACGGCTGTCGACCTCGCTCTTAGACCGACCGTCCCATGTTATTTTGCTCCCGAGGTAGACAAACTTCTTGGTGTTCTTTAGTTTCTTGTACAGGGCTACATAACTCCTACATTATTGAAAGAGCATCGCGCGGTATCGAGGCGGTTAAATATAGCCGAAACGGTGACATAAGAGAGAAAAATTACGCTCTTGGCCTCAAATCACGTGTTAGAGCAGTGCAGATATATAACTTACACCGTGCATTACGTGCGTGCTTGACGGCAAGTGAATTTTGTATCACTTTGATCATGCGTCATCCAATGCGTTTGGAGTGTATTTGTTTTATGAATACTTATTTACAATGTTAGTGCTACGACATTCACACACTGGCACTGGTTCGCGGTGAATTTAAACGATTTCGCTATATTTTAAACGACGTATTGCTTGTTCTTTACTCTCGAGATGATTTCGGGAATGCTGACGTAGCAGTTTTATTTAATCAATTATTTTACAAATACGACTTAGTAGAGATTTAATTACAGTAGGTACCCCCATCAATTAATTTTTGCCACCTGTATTACACGCTGGATACATTTTAAAATTGAAATGCACTGCTAGAAATTTCAGTCACGGGCAATCTCTGGTAATTAGTGGAAAATGATCTCACGCTAACCTGCTTAATTAATCATAAAAATTCTGTGTCATTGAAAATAACGTATTCACGAATATAAAAAAAACATTTTCACGGATGTTGCATACACTCCATTTGATATAAAAGTTCATGACGGAGCTATTTTTGTGTTAATTTGTTCATAACTGGTCATGCAAGAATCTGTGTTTAAAAAGTAATTTGCTTAGGCTGTTGACTGACCGCCCCGAAGGAAATGGTAGGGCCGGGAATAGGCAGGGAGGTGAACGGGAGGTAGGGCGGGAGATGGGGACGAGAGATGCGAGCAGGAGGCGGTGCTTGCCTGTTTATTATTTCACAAATCAATCACCCACCACCTGAGCCCAGAAAATGACAACTTAAATCATCAAGTTAATCATTATTTAAGGTGCTTATTTGTAATTTTTTTGTTATGAAATATCGATATGTATTACCCATTCTTTCTCATTCCTTATTTCTTACCTGAACCTTAAAATAAACAGTTTTATTAATATCACAAGCAAACAACCGCATCACCACTTACCGGTGGTTTATAGCTCACAAATTATTATGTTTTTTTTTTTTTTTTTTTTTTTTTTTTTATTGCCGGTAACCCGGCCGTTTATTGACATCAATATTTGTTTACTGATAGCTTGTTATGAAAATTGGTCTACTTTGTATTTTTCTGTAAAAATCCAGTTTGAAGAGTTTTTGACTCATTATAAAACATATAAAATATATTTTTTTGTAACCGCAAAGGAAGGCAGGCAAAATATGTAATTAAATCAATAAACGCGATAGGGTAGTGTATTGAAAAGTTGAACACCTGCAAGTTTGATGACCACTTTTTCAAAATCATAATATTTACCAGTTGAAAAATATATCAATCTGTTACCAGGCGGCAAAAATACTGAATCTAACATGAAACAGTTCGATAACCCTTTTTTCTAAAACCAAATTAAAACATCGACAAAACCAGTCACCGAGCGAAATATTATTCGCGCCTAAAAACACCTGCGTCTGAAATGATAAACAAGAGGTGGTGATGATATTGACGTCACAATAACTTGTAAGAGAAATTATAAATAGCAACTAAAACACAATATTGGTTCAATCAAGTTTAAAAACCACGAGTGGACGGAACACCTCCAGTTAAAACGCGATCTGTTAATTATTATTTAAAAAAATTATAACATAAGCAATAATTATTAGCCTGAAACACTCATCCACATTGAAAAATCTCCTGATAAAAGATACATGACACCAACGGGACTTGAACCCGTGTCCTTTCGATTAAGGCTAATCATTATTGCTTATAAATAATTGTTACCCTTTGTGCTATGCATAAAAAATCTTGTCTTAAACCAAAAAAAAAAAAAATAATAAAACATTATAAATTCCTGAGTGTCAACTGAATTCTGTAGTCGCTTCTGTTCCTCCTTCACGGGACAATCATTTTAAAAATTACAGCTATTTGCAACGAGCTGTTTACGGCCGGCACTCTATCAGCTGAGCCAGACGCATCTGTCATCATTACAATAATGGGGCGTCTCCGTGTGCCGGCTCTTATAATCAAATGACCGTGCCGCCGCTGAATTCCTGCGACTGAACTGCCAACTGCCGCTGATCACCTAGAGGCTGGCCAATCCCTGCTGCATTGATGCTGACAACCTAGAGGCTGATGAATTCCTCCTGGCTACCGATTGAACCGGCCATAGATGCTGACAACCTAAAGGCTGACGAATAACTGCTGGCTACCGACTGAACTGCCCACTGCCGCTGATCACCTAGAGGCTGGCCAATCCTTGCTGCATTGATGCTGACAACCTAAAGGCTAATGAATTCTTCCTGGCTACCGACTGAATTAGCCATTGATGCTGAAAACCTAGAAGCCGGCAAATTCTTCCTGGCTACCAACTGAATTAGCTAATGAAGCTGAAAACCTAGAAGCCGGCCAATTCTCCCTGGCTACCAACTGAATTAGCCATTGATGCTGAAAACCTAGAAGCTGGCCAATTCTTCCTGGCTACCGACTGAATAAGCCATTGATGTTGAAAACCTAGAAGCCGGCCAATTCTTCCTGGCTAGCAACTGAATTAGCCATTGATGCTGAAAACCTAGAGGCTGGCCAATTCTTCCTGGCTACCGACTGAATTAGCCATTGATGCTGACAACCTAGAGGTCGGCCAATTCTTCCTGGCTACCAAATGAATTAGCCATTGATGCTGAAAACCTAGAGGTCGGCCAATTTTTCCTGGCTACCGAATGAATTAGCCATTGATGCTAAAGCCTACAGACTGGCCGAATCCTGTTGGCTACTAATTGAACAAGCCACTGCTCCAGCAATCGCCTACGCCATTTGTCTCAGTTTTCTATCTGTGTTTTAAATCCCAGTTGTATTGAAATACATATACAGTGGGTTGCCATATTAATAGGGACAGTTCCAATATTTCCTGATTTTTATGTTTACGTTGTCTCTACTTCTAAATAACTTGGATATGATGGCCATTCCTTCGTTATTTTTGTTTCTGGTATCACCACTGACACTTTTAAGAAGTGGCAACACTCGCAAAGTGCCACATCCCTCGAAAATTTAATGTTTTTTTCACGTGGCCAGCATTTTTGTGAAAATGCGTGATTGAGGTTCTGGTAAATAAATATATATTATAATTATATTTACGAGTTTTAACAGTTTAACTATACAAAAATGTAAGTAATTATTAATTATCTATTAATTTCTGTAATTTTTTTTTTCATATCTTATTTCAGTGAATAGTTTTTCCATATTGAGTCCAATGTTCTGTTTTTTCAGTATTGCTAGGTCTTCAGACACATCCCCAAGAAAATTTCCGGAAGTGAAGACACTATTGTTAAACACTCAACATTCCCAAATGGATATAGCAGCCATTACAGGTGTTTTAAAGTCTGTGGTTAACAGGATAAATTAGAAAATCAATCAAAACCTGCCCCTTGAATTGGATCACATTGGGAAATGTGGCAGAAAACGAATCACTACACCTCTTACTGGCAGCAAAATTAAAGACGTCTGTCTCCAAAACCGCAAAAAGAGTGTGGCTCGTCTGACCTTGATGATCAACAAAGAAGATATCGAAGTCTCCCAAAGGAGAGTCCAGAGGATATTGGCTGAGGAGAACCTCATTGGTCATCGGCCAGCTAAAAAACCTCGCCTCATAGTAAATATGAGGAAAAAACTACTGGAATGGGCCAACGCGCACCAAAACATGACTATAGCGAACTGGAATATGGCAATTAACATTTTTGTGGTTTTCAAGCTTTCAAAAAATTCCATTAGTTTGATTATGGCCCTTATTTAAGGTGTGCTTCTCTGACGACTCCATATTCCAAATTTTGTTGGATTTATCATCGTTCGTCCGACGACGCCCAGGAGAGAAATTTCATCCGGACTGCCTTGTAGAGACTATCAAACACCCTACCCGTATCATGATGTGGTCAGTCATCTCTTCCAAAGGGATGGGGCGCCTCCACATCGTGCAAGGGACTATGAGGCAGGATCAGTACAGACAAATACTGGAAAATCGATTACTGCCTCAAGTCGGAGAATGGTCCCCTGGTGGCCAGGAATACGTCTTTATGCACAACTCCGCACCATGTCATAAAGCCAGGACTGTTACTGCATTCCTGGCTGAAAAAAATGTGCAGGTTTTACCTTGGCCGGGGACTTCCCCTAACATGAACCTTATTAAAAACCTGTAGGAGCTCACCAAGAGGGGGATTGCCAAGGAGGTGATCACAACGAAGCAGCAGCTCATTGAAACCCTCATCCGGGTTTGGCATCATTCTCCTGACCTAAAGATTACTGCAAAATTGTACATTGAGATTATACCACGGCGTGTATAAGCTGTTATTGCGGCCAAAGGCGAAATTACGAAATATTGACTTTTTGTTCGATAATGTTTAAAAATAATAATTTTTTTTAAATAATCGTATATTAAAGACAAATACGGTGTTTAATTTTTCTAAATTCAATGTCCTTGTAAATAAATAATAATAACCACACCTAAAATCATAAACATCTGTGTTTTATGAACACAAAGTGTAAAAAACACATTTTCCATAAGTGTCCCTATTAATATGGCAACCCACTGTAACTATTTCTTATGAATTGGGGTGGCTGTAAAAAATAGAAAGTACCTATAAGCTACACCCTTTTGTACGTTCTGCATACCAGTACAATACTTGTAATTAAAATGTGAATTTTGTTGAATTGTCTTTCTTTAATGATGGTTTGGATAGAACACCTCACAGTGTTTTACTTAAATCATTATCCAGGTTGAGGGCTGATGTGTGCCGGTGCTTATTATTTATAGTCTTTTCTTGTGCAGGCAAACACGTCTTGTACAGGTAGTTTTCGAAAGTTTATTGGGATAGTTTTCACTTTTCACCAAATGCTTTCTGAATGAAAATTGTATTTAAAACAAGGAAATATTAAAAACAAATAATTAAAACAATACGGTCGAGGAATATTATGGCTTTTGCACGATCCAATTCTTTCTTTTTTAAGCTTTGATAATTTTATTCAAACAAAGTGTCTGATTTCTAGCCAGCAGGAAGCTGGGAACGCATCGTTATAGTCGCATTTATAGGCATATATTTTTTTTACAATTGTAGTCATTAACAAAACTGCACCATGTCATTAAACCAAAACTAAAAGAAAAAAAAACAAACTAAGGCAAATTATTTTAAAAAGCGATAAAAGAGTTAAATTTTTTTCATTATATTTCTTGGTTTTATGAAAATATTCAGTAACTGCATATTAATGGTCTTACTATAAAACGTAGTGAAATTTTTATTCAATTGTATTGACCGTATACGTGAAAACCTTTCTAATTGAAACGTTAAATAGAAACAGACATAAAATAGTTCTGAGAAGGTTACATGTACATTTCTTATGCAGTCTGAGATGGTTGTTAATCTGCTGTTACTTGAAATAATATTAATTTCTAATCGAATTTCGGAATTATCTAAGGCATTTTCAATGTTCTATATATTACTTCATTTATAGGATGTCGTCAAAACAAATATTGTTTCGGAAATAAAATTAATAATTAAATAACTTTAATATTTAAAAAGAGCAATATTAAAATTTAAAATATGAAACAAATATTTTTGATCAAAACGATGCAAAGTAAGAAATAAATCATAGTTCTACAAACACACATTCCTCTTACTTAAAGAGTTTGCAAGAAAGCTGTTACTTCACTTTGTATCTTTTTCATAGTAAAAATTAAAAAAAAAAATTAACCTGATTTTAATTGCCGCAAAAAAAAACAACAAGGAAACTGTAATATTTAACGCATAGCGTGCTTTTAAAACTTTTATTTCTACCAAACATGGCTACCACCACGTACATTAGACATTTATGTTATGAAAAAAATCAGTTTAATGAAGTTGAAAAATATAAAATATAAATATTAATTTTATTATTGGCATAACCGTTTAACCCAACTTAATGACATTAAATGAAAGTAGATTTTACAAATGCAATTATTATGTAATTACTTGTGTAAAACAAATGAAAACTCCAACAAATAAGTTTTAATTATTATTATTTTTATTTTGGTAAACTAATGTTTAAGACAAGATTTATTATGCATAGCACAAAGGGTAACAATTATTTTACAAGCAATAATTATTCGCCTGAAACACTCATCCACATTGAAAAATCTCCTGATAAAAGATACATGACGCCAACGGGACACGAACCCGTGTCCCTTCGATTTCAGGGAGACAGCTCTGACCACTGAGCTATGGCGGCTTATCTCTTATCCGCGAAATAATTCAATATATACTAGTGTTTCATTCAACAATTCCTGCTTGTTACATTTTTTTTTTTTTCACCTGAAAACAACCAAAAAAAAATGTAACAAGCAGGAATTGTTGAATGAAACACTAGTATATATTGAATTATTTCGCGGATAAGAGATAAGCCGCCATAGCTCAGTGGTCAGAGCTGTCTCCCTGAAATCGAAGGGGACACGGGTTCGTGTCCCGTTGGCGTCATGTATCTTTTATCAGGAGATTTTTCAATGTGGATGGTTTCAGGCGAATAATTATTGCTTGTAAAATAATTAAATAAGTTTTAAATATGTTGAATTACATGAATATATAAGTAAATTGACCATTTAATGAACAAAACATGTTTCGAAGATTTCGACGAGAAATACAAACAGCTGTCACCGACTCGGGCGGTTTCAGCGTGAAGTCATTGCTAGATGCAAAAAAAATGTTGCCAAATTTAATAAACAGAGGTAAAGATTTTATTATTAGTACCAACTTGAATATAAACTTTTACAGTCTTTATACTCGTATATACAAATCTAAATACATATCTGCCAATCTAAATAATATGACACGTCCCCATTAAACTCATTCTACCTCCTTTTCATTTTCGATCACACATATTATACCTAATGTGAGCAAAATTAGAAAGAGAGAGCATTAAGCTTTCTTTATGCATTTAAAATTTTACCACAGACCCTCCAGAGTAAAATTTTCTATTAAACAAAAAACCAGCAAATTGTTCAATTGGTCAAGGCTTGCCATTTTTACTTTTTTTATGTCAAATAAAAGTGACGCCACAATTATAACTTATAAGTTTTCCTAATTAAATGTTTTTTTCCTAAATTTTTTTGTTCGATGGTAAATACAATTTACGAAAAATTAAAAACTCATCGGAAAGTGATTTTAAAAACTTTAGCTGTCTTCGCTATTTTCGTTAAAAAGTTTCAATAATTTTATTTTCAATCCTTCTGATGTTTTTTTCTTCAAAAGTCGTAAAGCATTTTGAATTTATTAATTCCAAAAAGGAAACAGTTTTTCCTGCTTTCAAAAACTCTCGAAACTCTTTATTTATGATTCATTCAAAAACAGCGAATCTATTTTTTTTAACATAAATTTATATATTTTTAAAATTTCATTATCGTAATGATGCAAATAAAAGATACAAAATACAAAATATTTATTTTTTATATGATAACATTCGAGTTCCAGATTGTTTAATAGTTAAAAAGCGGAAAATAGTAGGTATTTAACGCTTTAATATAAAGTTTTCAGAAAGAGCGAGACAGTAAAAAAAAACAATAATTGATATTTATTTTATTTTACGCCCAGAGGGCCTTTACATATATAAATAAAGGCAGTAAAACTTAACATGATATACAAATATACATACATACATGAATTTAAAATAAAAGCAACAAAAAAATTAAAGTACGATGAAAAATGATAACTTTGTAAAACACCACTTTTATTTTGAATTAATATTAACAGCCAACCAGGTTTCGCTTAGCTCAAGCTTCATCAGGGCTTATTATATCAACTAAAGTTATTTTCATACAGATACATATATGTAGAAAAAAATAAAACAATGAGTGAAAGAGATAGAAATAAAAGAGCAGACACCTTATTAGTGCTAGAACGAGAAAGGATGTACACTGATTACATCCTTTCTCGTTCTAGCACTAATAAGGTGTCTGCTCTTTTATTTCTATCTCTTTCACTCATTGTTTTATTTTTTTCTACATATATGTATCTGTATGAAAATAACTTTAGTTGATATAATAAGCCCTGATGAAGCTTGAGCTAAGCGAAACCTGGTTGGCTGTTAATATTAATTCAAAATAAAAGTGGTGTTTTACAAAGTGTATTTTTCATTTAATATATAATGTCACATCACAAAGTGTTTGCTTGCTTCGATAAAAAAATGATAACAATAAAGTTACGGTAAAAAAAAAGTACACACAAGATATAAAATTACAGCAACAAAAATTTAAAGTACCGTGATCAGAGAATTACAACATTATTGTTTCGGTATTGGTTGCATATAGTAGGAAACCGCTGTATCGGGGAATTAGCTAGTTGCAGGAGTTCGGAACTGTCCGATTTGGATTTTAATATTTTATAAAAGTTAATTTGTAATGATGATTTTTTTATAACTAAATAATACTACTGATTATGATGGTTTATAATACTTCTATGAATCATACATTTATTACTAAGATATAGGTAGAGATATGTTTAGTAAATTTGCCGATGTAGTTTGAGAAATTTAACAACAGAACTTCCTTAGTGAAAACTTGAATCATGGATAAATGATTTGATTATTTCATGTATATATTATATCAGTGACATATTCTATACATCTATGTGCGAATACATATTTCCCAAGTTTTGAATTCTGTTTAGTGGTATATTGAACTGCG
Source organism: Hesperophylax magnus (assembly GCA_026573805.1). Taxonomy (NCBI): domain Eukaryota; kingdom Metazoa; phylum Arthropoda; class Insecta; order Trichoptera; family Limnephilidae; genus Hesperophylax; species Hesperophylax magnus. Next base: position 327,687 of record JAIUSX010000156.1, read on the forward strand.
CCTTTCCCAAGATAAAAAATGCGATGTGCAAGGTGCTTTTATGAGTGGAAGGGGGTGCATGGACCAGATCTTCTCATTGCGTATGCTCACTGAAAAGTTTCTGGCAAAAAACCAGAAACTTTTCTGTGCCTTTGTAGATCTACAAAAAGCATACGACCGAGTTAAAAGGAAAAAGCTATGGAAGGTGTTGTCCAAGTATGGAGTGAATACAAATCTGACTCAGGCAATTGCGTCTCTGTATGAGGGAAGCGTTGCATGTGTTAGGGTGAACGGTGATTTTACGGGGTGGTTTGATATCACAAAAGGTGCTTAACAAGGCTGCGTAATGTCACCGTGGTTATTCAATCTATACATGGATAATTGTATGCAAGAATTGAAAGAGGTGAGATTGGGCGCGAATTTGAATAATTTGAAAGTATGTTGCCTGTTGTATGCTGATGATGCGGTGCTGATTGCTAATAGTATAGAAGATCTACAGTCTGTCGTGTCTAGGATGAACGAAGTATGCATGAAGAATGAGTTAATGATGAATGTAAGTAAGTCTAAAGTAATGGTGTTTGAAAGAGAGAGTACGAAAACAGTGTGCAATATAATTGTGAATGAGGAATACTTGGAGCAGGTGGATGAGTTTGTGTATTTAGGAAGTATGTTTACGAGAGATGGGAAGGCTGACAGAGATATTGAAAGAAGGGAAATGCAGGTAATTCCGTTAATGGAGGACTGAACGCCGTTGGCGCTAGCAAAAAATTGTCCAAAGAAGCGAAGTTAGCAGTCCACAACGGAGTGCTGGTACCTACCTTGATGTATGGAAGTGAGGCATGGAACTGGCAAAGAAAGGATGAAAGTAGATTGAATGCTGTTGAAATGAGATCCCTGAGGCGTATGTGTGGTAAAACCATGTTTGATCGTGTGAGGAATGTGGAGATCCGCAAAGAGTGCAAGGCTGATGTAAGCGTAATGAGTAACATTAAGAAAGGGACGCTTAGATGGTTTGGGCATGTAGAGCGAATGAGCGAAGATAGGAGTGTAAGGAGGATATATGATGCAAATGCGAATGGTAGCAGAAGTCGGGGACGCCCGAAGAAGACATGGCACGATCAAGTGAATCAGATACTCGAGTCGGGCCATGTCAAGAGTCAGAATAATAGAAGAGTATGTATGAGACGATGTATGAATGTGAATGAGGCAAGGAGTGTGTGCCAAGACCGAGTTGTTTGGCGGTCCGTCCTCTATGCCTACCCCTGCGGGGAAACGGCGTGATGGTTAGTTAGTTAGTTGAACTGCGCCCTGGTCGTAGTAATACCACAATAAAACGGTAGTACTGATTTTGTGTTTCTGGCTGGCACATTCAAATTTATGAGCGCCAATAATTCAGGGCTGTCAATTGTACTATGCAAGATTTTAAATATAAATACTAGATCGAAAACAGTTCTTCTGTCACTCAAATTTAAAAGATTAGATAACCGTAGTAGAGTTTATTTGTTATTTCGGTATTTTTAATTTAAAATTTAAGAGAGCCTAGGATTTTTTTTTGGACTCTTTCTATTGTTTTAGAATGCACGTTATAGTCGGGAGACCATACAGTTGAATTATATTGAACCTGACTCCTCACTAGCGATGTGTAAAGAAGTTTTAATGTTTTAATTTTGGTAAAATCTTTAGCCACTCTTAGTACAAAACCTAACATTTTTAAACCCTCTTTGAAATATTTTCAATTTGTGGGATGAAGCTAGGTTTGGTGTCAAAAGTATCACCTAAGTCATTACTTTCAGAAACAGATTTGAGAATGATGTTATTGTTTGAGTAATTGAAATAAATCGGATTTTTAAATCTTAAAGTAATGCATTTATTAACATTAAGGTATAGCTTGAAATGAAATAGAAAAGAAAAAATGATATATATTTATATTAGCCTGGTTTTGCAGCTATCTTATTGCAAGACAACAGATTGTTAGAATAAAATCCTCTTTGTCGGAAAAATTAATGCAACAAGTCGAGTTCAACAGGGTACACACCTTGGCCCAATCTTATTTATCTTGTTCATAAATGATCTTACAAAATTTGTTAATGATGTATCTATCTTACTGTTAGCTGATGACCTCAAAATTTATAAAACTATTCAAAATATTTACCATTGCAATATTCTTCAAGACAATATCAAAAAAATATTAATTTGTTGTAATGACAATAGACTTTATTTAAATATCTCAAAATGTCAAATAGTTAGATTTTCTGGAATAAATAATCCAGTGATTTTTGATTACAACATTGATAATGACAATGCTCTTGAGACATTAACACTAATAAAGACTTAGGCATCACTTTTTAATCAAATCTTTCATTTTGTTAACCATATAACAGAAATATCGAATAAGGGCATAAAAATATTGGTATTTATAACTAGGCTAACCGGAAATTTTAACAATATAAGTGTATTGAATTGTTATATTTTGCCCATGTAAGAAGTCGACTTGAGTACAATTCTCCTGTCTGGAACCCACATTATAATATACATGTACAAGCTGTTAAAGGAATACAAAACAGATTCTTACGATTTATAAATTTTAAAATGGGTATTCCAGCAATGATGTTGAACTACAACACTCTGTTAAATTATATGAATATGCTCAAATTGTCAGACAGAAGAATTTTCACTGACTTGGTATTTCTATATAAAATTCTAAATGATTTAGTTGATAGTCCGGTATTGCTAGAATTGACAAGCTTCCGGATTCAACAACGTAATAATAGAAGTCAGGATTTATTTCAGTGCAGAAATTCTGGGACTAACTACCATAAGTAATATAAGTATTCCTCTTTGCCCAGAATACTTATGGAGGGAAACAATTATACCAAGTCAGTGGACATCTTCAATATATCTTTAAACAAATATAAAATGTTGTTAATGACTCAATTCAGTTATGTCCAATAAATAATGTATGTTTCTTAATATTCATATGTAAAAGCCCCAAAAAATGCTTTTATTAATTAACAAATTAACAAATAAATAATGTTCGGTAAATTGATGAATTACAAGCCACTTTGAAACACAAATCAACAATACAATAATTGTTTTTTAACGGCGGTTTCGGCTAATGTAATAATCAGTCTTTACTGATCTCGAAACGTTTCAATTTGTATAGTCAAATATTATTTCGTTGTATTCTCACGTGTTGATAAGTCAGAAGTCGATCAACGACTCAGCTGCATTAGCGGCGTTCACGTACAAATCAAACACGGATCTCATGATACATGTTTGAACTCTGCTCTGTAGTTGGCGGAAACTGAACGAGTTAATGAATTTTTTTTTTTTAATTTTTTTTCTAATCTTACATAAAACGAATAATTGGCTAAGCCATTTCACTCCAATATATTTGTAATTATACACTTCCAATATGTTGTTGGGCTCTGGTGGTGTTGCAGCACGGGAGAGTTGTAGAGATAGTTATGTATACAATGTCAAGCTGTAATGTTTAATGACACGATATTATTTTGTTTGAACCCGAGGGGCTAATTGATAAATATCATTGAGTTGGCCGAAATCGAGCGTTTTGTATTATTCACGGTGATATGATATCAACTGACTTGTTTCCGGTGTGTTTATTTGTGCTGAATAAGTCATGAATGGAGTTTTTAATTTGACAAGTTTCCGGTTAAATACTGCTTCTTTTTTCTGTCAATAAATAATAGTACTTTCGTGGTAACTTACTCCGGCCGACTGGTTACAATAGATTTCTATGGAACTGTTAACGATGTTCACTTATGTTTGAGCCATTGGGCTGGCGGTTATTGCGAGGTGCGACGTATAGTTTTAACTTCAGTATAATTAATTCATTACTTCTGTGGTTATTAACGGAGTATTTACTGCATAAAAATGATGATTTTACGTGTTCTTAGTATCAATATTTACATTAAGGTCTATAAAGTTCTATTTTATTAGAGTTTCTCATTCAATTGGTATTGTGCTGAATCTTATTTTTCTTCAACGTAAATACAGGGTGACTTATATTGTTTTCGAGTATTTTTAGGATAAACTAATAATTTTCTCTGATCTCAAATACTAATATTGCCACAAAATAACAAATGCCACAAAGTAAAAATGCCACAAAGAAAAACTAGAACGTAGTCCCTTACAGTCTGCATGCAAGAATGGGAGGAGACCACCGATGGTTTCTAGCGATAGTACTCGTTCCACCAAACACGACATGGACCAACGAGCATGTTGGTGACTAGTTTTGTTCAGGATGTAAGTCTTCCTTGTACTCCTATGTGAAGTAAGAGAGCGCCGAAGATGCTGTGGATCTTGACGGCTTGATGCGAGCGCGAATGGACTGCGTATCCGTAAGGCGCGGCCGCGGCGTGGGAGCCGGCCGAAACGGCCGCCAATTCAGTTAGCGGTGAGCGCTCATACTTGGTACTCACTTGTAAGACTGGCTGAGATACTTTGACGTAGCCGCTTTATAAAGGCGTAAATGCGTTCGAGAACAAACCAGCAATTCGCGAGCAGGTAGATACACCGTGCATACTATGTTTCACTAGTAGGTTCTAAGGCAGTGCGGGTTACCTTCTAGTAGCTGCAGCTACAAGGCGAAGGATATTTTACATTACTATATCACCACTTTACCTTAAAAAATACTAATTTTGGTTGTCTTGTAATTCTGGCATCCTCCGTAACTCAGGTTCATTGAACTCAAACTTCCTTTCAAATTAATTTAATTTCCTTAAAAATATTCCAGACAAGCTATAAATATCAATCAATATAGTATTATTATAAGTTGGATATTTGAAAGGGGAGCGAATTCGTTAAAGAATTTCTAAAGTCTCCCTAAAAATATTTCAAAAAATTATTATTTTTTTTTTTAATCTTCACCTTTATATTATTATTAACACTTTTATTATTATTATATATGTTTTTCACATTTTAAATTTTGTATGACTACCATAACACGGGCAGTAGCCTAGTATGATATTATTAAAAAGTAAATCTATGGAATCCTCTTGGTTAGGATTAAAGAGCGGATCTCACGCATGGTAAATGATTATTTATAATCTCCAAAAGTACTTAAAATTCCACTGCCTTGGAAAAAAACCTGGGGCTTAAGTTAAGATAATGGCAGCGCGTGACGGACATACTAATCTGCAGCAAAATACCAAATTAAACGAAGCCAATTTCTTGGCGCCTATCTTCTTATCGCTTCCACCACCCACACAACTCACAACTCACACCATCCAGACTTAACCTAACTTACACTATCACACATCACACATAATATTCCTGAAATGTTCATTTTTCTGGAAAGTTTTTTAATGCGCTGCTTTCAAAATATTGATAGGTTATTTATTGCTTTTTTAGTTTACAGATTAGTGGAGACCTCGGTATGGTCGAATTAGCTCAGTGATCAGAGGACTTCCCCGGCAAGAAAGATGTCTTAAGTTCAATTCCCAATCAGTGACTGAATCTTTTTTCTGTCTTTTCTGTTTCACATTTAAAAAAATGTAAATGGGGAAGCCACAATCCAAAAATGTGTACAAATAATTTTATTCACCAACATCAGATTAATCACAAAAAAAAACTTTTACCAGGAATTTTTCATGTTGATTATAAAACTACTATATTTTTTATTATTTCATGGGGCCTCCCACGAACAATGTCGAATTATCATAACCGACAACATTTACAGAAATTAAATTATTGGTCTTTGTGATGAGAGTTATTAGTTAAAATGAATTAATAATTGTTTTGCTTATTACACAGTGTTTAAGTAACAGAAAAAGATAAAAATCGCCGTAATAGCAAATCCGACTTTTTTCTTTGGAGTCTATCTGAAGTCGGATAGTCGGATATGCACATTGCACATCCAACATTATTTTTAAGTAAGTTTTTCAAGACTACTTTGTAATTTTTGTATTTATTATGCTTATATAATGAACTTGCATAAAGTGGATTGACAAGATGATCAATTGTGGAAAAGTGTGTGGAAGGGTTTAGTTTTTCCTGTTGGGAAGATTTAACCCGGACATAAAGTCGGAAACAAAAATGATCTCCGAAAAATGAGAAATTAACAAAGAATATTTTTAGTTAAAAAATATTAAATTAATAGACTTAGGTCTTACATCCGACAGATTTTGAATTCCAAATAATATAGTCGCATGATCATATTATACGACACAAATGTTTCACGCTCCGTAGAACAATGTCATATAATAACAACCGACAACTTTGTTCGTAAAAAACGTGGGATGTGATTTTTCTCGAGAATGTTGTCATGAGCTGTCATAATCATAGACATATGATCATATGTCTATGGTCATAATACATTTTTACAATTAAATAAATAGGAGTTTATACAAAATATCAAAACTACAATATATTTATTTCCTCGAAAACGGTAAAAATGTAGAATCGAAACAGCTCTACCGCAAAACTACAAAATTGTACATTCTTCATTGTTCTTCATCATTCTTCTTGTTAGCCATAATATTGTATCTTTTACATGTGTTTATTATAAGCGTTCACACATTTCAGATGAAAAAATACATTCCTTGATCAAATATAACAATTAAGGGTTTTTTCATTCCATAAATATATTTATTGTTTTCATTCTGTAAACCGATTGGCGGTTTGTAAATATTAATCCAAAATAGTGGTTATTGCCCTTAATGATCAAAAATAATATTCTGTAAACCGATTGGCGGTTTGTAAATATTAATCCAAAATAGTGGTTATTGCCCTTAATGATCAAAAATAATATTCTGTAAACCGATTGGCGGTTTGTAAATATTAATCCAAAATAGTGGTTATTGCCCTTAATGATCAAATATAACAATTAAGGGTTTTTTCATTCCATTAATATTAAAAAAAAAAACATCGAATACATTTTTAACTGTTTTATTTTTGGGGTATTACGCCGTGCTTAGCCTTATTGGCTAAATAAGGAGGTAGCGCAACACGGCATAACTACTATTATACTTTATAAATAATGTGTTTTTGGTTGATTTACACATAGTTAAAAAAATCATGCTTTAAATTTTCTCAATTTTATTGCTAAAATCAGTCGTTGGTAAATAATCGCGTGTGAATTTAACATGTTAGTAAATAATGGAACAATTGTACACATCTGAACTTATTGGGGATGACATTGCACAGAGCGTGTGGTATTAAATTAAATGTGAAAATTAATTGGAATTAGGCGGTGTATTCCTGTTTCAGCAATTATACTTATATATTCTGCTCCCTGAACAAAACACTTTAATACCAAATCAACACGATACGGTATGACGCAATAATGCAATATCCTAGTAATGGAAACAAGTTCATTATTATATTATTTCACAAAATGAATAATTAACTATGTATTATTCGATATACTATTAAATATGATTTGAGATTTTCATGGTCAAAAGTATTATATTGCTTTATTTTTGGGGTATTATGCCGTGTTGCGCCACCCCTTCTTTACAGTGTCCAGTGTCCATCATCAGGGCAGAAGTGAAAAGATTTTTTTTTCATTTTCTAGTTTTTTATTTGTCATGAAGTGAACTTAATTTAAAGTTAATATTCTATATTCAAATAGAACGGCGAACCTAAAAACAGTACTAAAATTGCATATTTACACTCCTCATAGAATAACATGTATAACCTCGGCATCACCAGCAGCCAGTCGAGGCCATATACTACACACGTGTCTGTTTTTTCGTGTTTGTTTGTTTTCTGTTTTATTGAGAATTCCTCCGCATTTGCCTCTGCTATAATTAATTCGTTATTTTATCCCCAAACATAGCTAAGGCCGAATCAAATCCAACACGTCTAATTCCCACCTACCCATTCAAATCTCATTACATAGTTCATTTAGTCTCATTACATAGTTCACACCAGCCCAAAAATCATATTTCTCTTCGTCGCTTTCAGCTTTACAGAAAACATGGGCATAGCAAATAGTAAGAAATACCTTTTTCAAACCAATATTGAATCGGATCCACATGATTCTTGGACTTACACATTTGTACTGTAACATACGTAAACCTAACCTAACCTAACCTAACCATTCTGGGAGACAGTAGCGCTGCAACAAAATGACAAGCCTTCTCCGTTCCTTCTCTCCCAGACTAAATAACGAGCCTATCAATATGCTGCATTGTATGCCTCCCTTTTTTCATACTCTCTGTTATACAAAGTACGTCTGAACATTTGTTCGCAATTTTATCACATAATTTATTCATCTTTCTTTCCATTCCTCCTCTAATATTCCATGTAAAATTCCACATTGTTTACGTTCCGTCCCCCTCTTTGCGCCATCGAAGGTCTGGCGATTTGATGGATAGCGAGCCTCATCGACTCCTGTGTCGGCCATTCTTTTCTACAGACTACTTATCTAGTCTAATATACTGTTACACACATACAGAGTTACCTAATTAATGACATTTAGGTATAAATATTCTAACATACAAAACAATACAATATCTAACATAATCCTAACACCACCAAAAACTGTTCTAGAGGTCCAAATGAAGAAACTTAACTTAAAAATAAAAAAAATTCTTATCACTAAAGTATCTTATTATTATGACAAAATAAGCTTATCACTGTATAATTGTATAAAATCACGCCATATGGTCCCTTTTCCTTCCAAGGATGTAGGGGCGGTGTGCAGCGGGAGGCTGCGACAGGGATACAAGCATCGCCAGATGATTCTCTTCTTGTACGGATAAACTTGTAAGAGCGATAGTGTATTTCTGGGTGATTCAGTGGCCGAAGCACGGATAGGTTATATGGCCCTAGTCGTCTATAACGGCACCGGCGAAGGCGTGCATGGTGGCGGCAGCGGGCGTTGCAGTTATAGGTGCGGGGTGGGCGAGGGATACGGATTGGTAGCTGCGACGGCCGATGGGATGTCCACATCTGATAAATTGTCAACATGCCGGACTTGGGCTTTGGACATTGCATTTAAACTATCCCTTGGGATAAAATTATTAATAATTATTCTTAAAAATTGTCACACGTCCACACTTGTTACTGTAAAATTATGTTCAATGCACTCACGCATCTTACACACAATAAGGAATATTTAAGTGCACTTTTATGTTAACCTTATTTTAAATAATGTTATCATAAGCATCTGCTGACAAACAAAAAAAGGAGTTCAACAGGATTAAATGATAATATATAAAAAAAAATTGAATCACCATTCAGTTAAAAATTATTGATCAATTACATTATTTACTTATTGAACGCCCGTAGGCGTTTCGTTTTCCAAACATTATACAGAAGTAAAATATCACTACATACCTACATATATTACATGTCAGCACAATAAATACTTATCATTTTACAAACATAATTCAAAAACTTCATAACTAATTATTTTTGTAATATATTTATCACCATGTTGAACTAGGCATCTTGAATTATGTCTTGTAGGTAGAAATTTACAAGTAAGCACATTTTTTTTACTGTCCCAAGTGTCAAAGTTTCTGCTAAACGACAAATTTTAGACACAGTAATAATATATCTTTACTTTGTCTTCAAATAACAGTAGCACCATGGTTACAAGTATTTATGACCTGGCTCCACCGGCACTGCCTGCTAACTGTCCGCTCTCTCCTGTGTTGCGGCAGCATTAGCAAGTGTCAGCTTGTCCTTGTTTGCGGTTATAAACATGCACTGTAAATAGGGCACGAAGTTAGCTTGTTCCTTGTTCAGATGTTTAGTATGGAAAACTATTCCGTTCACTTATATTTATGTCGCCTTGTGTGTACCGCTCCCAGTCCACGGTCCCCTTATGCTAATGTCTGGATACATTGTGACTTATCGCAACCCCTGCCTACCATCCCTGGGAAAGCGGGACTGCGAGTGTTGCTCACTATTCCTCATCAGGTAGCCTTAAACACAGAGTATTTAGTTGTACTTCGTGAATAGTGAACATGAAGTTTTATGGCACAGCTGTGTTGGAAATTATTCATGAGAGATCTGAAGCGAACCCTGTCACCATTTGTTGCGAACAAATGAATTTGAATTCCGTTTTATTTTTCCCCTCATATTTGGTTCCTCCCTCCAGTGCATTTGAGGGGATCAATAAACGAGTATTGAAGCGTACGCCCTACGTGAGTCGCGGTACCGAATTAATCGAACTCAAGAAGCCAATATCTACTTATACGTCGATCCATAGAATTCACCGAATGACGATCATAACTTGGATGGTTGAAATTACAGAGTGCAGAGAGTAAATAGTTGACAGATAATAAATAAATACACTCCACGCCTCTGAAGAGTTCATGCGGGGCTAGTGACTTCGGCCATTGATGTACCTTTACGACTTCATCAAATACAGAACCACGACCATAGTCTGATTCCTATACATCCTTTGGGTTGTCAACGCGTTGCGAAATGTGTAAATGGCAATATTGTTAAATCAATTATTAAAACCCTTTAATTTTTTTTTTAATAAAACCTATTGTTAAAATTATACTGAAAGTCTCCGTAATTTTTCCATATGAAATTGTCAATAATCTTAACATCATTGATTAAATAACTCTATTCTAAAATAATCCTATTTTATATTCATAAATACAAAATACTAATAAAAGTAAAAACTAATTAATATCAGAAACACTACATCTCAGGGTCAAAAGCAAATCAAACAAGCAACTACAAATACAAAATTTGGGAAAAACAGCTTCCTATACTATGGTACTAAAATCCCACTCTCATTCTAAAATCACAACAATTCATTATTAGAATATTAAAATTTCGTACAGAAAGATGGGTACAAAACATATGTGACATCAGATATAGAAAACATACTGACGTTAAATAAAGACTCAAATCGAAAACACTCAACTGCATTAAAAATACACCATATAAATATAATTATATTGTTTCCAGAAAAAAACAATACAAAGTATATTTATAATTACTTCATAATTATTCATAAAATTTAAAAAATATATGTTTAGACGAAATTCTCAGCACGGGAGACCCCAGTGAGGATATCATAATCTCGAACATTTTTTTATTTATCTCATTAATATTATTTTTACAATCATTATTATTTTTTCGACTTTATGTCCGGGTTAAATCTTCCCCACAGGAAAAACCCTTCCATACACTTTTCCACAAATGATCATTTAGTCGATCCTCATTATGTGAGAGCATTATATAAGCAAAATAATTACAAAACAATACAAGAAAAACACGTTACCTCACCAGAGATCAAATGGGAAAATAATTCACCGACTCCAGATATTTTCATATCAGAGGTTTCGGCTCGGTAGAACTCCTGATTGGACCTATAAATCTTACTGATCCCTCAATTTAATTTTTTTTTAAATATGTCGTAATCCTACATGTATTTAAAATGACTAATTTTTGCATTTTTATATATAAATTCTTTGACAGATCTAATATGCCTAAATTTTGAATGAGAGGTACTAGGTTGAATTAGGTATAATGGCAGTAGTCGAAATAACAAATAATTATAATTACAAATCATCATTATTACTTTCATTATTATCATTATTTAAATAATAAAATTACTATCAACAAGAGAGAATATTTTTCTTGCTTCACAGGATCCTTTAAGGTGACATAATACCCTGATAATGGGGATTTGCCCCGACGCTCACATTTTAATTATTTGTGATGTACATATTACTAAAATCTTAAATGTTTCTAGAGGGATTCTCAGGGATGCAAGTTATTTATATATAAGATTAATAAAAATAGGACGTTACCATTAAATATTTTATGTAAAACGGTTTGCCAATTTTATAAAACGTTTTTCATCTATAAGATGAGCGGGAAACACCAGATTTTATTTTTGTAAACGATGAATTAGTCACTTCCCGAGGAGTCTCTCTAGAAAAAAATAGTAATTTTATTAATGTATTCATAAGAATTAATTAAAATATAACACTCGGAAATATCAAACTTCTGTCCCGATAAAGAAAACTCGCCGTACGTTACTCCAACACTCTGAGGCGCACGTAACTGTATTCGTGTGCAGGTCCCCAAGCACTTACAGCGTTATTCTCTAGTAACGGCCACAGCGTAAGCCGGAAAGGTCGTGTGACTCCCGAACGGTACGTCCAGTAATTTCTATTGCGTATTTTTTTTATTTAATCAAACGATTACTTTTAAAGTTATTAGTGAAATTTTCTGTTTTTTATAATTTGACCTCTTCCACAAGTGAGTAAAAGTTTTTTGTATATTTCACTAATAAAAAACAAAACATTATATTTTCGAAATAATTTGAACTTAAAAAGTGCACGGTGGTTAAGTTTCAGAAAAAAATTTGGACATAGTAAAAAAAATATGAAAACAGTTTATTTTGTAGATTTTTTTAAAATTCTTAAGTTTCTTTATTTTAATAGTTAAATATTTTTTTCAATTAAAAATTCCGCTGTTATGTGTGATTGTTTTTTGTAATTGGGGCACATTTTTTGCAAAATTTTTGTAAAATGATTATATAGTAGAACTTTTTTTTCATGTAAAAAGTATTTCAAATATAATAATTATAAATAATGTCCTTTTTTTCTTTTTAGATTTAAATTATATTTATTTGGCTTTCAGTCATGCCAATTTTTGGGCACAAAAAAAATTGAAATAAATGTAAAGAATTCAGACATGCCATAAATACCTTACTATACCTAACATAAGATTTTAACATAAAATTGCTTAAGTTTAAATTGCAAACAGATTTTTCAAGAATTCACAGGCTCTGCCCTAGTATAAGATATTACACAAAGTAGCTAGTATAAAATTTCAAAAAATAAAAAAAGTTTAAAAAGAGTTATTCATCTTTTAAATTGTACAATCGTGTAGATTGTTAAATTATTTATTGTAGATAGAATTGTAGAATTATCTCCCCAAGTTACTGCACTTACTTTCGTTAAAATGATATTCATAATTAAGGGAAAATTTAACCAATTTATAATAAATCTGTTTTTTTTATTTTTTTTTATATATTAACTCCACACAGGAGGCCCTGAAGAAAATAATTTCCCTCAGGGCATATGTCATCTTTGGGGATGCTGTGTGGAGGGTCTTTTTGTGGAGAGGAAGGAGTGAACATGGGTCTTGAAGAGTCCCATGTTGTAGGAGGGAGGAAACACAGAGGCCGGCAGTTCGTTCCACAGCCGAGCTGTTGAACTTAAGGACGAATCGTAGAAGCGACCCGTTCTCATGTGACAAATGTCAACTGTGTACAAATGTTGGGCGCGCGTTTGGCGTGTATCCCGACTACGCACTGGTGCCGAAGGGATCAATGACGCTAGTTCCTCAGAGCATCTTCCATTGTTATACCGATAGAACAGGGACAGCATACCTACCTGACGCCTGTGCTCTAAAGATTGCAGTCCGTTTGTTAAGATTGGGGAATCTATCAAACGGACCGCCCGTTTTTGCACAGAGTCAAGGGTTTTTTTCAGGTATTTAGGGGCTCCGGACCAGAGATGGCTGCCAAATTCGACAGTAGGGCGCACTTGCAATTTGTACAAGGTCAGCAGTTATGTATTATTAAAGTATCTGCGGGCCCTGTACAGTACGCCCAGCTTATGAGAGGCCAACTTTACTCTGGCTTCGATGGAGCCCCCGTACCTGAGCTGGTCACTTATAGTTATACCAAGCATATCAATGGAAGGCCTGTTCGGAAGATTGCTTCCGTTGAAGGAGACTAGATTATCATTTGGATCCCTTTTAAACGTAATCAGACAGGATTGGGTCTTTGAAACATTAAATTCGACGAGATTATTTTTACCCCAGGAGGAAATACTCTCGAGATAACCGTCCATTCTCTGCTTCAAAGCGCTCCGAGCCGTTGGAGTTTGTGTGCCCTTTGGGGGCTTGTCAAACGCTAATATATACGTACGTTTCAGTCAAATATGGGAAAACAGAAGACAAAATGAGTTTTATCCCGAACAAAATGACGGCACCAAGGAAAATGCTTAACGGAATTGAGACGGTACTACATAAATAAACACTTAAAAGTAAATTTTTGGGCTAAATTTTCTACAGAACATAGTTGGAAAATGTCAGCTTAATTAATTTTATATATCTATAAATATGTACGTATATACATGTATACGCATTCGATAAACTTCCAGCGATTCCTGAGCTTATTCAATTTGGAGTATAAGAAGTACATTCATTTTGGTTTCCGATGACATATTGCATTGGATGGTGAAGGTTTTTTGATATCGAAATGCTGACATAAAATTTTACCCATTAAATCCCACCTATGCATTGTAAATTCCTCTCGTCCTACAATGAGTTATGTAACTCATCGGGATTGCTGTAGCAAGAAATAAAATCTAAAATCAGAGATGTAAAAAAACTGTAATGTACGAACTATTTTCTATGTAAAAGTTTTATTAGTAAAAATATTATATTTTTCTATTTTTGTACTGTTTCGTATGTGAAACTTATAATTTTGATATAAAAATACCAATGTAAAATTGTACCTATTAACTCCCACCTATGTATTGTAAGTTCCTCCCGTCCTACAATGAGTTTTTTAACTCATCGGGATTGTTCTATCAAGAAAAAAAATAATAACCAAAAAAGGATTTGTGATTTATGATTATTTGGGATGCCTTACATACTGCAGATGATTATATACTGTACGTAGATACCACGATTTTCAAAACACCATGCAAATTATGCAATTCATTAACTAATGGCAACAATAATGAAAATTATTATTATCATTTTAAATTTATATTTATAAAACTTGTCCGTGTGAAATCAAACCATGTCACACTGAGCGAAATTTTGACCAACGCGGGGCGTAAACGAAATGTCTTGAGCTATAGCCGCGCCAACTAGAAACGCCCATAACTGATATTATTTTAACGTCTTAATGTTTATAACTATCCTATTTTCAGACAGAATTGAGGAATATAGCACGCATTTCTCAACAGCTTTGTGTTAATTAAATTATTTTCAGTAATCTATAGGAGTTTTCTCAATCCTCTTTTTTGTTTAAGATACTTTCTTCAATATTCAAGATTTGTTAAAGCGCTCAACTTTGTATACCACTATGTTTTAATTTAATCACACAAATAGATATAACTCTTATTATTACGTACGCTGACCTGGTTCCGACTCATTATTATATCTTTGCATGGTATAAATATAGTATAAAATCGTTATTTATTATAATACGTGCAATACCATAATAAGCGAAATTTGATTTCCATTAAAGCATGAATTAAATGGAATCTACGATTAAACATAACCATAAATAATAAAATGGATAAGTTCACCGCACGCCATTGGTCAGATCAACTTGGAAATGACACGACTTAACATACATGGGTAAAACATATTTTACGAAATATTTTAGTGTGTCAAGTTTGTATCAGTAATGAAATGTTTATTAGGGTGTCGTATAACATATTAATATCCAAAGCCTCCCCTGTCTGGTGTTTCAAATAATTCGAACACGATTTACCTCCAAATTACAGATTATTTGGTATGACAATAGGTTCCTTTAAATCGACACGGTAATGTATCATGTTCGCTACAAGGGTCTGTATGCTTTATTCGATATAATAGATCTGACTGTATGATAAAACTTAAGTAGTTATTTGAGTTGGGTTTTGTCACTTGACTGAATTACTAATGGAACTTAATTGCTCAATCACCGGGTCTACACTAATATTATACGCAGATAACTTAGTTTTTATCACCCCCGCCTCCAAGGGCTAAACTAACTATCTGGGAATTAATAGATGGATGGTATTCAGTGACGGAATGCCTATGGAGGCTATTTTTACATGAACATTGTCACGTAAGAATAATTCCTTTGGTTTTTCGATGGGGAAAGTTAAAACATAGCATTTATTTGATTTTTTGATGGTTGTTAAAAAATTGCATTAATTTTTCGTAGAAATAGTTTTTTAGTTGATGGGTACACTTAACTTATTGGAACTTCACTCGTATCAATTATGTTAGGTTAGGAAGAGTTATGCAATAACTTGATTTCAATTTTCCATATGGAGAATTTTGTTTTGTAAAGGTTTTTTTTCTATTAATACCGAAATGCAAATTAGTTACCGTAATAATTTCACACAAATATAATAGCCTGATCAACAACTATGGTCCAAACACCCACACGATTGAGCACACGAATATACCGATATTTTAAATGTGTGTGACTTCTAGTGAAAAGTTTACACTGCAAACGACAAGGCATAGATATGAAAATTGTTATGGTTTAGGAACAAACTTTTTACACCATATTTGTGCGTTTGTCGGCGATCAGTGTGAGTGACGTATTGATTGCATTATAAAACGTTTTTTACACAGATATCAACACTATCAACAGTACGATGTAACAGCACATACGCGAAGGATTTAAAAATAGATTTTAATTACACAGGGTGTAATAGCACATACCCGAAGGATTTTAACCACCGTTGCTGAGCACATTTGGTGTTAAAAACTTATTTGTCATATGTCCGATGAAATATTTTGTTCATCAATAACATAAAAAAAGATATTTTTCAAACACACCTTCCCCTGGGGTAGTTGGGCGTGAACCTAGCGGGTCACGCGATACGCACTCCATCTCATTTCAGCAGCAGTAACAGACGAGACAGAGCGCGTAACACATCGTGACGCGAAGCAGTGTGATCAGTGTGACAGAAATACTTGTTTTTGTTTTTAGTTGATAAAATAAATCATTATACCGCAAAATTACATCTATATTTTTACCCTAATGTAACCTGTGAATCGCTTGATAAAATCCTTCGGGTACGTGTAGTATCCTATTCTGTATAATACAGAATATAACAAAAGTTTTTAATATCATTTTACAATCTACCTATAAATACGATATCAGCAAAGTAAACACTTTTTAATGACATGTTTTCATTCGTGTGAAAACATGATACCTTTTTAGTCGTGTTATTCAAAGGATCCACTTATATCTACAGCTCCAAGAACAGTATTATAAGCAGAGTCAGTTATTTTATTTCAGAGAAAGAAGCCTAACAGTCTTTATCGGTACATGGAAGTGGTTTCGCTTAATTTTCATTGGACTATTAGAGCGTGTTAAGAGGTTTAAGCGTTTCACATCGCAACCAATCCAATCCAACCCACCGGCAACTGCATTACTATCCCTTAATTCTGCAACTATTATTACTATTATCGTGTGAAACGCGCACGTGCATCCCATATCCCTAGGACATTAAACTAAATAAATACCAATAGCAATAGTAGGAATCTACTTGTCGGGTTGTTTACTCGTGTTTCGAAAACAAATCATTTTTGAAAAAACCACGACAATTCTACGCTAGTTACATTACATATTATTTCCGTAGAGAAGACTAAATGCATTATCATTTTCCCCTTTTCTGTTGACCATAAACAACTTAAAGAAGCTTAAGATATATGGATATTTTAGCTCTATACTAAAGCATCACTTGTATTGTAAACTTTGACACACCTAAAACTGAGCAACAAAATATGTGCATTTTACTATCGTCGAAGAGCAAACGTTCTCATTCACTTTCGATCCATGAACTACGAACAATAAAACTTCAATCACGATCGCACTGTTTACAGATTGTTCAGCAGATTGGCAAAAATCCGCAGCAATGCCAAAGAAATGTTTCAGAAAACACAGAAGTTTATAACCCTAATCAATTGAACATATTATAAATAAACTTTCTCCCTCCACCAATCCCACAACACTATTCGTTGCTCTCCCGGGGCCTCAGCAAACACAGTGACTTGTTGCTCTGAGGTTTTTTGTAAAAATAAATGTTCAACGAATTTTTGTTTCTGTAGAGAATATGTGGAAGCCAAAGAATTTTTTTTCAAACATATGAAATAATCCAAAAATGTTTCGATACAATTTTTCCAGATTAAAATACAGGTCAACTTGGATATAAAAAAAAAGTTGGTAATAGACTAGCTGTAATTTTGTGAATGATTTTTATTTCAGGAAACAATTATAAAAATCACTATATTTTATACATATAACCGCCTAGGAGCTAATGTTCTAAAAATAATAACACTTATAGCTGTTATCTTTAGAGTAATCCCGTGATACCGTGGTATAAATAACAAGCAAGAAAGAATTGTTGCGCCTTTCGCATATACGAGTACCTATATACCGTTAAAGCAGAATAGAATGCAGGTAACTTGCTTTTAGACAATAAACTAACTATCGCCAAGTTTTGACTGTTTGCTCTATATTTTTGTTTAATGTTGATTGAACTGACCTTGCCTCGTTGCTGTAGGTCAGATGGCCAAAGGTGATGAGGTGAAGACTTTCTCCTTTTCGCCTTACCCAGGACACCTAATATGAGGAATAACATATAAGAATATCGTTACACTGAATTCATTAAACAACGCACTACAAAAATTTGATGGATATAAAAATAAATGCTTAATAATATTATAGACCTTTCTCTTATTAATGACCGGTCGGTGGCCGAGTTGACTTCGCGCTTGGGTCCCACTCGGGAGTAGTGTGTTCAATTCCTCGGCTGGCTAAGTCCTCCACCACAACACAAGCAACATTTTCAGCTTACTGTGGTGGTAGTAGGAGATTTTCAAATATCGTCGGGTTATTCGTAACAAAAATAAAAAAAAAAACAAAACAAAAAAAAAATCTCATGGACAAATATAATATTGAAAATTATATGTGAAATAATTGACAGCCATCTACAATATCAACATTTTACTTTGAAATTTTCATGGAAAATATTGAAATGCGTTCAAAACTTCTTAAACCTAATTCTACACACTGCACATTGCAGTGCACCTGAAGGAAGTCATGATTCCACTGAACTGCTATTGTAGTTGGTAGGATCCTAAGGGTGTATTACAAAAATTTATCCATTTAAAAAAAATTGTGTTCCTATTTGTATCTCCAGGAGATATTCCGAACTCATTATAAATTAAATGTGATTTAAATGAATTTGATTAAAACTATCTAAAAATTTGAAAAAAGTAAAGAAAATATATTAAAGATAATTATTGACATAAAATTCTAGAATCGCTGTAGGTAGAGACCATTTCCGAAAACAACACGGCAGTTCGTACTGGCTCCTGCACAGATCATTAAATTATATTTACTAATAATTATTGAAATATCAGTGAAAACCTAATCGTTTCAATTATTATCATATATTGCCATGTATTATAAAATATTGTAACTGTTGGTTTTCCACATCAATTAAAAAAAATAATAAAAATAAAAACGGAGATAATTTCAACCTCCATCAGGTCTTCCAAAGGGCTAACTTAAATTATGCTTTACCGTCTTATCCCTGAGATCGTTGACTCTGCAGTGCAGAAAGACATCCTGTCCTAGCTGCGTAGTGACGTTGGTCACATTGCTGGGGTCCTGAAAGAAAGGCAGCATCTCCTCCGTGGTGGAGGGGTAGTCCTCGTCCCGCTCTACCTTCGGCCGGGGGCTGCTTGTGGTGGGGCGCTCACCCCCGGAGCCCCCCGAGGCCAGGTAGCCTGCGGGCACGTGTAGTTGAAGTTTGGACGCCAACCAGGGAGCCACGCTCGTACCGCGATCCGACTTCATGGCTATTAACGCAATGATTATTTATTTATTTATTTTAATTAGCATTTACAACCACCTAAACTACATTTCTAGTTTGTCGGCAGGTATATAAATATTGACAACAATATTTATCTTCACCATTAGATATAATATGGTGATGATAAGTTAACAGTTAGGTCAGTAGGTTAAATAAACAGTTGAATACTGAGTGCGCAAGTAAATTTTACTTGATAGATTTGTGTGATTTTACAAAATGTTTTTTCCATATAATATTTGTTAATCATATTTGGATGATACTGTTGGTATCTCCGTGGTGAAAGACCACTATTTAAAATTAAACTTAACACAAACTTGTCAGCAAGTTAATTTAACATAGCTTTTTAATATGAGCATAGTTATTATAGCACAACATAACAAACAGAATATAGGATGAAAATGTACCTAAGGATAAAAACGATGGCCCTACATGCGGCCTTTTGACAGGCTTTGCCCAAGTTAGTAAAGTTTCATGATAGTAGAGTTCTGCCCCTGTATTTGTACTAGAGTGATTATTAGAATGTGTGCAAATAGTATAGTTCTACCACTTTATACCTATTATTACTATTCACCTATTATTTATTACCTATTCATTTTTCTACCCAAATAAAAACCATTTGTGAGTAGTCATTCAATAAATGTATGTCGCATAACCTCGTTGATTTGAAATCACTGGGCGAATGAAATATAATTTCTACTAAGTAACAAACTCCCACTAACTAAAAAACTTTCTGCCAATGAGAAATTAACTAACGCCGTGGAAATCGTATATTTCGACATGAAGCATTAGCAATTTTAAACCTTATAGGTTTGAAAGCTTTAAAAATTTAAAATTACCATTTACATATACAATTTATATTTTTAGATACGTTATAATTTTCATAGGTACAGCTCAAATTTTTGAATTTTATAAAAACCAAAAAGAATGATTCCAAAAATAACAGGTTCCTTAGAAAAAAGTGATCTAGTAGCATCGAAGTCACCGCGACAAAAAACCGTGACAGGAACGTAGTCGTACATGAATTTGGGTTCATAAGTATATTTTTTAAATTTTTTTTACTAGACTTTTTGAAAACGTTATTTGGTTTTGATTTTGTTATTCGAGTTATGAACATTTTTAATGTTTTAATGTTCATTAAAACATTCGTCTTTTTGTTATTAAGTGAAGTGTGGATATTTTCCATTTTGGGAAATTCTTTAACAAAAACGGGGAACAAAAAAATTCTTCTGGGAAAATTGTAACATTGGGAAAACTTTGCTCGGAAAATTGGTCGGAATAGAGGCTGGGATATTTTCATAAACACATTCGTCTGTTTAATTTTTATTTTTCTCTAAAAAAATCTTTCGGCAATTGAAAAAGTTTTGGTTGGAGAATAATTGGAAAATTTTAATAAAAAAAATTACCTTTTTGATTTTGTTATTTGAAGTTTTGAATTTTTTTGTTTTCCAATTTTCCGGGAAATGGGAAAAATATTATTGGGTTGATTTTGAAAATGTGTCGGAAAAATTGTAGTTTTGAATTTTTTAAATTGATATTCTTTCATCGGCTGTTTGAAAATAGTAGTTTTGCTTTTTAAAATTGACATTTTCTCATCGGACGTTTCAAAATTTCAACGGTTATTTTTAAAAATAACAGAGAGGGCCACTTCCGTTTACAAAAATTCAAAGACAACAGTAAATCAGATAATTTAAAAAAAAAATTAACCGCATACAAGAGGCCCTGACGAAAATAGTTCCCCTAAGGGCCTATTTCATCTTTTGGGATGCTCTGTGGAGGTCTTTATAAGGAAAGGAATAAGAGGAAGTTTTGAGAATAAGTAAAATTCGTGAGGATTGCGGCACCTTGATGTGGCTTGATGATTCACTTGAATTTATTGTCATATCCTCCGGTATTATTTTTTGTAGGTAGCTTTACATTTAAATATCAACGTTTTTCGCAAGTTTCATGGTAGTATCGTAATAGTGTCAGCTTAACATATCTATCGAGATTCGAGTACATTAAAGTTTATCTGTTTCTTTACATAGATATTATCTATGTTTTCATTTAAAAAAAAAACATACACTTATTTCCATTATCTTCCTTTTTAAAGTGCTCTTTAGAATAAATTCACCACCACTGCTCTCAGATCTACCGTAAGGACTTGGGCTTTCTGGGAATTGTAAAAATATCGCCCTTACGTATGTACATAGGTACCATACATGGAGGATACCTCCGTATTTAATTTGTTTCACATAGTCTGAAGGGGGATGGATGATACTCACCGACTAGAGAGCACGACGGAACCCTCAGCAGAAGCAGCACACCCACCCCCAGGAGGAGGTCAGCTCCTCTCCGGCTCATGTTGCTCCCGTCACACCGTCTCATCCCGCACTGCCATCGTCTTCCTAGATGACTATCTGAAACAACAGAAATTCGTAATTACCTTATTGCTATGAACCATAATTCCTGAGATACTGTTTGTATTTATTTGTCTCCCTTTCTCTGTCTTTAAACACAAATAGTGTATTTTCGTAAATTAATGCAAAGCTTGGAGGTGGAAATTAATATAAGATAATAGCTGACTCGGCAAACGTTGTTCTCCCGTATAAATTATTTCTAGTTAATATTTTGGTTGTTAAATAAAAAAATAACGAATGTATTGTAAGTGTGTGGGATCGGATCTATGACAGAAAAAGGAATGGAATACTATAGACGATGAACGCCAATAAAATAAAAAAAAACACCAACCATTCATTTTCTCAATTCAATGTATTTCATTAAATTAATGAACATAAAGCGTGTAAAGTGAAAAATAATATATATTTTTTTATCCGTTTATATATTATTTATAAAGTAAGTAAATAAAAAAAATGAAATTAAAAAAAATCAATATTGACGGAAAATTTTTGTCTGAAATCACGTGAAAGGAGTAACAGAGTGCCGCTGAATAGTTTGTCTTTGTTTTTTTTTATATCTTTGAGTGTTCTGTTCAACGCCTCAAGAGAATGTTTGTGTGGAATAGTGCATTTATCCTAGATGATAATTTTGCATTGTTTCAGAACTTCAATTGTTTTTTTTTTTATGTTGCACACTGCGTCTGGGTTATTGTGAATATTCAGAGGCAGCTTAAATGCTGAATGAGCTGTTCTGCCTCCATCCAATAAAGTTGGTGCTATGCCAGATGATGCAACGGCCAATGCGATGCCATTATTTGAATGCATTTTGGTGAGAATTAGCGAAATAAGAAATTTTTTACCAGTTCCACCTGGTGCATCTAAAAAATAGAATCCAACTAGTCCCGCCGAAACTGCCAGCATAATGTGGTCGTAAATGATTTTTTTGTTCATGAGTCAGTAGTGGGACATTGCAAGTAACAATCGCTGCCATTACTGCAGTATCGTCCTGCAGTTCACGATTCATTTCGGTGTCTATTAAATCAGAAGCACTTCGATTTGGCGAACTCATACCGAAATGACTGAGTGGTGAATTGGCAATGACAACGCAAAGATCCTCGATAGCAATCAATGCTTCATTGTACATAGAGTCGCTGAATGTAATCGTTAGATCTTTGCACCGTGTATGAATTCGATGCAATATATCGCCAGTCTTTGAATCGTTGTGTTTATCCGACAACGTGTCTGCTCATTCCCGAAAAGGTGTGGTCAAAACTATAGCGAATAGTAGACGAATTTGTGTTTCTGTGCACATTGGGCTATAGCTCAATGATGCTTCAGCAAACATATTGTCCCAGTGATTGTCATCTTCGTGCAAGCCGAGTGCAAGGCATGCATCTTTATATGTTGGATACTGTTGTCCATTCACTTTGTGTATATCTTGAAATGATAGTGGGCCGATGACATAACCAACAACAGTCGCAGATAGAAGCACTCAATCTGCCTTGGATTGACTGTATATACGCGGCCCGAAGTTTTTGATTTGAATAGGCCGGGATACGCAACAATTGGTATGCCTTGCTTGCGGGAGATCCATTGTTTTGTTCGATTCCATGTGAAAGAATAGAGTATACTTCAAATATAGTTGTGTTCGTGCAAAGGCACCAAAAGTATCTGAACTATTACAATGAGCAAGCCGTTCAATGGTTCTGGTGGTGTCTCAATTTCTGGTAATTGCACTTTTCCTGATGCCCAACACATCCCGGTTGACTCATGTTTGAATTTGAGCGCATAAAAATGGGGACATTCTTTATCCATAGCACCAATCAGCACTTTCGGATGAGAGAAATATTCAATATCTGGCTGTTACTAGAATGCGAGACGAAGTAACGAAGCGGATGTAAATGATTAATGTACTTGTTGGCGTTGTAGGTCATTTTCTCTGCGTGTGTCAACTACGAACCGGCGTGCTTGTCTCCAAGTATCGTTGTTGATTTCGCTCAGTTCGTGGCTCTTGTGATTGAGATGAACGCAATTGCGACATACTGACACGCATATTTTCGTTATCTTGTTGGATTTGTTCGTCTGTTCTTTTTGCTATGCATAATTGTTGCTTTATACATAATAAACAAATGCCGAACGAAATGTCAAAATGATGCGACGTTTCTTGTGGATGACTTGCGCATGTGTGGAAGAAAGTTCGACGAGTCGGACGTAGCGCCATTTTTCATTCAACAATATAAATAATTTCGTCATGTTTGAAATACGAACGACGGTTAAATTTGTTCATACAAAAATACTAAAATTGCGATTAAAAAATGGGAGGGTAGGGGTAGTATGGTGCAAATTTGGGGTAGTAAGTGTTTTTGATGCCAAATAAAAATACATACAGAAAATATTTTTGTCAAAAAACTTTTTCAAACACCTCATCACCAAGTGGTACGAAATATACTTTTCGACCTATTCTAATACCTAATAAATTCACATAAAAAAATCATAAAAATCGTTCGAGCCGTTTCAGAGGAGTGCGACCACAAACACCGTGACACGATATTTTTATATATGTAGATATAGATAAGCCCAAACATTTAGAGTTTGTGACCTGCTAAGCTAATGATGAACTTCATAGAGCGTATGATTAAGCCTAGACTACTTGGATTAGATATTGTAGAGTTATGAAGATCCGCAGTTAATCCAAAAAATATTTCAATTACTAGTAAGTTTAGTTACCGTTGGTGATACAAAAACTCTGAAACTTAGTTCTGATTTTTCAGCATAAGCACTAATATTTTCTGGTTGATGGTAAAATGACAATGATGTATACATGTTGAAATATCAAATGATAAGTTCTGATACTTGATTTTAAAATCTCTGTTCCTAAACTCATGTATTGCGTTCGTTGGTTTAAGAAGAATTTTTATTTTTAATGATTTTATCCGTTCCTTCTTAAGACTGACGGCTGAAGGCTCTCATCGTACGGCAAAGAGAGAACGTGACATTACAAGGGTTGTGAACGGGAAGTGATTTGAATTCTTCAAGAAAAGAAAGCGACGAATAAAGTCTCTCGATGCGTTACTTTTCTAAATTTACTCGAGAGATCTATTATTTATCTTGGCCTTAATTCGACAGGTTGACTGTACGCAAATAAAGATTTATTCATTTCTTAGAAAAACAAACGTAAAAAGAAAATATTTTTCGAGGCAGCTTGCTGATCACATTAAATTACCGAGTAACACTCACATAAAATACATCAGAGTGGTCTTTCGGGTAGTAAATATTATGCCATCTCATCTCTTAGCGTGAAAATTGCTTTTTTTAAATGTGTCCGAATATTTCCAGGTGTTCGACTTAAACTGATGGAATTGAAAAAATCTCCTTTTACAAATATTTTGTTTTAACCAATTATATTGTTTAAAAACAATACACGACTTTCTTAATGCCCAGTGAGTCCTTTGTAAAATGTGCACCCATCGACTTAATTAAATTTGTTTCATACTAGGGCTAACCAATGTATTATTTTTTTATATAAGGCCTTTTAGTGTTCAGTCCAACAATTTATAAGATTTATTGTACATGTTAATACATAGCCCTGTGATGGCGGAAAGTCAACAGATTGAAATTTTTTCATTGAAACGGACGTTACTTTTTCCAACCACTACGCGTTATATGAATATACTTACAAATCTTCCCATCCAACTTAGTGTATAATTATTTTCAATTATAAGTCACTAACTATCAAAGTAAGTTATAAGCCGCAAGTAATAAGTCGCAGGAATACGTTAAGTTGTTAAGGTGATATTCTCACGAAAACAGCGCTATACAAATAATCCAATCATTATTATTATCATTAACTGAATATCTAACTACCTGACATCAAACCGCTTGCTAAGAAAAACTTCTCTGCCATTATTATTAATCTCATTTATTTTACTTGACCATTAATGATATTTCAACTCCCATTCAAAGTTGACCGCTGTATCTAGAACGAAAAATTTAAAGCTCATCGACAGACATTCGCAGAAGATGCATTTAAAATTATTTTTTATGGTGTTTATTTCACATTTAATATATTTTCAAAGTGTTGGAATTGACAATATATTCCCAGTGAATAAAATAAATGTGTACATGATTTTTACATACTTATTATTATTATTGTATAAACATATGGATATATACCTACATCATAATACGGGAGTCATTGGAACATGCCGCTATCGTTACTTTGTCTCTTTCAAACAGATTGAGTGAATATTGAACATTGGAAAAAAATAATTTTTGCCTGTATTATTTCTCAAGGACTCCTCCTTGGATCTTTAGCTGCTTTTTAGCTAACAGAGGCTCAGAATTCTCATTTATTTAATTTTTAGAAAATACTCAATTTTCTTGGGTTTCATTAAGTGGGATGAAAAACTGTAAATCACATACCTACGAAATTCTAGGCATCGATTGAAATTGTTTTTCTCACAGTTTGGTATGTTGATTAGGTACGAAAAGTAATAATTTCGCATTGTATTATGACTGTTATAATATATTTAATCAAACAGTTTAGTATTGAAACAGTTTTTTGGTTGATACCTACCATTTTTCCCATCATATACTATCCATCTCCTTCCCTAAAAACAGCCTTACCCACATTGGAGAAAATAAGACAATTTATGTTGCACTGTAAATTGTCGCAAGTCAGACGAATTCGTGTCGTATAACAAGAAGTTGCAATCTTAGTGTCGTCGTTGTATTATTCACATACTTTGTGCTAAATATCAAAATTGTCTCGTTTTTCTCGTTTTTCTCGTTTATCTCGTTGTGGAGGAAATTTTGCCCGAACAGTGCAAGTGCATCAAGAACCCTATTGCCCGGATTCATGGGAATTCCAGTAGGCTGTTTCCATCATTCCACTTTGAAAAAAAAAACACAAGAATCTCATCCCTGGAAAGCCGTCTTGCAGATCTAGAGCAGTGAAACTCTCCGACGGCTTGGAAATGGCGGGCGTGGAATTGCGACCGGGAGAACAAGCCTCGGAAGCAGTACTTCGAGTAGCTAACTCACTGGAACTGCCCTTGCAACCACAAGATATACGCATGGTGACCAGGACTCAAGATCGAAGACGAAACACCCCCGACAAACTCCACATCACCTTCTATAATCAAAATACAAGGGAATCTGTACTCTCAAAAAAAAATGCGGCCAAAACCTTAGACTCAAATTCTCCCATCTTCATCAGCGAGGTGCTGTCACCGTACTTTAAGAAACTTCTGTGGAAAACTAAGCAGACGGCTAAAGAAACCCACTACCAATATGTGTGGTTTAAATCAAATAGACTGCTTGTCTGCAAAGCAACTCGGGATAAAATCATACAAATAAAACACGAAAATGACCTGAAAAAATGGGGCAACAAACTTAAATGACTAATCTAACTAACAAATCTAACCTATCAATCTACCATAAAAACATTAGATCAATAAACAAAAACTTTGACCAATTTCTCATCCAACTCCATATAACGAAAATCAAATATGACATAATTATACTGACAGAATGTTGGCTAACACCTTCTTATATTCCCAAATACATCCCCAATTACACCCACCACCAAACCACAAATCACATCAGACAAAATGACGGCATTGTGGTATACACATTAAACAACACTTATAACTCGTATAACGTCAAAGAAATTACCATTACTAATTAAAACTGTCTTCAAATAACACACAACGTCAACACATGTATCATTGCACTCTACCGCTCCCCTTCTAAACCAAATATCTCCCCATTTTTGCAAGACTTAAATTACTGTCTCACTGAGCTAAGTAAAATAAAGAACCTAGTTTTGATTGGAGACCTCAACATCAACATTCTAAAAAACAACGAACATCCCCAGTGCCAAGACTACCTACATACTGTAATGTTTCATGGAATGGTAAGCACAATAAATTCACCAACCTCCTGCATCGACCACATTATGGTAAAATCGACCAACTGTCACACCTCTGAAATTCATACGTCATCAATTACTGATCACTACGTCACTTCCTTTACAATGGGTTCCAAATATAACGAACGAAACCAAACACCGACTGCAATAACAAAGAAAACAATTGACTATGACAACCTCAACAATACGATTAACTCCAAATCCTGGGACATACTGCACAATATAACGAACACAGAGGATGCCTGGAATTATTTCTCTACCTACCTACAAGACAGCTTTAAGCCTCAGCATATGCTGTTTGGAATTGCGATTTAGGTAACACCCAACTTTTTTAGTTTTCACAACTGCGCATAGGGTTTTGATTGTCGCTAAGATAGCAATTTTAGATATTTCACTTCTTGCGTTTGCTACATCTGTTGATATTATTGAGAACTAAAATTAATTTTACCAAAAGTTGGACATACTCTCCAAATTCTCCGTGCATTTAACGGCAACACGTAGTAAGGGTCGACAGAAGTCCGCCGATCGTTAGGTA
Source organism: Hesperophylax magnus (assembly GCA_026573805.1). Classification (NCBI taxonomy): domain Eukaryota; kingdom Metazoa; phylum Arthropoda; class Insecta; order Trichoptera; family Limnephilidae; genus Hesperophylax; species Hesperophylax magnus. The sequence goes on from JAIUSX010000156.1 coordinate 356,091, forward strand.
TTTGGTACTTGATAAATAAACTTTTATTTCGGTGGACAAATACTAGCGACGTTACTTGACCTGGACGCGCGCGGAACTTAAAACGCCTACAATTCTCAAACTAAGGATATTACAGATTTAATTAATTAAATCTTTTTTATATTATATTAAAATGCAACTTATGTATATACTTTTATAAAAGTATATACATAAGTAAATAATTACATATTTTAAAAATATTTTTTATTGTTTTAAGCTTTTTTTATATCAACAGGGTTTGAACTCTAGGTTCCTCCTAAGGACTTTTTGTAATTATTTATTTATTCATTTAAACAGTATAATAATTTTAAAGAGTTATCTAATATGTTTGCATTATAACATTATGAACTACAATCTACCATATTTTACCCCATTACGACGTATATGTGCTGACGGAAAATCGGCTCTACTCGGAAATAAAATCAACAGAACTCGGACTAAAGGCGAAGCTCAATTAATGCTAAATAGTGATTTTCCATTAATCTTTATAACGAATTTGTTTACATTATGAATACCAAATAAAATGCTTTATATAACTTGATGCTTTTCTTATCTTTTCCCTTGAGGAAAATTCAAATGAAAAAATTATTTACTCCATATAAAATATAAATGTAAGCTACTAAAAAATGTATTTATTCAATAAAAATGTATGAATGCACAAATGAATCAACTTTTAAAAAATAACATATTATGAGTAAGATTATCTGTGCCAGTTTCCTTTGATTAAATTTTTGCGTACTTATAAATTTTTATACAAAATAAATAAAAACCACTTTTGCGCATGAAATCGAGTGTTTCTTGGCTCCATTTTCCAAGAGATTTTAATGCCTACTACCTAAGTATTCGTCACGAAATAAGGCAAACAAAGAATATACATATTTTTGGCTTGTAGCTTCCTCTTAAGACGCGGCATTCTGCATTTCGAATTGTAGATGAGCGACGCCCACCACTTTTACTTATCATAGAGTTCGTATAGGGTTACCAATCCATTGATTTTTTCCTATAGAACAATATTATTCCATGGAAAAATATCTATTTATCCTTTAGTTTATTAACTTATTTACCTGAAATCGACCTTAAAGCGTTGGAATTTTGAAAAATTAACATTTTATTTTTTACTTGTACAATCACGCAGAATTACCTGCATCCTGTGTGGAGTTACGTAACAAAAACATCATCATCATTTAATGGCCAATACAAAACAAACTTACTCGGTTTTTCCAGTTATCAATGCATTAAATATGTCTTTAAATGGACGCATTCTAAAAAATAATATAAAATATAAAATTATAAAAACAACTGGAAAAAGTTGAATATGTTTTGTAATACAGAGTTGTCCCTTGAGGATAATTTCTAATACTAGATTTTTTGCTTTACTTCACTTTTTTCTTTTTTAAATAAAAATTGAATTTCATAAAGATATTTGTAAATTTTATAAAAGTATACGTGATAGGTACATTTGAATTAAATATGTTATTCAAAATATTTTTTTTTGTTTTAAACCACTTTATTTTGCTATATACGTCGACCGGTTTCGGTTGATCTCAACCTACTACTATTTCTAATTCTTCTAAATTATTAAGGCGTATTCCTATTTTATTTTTATGTATAATTTTGACTCCTGTATTTTTATCAAAAGTATGGTTAGTATTAATTAAATATTCGGCAAAGTCTGAATAACCAGTATTCGTTAAACACCTGACGTGTTTTACTCTAATATTTCCAGAGTGGCAAAAAACGACTGCGGAATTCATTCAAAAAATAATCTCACAGTTTTAGAACAATCAGCTTCCATTGCCTTGTAGCAAACGAATTTTTGGCGACTCGGTATGCTTTTGTACACAAGCCGCGGCCTTTGGAGATTTCATATATTATGTTTGTTAATTATTTCTCATTTTTGAAAAACAATATTATTTAACCGATAAATGCAATATTCACGTTAAATAAGGTATTCAAATATTTTAAATTAAATATTATTTACAATAAATCACGTAATTTTAGATGCCAAAAATTCTGACACACGTCCACTATGCCTGCCGACTGCGCGGGGACTGACGAATGTTTAAAATGGTCTTATGTAAATCTTAATGTTAGAGAGAGCGCGCTAATATTTAACGTGATTGAAATAAACAGACGTAAGCGACTGCTGAGAAAATATTTAATAAAACACGACACATTTAAAATAGAAAAAAAATCTCTCGTTATAGTTTTATTTGCATTTAAACATACACTCTAAATTTTTTTCATTCCTTTAACATATTAAATAACAGAACAAAACGTGTTTTTAATAAGTTTCGGAGCTTACTTTGCGATTTTTTTCTATCGAGGGAATTTCATAAAGTTAACGTTTCGGCAAAACAAATGTATAGATATAATCTTCAAAAATAACATTTATTTTTTTGGAACTTCAAGACTTAAGGAGTTAGCAAGAAACTGCTTATAAATCGGTAGAAATTGAAAATGCCGGGTCTTAATCAGAACACCAAAATCATCACCATAAACACTCCTAGAGCGATCAAACCTCTTAAACCATGGATAAACCATACTATTATCTACTGCATTCGGAAACGCAACTCCATACACAAAAAATGTGCCACACATCCATAAGATATCACACTCCACAATTTCTACAAAAGATACAGAAATATTTGCACACAAATCATTAGGAAAGCCAAAAATTTATATTACAATAAAAAAATCTCCGAATGCAACAATGATCCTAAAAAAATATGGAAAGTCTTCGAGGAAGCTACAAACTCATATAAAGCCACCGAAGTCTTAAACTCTCTCAAAATCAATTATAACACTGTAGACTTTACATCGAAACCTATCACAATTGTCAATCATATTAACCATTATTTTGCAAATATAGGTTCAGAACTAGCAAATAAAATCAAAACAAATAATTATACACTTGGCTCTAGCAACCCCGAAACCAAGGAAGAATTCCCAACACGCCTCGTTCTTAAAACAGTTACAGAAAATGAAGTTTCGATGGCAATAAAGTCTCTCGAAAATTCCTCATCTTACGGCATAGATGAAATACCCAATACTGTTCTAAAAAACTTGCCCCTGGTATAATTCAACCACTAACTCATCTTCTTAATATTAGCATTCGCCAAGGCCTTTTCCCCGCTATTGTAAAAGAAGGTCTTACTATCCCTATTTTTAAAACAGGCTCAAAACTTGACGTCAGTAATTATCGCCCTATTACTTTGCTAAATTCCCTTTCGAAAGTGTTTGTAAAGATCGTTAATACTAGTCTGATTGAATACTTGGAAAACAACAAACTACTATCGCCCCGTCAATTTGGTTTCAGAAGACACAAAAGCACTAACGATGCCATAGTCACGGTTACCAACTATATCTCTGGCCATCTGGATAAGGGCTCGAAATGCCTGTCGCTATTCCTCGACCTTTGTAAAGCGTTTGATACAATCTCACACATCAAATTAGAACGTAAAATGTTCAATATAGGTATTAGAAATAAGGAACTAGACCTTCTCACTAGCTTCTTATCTGGCAGATCACAATGCGTTAAAATCAGAACCACAAAGAGTCATAATCTGCCAATTAGTTACGGTGTCCCACAAGGCAGTGTTTTAGGTCCAACCCTCTTCCTGATATATATTAATGAGTTATGTAACCTAGATATCGACGCCACTATTGTCAGTTTTGCCGATGACACAGTCCTACTATTCCAATCGAAAGACTGGCCTACCGTATACGCCAAAGCGGAGGAAGGAATTCAAAAGGTAAAACAGTGGCTCGACTCTAATTCACTAACTCTGAATGTACCTAAATCAAAATACTTACTGTTAAGTCTCACCAATATCCTAAAGTCAAACCTAACTTTAAAAATACACGTTTGTAAAAATTCTCCCCTTCACCGGAATTGTGACTGCCCAATGCCCCTGTCTAGAACAAGCCATCAATATCAAATATCTAGGACTAACTTTTGACACACACCTAAACTGGAAACAACATATCTATAACATTACTAACAAAATTCTTAAATCTATTTACTTTTTCAAACAAACACGTAATTTACTTGACCCCAAACTTTTAAAATCAGTGTATTTCTCACTATGCCAATCACACATAGAATACGGAATTTTAGCTTGGGGTAAAACTTCTTCTAGTGCCCTCGACCCCATTATTAAAGCACAAAAATTTATCATAAAAATAATTCTCAAACTTCCTCTTTCTACCAGCACTTATACTATCTTCAATACTATCAACGTTATGCACATAAAACAGCTCTTTGCAAGATCCATCTTGATTAATTTACACCAAAACAGCAAAACACTATACAGACCAACTCAAACGATATAAAATACCCGAGACAAAAACAAAGAACTTCTCCAAACTCCTTTTGCTAAAACCACCTTTGAGCAAAGACATTTCAAATACATAGCTTGCAAACTATACAATATACTACCAGCCACTATTAGACGAACAGAGTCAATGACCAAATTCAAACATGAAATAAAGAAATGGATAACAAGTATTGGGCGTCTCACTATCACAAACATATGTAAACCAAATTACACGTAAACAATAACAACAATTCACAAATAAAATAAAATAATATATTCAATAATTTTATAATAGCCCCTTTGTAAGTAATCTTTAAGTACCTAAATACGTCTGTCTCGACACAGGTGTACCCTAGTGAGACAGATGTCGAAAAATTTATGTAATAAAAAAAAAGGAAAAAAAAAAAAACTATCTACGATCGAACGATCCGTTCTCGGCTTTATAAGGCGCATGTGTTCCTATATAAACGCCACGCCACAGTCTCAGAACTCAACCAGTCATTTTTATACAATTATCTCATTGCCGCCCCTCGCCGCGCCTTTCTTGCCCACCCGCAACGTCCCCTGTTGAGGTCCATAGCATCTCCAGCTCTTTCATCCAGCCTCCGCCCACATGGCATCGAGGTCCGAACATCATCTAACTGGAGCATCAGGAAGACACGTGGTCTTCACCCTCACACAGTGATGAGAATCACCACTCAGTCTGGTCTCCGCTCTCTTGGCGTTGAACTAACCACACTCCACCAGCGATCATATCCACTTCTACCCTGTTAAGCATCGTGCGGGTGTATTTCCATCCTATCGATTATTTCCACCGCCGCGATGTCAAACAGTTGGCCTGGAGGATTCACCACCGATTATCTCCACCACAGTATCGAGCATCGGTCCGGAGGAATTCAGCATCCAGTTTCCGCCCACAGCGCGTCGAGCACGGATTCATATCCCACCGTGATGCACATCGGGACAGCTACACTGACTACCAATAAAGACACTCTGATATCAACCACATTTTTTATTCATCTCTACCAACTATCACCCATATATATCTTTATGAAAATACGCAGTAGTTAAATCTACCATGCCATACAACATAATCATCCATGTGTCATTCACAGTATTTTTTTATTTTTTTATTTATTCTTAAATAATTATTTTTATAAGCAATAATTGTTCGCCTGAAACACTCATCCACATTGAAAAATCTCCTGATAAAAGATACATGACGCCAACGGGACTCGAACCCGTGTCCATTCGATTTCCGGTCGAAAGCTCTGACCACTGAGCTATGGAGGTTTATCTCTTACCCGCGAAATTATTCAATATATGCTAGTGTTTCATTCAACAATTACTGTTTGTTACATTTTTGATATTAAGAATATATACCTCGCAATACATGGCGTCATGTATCTTTTATCAGGAGATTTTTCAATGTGGATGAGTGTTTCAGGCGAACAATTATTGCTTATAAAAATAATTGTTTTCCTTTGTGCTATGCATAAAAAAAAATCTTGTCTTAAAAACATTAATTTACCAAAAAAATAATAATTATTATTCTTAAATAAATTAGTTTTACAAAGGTAAAGTACATTGTCCTCCACGCTAGGAGTTCACCTGTGTTGTGGAGGACTTTTTCAATTGTAAAGTTATATACATAATAGTAAACAATACAGTGGCGATTAGTTACACAGAGAAACGATAGAAATTAAAATATAATATCGATTTTTACATAGTTTTAACAAAAACAAATGCGAAATATAAAAAAATAAATATTAAAAGGATTGTAGCCAGTTCCATATGTGTTTTTTGTATTCTGTAAGATTAGATGTTTTATATTGTGTTGGAAGTGAATTGTAAAGTTTTATAGCCTGGAATCTGTAGTGTTTTTGTCCAAAGGATGTGTTGGTTTTTGGTATTAGTAGTTGGTGTGCATGTCTTGTTCTGGTATTGAGAGAAGTTTGTGAAGTTTTAAATGTGTTTAGGTTCTTGTAAAGGAAAGTAGGTATTTGTTTAGAATATAATTTTTGAATCTTCAACACTGGGAATTTTTTAAATATGGTTGAAGTGGGTGTTAGTATTGGTACTTTAAGTATTACTTTTATTAAGGTTTTCTGAGCTTTATACAGTGTGTCTATGTATTTTTTACTGGCATAGCCCCAGGCAATAATGCCGTATTCAATTATAGATTGTGCTATTGCGAGGTATATATTCTTAATATCAAATATGTTTAGTATATTTCTCACTATTATTTTATATTTCTCACTACTCATTTCTATTATACCCCTAACTTCCTCCCACGGGGATGGTAGCTTCAATTGTTCATCTAACGACTTCAGAAATTTTCGATAAATGGGAAAAAAATGATCAGGATTCTAGGTATTGACTTTACCTGCCTAAAACGACCCGAAAAGTTTATTTAGAAGTCTGAATGAATCTAACCATACAGTTCAGACCGTAGCTCGGCACGAGGCCCTGCGTACTAGTACTGGGCATCGGGCACTTTGTATTTAAATTGTTAGAAAATGCCCGCAGGTGTGTTTCTGCTAAAGTTTTAATAAGAATTTTGAACTGAAACCAGGTGGTTTATATTCATATTATGGAAAATTCCTTCTTTACGTAACAAGTCATGTGTAATAATTTTTCAAAACAACTTTTTTATTATCATTTTTTATGTTTAACCAGCATATCTAAGAACATTCTCACATTTATATTAAACATTTTGAATTATTTTCTCACGCCTCGTGGGCTTTTACGCATCATAGAACATCTACGTACCATATACCATAAAAATTGAACCTTACCACCTTATTTAATGCATTAATAACCAAACTTTTCAATGTTTTATTTTCTTTATAAACACTCACAGTTATAGAGTATGATTCACGGATATGCCGAGTAGCATTTGATGTCCGGTAGAACAATGCCAACATTCACAATAATTGCAAAAGAATTCTTCAATTCTTGAAAAGACATTTGAAAATATATATCAATGGTGGGAAGCCTTATTAGTTTAGAACAAGTTCATTTTGAGATGAATCAAAAGATTATTATATATTATTATTTATGGGTTAAAAAAAAAAAACTAAAACGAAAAAAAATTATTAAAATATTATATAAAAATTATTACCACGAAAACGTGGTAATAATTTTATGTATCTTTAAATACAATACAAAAAATAATGAAAATTCTAAACGTTCTATTCATGAGCTAATAATATGTCATCCGTCCTCCCATCAGGGATATATTATTGATCCGACCCTCTTATTTGATTTTACTCACCAGATTATCTTCAGATGGCTTAACACTGGAGAATCTGAAAGAAATAAGAGAAAAACATATTTAATAGTGTTAAAGTTCGTAAGTTAGGATGACGGTTAGTCACTGGGAAGGGAAACCACTTTTAGACTCTCATGTTGATTAATGGCAACAATAGTTTACCATAAAGAATACTAATTTATTATGTCTGTGGGTCTGTAATTCCGTTTCAATGAGCTCTTGAACTGGAATTTGCAATGAATTTATTTTAAAATTATTACTGATTACTGGAAAAATTTAGACAAATGATAAAGTAGGTACCAAAATAAATATATTTTAATTAATTAATTAATAATTCTCTAGGTAAGTTTTTAGATTCTCACGGCCAAAAGCATTTTTGTTGTTTGTTTTTGGGGTGTTATGCCGTGTTGCGCTAACTCCTTCTTTAGCCGACGTTTCGGACAGCGTTGCAGTGTCCATCATCAGGGCAGATCCGGTAGATCCGAAGATGTGTAAATTTTTGGTTGTCGAGTTTGTGCTTATTTATTTGTGGCCTGGGCCCGTCCAAGTGCGAAATGCCAACGGAAGTGGCGACATCTTGTGTCGAATTCTGAAAGCACAGTATTTATGTTAGCCTGGGGCCCGTCCAAGTGCGAAATGCCATTTCGCACTTGGTCGGGCCCAGGCCACAAATAAATAAGCACAAACTCGACAACCAAAAATTTACACATCTTCGGACCTACCGGATCTGCCCTGATGATGGACACTGAAACGCTGTCCGAAACGTCGGCTAAAGAAGGAGTTAGCGCAACACGGCATAACACCCCAAAAACAAACAACAAAAATAATTCTCTATTTGAAATGTGATCTCCTCTGAAATTGAGAATTGTAAACCATATGGCGAGCAATGTAATAATGTTTATATAGTTTACCCGAATTACAGACTATTCATTGACTCTATCCTACCAAATAAATAACAACTGTTACACAATGTTTGTTTTATGAAAGAAAATTTTGCATTGAAAACATATTTTTATAAATACTTTCAGCTTCGTAAGCTGTACGTGATTTTTCAAGGGTATGCGCATTCATTTTAAAAAAAAGAACTGTTAAAAAACACAACATAAACATCATAATGGGTAAAAATCCTTCCAGGCTGCTTTTATCAGCGCCATACCTCGTGTAATGGTGTCACACTATTCATCGAACGATCATCAGAGCGTACAATTTATTATTTAGAGTTATACAACACATACGACCAGAAGAACTTATGTTTCAGATAACAATTTATTTTTTTAGTGGTAATGTATAATTTAATATATAATATAATATAATACATAATGGTATTTTTTTAGTGGCAGCTTAATAATACCACTTTATTATACATAAGCCTGTAATACATATTCGTAGTGTTAATCAATCTCATTGATTGTTGTAGATTTAATCCAACAATCATAAGACAAATGATTGCCTCCGAGGTAATGGACAGAGAGCCATCCTCCCGATTAATCTGTTTGTCTGAGTCCATCAGTCTTCCACAGAGTGACTGAAGATCGGGAACACTATTTACCTACTAATGGACACACTTTGTGGACACCTGGATACCTCAACTCCCGAAGGCCACCATTAGACAATATAAAGTACGTATTTTTACGCTGTTCGTAGCAATGTCAACAAAATTATGGTACCTACTGTAATACGGGGCGACTTTTGAATAGGGGGACGACTTTGAACACCACAAATATCTGCAAAAAAATTCTTATTCAGAAATGCTTTTTTTCTGGCAACGTGAATATATATAAATAATTTGACTTGATTTTCTTACAAAACGTTTTTATAAAAAAAGGTTTTTAGTTTCAACTTTGAAAATTGATCAAAGTCACATCATTTTACGGTACCAATCCTTTTAAACAATATACTTGACTCATGTTTGTACACATTGGCCGATAGTATACAACATTCCGAACATTACGAAATCTATATTATATTTAATGTGCATTTGCATGTAATTTTACGAATTTTTTTAAATGATCTTTTTTTATCCACCTAACACCCATTTTTTTACTGTACGACCTTTTTAAAATAAATTATTTTTATTTGTGTTTGCATATCCAATGAAATATGTATTTAATTTACCTACTTTGTTATGTTATTAGAAAAACCCGTTTTTCGTATTTAGTGAACCAAATAAATGATAAAAACAAATTAAATACTTCTTAAATTATTAGTCTACTGCAAAAAAAAGCCATGTAAATTACTCGTGTCGTTCCAAGCGTATTTCCGTTAGTCAAATATGAAAATAACACCTAACATTAAGTTGATTCTATTTATCGCATATTATTTTGTTGAAGCGATTTCAAACAGGCCTGTATAAGTGTACAGTATATAATGAATATTAACGGAAATAATGTGTTCGTATCAATAATGAATGTATTTGGAGCTCAGAAACAGTAAGCCTCTAACAATTCCAAATGGATTTAATGGACCCATTTGGATGGTAAATGAATGAAATTGATTTGAATTTTACTGTTTACTTTGGAAACTTTCAATAGAACCGTCATAATATTGTTTTGTTAATAAAGCTCCCGACTTGTGTGAGAACAAAACTCATTAATTATTCATAAAAGGATTCAAATTACCTACTGCCACGCTCTTAGATCTAGCACTAAACGACGATAAGACTAGTGAACAATCATGGGTTATTATAATTGTAGAATTTGTGAAGCTGAACGAATTTATGAAAAATTTGTCTCAGCACCATTACCTTTTAATACAAATACTGTTCATTTTATTTGTAATAAAATTATTTTTTTGTTGGTAAATTAGAGTCGATCAGAAATTTACCCGTTGCTCCATTGACTAATTAACGACTACATCAATGCGTTGCACCGTTATTTTATGCCGTTAGCAAGCTTTCAAAGAGCAGTCAAAAAATAAAAAATGAGTTATATTTTTTAAATCTAAAACCACGCCAAGTTGTGAAATGAAACAAATTAATTTTATTTACGTCGCGATTTGAGAACCCGCGAGCTCCAGTTTACTAGTCGAGAGCCTTACCTCTCAACCACGGTGGCCGTCAAACTAATACACTTTAATACGCATTAATTAATCAATTGAATTAAATCATTTTTTTTATTAAAGGTACTTCATCGCTTGTCTGAACAAGTCTTCATACAATCTGTGCCGATATTGAAAGTGATTTTTAATTCGAAAGTAAATATCAGGCGGGAATATTTAGTTTTATATTTCACGCACAGAAAAAGAAAATTAGTAAATTTGATGATAAGTTAAAGTTTGGGTACTTACCTTAAAACATGTCTAAGTTTAATAAATTATTTGCAACAACACTCAAGTGTTTTGTAAGCATCGATGTAATGTAGTGGCAGCGAGACATGGCACTCGCAGAGGAAGCACGCATAATGTATCAACTGTTATATGTGGGGGCACTTTAACCAAAAAGCGACTGAAAAAATATTTACGATTGTAATTTACAAAAGTCAAGACGTGAAAAACAAGATCTGATGTATTACGTGGTGGATTTAATGCAGATATATTGGAAGCAGGAACGGCGAGGGAGGTTGCGGGTGTGGAATAGCTTTTTGCATCCCGCTGTGAAGTATTAATCAAACAGTGTTAATCTTACGTCACAATAAATCTCCTGCGGGATGGCGTTATTGGGGTAGGGGTGGTCTTAGGGTGGGGGTTGTTTTAAGTGTAGGATTCTGCGACTGAACACAACACGAACAATTCGACTGCACAATAGCAAATGTATAAATAAATAACAACTGTAAGAAAATGTATTTTATCCCTTGGAACCGTTCAGTTTTATTCAATGCAACATTTTGATAGGCGGGTGTACAGGCCAACTCCTCTGCAATAGGTCACCCCAAGATATGTCCAGGTCTTGTGTTAATGGCAGACGTAGGGTCTTTTTAATATTTAGAACTTAACTTCATTAAATAAAATAAGACGGAGATTAAGAATTATGTAGTCCAGAATATGATTTATGTTTAGAGAACCGAACGCAAAAAAAGAGAATTTTAATAGTTACTAGATTTTTTCCCGTTGCAGGCAACTAATGGGTAAAAATTATTCGAGTAAGTGGATGTAAAAAATAAAAAAAAATATATGTATTATGGTGTTTAATGTGGATGAAGCAAAGAGTGTGTTTCGACACTTTTGCTATTTGCCCGAAATTAATGGGTAAATATTTGGTGCGTGGTGTAATGTTTGAATGTGAATAAAGCCAGGAGTGTGTTACTACAAAATTTAAAAAAAGAAATGTTTATTTGGAGAAAAAATGGTGCTAAGGAGCTTACTGATCATTTTTTCACAGAGCCGTTCGGGTTGTGTAGGTCGAGACGCGTAATTTGATACCCATATCGTGTGTACGGTTTTTGTCACCGACATTCTTCAAAAGTCTCTTATTTTGGAAAAAACATTGCTCTATAAACACGCAAAATGTAAAACTTTTATTGGTAAAAATTAAAAAAAAAAAACAGTTAAATAATCCGTTTTTAATAGTAAATAACTTTCCCAAACTTCTGTGCTCCTGGTAGAACACAACGTTCTCGAGGTAATTTTTGGCAGAAATGGCATTATAAGAATTATCATTATGCAGGAAAAAAGTTGTCATTTCAAACATAATTTATTTAAAAAAAAAAATTTACGAAAAAAATATTTTCATAACGCAATTAGGTATCTAATCGTTAAAAAATAAAGAGATAAAAACATTAAATACGAATGGCTCCCAAGCTAACCTTACCCAACTTTTGCGCTCCTGGTATAAATTTCAAATTTGCGTGACGCTATTGATGTAGTTTTTCACTACGGGGCGACGGATGTAAAAACTTAAGCCGGTTATTGTGAGACATTTTGAACCGAGCGCCATTTGTAGGACGGCCGATTAACGTTCTTCAACCTTTGGACGATGATTTTTTTCGAATATTTTAACCGTAGACTGCGCCTTTTTGACGGAATTCAATCATCAGGTTGACCATGTAGATTTGATAAAAAAAGCATACCACGTGGTTTTGAGTGACCACGTGACTTTTTTTTCCAATGATAGCATTATGCAAAAAAAAACATTTCCACTTAAATTAAACCTCTTTCCCTGAAAATGGGGATATTTCGTAAAATTTTATGTGAAAATTAAAAAAAAAAAAACGATACCTGATTGAATCAGACCCGACGCTCGATCAAAATCAATCGTCTTTTTAATTTACGTTAGAGTAATGCGAAAAACGACACATTTTCGAGCAAAAGAGGCGCACGAAATTTTTTTTAATCATTTTGCGTTCGTGGTGCGTTTGAAATTGAATAAATATATAAACGGAGAAAGAGAAAAAGTTTTACAGATCGATGGTGATCGATGAAAACGAAACATTGAGAAAATGCACCAAAATTTGACCGTTTTGAAACCGTGCGTTTGGCAACACTCGCGGGGAAACGTCGATTTGAAGCTGTGCCAATTAATCGGCGACAAATCAACCTATTGGAGTGTTACCATCCCGGCCGCCGAAAAATGAGAGAAAATAAACGCTTTCGTATGGCGCGCCGCGAGCGCTTCCAGTTTCCGCCGCCAGAGGCTGCTCAAATTTTTGTCGACATCTTGCCCCGAACGAATATAATAGTAAACATTTCCATACAAACTGTTACTGACTCGTTTTTTCGGTTTTTACAGACCGAATTGAACCTCGGCTTCTATACGGACAGGAAGGCGTCTCAGTCGCTTTTCGCCTGAAGCCCGAAACAAATGAAAGGCAACTTTTTTCTCGCACGCCAAAACGAACCTCGAGTCGTTTTGACTTGAGGGGGAGAGTGGTCGCTTTTCGCCTAAATGCCTCACGAAAAAAAAACAAAGAAACTGAGTATTAATATATGTACTATCTTTTTGCCCGTTGCAGGCAACTAATGGGTAAAAATGTGGTGCGTGGTACAAAAAATGTGGTGCCTCATCTAAATTCAAACAGTACACTGTTTGAATGTAGATGAGGCGAGGGTGTGGGAAAGCAAAATTAAAGAAAAAGATGGATATTTTGAGAAAAAAAAGCCAAGGAGCTTAGGTACTGATCATTTTTTCACCGAGTCTTTCGAGTTGTGTAGGTCAAGACGCGTAATTTGATACCCATATCGTATGTACGGTTTTTGTCACCAACACTCTTGAAAAGTGCAAGGGAGTTTCATTTTGGAAAAAAAACATTGCTCTATAAACACGCAAAATGTAAAAACTTTTATTGGAAAAAATTATATTAAAAAAAAAACAATTAAATAATCCGTTTTTTATAGTAAATAACTTTTCCAAACTTTTGTGCTCCTGGTAGATTACAGCGTCCTCAAGGTAATTTTTGGCAGAAATGGCTTTATAAGATTTATCATAATGGAGGAAAAAAGGTGTCATTTCAAACTTAATTTATTTAAAAAAAAAATTACCGAAAAAATATTTTCATAACGCAATTAGGTACCTACTCTTTAAAAAAAAGAGATAAAAAACTTTAAATATGAATGGCTCCCGGGGCGACGGTACCATGCCCGCCTCCCAAATTTAATGATTATATTACAAACACTCAAACTGGAAAAACTTTTGATTAAAAAAATGTTTATTTTAAAAAACAATTAACATCGCTTCACCCTATTAACTTCTGCGCTCTTGTTACAAATTATAAATTTGCGTGACGCTATTGATGTTGTTTTTCAGTACGGGGCGACGGTACCCGTGCCAAATTATTTTTACCAAACTTAATTTTATTTCGTTCAAAAGTATTATCGATTTTCAAAAGATAAACTGCCGAAGTAAGTACCTGCACAGATTTTATCGTTTATTTTTAATTTTAAATCCATACGTTATAGTACAACACAGCGGACCTTACCTAGAAAACGGGCTAAAACATGCTCTCAGTACCTGCCTACCTAGAGCCTCTACCCGGTACCATCTGTGTAGATACCTGCACCTACTTTCAAAAAAATATATACATAACGCAATTAGGTACCTACACGTTAAAAAAGAGATAAAAACATTAAATATGAATGGCTCCCAGGCTAACCTTACCCAACTTCTGCGCTCCTGGTATAAATTTTAAATTTGCGTGACGCTATTGATGTAGTTTTTCACTACGGGGCGACGGTACCCATGCCAAATTATTTTTATAAAACTTTATTTTATTTCGTTCAAAAGCACTATCGATTTTAACTGCCAAAGTAAGTACCTGCACAGATTTTATCGTTTATTTGAATTCACAACACTAAAATAATTCCACAACCTTACGGTGCTAGTCTATGATAGGCTGATTTCTGATTGGCCAAAAGCCCGACTGTTTTCTTTTTCAAAATGGCATTTTTTGGTTCAAATCACAAATGTCAAAACTTAAGCCGGTTATTGTGAGACATTTTGAACCGAGCGCCATTTGTAGGACGGGCGATTAACGTTCCTAAACCTTCAGACGATGATTTTTTTCGATAATTTTAACCGCAGACTGCGTGTTTGCTATGGAATTCAATCATCAGGTTGACCATGTAGATTTGATAAAAAAATCGTACAACGTGGTTTTGAGTGACCAAGTGACTAATATTTTTCCAATGATACCATTATGCAAAGAAAAACATTTCCACTTAAATTAAACCTCTTTCCCTGGAAATGGGGATATTTCGTAAAACTTTTTGTAAAATTTAAAAAAAAAAAACGGTTACTGATTAAATCAGACCCGACGCTCGATCAAAATCAATCGTCTTTTTAATTTACGTTAGAGTAATGCGAAAAACGAAACATTTTCGAGCAAAAGAGGCGCACGAAATTTTTTTTTAATCATTTCGCATTCGGGGTGCGTTCGAAATTGAATAAAAATATAAGCGGTAAAGGAAAAAAGTTTTACAGATCGATGGTGATCGATGAAAACGAAACATTGCGAAAATGCATCGAAATTTAGCCGTTTCGAAACCGTGCGTTTGGCAACACTCGCGGGGAAACGTCGATTTGAAGCTGTGCCAATTAATCGGCGACAAATCAACCTATTGGAGTGTTACCATCCCGGCCGCCGAAAAGCGAGAAAATAAACGCTTTCGTATGGCGCGCCGCGAGCGCTTCCAGTTTCCGCCGCCAGAGGCTGCTCAAATTTTTGTCGACATCTTGCCCCGAACGAGTATAATAGTAAAAATTTCCATACAAACTCTTACTGACTCGTTTATTCGGTTTTTACAGACCGAATTGAACCTCAGCTTCTATACGGACGGGAAGGCGTCTCGGTCGCTTTTCGCCTGAAGCCCGAAATAAATGAAAGGCAACTTTTTTCTCGCACGCTAAAACGAACCTAGAGTCGTATCGACTTGAGGGGGAGAGCGGTCACTTTTTGCCTAAATGCCCTACAAAAAAAAACAAAAAACTGAGTATTAATATATGTATAAGCTTTCAGTGATTTATTTAAAGGGAGTTTTTAAATTTGCTTTCTTACTAATTAATCAACGCTGAAACAACTTTTTAAAGGACGTTATGGATAAAAACCTAGTGATCGTTTTTGTTCTTCCGTTCCACGGAACACATCTCAGGATTATGAGTTTTATGATTTTTTTTGTGTGACGGAAACAATATTTCATGTGGAACATTTATCTCTGTTTGATCGTTGTTATACACATAAATATACAGACAAACATGTGTTCGAATTTGTTCTGAGTTTCAAACCAATTATAATTAATATATAGTAACTGATTAGAACGTGAAATAAAAAAGGAATATAATTAAAAATTCATGAAAATGTGTAAAAAACACTTCGTCTCTAACACAATCGTTTTGAAGTGAACTTAATTAATTGAAAACTAAAAACTTTTCAAAATGTAGTAATGAGCAGTATGAAGAAGAAGAATGACCTGGTATATATTAACCTTTGTTATGTTGTCCATACTATATGTTTTTATATATGATTATTTTAATGTGGTTTTTTCTTTTCTCTTTTTTTACATAAGATTTCTTTTGATATTTAGTTGCTACTATTGATTTTTTATATTCTAGAATGAATTTGAATTTGTTTGAACAGCAGTAATTTTATAATTTATTATTGCATAATTGTTTTTTTTTTAATTTTTTGGTTGTTTTATTGGAAAATAGAATTCGTTTTTTTTTGTTTTGAAAAATATCTGCTCTATTTGGCCCGGAGTATGTTGAAATTTGCTCTGAGTTTCAAACCAATTATGATGAATATAGAGTAACTGACTTAGAATATAGATGGCGTTAGTTTACACCTTCTTTAAGGGCAGCAAAACTAGGTTACTTAAGGTCCAAATTTAATTAGGGAACTCACTTCTCTTCGATATTATCGAGCTAGAGGAACACAAAGTGACAATTATATTTCGCTCTGCGTTGGTGGAGTGATCTCCACAGAGTGTCAGTAACAATATAAACTTTAAAAAAAGACAGCAATAAATCGGTGTAATTTAAACATCTCCAAAGTGTTTTATTTTAAAAGAGGAATGTACCCTTTTGTTCACAAGTCCTAACTTTTTTTCAATATGATTGCAATAATAAATATCTCAAAGTTGTACATATTTTAACACAAATTTGAGAAGGTGAAAATTTTTTCTGAGCAATCGCAAATCACATTCTATTATCACTCGTAAAGGAAAAACAATGAATTTAAAGATCTGTGTATAGTTGTATTTTTGATCTGTCTGAAAAGTCTGAATTAGTTACACTCCCTGGACGGTCGTTTCCTACTACCGCCCCGTTTCGGAGCATTCCGTCCCGTCCGTCGCTGTTCCGTCCTATTCCGTCCCGTCCGTCGCTTTCGATCCTATTCCGTCCCGTCCGTCGCTGTTCGTTCCGTTCTATTCCGTCCCTTCCGTCGCTGTTCCATTCTATTCCGTCCCTTCCGTCGCTGTTCCGTCCTATTCCGTTCCGTCCGAGCCTGGGCTGCACTGTCGCGCTTCACGGGAACTATTCTTAAACATCACATGGTATTTTGTGGACATAATGTAACAAGACAAGCAAAAGAATTTTGCGGTTACACTTTTTTATAATATTTTAGCTACAATACAACGACAAAGCGAGATAAATGTAAAATAAAGACATGCACAAAGCGGGAACTTAATTTACGTTTATAAAATACAATATTATACTTGCATAAAAAACAGTTTTATAGAACTATCACTATTTATCATCCCCTGACAGCAAAGTAAAAACTACAATTGGTTTTCTGAACAAAGACCTTTCAACGTTATTGCTGAAAGTTGTGGCAAAACCACTATTACACGCTTTAATAGTAAAACGACTTCACTGAACCAAATGATGTTCTCATACCTCATGCGGAGGGTAAAGAAGATAGGTATACAAAAAAATGAAATTATTTGAAGATTAATTAAATACATATTCAGGTACCGTTTTATAAGATTCATTGAATAGCACCATTCTTATTGCCATGCTATAGTGTGCCGTAAAGTACCTTGAACATCACCATATAACTAAGTATTGTTCTTATTTATTGTTATTAAGTTTAATTTGTAGAACTCCATTTTATTTTTTTATTTTTTATATATTCAATAATATTTGTTATTGGATTTATAAAAACAGTTTATTTTTAAACAAGTTCTGCTGTGTAATTATTATTACGCGTGACAGCTGTTTCGCCCTCTGAAGGCATTATCAAACTGTGGGTAGCCCACTTACAGACGATACATTTATATTATTTCTAGGTAGGTATATTAATTTCAATTACTGATTTCGTAATTGATTTCTGAGTAAAATGTTATAAATTATTAATGGTTATTACCCCAGTAAAGTTTCCCCAATTAGTGTAATGTTTAAATTTGACTGAATGTCTTGATGTTAGTTATTCCCAAACGACGACTCATAGGGTTTTTTTAATAGCATAATTAAGTACTTCATAGTGCTCTCATATTTGCACTAGGTTTGAAGATATCTAGTAAGGGTGAACGAATTATATTTGTTTGTAAAAAACCCACACAGTTTGATAATACCTTCAGAGGGCGAAACAGCTGTCACGCGTAATAATAATTACACAGCAGAACTTGTTTAAAAATAAACTGTTTTTATAAACCCAATAACAAATATTATTGAATATATATAAAAAAAATAAAAAAAGTATTGTTCTATTTGTATAGCGTCTGATTTATAAATATATTGGTTGGCTCAAGTAATATGCCTCAAATATGGTGCATGAACCTCGGATAATTATGATGTGAATTTAATTTGGTGGGGAGTCCATACACTATCAACATACTCCATTTAATCCCGCTACGGAATAGTGTGTTCATCATTTCTCATCCCGACCTCTTCTAATGAATGAAGCTTCACCGATGCCGATAGTGTTGGTTGGCAGAACATATTAAACAGCAGTTATGAGTTTACTGAAATGCAGCATGCAATGCATGTTCAATGCAAACAGGTCACGTGCCGTGAAACGTCATTGTTCACTCTATAAAATTTTTTGCCGTCATTAAATATATAATATCCCCACATGTTAGCCTTAGATTTTCACAAATTCATCCCCCTAAAGTTTTGCTGCAAATCAGTACTACTGAGAGTATGAATCGCAGAGTATAAAGATTGATTTACGTTCTGTGTTAAAAAGAAACCACAATATTTTCATTGGTTAAGTAAATTTACCAAAAAAAAAACGTTAAAAAAGTCTAAATTCGTGCTTACTAATCCTTGAAACAAAAACGTCAGCCTAGGTTAGACCCAACTCATATATCAAGCTGACCGTGATTAATCACTCAGCTGAAGGGATCAATATGCTTTTTTTTAGCGACAGCTCAGCAGATTTCTTCCCAAACGAGAATCCCTCAGCGTGTCGTTAATGTGGACCAAGTCGTTGTGTGTCGCGGGTATTACATTATATATCATGTGGTGGTTCATATACGATTTATATTAAATAGACATCCGATGTTTATGTCACATATTAAATTTATTCTGTTACATAAAATCTTTAGTTAATATTTACAATAATAATAACTGGATAATGACATCTTCGGATCTACCGGATCTGCCCTAATGATGGACACTGCAACGCTGTCCGAAACGTCGGCTAAATAAGGAGTTAGCGCAACACGGCATAACACCCCAAAAACTAACAACAAAAATAACTGGATAATCTTTTTAGCGCCGTTTATTAAGGGCCCACTATTCGAATTTCATCCAATTTCCGACATACTTTCCTTAAAATTTTGAAGTTTTTAAGCTCTTAAAAAAATATATGTTATTCTTTAAGATAGTATCTATTTGTTCCAAAAGCCGAAACGGTAATTATTTGAAATTCCCTCGATAGAAATAAATCGCAAAGTATGCTCCGAAAAATATTATTAACACGTTTATTTCTGTTATTTTACAAGTTATATGTATGAAAAAAATCACAATGCTTCTTTTAATGCTACTCAATAGACCCCATAAGTAATTTTTGCTATTTTTGAAATACGCCGTGATTTATTAAACATTTTCACAACTGTCGCTTACGCCTATTGCTTTTAAATCATATTTATTATAGCGCGCTCGCTCCGACTTGCAGATTAAACTATCTTTCTTTGAGAAGTTCATTCGCCAACTCGAGGGCTTTGGGGGCAGACGTGTCGTTCATCGTTCTATGATCTACAGACGTGCGATTACGTGCAAATATTTGAATTTATAAAGATAATTTTTACGCGTGTAAAGTTTATGAGTTAATAAATATTGTTTTTTCAAAGATGGGAAATACACGAAAGATATCCCGTATTTCAAAGAAAAAATGTTATCTCATAAAATTATATCCTATCTAATAGGTGAGAAGAAAAAAATACAATTTTTGATTTATAAGCTTATATTTATTATAAACGATAATTTACTATAAAAATTAATAATTCATATTTTTATTTATGTATTGTGTAGTAAAAAGTTATTATTTTTTTTTCAGAATAGGTACTTTGGGAAATAAAACTAATTCCAATGCATTAGAAATTACGGGGTAAATTTTTATTAATTTAATTTTCTTGTTGTCTTGTCTCTTTTCTTGTTCCTATACGATCGTGATTTATTTGCGAATTAACTTTCTACGTTCACAAATACACACGTCACTTTACATCTGCTCCTTAGAGTAATATTACTCTAAGATCTGCTCTAATGATTCACAATGCAACGATGTCCGAAATATAATATAATATGTAATAATAATATGGGCCACCTGTTTCAAATAACAATACTCGAACTTGGAATCCAGAAAAATAATGAACGGGCCAGCGAAAAAAGCTATCGAAAGTTCTGAAACTGTGGGGAATATAATTAAATAAAATAAAATACTTTTTTGTTTTAAAACCACGATATTTATTAATTTAAGAACCGACCGGTTTCGCTTTACTTAAGCATCATCAGGGTACAAATTAATACTAAACAAAAAGTACATAATGTGTGCATATATATAACAAAATATAGAGGGAGACAACATGATACAAATATAAGCAACACAAAGACGGTCATAAAATACATTAACATAAGTGCACAAGTAATGGAAAAACCGCTAGATAATTATGTAGACTAATGGGTTATACGAATAAATCGGGAGAAACAAAACATCAACTGGCAAGGTGGTAAGGAGGTAAGGAGAACTGGGAATTTTTTATGGGTTTATTGGAAACAGACTTAATATTGGACTACTTGATATGTCTAATTGATTATTAAGTATCTGACTTTTGGTTTTTACAGCTTTTTTAATTTCTAGTGCCTCTAAATTGTTTAGTCTGTTACCATGCCCGTTTTTATGTAAGATGTTAGCACCGGTTCTATGACAGAATGTATGATCTTTATCGATCAAATGATTTGCAAATTCGGAAAAACCGTTATTATTGAGGTTTTATTGATGTTTTGTTTTTCCCGATTTATTCGTATAACCCATTAGTCTACATAATTATCTAGCGGTTTTCCATTACTTGTACACTTATGTTAATGTATTTTATGACCGTCTTTGTGTTGCTTATATTTGTATCATGTTGTCTCCCTCTATAATATATTTGTATCATGTTGTCTCCCTCTATATTTTGTTATATATATGCACACATTATGTACTTCTTGTTTAGTATTAATTTGTACCCTGATGATGCTTAAGTAAAGCGAAACCGGTCGGTTCTTAAATTAATAAATATCGTGGTTTTAAAACAAAAAAGTATTTTATTTTATTAAATATGTCAAACCACAAAGTGATTGCTTTCTACAATAATATAATTTAGTTCAGTGATGTTATTTTTTATGTCGGAAGGAGGCCCTGAAGAAAATAATTTCTCTCAGAGCCTGTGTCATCTTTGAGAATGCTGTATAGAGGGTCTTTTTTGAGGAGGAGGGAGTGAACCTGTCCTGAATGTCAACTGTACAATTTCTTCCCAGAATTAACTTTATTGTACGTTTTTTGACTAACCGTACCTTGGTGTTCTATTTTCAATAAACTCTTTAATTATGTTTCAGATGTGAAATCTATACTCTGCTACAGAATGTTTTGCCCAAGTCTTGTAAAGATGCAAAGGCACGGACGTAACAATAAAATCATTTGAGCCCTTTACTGTTATTTAAAAGGTCACTTGAAGTGCAGTTATAATCAATGATTTTATTTTTTTTCTAGCTTCCACGAATAATTTGAAAAGGCATTATCTAAGGATTATACTCTTAAGGAGAATATAGAAAATGTAGAAAGGTGAAACGGATTTAAGATTTTCGATGAAATTATTGTGTTGTGAAATATTTATTTTGTTATTTATTACTTTATTTTTTTTTACAGTTTTACCGTACGCGGCCTTGTTGTAGAGTGGTATATCTAACTGTCATGGAAAGTTTTTTTCTGAGCTTTAAGAGAAAGGTTTCTTAAAGATACTGGAGTTATTCTAGGGCTATGTTAGATTTTTAACATCGATCACCGTAATGCTTGCCTTCCTGAATAAATCTAATTTTATTTAATCATTTACGGCCAAGATGTTTTTGACAATGGTGTGTTTTTATCTTTCTGTATTCCAATCATTTAGCTTGGCTTCTAGGGTTGTGCCCCAGTATTGCTTTTTGGAGACTGTAAACGGATCTCTCGGCATTTAATGAAACTGCAGCAGAACAAAGGCTGTTGCTATATTGACGTTCATGGTATGTTTTGCTCAGATTGACGATAAGGTTTCCAGATCCGCATTTCGCTCGAAGCATGTTTAGGGCAATAAGTTCATAGTTTAGGGTTCTTTCACCGTATTTATGGGAACATTTCAGAACCACCAATCTTTCATTTTGAGTGAATCTTGTGTTTGTGATTAAATTATATTTGACAATTTAAACAAATAATATTTAGAGAAGTTAAAAATAAAATTGAAAGTTCACTGAAAGCTTAAACTATTAAAAGTAGTAATTTCATAAAAATGTAAATAAATAGAGCCCCTTTCACATTTTAGAATGTAATTTTATGTTGCTTACATGTTTTATTACTCTTTATAATTATTGAATTGTTTAAATGAATAAATAAATAATTACAAAAAAGTCTTCTGATTTGTAAGTCCTCAGGAAGCACTAAGGATCTTTCTATCTATCTTTATAATATAATAAATTTGATGAGCATAAAAATGTAAACGTGTATATAATTTATATAAATGTACAAAAGTAGATATTACACTTGTATAAATATTATATTGCGCATATTATACAAGATGTCGGGGGTAAAGTGCACAAACTTCGGGAGGTGATTCTAATTGATAGTACAAGTAAAAAAGAAAAAAAAACTTTTTTTGGAATTCCAACGTTTTAAGATAGTTTTCGAGTAAAAAAGTTTAAAACCTTATTGATGTAAAAATATATTTATTGATTTTATAAAAGTTATAAATTACTTTTATAAAAGTGAGAATAGTATTTTAGTAAAGTAAAGTAATTTTTATACCTATACAAATAACTTTCGTAAATGTTTTTTGTAAAATTAAAAAAAAAAATTTAATTAAATCCGTAATAAAACCCATATTTTGAGAACCATCTTCATATCGACTTCGTTCTCATTTGGTCGGTGCATTATTACTCTAAGGTCGGTGCTAACTAAAAATGGTTCTGTTTTTCTAAAATTGCAATAGATGTCGGTAATTTAATTTCATAATCCCCAAAATTATTCCTAATACGAATTCAGACACCTCTGTCGGATTCTTTTAACACTAAATTTTGTAGGTGTTGCCCAAATGTAAATTCTTTACGCGGAAAGCGGGCCCTTAAAAATCAATTGTATACAAATATGACTTCGTAGGCTTTATCTAATTATTTACGAACAGATACATAAAACATACTTACCCGCCATGTCACTCCAGATGAATACACTTTTATTAGAAAGTTTATGTTTGGAGAAGTCGTGCTTAGTAGCGGACACATTATTAAAAGAACACATTGAGATGATATTTTTCCTCATTAACTTTTGATATAAGATTTATTAGAAAATGAGTGGCCAAATTAGAGTAGTTATTTATTTTGTACATTTATGTTTTTATTGTACAATTTTAAGAATGAAGATTTTTCCATAAAATGACATTAATTCAATTTATATTTTTAAAATTTAATTTCTGTACCATAATTCTTACATTTTGAGATGATATATCTCTGCCTAAGTTTTTGTATGTTCAACAGACCATTTAACAAATTTTACAGGGGCCTTTTTTTGTTTTTACAGGCAAATTCTAAAAAATTCTCGATTTTGGTCATTTCGTTTAATACATAATATGTGTAACAGGAAATTATTAAAGATCATTTTTCGAAGATTGAAGCTATAATATGCCCATATTATGACTTTAAAGGTGGATGTTGAACATGGCTTGAAAATGATGAATGATTATTTTGGATATTGAACATATCGTCTGGAGATTGAACAGTTCGGCTCCCATAAGTTTGAGTTATTTTTTGTTCAATTAGCCAATTAGTGGTAAATTGTACATACAGGGTGATTTTCAAATTTCAAATACTTTACTTTTATCTTAGTTAGTAGTTGACTTAAAGTATTACTTTAAAATATACAAACAGAGTCCTTGAGTTGATTTTTCACAAAAACTGCTTTATATAAATCATCCAATATTTTGGAAGTTTGTAAACAATGCACAAGTAAAGAGGTACCTACCGCTAATATACTACTATCGGTTGTCGGTGCATGCGTGATGTGAAATATTCTTACATCGTACGTGTTACGGCCTCCGTGGTCTAGGGGTACTCTTGACTAGAAATCCGGAGGTCGCGGATTCAAATCCCGGCGTGCGCAAGTAAATTTTATTTGATTCATTTATGTTATTTCACAAATTATTCATTTAAAATAACATATAGTCTATTTGCGGCATGTTTCAGAGAGGAAGATATGGTGTAAAGACCACCATAAGAATTGAAACGGCTTTAGCCGTGTTAGGTGATCAGATCTGAATAGATACTCACATACAATCTCTCTTCTCCTTCATCCTCCTTCCTCTCTTTCTCCTCTCCATCTCCTTCCCCTCCACACTACCTTCAGCCTCACAATATACTAATATACCCCAATAATTGGGGATTCCATAGTCTCACTGGCTCCAGATGGTTGGGAGCAGTTGAGACTGTGTGCGGTATTTCATAAAAAAAATCCCGAGTGATGCGTAAAATTATTGAAGTTCAATTTTCAGTTGAAAATTTGTTTTTTTTTATTGTTTCTTTACCTACATTTGATAAATGTAATTTTTAAAGTTTACTTACTTTAGAAAGATTTTTTTTCTTTCGGAAGGTCTTATTTGCCGTGAGATTATTATTTATGTTGATTATCGTGAGTAAAATATTATTTTTTTAAATACTTTCAGCTCTTAAAATCCTAAAATTATAATATCCCGCGATTTGGGTTATGGGTTTGCGCTATTTAACATTATATTTATTGTTGTTAGTAGTTTTTCTAGTTGGTTTTATTGTAGTTCCTACATAAGAATATGTTTATTGTTTTTTATGTGACTAAAAAAAACAAAAAATCAGAGACTTTTAATTGAATGAATCCAAAATATTTGGACTTCGTTTTCATCAGCGATCTCAGCAGTGATAACGGACAAAATATGTGTCGTAGATGTCTTTCAATCAAACAGAGGACAGTCGACTTTTTGCACATTTCCATTTCCTGGCTCTTTTGTTGTATTTCTTGAATAAAAATAAGTTTTAATGCACTAATATAATTTATTTATACTCATTTTAGGTAAAAGTCCTAACTTTGTAAATAAATAATTGAATAAATAAATAATAAATTAAGCATCCTGTATATTTGCCTAGCAAATTCAAGAAGTACATGTAAAATATGGTGAAAAAGCCTATAAATGACATAATTTTAAGACTTACTTTTCTATTTGAGCTACTGTTCTAAGGTTTATTGATTCGAGAGTCGGTGAAGTCATTTTTTAGTTCAATAACAGTATATATTCGCAATTAAACGTATTTTAAGTGGAACAATTTCGTTGTTAGAAAACAACTAAAAATCAACATGGCCGCACATTTTAACTAGCCGGCTCCTGATTGGTTGACAGTGGAGTGTAACGGACGTACTGCTTCAATATCAGCCGACGTCGCCCCATATTATTCATTTGCTATTTGCCCTGTTATAAAAATACTGCCGAAAAATGTAATGCAAAATGTAACAATAAACGAAACGTCGGAGCTTGGCTAGAGGTATACGGGCAGAGAAGTATTGTGAGAGCTGGTAAAATCATATTTTAAATCGGACACGATTGTTAGAACCGTGCCAAAACATAGTGGGAAGCCGTGCCGTGCGCCAGGCGCCGACATGGCGTCACAAATGACCGGTGGTACGCCGTCATTACGTCCCACGGGCACGGTTCTGAGGATCGTGCCCAAACAAAGGAAGGCCGTGGTCACGTTCGACCACAGCCCGAAACTACCGGCCGAGCGGCGGTAGACGGCCCAGCGGGGCGCCGCGATAGCGTCGCAAAAACACGGCTCACGGATTCCAGGAATCAAAGAGAAAGTGGGCCCGTGTACGCGTCACGCACCCGCTGGCGGCCTATAAAACGGGCAACAGTCCCTTGAAAACGTCAGATAACCAGAAACTACCACCAGCTCAACACCTCTCTCTCTGCTCTGCCTTCTACCTCGCTCCGACTTCTGCCTCTACTCGCCTTCTTTCACTCTGACCCCCGCTTCACCCTGGACCACGGACTTGCCTACCCCTTCGGACCAGACCCGGAATCAGCATCAAGGACGCGAAAACAGCATTCGGACCAGCTACAACGGCATCAGAGACGGCCCCGTTCTACCCCTCCACGCCACTGAAGGAAGACATCTTATGCCTCCATAGATTGGGATCACCGGCCCCCTTTTACAGTCTTATGTGTCACCATTACGTCTGATACAGTGGAGATTGAACATTCAAGACCTCAACCTTCTGCGGGATGTTGAACAAATATCTATGATTTTTTTTTTAAATATTATATTCATAACTTTCAGTGTTTGAATGTTCAATACCCAGGAGATTGAACAAATAAGAACTGAAACATTATTCCGTGAGTGGATATTGGCACTCGAAAAATGCTTAAAATGTCACTTAAAAACCAAAAAATATGTTTTTTTTGAGCTTCATTAATGC
The DNA here is from genome assembly GCA_026573805.1 of Hesperophylax magnus. Taxonomy (NCBI): domain Eukaryota; kingdom Metazoa; phylum Arthropoda; class Insecta; order Trichoptera; family Limnephilidae; genus Hesperophylax; species Hesperophylax magnus. The sequence goes on from JAIUSX010000156.1 coordinate 383,231, forward strand.
GCAATAGACTAACGTACATATTGGCATTCATAACTCAGTTTTTTAAAACAAAGGTTTATTGAACATACAAGAACTAGGACAGCGATATACGAAAATTGAATATAAAAGAGATGAATAATATGGTTTTAGCCCCCCTTACTAGAATACCTGAGCTGAGGGCGACAAGGTTTTGCATAGAGGGTTTTCAGAAATGAAAACAACTTCATATTTTGGGTGGGGCTTTTAAATAACTTCTAAAATTTAGCACTAACAAAAGCCTTTCCTACAAAATTAAAGTTAGTTGTTGACAAGTAAAAAATATAATAAGCAGTAATTTTTGATTAGAATAGGTACTAGTACACATTAATCATTTGGCGGGTTGTAAATAAACCGACATAGCTCAGTGGTTTCAGAACACCTGACTGGACATCAGAAGGCGCGGGTTCAATTTCCGTTGGCGGCATTTATTTTTACTCGGGAGATATTTTCAATTTCTATTGATATTTCAGGCGACTAATTATTGCTTATAATTATTAGTAATTTTTTGTTTGATGCTGGGTGGTTTATTTACATTTTATATTATGTATATTTTTAATTAGTAATAATATTGTGTATACATATTTGCTTTGTAATTGAACATGTACATCCTGTTGACAAACTGCATAATTGTATTTTAGCGGGATAATACTTAAGAAGAATAAATAAAATTTAAGCAAAAAAAAAATAACGCACAATTTTAAAAAATAAAAGTTTTTTAATCACTTTGCTTTATTTTATATTTTTTGACCAGATCTGAATTACCTTCAAAACTTTCTTTTATTCCTTCACATCATCCTACTCTACTCCTCGTCCTCTGGTATTCCGTAATTTAAAGATGCTATAGTTCCATTAGCTCCGAGCAGTTGGGACTCTGGTGCAGAATCACAAAAAGAGAGGTTAATTTAAATTAAATAATTGTGTCAACGTGGTCAACCCTTTAAGAAATGTGACAGTTGAAACTAAGCCAAAAAAATAAAATTTGCCTTCACAAATGATTTCAGTTTAAAAAACACTACAAAAAATATATTTTTTTATATATTTCTGTTTTTATTCAGTTTAATTATTTCAGTTATAATATAAGTTCAATTAAAAAAACTTCATTGTAAAATTACCAGTGAAATTAAAAATGTTTATTTACTTAATATAGAATGCGAATATTTAGTGTTATTGACATATTACGGCGTATCGGAACACCTCACTAGGAGAACCTGTACGGAGGTCGGAGGTGTGAACGTGTTTTTAATAAAGTCCTGATGTGAATTGATTGTAAGTATATTTGTGTCAAAGAATAATCTTGGAAAGATAAAAAATATGGATAACATTTTTTCGTATATGTTGTTGCGTAGCTTTTTGTTTTAATCCAAACAGAAACATTATAACGTGTTGGCGAATTCTGTTTTAATGAGACAGACTTGTGATTATCGAGTTAAATTATGCAGTATTTTAGATTTCTGTCCGTTAGTGATATATTTTAATGGTGTAGTTTTTTGAAGATCTGGATATTATTGTTGACTGAAAATAAAGGGGAATATGGATATTTGAAGAGATGGATTTCAGATTTAACGAAAAGTTGCCTAATTATAGTAACATTTTAAATTATCGTAAAAAGATGTTATTGAACATAGGTAGATACGCACCTACTAAAAATTGAATATAATTAATAATGCATAATTTGATGCAATTTCGAATTGCGTTTGGATTTGTTTTACTCAAACACAACACGCGGCATGCTTCCGTAGCGCGCGTGCTTCTGTAGCGCACATGCTTCCGTAGCGCGCGTTCTTCTGTAGCGCACATGCTTCCGTAGCGCGCGTGCTTCTGTAGCGCACATGCTTCCGTAGCGGGCGTGCTTCTGTAGCGCACATGCTTTCGTAGCGCGCGTGCTGAATAAACCTCTGCTTCTATTTTACAATGAAAAGTGAACATCGGAAAGTTGGCGCACCGGAGTTTCAATAGCTGTGAATATATTCCCCTCCCGTTGAATGTTTTAGTGCGAATAGAGAAGCGGAGAGCCACTAGTAAACACAGCGTTAGAATTTAACTGTACTATTCCTGTCATTCCTCCATACTCCATTCTCTGCTGCCAATGCTACTGCCGTCTACTGGAGCCGTTCTCGAAATCTCATTTGTTTGAGTGATACAATACAATGCTACGGGGTGAATGGGAAACAATGAAATTATTATTCAAAATTCCGCTCAAAAATATTGCATTTATATAAATAATAATTCGGATAAATGAAAATGGATAAGCCAAATGCATTTAAGACCTGAAACTCAATTTTATATTGCTTTTTTATTTTGGGAAAGCAAATATTAGTTTGCTATATCCATAACATAACATAACAGTTGAAAACATAATTATATCTGTCACACATATTAAAACGTAGAAATGATTAACAATATTATACTACTAGTGTAGACCCTGAATTTTTAAAACACCAGTTCAAATTTTGAAAAATTTAAATAAAAATAATTAAACCTATATAAATAACTTTACCGTTTGTTTGAATTTTTCACCACCCAATTTATTAACCAGAGTTACAATCAAAGACACACAACCTAAATTAGTGTAAGTTTTGATTGTTTTTTTCTGTACCCACTTAATCTGCGAAATTGAATACATATTTACAATGTATTAGAACGTAGAGGGTGACGTTTAAAGTGTGTAGCGGATTTATAATTATTTTTAAGTATTACGCAGATCACCGTGTCACGTCGTGTGTTGAGAGATTTACCGACCAGATTTGAATAAACAATAAACATTTCCCAAATCAGTTTCCGCGCTTTATTACTCCAAGTCCTGTCGCTTCGCTTCTGACACGACACGCCCATATCACGTTTTTAATGGCAGATCGCACTTTTAGTGGTACTTCGAGACACAAATACCATCCTTTCATTTGCATTATAATTTTATATCGGTTGTTATTTTTTAATGAAATGCTTAACTACTCATGACTTCAGAATTTCTTTCTGTATTTGAGTGTGTTCAATCTTTAATGCGTTCTTGCAAAAACAATGGAGAAGGTATTTACAATGACTTATTATGTATATTTCAGGGAAAACAGTGAGGAAACGGAGAGTTTTGAAATTGCTTTTGAGGTTAAAGTAATGTGTTGTCGGAATGATGTAGCAATTGTTGTTTGCAGATGAAGTAGGGGTGAAAAGCAGTACGTGGAATAATTAAAATAACAATAAGCTTGCGTACTTACCAAAGTTCAAGATACTACGAAATAATTCTTAAAGATTTGTTCTTATGTCATAATTTTAAACAGGAAGTACCTCTAAGAGCTAAGAGCAAGAGCTAAGGTACTACCTTTTGTGTGTTTTCTTTAACTTATCAGTTGCCTTCCAATTAATACTAGAATCTAATGCATAACAGTAATTAATTATTATATTTAATTATTGAAGACAATATTAGCGATTCTAAAACGAAAATTTGAAATTGAAAAAGATAGATAGACTTGAAGCCAGGACCGCCCCCGATAATTAATTAAATATTGCAGTTTGAGGTTTTACTCTAATAACCATTAAGTAACTTACCCGAGAAGAATACGGATGCAAGTCCAAAAAACTAAATGTTCAGGAGAGCCAAAATACTATTTGTTTGGTCTCATAACTTCTGCAGATATTCATGATGATTGATTTTTTTTATTATTGAATCAATTAATTTAGTATTAAAAATGAGAAAATAAAATAAAATATTTTGTATGCAAACCCAAAAATAAAATGTTTAAAAAAAAGCATTATCGACTTGAGTCCTTCTGCTTCAAAATGAAATTGAATATTTTGGTACGACACATGGTGCATTATAAAAAGATCAATGTTGAAAACTTAATTTGGAAGTAAAATAATAACTATATAACAGGTAAATAAAAAGTATTTTATTTATTTAATTATAATTATTATTACAAATTATTGGTATTTTCCATATCTTCGTCATCTGACAGAGGATACTCTAGCATACTGGCCTTATGACTTAAGTTTTTGTAAAAAAAGTGCAGTGGCTCTGGTACCCCCACTGTAACATCTTTTGTAGATCACCAAATTTTTGTGTATTTAATGCGATTGGATTTGTATTTATATTTATTTTTTCATTGCCCCAGGAATACCTCCGGGGTGCTCAAAACACCTCTCTTTTTCCTTTTAACGTCTAATATTCTAATTTCTAATTATCTAATTCAGTTTCCTGAAAAACATTTCTATACAGTAGCATCCCCGGCACATTTACGTCAGCTCGTAGCCATAATACCGTTGATATTAGGAAATCCTCACTATTCATATTCTTCTTTCGAGATACAAAAGATGATTGTGAACCATTGTATAGGAAATTTTAATTTTTGAAATTTTCTGATTTCATTGAGTGTACAATGTACTGATTATCAGTTTTGCAATATCTGATGAACTGTTCCCTGATGAAAAAATTGGAATTGGGTAGTTTTTTTGCCCTTTCAATCACTGAATGGAGTCTACTTCCAAGTGAGTGTGACCACGTAATAAAACTTTATGAAGAATGATCTTGAGGTTTTTAATTTTTTGTAAAGCCAGCCAGATCGCTGTATATCCACTTTAAAAGGCAAGAAGCTACTTTATTTGCCCCCCTGGTACCAACTGTCTCATTCCACGTGCAACAATATGCCTTGTGATTGGTGCTGTCCAGAATGGTCTCGTTTAAAACCCATAATTTTCTCAAATAAAAGGATTGAAAATTTCTCAAAAATGGACACGGAAGACATTTTTCCATATCAATCATCAAAACTATTTCAGAAAACGACGACTTCCCTCGCAACTTATCCAATTTTTTTAAACTGTATCGCATTTCGCCTCACGTAAATGCTTTTCTTTTTCCTCTTCGAGTTTTATTTTGTTTATATCAGTAGCATTTTATCCTCACTGTATAATGATCACAAACATCACAGGTGTCGTTTGCTGGTGGGTGAAAACTTAAATTGAATTTCTCATTGAAGATTTTATGGTAGATTCATTATTTTTCATCATTTTGAGGATTCAACTCGGTATATAGTTTATACATTAGACTAACGTTCAAATGCATACCCAGATATTTTCTGCTACTCCCCTCACTGAATAATGGCAATCGTAAGTGTGAAACGAATCTATATGACTAATTATTGTTTTAATCGCGTTATTATTTACTTTATTTGCAGGGGGGAGGCGTCCTTTAATATCCGGAGGTAGAACTGAGCCTGTGCACTGTAACTTTTTAGCCAACCCGAGAGTGACTAATCTATCACTCACATTAAACGTATTTAGAAACATTGTCTTTCAGACTCTCATTCTATTTTAATCTTTTCCTTCTGCCAGAAAATAAATTCCCGTTTTTTTTCTGTTCAACGGTTAAGTGATATCACGTGGTCGTGGTCGTTCAATATCTTTTACATCTATTAGTGATACAATAAGTTGACGGCGTAAATCCCTACTTTCAGTTTTCCAAAATCTATTATGCATGTCTTGTCGCTGTTTGTGCGTTATAAGATTACAATTCATAAAACAACGATGGTCGCATCTAGTTTTCAACATTTTTGCTTGGATCCACTTATTACTAACGGCAGACCTGTATTGAACTCCTTTAAGGCGTTTGTCCTTTGCTTGCTGTCTTCTCCATTCAGCTTTGTTACGAACTCTCATTCTTCCAAGTTGTTTTTTTCGGGATAGAGGACTCGTTGACCATGATAGAATTGTTAATCTCTACTGTGTGAATGGAGATAGGGGTATTATTTTTTTGGTAAATTAATGTTTAAGACAAGATTTTTAATGCATAGCACAAAGGGTAATAATTATTTTACAAGCAATAATTATTCGCCTGAAACCCTCATCCACATTGAAAAATCTCCTGATAAAAGATACATGATTAATACATGTCCCGTTGGCGTCATGTATCTTTTATCAGGAGATTTTTCAATGTGGATGAGTGTTTCAGGCGAATAATTATTGCTTGTAAAATAATAGGAGATAGGAGTCTCTTCTAAAAGAGCTGAGCGGGGAATAATATGTACATTTTCTGATTCATTCTTGTGATTAGAAGACCCGTTTTCGATCCATTCGGGGTCTTTATCAGAGTCACCCAATTCCAACGAGTCATACAATGCATCAACTAATTAACATTTAGATGTGCTTTGAATCTGGGATATCTGAGACGTCGATGGCAATTCGATGTGAGTGGAATACAATTGACAATTCTTAGTAGTATAATCATGAGTTAAGGTAAATGTAACTAAATAAATAAGTGACATGGTCAGGTCTTCAATAATAGTAATGTATCATTTGTTGGTAATATATATTATATCAGCATCTATGTTTCCACCAGTGACTTCGGAACAATTCTGTTTGTTGAGCCTCGTCATCTATTCATACACCGAAATACTCTTTTTCATCATCATTTATTGCATTCCATACTAATGTATGACAGCTCTGAGCCCTGGGATTGTTGTGTTTAGTTCCACAGAAAACATAGAAATGGACTTGAGTCTAAATTAGAATGTTTACTTCCATGGAAAGCGTAGTAATGTTAGAGGTAGAAAGACTCAAATGGATTTGAGTCTTAATACTAGTAAAGCAACTAAAGCATAAAGATACAAGTCCAATGTACATCTTTATGCTTCTATGATATAGGGGTTCTTGCATCCTTATATATTTTTGAAAATACCATAAATATTCAAGATATGGCTTGCATCTTTCTACCACTTATAAACACGATAAATTACTTCATTTCTTCATTAAAAACTCATTTCTTCAAATTTTGGACTTGCATCCGTATGCTTCTTGGGTACAGAATTGTTATGCCAAAAATAAAATATTTATCATATTTTTCTTCGGCCTTCGAATCTCGTTAGCCTGCCTCTAATATTGTTTCCTTTGCGCATCCAACAAATTCAGTTGTCTGGATTGTTGTCGTTCAACATGTCTTTGTTCATCAGCTTCCTGCTACGCTTCAGACTGTTCTTTTTGCCAGTCATTACGGACATACAACCTGAAGCCTAAAGAGGGACCGCTACAACAAACAAGACATAATAATTATATTAAATATAAGATGTCAGAATAGAGAGTATGTTAAAAGTTTAATATAACCCCGTCATTTTTACGTTTTTTGAGTGCAGTCGAACTAATATTGAAAAATTGAAGTGCCGAGACAGATCGTATTCCACGCGTTAAGACCTTTCTTCCATTATCGACTGTTTGAGCATCTTGGCGACTACTGCCATACACCTGCTTGGAAATTCGTATACACACAGAGAAAACTTACTGATATCTACATTCATTCTAACCTAAATAGGTTACCAACTAATACTTTCATTTTTGAAACCTTAGGTATCTACATTAAACTGAAAATGTTCCGTACGAATATACTTGCTAGTCAACTGCTTAATTTTCACACAGTAACAAGTAACCTTTGGGTTTCCTCCCTCCTACATAACGTGGGTCTTCCTTCTTTCAAAAATAGCCTCATAGATGGTATATGCCCTAACGGAAAGAATTTTTTGTCCTCCTTTCAAGTCCTCCTGTATGGAGATAATAATATTTTATAATCATTGCAGTAAGAATCGTTGCTGGAGCTGCTAGTTCATCGGGGAATCTTAATAAGGTTTAATAGTGTATACTGTATTCCATAGTATATCGTTTTCACCCTGCCGTAGTAATTCTTGTACCTTCCTAGTGCCTGAGGTAGCTTTGGCGCGGTTTCAGTAGAGTGAATACTGACTGAGAGTTGATCGCTAGAGTTCGCCCAGCAATTTTCGACTCATGTAAAGCCAGAGTATTCGGGAGTTCGGAGGCTCGGAGAGGTATGCTCTCTTATTATCAGGATTCCCTCGCTGCCGTGTCTGTTTCGGTGTTATATAATATTAAGGGATTCATAAGAATAACCACAATCATCTATAGAGTTGCTATGTGGAAGGTCTATTTAAATTGAGGATGGTGTACGAAACAATATTCCGTCCGTACAATACTGTAAATGCGTAGGTAGCTGGGTACACTTTGATTAGTGTTTCAGTCTTGGTGGATGTTTGCAGAGGTTTTTAATAGAGTTTAATGCCAAGATCAGAGAGGGATTGATTCCCAAGTCTGAGTCGACGAAAGGAATTTAAGACTGGCAAAAACTGAATTTAATACTGAATTAAGAACACTTGAAAATATTTCTTGAGACTTGTAGACTTTGGAGATGGTTTCTTCAGGAGAGAGGTTTCTCTTTCAGGGGTAGTTTTTGAACTGACTTTGTATGGAATTCGGTTCTCTATTTATAGAACGTTTTCAAATCGGGCCCACCCGGGGGAAGTTTCACCCCTTTCGTGAGGGGTGAGTTGGTTAGATATTTTTCCTCTTCGCAATTAATTTGTTAAGAGGAAAGTTATATTTTAATATGATACCTTTAACCGAGTCAGTTCAATTTACCCAAACCATCTCCTCCAGTCCCGTTTATTTATTTTATAATAAATTATACAAAGTTTCATATTGGGGTTGAAGTCAAATATCTTTGGTTTGAACATTTCACAAAGAGTAAAAAACATATTTAGGTACAATTCTTTAAGTTATTATGTTAGCATATAATCATTTCTTGATGTTGATATTTATTCTGTGGTCGTATCTTCTGATATTTTCCTGTAAATTGAGTCTGATGTCATCGCAGGTGGTCGCATCAAATTTCGTTATCAATGTTTGATAAGAGCTTCAATGGAGTATGCTGAGCTGTTATTGGTTGAGAACTCGGCGGCCATCATGGAATTCCTTCCGGGTAGTATGGAGGGGGGGTTACGTAAATACTGGGTCACTTTCTTAGCGGAGCTCATTCCGTGGGTTGGTGGCTCGGAGTGAGGTGATGGATGGATGATTTTCAGATGTGTTTCAGGTTCTGCTGTTATATTTCTATGTAATTATCTTGATTAATCACATACAGCACATAATTTGATTGAGTAATTATGATTTGAGATTTCCAATTGTGTCGGCGACACGGTATCGAGCGGTTTCGGGGTTTGAGTGTTTTTGTAATTTTTACGTAAATATGAATTCCTCTGAAAGATTCTGGAGGTCTGGATACGTATGATACACTCCCCCCGTACAGTCTTGCCTGTACTCAGCTACTTCATCAGACGTATCTTCTTTTGATGTTTCCGCAGGTTGTTATGTCCTGGTAATGAGGGATAGCCGCTCAATGCTAGCCCATCGAGGGGGTGTTGTCCAGGCTTTGCCGTGTCAGTGAGGGATAGCCGCTCAGTGCCAGCGCCATCGAGGGGGTGCTGTCCAGACTTCGCCGTGTCAGTGAGGGATAGCCGCTCAGTGCCAGCTTAGTCAGGGGGCCCCCAGCGGGGGTAGGAAGTGGGAGTCAATTTTGCCATGTCAGTGAGGGATAGCCGCTCAGTGCCAGCGCCATCGAGGGGGTGCTGGCCAAACTTCGCCGTGCCAGTGAGGGATAGCCGCTCAGTGCCAGCGTTGTCTGGCGCCCCCTGCAGGAATAGGAAGTGGGAGTCGATTTTGCCATATCAGTGAGGGATAGCCGCTCAGTGCCAGCGCCATCGAGGGGGTGCTGGCCAAACTTCACCGTGTCAGTGAGGGATAGCCGCTCAGTGCCAGCGTTGTTTGGCGCCCCCTGCAGGAGTAGGGAGTGGGAGTCGATTTTGCCATGTCAGTGAGGGATAGCCGCTCAGTGCCAGCGCCATCGAGGGGGTGTGGCCCAGACTTCGCCGTGCCAGTGAGGGATAGCCGCTCAGTGCCAGCGTCGTCAGGGGCCCCCAGCGGGAGTGGGAAGTAGGGAGTAGTTGTCCGGAGATGTCAATATAGACAAGTTCTGTCACTTGTGTAGATTTCTATTTGTTGGGGTTGCAGGAGACGTCCAGTGCGGCCGGGAGGATGACGGCGACTTTTACTGCCGGTCTTATGTAGACTCCAGTGCTTGTTTGGATCCGAACAGTTCGGACTTGACCATCGGCTGCAGGTACTGCTTCGATGACACGGCCACGTGGCCAGTTGTTCCGGGGCAGTGCTGGATCCATGATGATTACTAGGTCGTCCTTTTTAATTGGTGTAGTTGGATGGTGCCATTTTTGTCGGGCGGCCATAGTGGGTAGGTACTCGTGCAACCATCTTCTCCAAAAGGCGTCCGCGAGTTGTTGTCCAATGCGCCACTGACGGCGGAGGCACACTTCTTCTTCTGTTTTATTGTAGAACGATAATTGAGGTCGTTTCCCGGCTGACCCTAGTAAGAAGTGGTTGGGGGTCAGGGGCTCTTCGTCTCGTGGATCGACCGAAATGTGGGTGAGTGGGCGGTTGTTCACAATGAATTCGGCTTCCGCTAGGGCTGTGCGTAGAGTTTCTTCTTTAGGCGTCCTTTCCTTAAGCGTGGCGTTTAAGGCCTTTTTAACCGATCTCACTAATCTCTCCCAGGCTCCCCCCATGTGGGGACTCATTGGCGGTATAAAGTGCCATTCTATGCCCTGAGTGGCTATTGCGTCGATCATCTTGGTATCCTGGCTTAGTGACATCAAGGCGTCTCTCATCTCAGCGTCGGCTCCATGAAAGTTCGTGCCGTTGTCAGAGTATATGGCAGTTGGTTGTCCTCTTCGTGCGGTCATTCTTTGTAGGGCCATGATTGCGGAGTCAGCTGATAGTGAAGTAGTTAATTCCAGGTGGATGGCGCGTATTGAGAGGCACGTGAAGATGGCTCCGTAACGTTTTTCTCTGTGTCTGCCGACTGTTATGGTCATTGGACCGAAATAATCCAGCCCGCAATGTGTGAATGGGCGGACGTGATGCATCAGTCGTGGTGGTGGTAGTACGCCCATCTGGGGCGGATTGGGTTTGCTGCATCGTATGCAGCACATTGGGCAGGTGTGCGCGATCTTTCGGCTTATTGTACGTAGTCTGAGTATGAAAAAATGGCTGCGTATTTCTGCTACTGTTTTTTCCGTACTGGGGTGATCTGACTTCTTGTGGTAGTGATTAATCAGGAGACGGGTGTACGCGTTGTCGCCATCCAGGATGATGGGAGTCCGGGCTACTTTTTTAGCCTTTTCTAATGTCTGCAGGCGTGTTCCCATTAGGAGGATACCGTCCGGACCGAAGAATGGGTTCAGGGGGTTGAGGCGGCTGCTAGCGGGTAACTTTTTCTTTTCTCGTAGGGTATGTAGGGCTGAACCGAAAGCGTCTTCTTGTGATCTTCTGATCCATTTGTGTTCAGCTGTTTTTATTTCCTCCGCTATTAGTGGTCCTTCTGGAGTTCTGTTGGGGCCCATCCGGCATCGTCTGGTAAAGCGGAGAATCCAAGCAGTCGAGCGGATCAGTCGGTGCCATGATGAGAATCGTTCAATTGCTGGTAGAGCTTCGCCTCTTTCGATGATGAGTCCGACGTAGAGAGGTTTGACTTCCAGAGTTAGGTCATCGGGTTTATGGGCGGGTGCGCGTTCTTTGGGCCATTTGTTTTCCGAGTGGGTAAGGAAGGCCCGGCCGGAGAACCATCTTCCTTCTGGTGTCAGGTCGGGTATTTCGAGGTCCCGTGTGCCGATGTCAGCAGGATTGAGCTTTGTAGGTACCCATTTCCAGTCGGGTATTCTGGTCAGCTCGTCTATCTCTCCTAGTCGGTTGGCCACAAATGTTGAGTAGGATCGTGGGTCGGTGCGTAGCCAGCATAGTACTGTTGTGGAGTCTGTCCAAAAACATGTGCGGCGTATGTGGGCTGTGCTCTCCTTCTGGATTGTTTGGGCGAGTCTAGCTGTAATGAGGGCGGCTTGCAATTCGAGGCGAGGAATGGAGAGAGGTTTCAGTGGTGCGACTTTGCATTTACTTGCAATGAATGTCGTCTGCGTCTTTCCCTCCATTTCTTCGGTGAAGTAGGCTACGGAGCAGCAGGCTTGTTCTGATGCGTCACAGAAGAGATTTAGGGTTACGTTGCTCTGTTTGTTGTAGAGGCAACGTCTCGGGATTGAGATGTTGTTTGTGTGTAGTAGGTTCAGCCAGTTTGTCCATTTCTGGGCGTGTTCGGGTTTGATGGATTCGTCCCAGCCGATGTTTGATCGCCATACTTCTTGTAGAAGCATTTTTGTTCTGATCGTCAGGCAGCCGATGAAGCCCACGGGGTCGAAAATTTTCATAACTGTTGATAGTAATTGTCGCTTCGTAGGTAATGTGATAGCTTCGGATGGAGTCATCTCGTGAAATGAGTATAGGAAGTGGTCTGTGGAAGGGTCCCAGATGAGTCCGAGTACTCGTTCTGTTTCTGGGCTCCCGTTGCTGATGGCTATTGTGGTGTTGGTGCGATCTTCGGCAGGAAAGTTGGCAATAGCTGCTGGATTGTTGGATACCCAGTTTGTCAAATGGAACCCTCCTTTCGCGAGGAGGGCATTCACATTTTGGGTGAGTTTGGCAGCTTCCTGGTGAGTGTCTACCGCATCCAAGTAGTCGTCCATGTAGAATTTAGCGCGAATAGCTGCTGCGGCGGATGGGTATTCGTGTTGGTACCTCTCAGCGACCTTGTCCAAAACAAACTGGGCGCTGCTTGGTGAACAGGTGGCGCCAAACATCATCGAAGTCATTTGATATGTTTCGGGTTCGTCCTTGGTTGATGTTCGCCACAGGAATCGCTGCGATTGTTGGTCTTCCGGTTTAATTTTTATTTGTAAAAACATCTCTCTGATGTCAGCAGCAATGGCAACGTTTCCTTCCCGGAAGCGCATGATGTTTCCCAGGAGTGATGACAGCAGGGGCCTGTGAGCAACTGGTCGTTGAGTGAGGTTCCTCGGCATCGGCTGGCTGCGTCGAACACCACTCTGATTTTCCCTGGTTTATTGGGGTTTGTTACTGCGAAATGTGGCAGGTACCATCGTCGGGGTGTACGTGTGGATGCTTCGTTGTTCGACAGCTTTTTCACATAGCCTTTGGATATCAGCTGATCAATCTTGTCAGTGTAAGCTGTCTTCAGGTCCTTATCTCTTGTTAATTTCTTCTCTAGGGAAATGAGCCGTCTCAGCGCGCACTGTCGGTTGTCAGGTAAGGTGGCTTCTGGGTTGCGCCATATCAAGCCAGTCTCCCATCTTCCAGTAGGGAGGGGCCGGGTTGTTGCAGTCATCAGCGCAATTGCTCGTTGTATGTTTGTGTTGACTCGGGTTGCTGTGGTCACGCCAAGTGAGTAGACGGTAAAATTTGTTTTCAGAAGTTCTTCCAATCGTATGTCTGAGGCTGTTTCACGTTGAAGTGCCAATGTGGTGGCAGGGTGCTCGTATCCTGGGTTTGATCCGCCATGGGCGATCCATCCTAGTGCGGTGCGTGAAATTATTCGTGTTGTATCATTATTTTCTTGCACTTCTCTTGACACAATTAGGTAGGCGTTATCTTGTCCAATTAGTATCTTCGGGATGACGGGTTTTCCGTGGATTTGCTGTTGAGGAAGGTTGAGGTTGCTTATGGTGTTGGCGGTGATTTGATACGTGTCGCCTTGGCCCGCCCCTCTTATTGTCAGCCGCACTCGTTGTGATAGTTTGTCAGAGGTGCACATCCCTTTAGCACCGTGGATTCGTAGACCGTGAACTGGGCCGTATGCTCTGATTTGTGCTGCTGTATCGGCGTCGACCAGTGTCACTGTTGATCCTTCATCGAGAAGTGCAAATGTTGAATGTGTTTCTTGACCTGGTGCGCTGAGTATGACTGGTATAATCTTCAGGAGGACGTTCTGGTTCGTGTTCTGGCGTCATAGGTTTACGGTATTCTGAGGTGGGAATTGAGGATCGTGTAACAAGGCGTGATGTGGGAACTGACACCCTTCTATGCTGCACCATTTTGTTTCCTTGCATTCCCGAGAGTGATGTCTGCCCAAACACTTCCTGCATAGGTTGGCTGCGTTAACTGTCTCCCACCGGAGGGCAACGCTTTTGGCGGCAAACTCTTGGCACTCTCTGGTGGGATGGTTGCCGCCGCACTGGGCACAACCGCTCGCGGTTACTTGATGTTTCTGGTTCCTCCCGGGATAGCTGGGTGGTGTGATTGCCTTGCGTTTGAGGGCGTATGGCGTTCTTCCTGGATTGTTGCTTTGTCCTTGGTATCCTGCATGGACTTGGTCTCGGCGTGGGCGAGGTCGCGGGCGGTCTACCATCCCGCTGTTTGGTATTGCGTTAGTTATCTCCTTCATAAAGGCAGCGAGTTGGGTGATGGTGGCAGGAGGGCGCTGTCCGCGGACTTCCATCAGCCAGGCTAGTCGTAGAGTGTTTGGTAGCTTGTCGGTAATGTCGCTCAGCAATGTAGGGTTGGTGAGGTAGCCATCGGTTTTCAGGATCCGGAGGGAGGCCACCAAATTTTGCACTGTCCCGGAGAAGTCTGTCAGGTCTTCCAGAGATACGTCAGGTGTGAGGTAGGGCAGCCTTTTTACTTTTTCGAGCATAAATTTGGCTATTGCTCCTGAGTTGCCGTACCGTTGCTCAAGTACGCTAAGGATCTCGGGCAGTTGAAAGGGATCCATCAGCAGGGGTGCTACGGTCTCTCGCGCCTTGCCTTTGAGGGCGCGTTGCAGTCGGATGAGGTTTTCACTGGCGGTCATTTGGCAGGTGGAAGTGGACTGCATATATTGCGCCTTCCAGGTAGGCCACTCGAGCGGGTCTCCAGAAAATAGGGGCAGATCCTTTGCTGAAGACTGCCTGGCGATGAGAGCTGCCATCCTTGAGTCGTCTTCTAACGACCGAGGGGTGTCTTGAGATCTGGTGGAGCGGATGGCGTCTGCCATTATCGACGCTATTTGAGTCAGTGGGTCGGCGCCTTGTCGTAACCACTCTTGAGTAAGCCGCGCTCTCTCTTCATTTGTAGGAGGTGGTGGAAAGAGCGGAGAGTCCAGGTGTGTCAGGAATGGCTGTGGTTGATACTCCATTGTGTTATGAGTTGGGTATTCTTGTCCTGATATGGTGATGTTAGCTGCTGGGCTCGGAGGTACATTTGGAGTTGCTTCAGGTGCGGTTAAGTTGAGCATGGGTTGGGTAGCAGTTTGGCGTGTTGCTGCATTCAGGGCTGATTGTAGTTCTGTGATTTGTTTATTTAGTTGCTCCTCCCGAATGCACATTTCTCGGCGTAGCATTTGGAGAGAGTCTTCAGTTGATTCAGAAGGTGCATCGGGCTCTTGGGGGTTCTCAGTAACAGGTTGGGTTCGGTTTCGGCTGGTCTCAGATGATGTTGAGGCTTTGCGGCCGCTGCGAAGTGACGGCATCTCCACCTTTAGTTGAGACTGAAGACGTGTGTGTAGATCCGGCTCGAAGGACCAAATGTACGAAACAATATTCCGTCCGTACAATACTGTAAATGCGTAGGTAGCTGGGTACACTTTGATTAGTGTTTCAGTCTTGGTGGATGTTTGCAGAGGTTTTTAATAGAGTTTAATGCCAAGATCAGAGAGGGATTGATTCCCAAGTCTGAGTCGACGAAAGGAATTTAAGACTGGCAAAAACTGAATTTAATACTGAATTAAGAACACTTGAAAATATTTCTTGAGACTTGTAGACTTTGGAGATGGTTTCTTCAGGAGAGAGGTTTCTCTTTCAGGGGTAGTTTTTGAACTGACTTTGTATGGAATTCGGTTCTCTATTTATAGAATGTTTTCAAATCGGGCCCTCCCGGGGGAAGTTTCACCCCTTTCGTGAGGGGTGAGTTGGTTAGGTATTTTTCCTCTTCGCAATTAATTTGTTAAGAGGAAAGTTATATTTTAATATGATACCTTTAACCGAGTCAGTTCAATTTACCCAAACCATCTCCTCCAGTCCCGTTTATTTATTTTATAATAAATTATACAAAGTTTCATATTGGGGTTGAAGTCAAATATCTTTGGTTTGAACATTTCCCAAAGAGTAAAAACATATTTAGGTACAATTCTTTAAGTTATTATGTTAGCATATAATCATTTCTTGATGTTGATATTTATTCTGTGGTCGTATCTTCTGATATTTTCCTGTAAGTTGAGTCTGATGTCATCGCAGGTGGTCGCATCAAATTTCGTTATCAATGTTTGATAAGAGCTTGAGAACTCGGCGGCCATCATGGAATTCCTTCCGGGTAGTATGGAGGGGGGGTTACGTAAATACTGGGTCACTTTCTTAGCGGAGCTCATTCCGTGGGTTGGTGGCTCCGAGTGAGGTGATGGATGGTTATTTTCAGATGTGTTTCAGGTTCTGCTGTTATATTTCTATGTAATTATCTTGATTAATCACATACAGCACATAATTTGATTGAGTAATTATGATTTGAAGATTTCCAATTGTGCCGGCGACACGGTATCGAGCGTTTTCGGGGTTTGAGTGTTTTTGTAATTTTTACGTAAATATGAATTTCTCTAAAAGATTCTGGAGGTCTGGATACGTATGATGCAGATGGAATGGAAGTTCTGAGGTAGAAGGGGTGTGTAAGAATCTGGGGGTAAGTGGGTCCAATAGTGACGTATGAATCCATCCCTCCTATCCTAGGCGTTTGGTCGAGAGGTTAAAGAGTCTTCCTCAATTGGCCTCAAAGTGGGTGGACATATCTGCCAACAAGATTTGTAAAAACCTCACCCCATCAACACAGGCGCGCTTGCTTAGTCACCAAACCCAGGCTGCTTCTTGGGCTGAAATACGGCAGATTTGTTGGTTATACAATGAATGCTTCCGGGGGCGGTGATACTCATTCCAACTTCCCAGAGACTTGTTCATTTTGTAAAATAGAAGGCTCGCAGTGAAGAAAAGTGTTTGCTATATTGCGATATTATAATGCTAATAAAAGACGCCGAGCATTTCCAAAGTGAATGGGTCATCAGTATAGTACATCATGTTATTTCTGATCATATTTGCTTGTAATCTTTTATGGTGACCAGATTTGATGACAGGCTTTCCTAAAATATTTATTTTCAACCAAATCATCAGGACTATCTTACACAATGTAATATTACGAAAAGGCTGTGCCCCAACTCCACGAAAGCCACACGATGACTTTTGAATTTAAATCTTTATCCATCACCCGTCTCATAAGTTATGCTGTGTAGATTCACATTTACTTCAACAATCATTAAATATTTCATAATACTGGTAGGTAGATTCATATGTGTTTTCTATCAGGAAAAGTACCATTTTAATAATCTATTCCAAAAAACTGAAGTTGTAGCACTTTCCAATCAAGTCAAAATAACTCAATATACGAGTACGAACCAATATTTATAATAGTAGGTACCTACACGTTTATATTTTTCATCTCTAGAGAAACTCGATATTTCCAGTTAGTTGAACTTCAGTGATGACGTTCAGTTTGTTGAATTTTATATAATACTCGTGTCATGTATACAATGGACAATACAGCTTACTAAACCTTATTTATGTGTATCTACTGTTTACTAATATCACATGAGTCCGCAGTTTTTAGGGTCATTCGAACATCCATCTATCTCAATAATTCAAGGGACTATTGTGGCCGGACGTGATGGACAGCGCTCATAATTCATTCGTTGTACTACACAAAGAAATAGGAAACAAAATATTGTTATTTACGAAATAGAACAAAAGTAGAATAGAAACCAGTGATTTTTAGTTAACTAAAAACAATTTGAATTTTAGTTGTGGGCAAACGTAGTCTAGTTTAACCTACAGCTGTAAACCCCTTGTATCGAACGTCATCAGCATCATCAATATAAAATGTACATCAATTATAAAAAACACAACAAAATGCCATCATATTTACCACTGTCGAAAACTATCTAAAACCTTCCATAAAACTAACGTTGATAAACCTGCCTTACATATAAGTAACTCATGTTAAAAAACCTGCCCTGCCGTTTAACGGTAAATTTTATCGCTCGGACCCAAAAGGCAGTTGTCTCGCTTCAACTCAAGCAACCATCTTACTCTGACTAAGCAGCCGCTGATTGGCTAAGCACAAAACCTGCTTGAGCGGCCCACGTGTATCCAAGAGATTGGTAAAAAATACAAATTTGCAAGCCCTTCCTGTAATAATAGGAAACAATGTTAACTAAATAGTTTTGTACAAAGATACTTACATGTTAATTAAATAAGCTCGAATAGAAATAAAATATGTTACACGTAAGATAATTATGTACTCAGCGAAACTCTGAAAATGTTACAGAGATTTGACCACTTATCTTGTAGAATATGTCTTATTATTACCAAATAAAAAATATTGCGACGACGTGGTTTTGGAAAAACGACAGCGGTAGACAAGATCCAATATTATAAAATATTCCTATATTTCTGAGATAAACAGATTTAATCCTACAAACGTGGCGAGCTTCATAGCAAGAAAAAAACAAGCTCGTTACGGGAATTTCATAATACAATCAAGGGTCGGAGGCGCGGTCATATAGAATCTTATAAAGACGCCGCAAAAACCGGTCCCTTCACCATTCCGCCACAAGCCGGCTCTGACATTACTCGTTTCGCTGGGAAATAACTCGCTGTGTTTGATTTCAACCCGGTTCCCCCCCCCCGCTCCACTTCCGCTGTCACTGCACCTGCCTGCTAGCCAACCTTGGAGAGGGGATTTACTGTTGGCTACTGAGCTGGCCTGCTCACTGGTCGCGACGCCCCGACGTCGCGGCGCCTCTGCCCCGGGCTTCCTCGAGTTCGCCGGTGACCAAGGCCCCGATGTGGCAGACTCGTTTCCGACTGAACCTGCCTGCTAGCCAGCCTCGGAGAGGGGATCTGCCATTGCCTACTGAACCAGCCAGCCTCGGAGAGGGGATTTGCAGTGGCCGAGAGACCTAGGGCCCCTTGTGCTCGCCGCCAGCCAGCGCCCCGCAAAGCCGTTGCCGACTGAACCTGGAGGGATACAAGGAGTTTTACCCGCAATAAAAACGACCGCCTTTATAAAGGCGTTCTTTTCAAAAGCAAATTACAAATGTCGAATATATCGTTTTCTCAAGACGCATTCATTGAGGCAAACATATTACAATAGTCGATATTCCCTGCATTTTTATGATATTTTAAATAACTCTGTAATGGTTCAAATGAAATACCTCAAGTGCTTTATTTGAATCATTACACAGGACAAAGGTAAATGTGTGTCGGTGCTTATATTTTACAGTTTTTTCTTGTGCAGGCGAACACGTCCCGTACACCCCTCTTGCCCTGTAAGGTCAGGCGGCATGTTCGGCAAGGCGACTTTCACCTCCCAGTCCCTGTAACTTCTATTGTTGAGAGTATACCCTACACAGCAAGAAGCTTAATAAGAAATAATATTATTAAATATAAAGTTTATTAATTTCTACAATGAAATCGTAATTTAGAGGCTTCTTATCCTTTTGGCGGGTTTATTTTATTGCAAAAAATTACGATCCTTTTTTATAAATAATGTAGGAGTAGTTACTACCCGGTCTTGTTCTAATTGCGATAAACCTTTTTTATTGATGACTAATTGGGAAATATGCATTGATGTATTATACTAGTAAATGGATATATGGAATAAATAATTTGGCATCTTATATATTTTTCTGATTATGAATTTTCACAAGTGAATTTTCAAAAGTTCATGATCAAGATTTTGCTATCGGGGTGGGGAGATAGATATTATAAATTAGCTTAAACATAGTGATGGGTCTTTTCAAATGCAGCTCAATTACTGAAGAGATAGTTATTCAAAGATTACCGAAACTACTGAGTATTTGATGCACAAAACAACAAAAGATGTCGCACAAAACTCTCGTTTAGGTGGAGTTTATTATGTCCCTATGGAGCAAGAGGAATAAAAGCTCTTCGCAGGTTCCTGTCTAATAGTTATTGTGACTCACATGAACCACACTATGCTTCTCAGCCCATACACGTTGAAAACCATAGAGATCATCATAAAAAAGATCCTATTCCGTTCACGTAAAATCGTCAGAGCCTACAGGACGTGAATTAATTATAAAGCTTTAATCCTCGATGTTCCTTGCTCTCACAATAGCCACTAGACTTGAACGCGGGCACGAAGGAACAATGGATAGAAAAAACAGCAGCGCTCTCAGGAACTAATGAAAACTGATTGTTTCAAACTTGTAATTTAAATTAACATATCAATTTTGCAGGTAAATTAGACAGTGCTTTTCACTTTATGTTTCTAATTTGTACTCACCCGGAATATAAAAATGCATCATCATCAAAAATGCTAATTTTTGTTGTGGGTCTGTCTGTGATTGTAACTATGGTTCATTGAACTCGGATATATTTTAAATTTAAGTGTCAGTTTCAAAATTGGAAATAATTCTGACAGACCAATTAAATATAATTTTGTCAAGAAAATAATTTTAATTGTAATTTTCAAAATTGAAACTAATATGCCAAAAATTCAGACAAGCGGTAATACAACTACATATTTCTGTATTTGAAATGAGTTATTCTTTTGTATAAATTTCTTTGGGTTAAACTTGACAAGTAAAGTCAGGTTTCATGATATTTCGAGGGCCTGCGCATTTACAATTTCACTAAAGCGTTATTTAATAACTAATTATATTTACTAACATAATATCCCGTAATTTTTCGCTAGTGAAACAATAATAATCAGTTAAGGATGTCATCTCCTATTGGTTATATTAATTACTTCAATAAATTATATAGGTGCTCCAACTATTAATAGCCACGTGAACTAGTGTAGTTCCTCAACGACTTTATTTTTAATATTTATTTGGCTGACCTCAGCAGAGTGTCGAGTAAACACTTTTGACTTTTGATTTATTTATTTTACAGAGTTCCTAAACAATGAGTTTACTGACTCTAACATAATTATAATTGATTATCTTTAGATACTTTACTGTTATTTTTATTATCAAAGTGGTGTTGAAAAGGAGCTTAACAACTATACTGCAGCTGAAGGCAGGTTATTATTCCTTCCGGAGAACTATCTTGGGTTTTTTTAAATTTGAATTTATCGTTTTCGCTATATTTGGAAAGTGAATTTATTGTTGGATTGGTGTGGCTGGAAAGGCCGGCATAAAATTTGGTAGCTTGTATGTTTCAAATATCTAAATTACCGATATTCAGTAAGATATTTGAAAAAATTGTTCATGAATAACTGTATGACTGTGTCCAGTCTGTAATAATTGTTAACCAACATGGATTCATGAAAAAAAGATCAGTTGTCTCTAATCTTGCAACTTTCACTGAAAATATATCAAAATATATGGATGATCAAATCCAAGTTGACGTAATCTATACAGACTTCTCCAAAGCATTTGATAAAATTGATCACAGTCTTCTTTTATCTAAACTACTAGCTCTGGGAATCCACGGGAATTTGTACCGATGGCTGGTCTCCTATCTTAATGGGCGCACTCAAGGAGTAACTATTAATGGCTTCATATCTGAGATTGTAAATATACCTTCAGGTGTGCCCCAAAGATCTCACCTGGGACCGTTGCTGTTCACAATTTTCATCAACGACATTATAAAATGCTTTAATTATACAAATATTCTACTCTTCGCCGACGATATGAAAATATTCTTTCCTATTAATTCTATTATTGACTGTTATAAATTACAAGAAGATCTATATAGACTTGATGACTACTGCATTATCAATCATCTCAACATGAACACCTCAAAATGTTATATGATTACCTTCACTAGAAACAAAATAAAATTTGAACATAACTACTACATAGCCAGTCAAGTACTTAAAAAGGGTACACAAATTCATGACCTAGGTGTTCTGCTTGACAGTAAACTTACATTCGAGGCGCATGTTGACATGATTGTGAAGAAAGCCCTTAGAATGTTAGGATTCTTATTCCGTATTGGAAAAGAATTCAATAATATTCAAACACTTAAAATATTGTATTTTTCTTATGTTCGTAGTCATCTTGAATTTGCTTCTCAGATATGGAATCCTCAATATAACATTTATGTAAAGCGCATTGAAGCCATCCAAAAAAAATTTGTCAATCATTTAAATTTTAAGATGAATATTGGTAACCACGGGATTAACAGCTCGATGGAATATTATGGACTAATACCATTAAAAACTAGAAGAGACTCCGCAGATATAATATATCTTTATGAAATTATCAGTGGCCTTATTGATTGTTCGCCCTTTTTGTCTGAGATTAATTTTAGAGTCCCTAGCTTTAGAACTAGAGATAAGTCACTTTTTCATCTTCAAAAATGCTCTACTAATCTCAGACAAAACGCTTTTATTTTCAGAGCTTGTACCCTATACAATAAGAATTTTAATTGTATTGACATATTTTCGTGTAGTTTAGGAACATTTAAAAAAGATACCTAAGCTATTATTAAATAATAATTAATAACATACTACAAGTTATCATGTTGTTGATATGAACCCTGTCCAGTTACAAGTGACTCATTTTATAAACATCTGTTCAGTTTAGTTGTAGGTATATACATATATTGGTGATTATTGGTGTTGTGTGAGGATAAAATTGATATTTTGTAATTTACTTGTGTTCTTATATCCGATGTTATGTTTACTTTATTTAGTATTTTGTATTTTCTGTAAATATTTTTTGCCCACGGGTACTGGACCCTTAGTTTGTTATTATAATTATTTTTTTAAGTGAAAACCTATCATTAGATATTATTTGTATTTTTTATAAGTTAATTATTTAAAGATGTAAAAAATCTGTTGGTTTTCCTAAATAAACAAAATAAAAAAATAAAGTCCTTTATCAACGGAATGTTGGTGTCATTATGGATAGAAGAAATTCGAATCCATTTAGGTGCATTTAAAGCAAGTCTAATGGCTTTATTTTGAAATAGTTGAATCTTTTGTATTAGACTTGGAGCGGCGTGCCCCCAAATGGGGCATCCGTACGTGAAACCTGGTCGTATTGTTGTTTTATAAAGAAGTAATTTATTATCCGTTGATAAACGACTTTTCTTCCCCATCATTGGATGTTAGACGTTAGAGTGATGCTAGACATTTATTTGCTGCTGTTATTTTTCCAGTTATATGTTTCTTCCAGGTGAGCTTGGAGTGAAGCGTTACACCTAGGTATTTAATTGACTTTTCCCATGGAACCTTTTCCCCAAACAGTTTTATGAATGGGGGCCGTTTAGGCCGTGTCTTTAAGAAAACGGTCGCGGCGCTTTTAGTAGGGTTTATTGAAATTCTCCACTTTTTGCACCACTCTTCAGTTAGAGTGGCCTGTCTTTGAACACGCTTTGTGGCGATGCTCTCGACTGTTGAACTAGACATGATGTTAGTGTCATCCGCAAATTGAGTGATTTTAACATTATGGTCAATGGGTTTAGGAATGTCACTAGAGTAGATGTTATACAAGGATGGAGAGAGTTGACTGCCTTGAGGGACCCCAGCTGATAAGGGGCGGGTTGTGGAGAAGACGTTTTCTGACTTGACTTTAAAGCATCTATCTCTCAGGTAGCTAGCTATTAATTGCGTAAGTCTCAAAGGATACCCGAGAGCGTTCATTTTATATAAGAGGCCGTTGTGCCAGACTTTATCGAAGGCTTTACTTACGTCGAGTGAGAGGATTACTGTTTTTTTCCTAGTATTAAATCCCTCCGTGATGTGTTCCACAACACGCAGGAGTTGGTGAGAGGTGGAATAACCTGCTCTGAAACCATGTTGAAAGTCTGGCAAGAATTTACTGTCCTGAGTGAAGGAGTTTAATCTTGATAGTATAACTTTTTCCAGGATTTTACCTAGGCAAGGAAGAAGGCTAATAGGCCGATGATTCTCCGTTAATAGTGGGTCCTTGCCTGGTTTGGGAATTAAAATTACGTCAGCTTCTTTAAAATCCTTTGGAAAGCAACGTAATCTCAGCGACGCCACAGTGTTTCGTTTCATACAAGCTAGACGGAAAAAACTCTTTTATAATTATAAAGTGTTTGGAACCCTCTTGTGGGGAGTATTTAATCTGAATGTATTGAAAATTTGGGTTGAAAGTGATTAATTTAATTTTTTTCTTAAAAAAAAAAAAAAAAATCGGAAAAAAATCTTTTAAATAATTAATAACAGTATTAATACCGTATTTGAGGTTTTTAAAGAAAACAAATTTAAAAAGTTAAAAATATGTCTATTTTGAGAATAATAAATATGTAAAAGCACTTTCAAAAAATATAATACAAATCACGAAACAATTGCGAAAGTATAAATAAATGATAAAAAATAGCTAAAAAATAATCAAAACAATCATTATTACTAATCTAGGAAAACAATTTTAGTCATATTTAGCAACAGAACTTAATAAAAACAAGCATAAGTTGCAGAAAGTACAGTCAGAAAATAAAATAATAATATCAAAAGTTATGCAAGAACAGTAACGAAACAAAAAAATTATTACAATAAAGTACTATCTGAGTCATTTGCGGCGAGAGAAATTAACTGCACATAAACATCTTTAATTTTTTTAAGACAGTACAGAACCAATAGATTTGTGAGAAAGTGCTTAAACATAATGCTTATTGAAACTAGATGCTATCTGAGTTATGTTCAGAGGAATCATCAGAATAATGTTCAGAGGAGTCATCAGATCGCAAACATTGTGTTCTTGACTCGGAATTGGGTGGAACAAGTAAATTTAACACTTCAGGGGGAAGTGAGCTCGATTTTTTTCTTGGAACCTCTCTAAAACTATTTATTATTGGATCTGATGTAATTAATAGCATGGTTAACATATCTCTGTTTGTTGATGTTCGGTCGATTTTTCTGGTGTGCAATTACCTAAATCTTCTACAGTCTTTATTTCGCGACTCTTCTGACAGCTGCCCAATAGGTACAATGCACGAACTAATCACGTCAAATGAATAGTATAATAGTTTATGAACAGTTGTTGGCATGGTATACCAATCATATAGGTTAAGATATAACTCCTTAGTGTCATGCACATACTGTTCAAAATGTTCGATGTTAATGCTATACCCAGAAGCTATTGTACTCAAAATTATGCAAAACCTCTTGATGAGCCCCGCATCTACACCGGCACACTTTATCTCGGCACTCTTTTCGTGCTCTCGAAAAAACCAGTGTTTGTGTTGCCAAACCCAGGTTTTGGCTTATCTACAATTAATCCCATTTCACTTTTAAACCGTTCCTGTAATTCTTTTTTTCTAGTACTTAAAATTAGTTTATTTGCATCCCTTCTGACTTGCCAGAGTTGTATTCGGTAAGCGATATGCAAAAAACATTCAAAAGTTTTTATCCAGGCATGCAATGTAGATAAGCCGAAGGAATAAAATTCTTGTGGTGGAACTCTATTGATAACCATAGTATTCATTTCACTGGGTTTGGCACCACAAATATAACACGACATAGTCGACTTGTTTCCAGTCATTACATTGCAAATTTTGCCATCTACCATAGTTAATAACATTTTAAATTTTACATTCAAATCTACATCTTTAATGTTAATTCTAAAATTTATCAAATCCGAAAAGCTGCGATCCACTTTTTGGTTATATTCAAAGATATTAACTGTACTTGGCTTTTCAAAATTTTTTCACTGCTTGCGCTGAGATTTTGACGTTCAAATTTACTTAAAATATGATTATATATTCCCTGAAACCTTTCTTTCTTGGGTAAACTTCTCCACGTCTCGAACAATTCCTGCCTGGAAATCTGGTATGTGGTGCCTGTGAAATGACAAATTATGACTGGTGAGCATTAATGAGCAAAAATATCGAAACTGATTTGAATAGAAAATTAATTGTTCAATCTACAAAAAAAAAATCACGGAACCTTATTGATACTTTATCCAAAAAAAATTCTCGA
The DNA here is from genome assembly GCA_026573805.1 of Hesperophylax magnus. NCBI lineage: Eukaryota > Metazoa > Arthropoda > Insecta > Trichoptera > Limnephilidae > Hesperophylax > Hesperophylax magnus. The sequence goes on from JAIUSX010000156.1 coordinate 408,920, forward strand.
GAAGTTAGAAATTGAATATTTTTAAACCACAAAAAAATACACAAGTTAAACATTTTTTTTTTAAACTGTGACGTTTTATATTAAAATTTTACAATTATTAAATACTACATACCTACCAAATTAGTTTACATTTTTTTTAGAACCAAAACACATTAGTTTAAGCACATAAACTACCTTACAGCTCACGCGACAAGATGCGAATAAAAGCAACTGATAATTCATTAATTAATTTACCTGACTTTGGGGCTCTGGTATGAGTCAACCCGTGCATTAATTACCCCAATTACAAAAGCATTTGTCACACTAACTACCTGTTGATACCCCCACGACGTCATTTTTCAAGAATTCCAAAGTGACTTTTTTCCGTCTAGCTGTATGAAACGAAACACAGTGCGACGCGTTGCAGATGGCTGTAATAGCGCAGATGCCTTTCTTTGGCAGATATTTTAAGATTTTATTTGAAATGCCGTCAGGACCGGCTGCTTTTTTTTTCTTTAATTTTTTAATTATGTTGTTTATTTCCTTAGGAGTTGCGAACCTGATTGGAGGGTCTTCAGGATCTAGACTTAAGATTGATTCTACTTTTGAATCCACCTTTGCTACGAAGGCTGGGTCGTCGTAGTCTGTATTGGGAGAGAATTGGCTTTGAAGGCTATCTGCGAAGGCTTCAGCCTTGTCTGCAGCGGAGTATACTAGTCCGTTTGGGCCTTCAATCGGAGAGATTTTAGTTTTTGGGCGTCTGAGTGCTTTAGAGAGCTTCCAGTAAGCTGCTCTATCGTCTTCGAGAGTTGAAATGAAGTCGTGCCATCGCTCGTTGCGGAATTTGCTGAGGGCCTCACGCACTTCTCTGTTGAGTCTATTAAAATGATGCTTTACTATTAGATTGCAAGATCTCTGCCACTCTTTCCTAACAAGATTTTTTTCCCTAATAAGATCTTTGATCTCTTTGGGTATTCCATGACGTGTGGTGTCGGTAGGAATCTCAACGGACGCCTCGTTGATGCACGATTTTAATGTTTGAATTAAGGCGGAGGTAGCAGCGTTAAGAGTGGCTTCGTCGGGAATTGATGTGGGAATTGTTATGTTTTTATTCATTATTTCGTTAAATTTATTCCATTTAATTTTAGTGCGTAGAGGATTATCGGGGACCAGAGGGTTAGAGCCTCCTGTTAGAGAGAGGAGAACTGGATCGTGGTCAGATGAAAGTTCGTTAAGTACTCGGAGGGAGTGTAGATGGCTAGTGTTTTTAAAAATGACGATGTCAATCACGTCCGGATTACCGGCATGGTGATGAATCGTCGGTCTATCTGGAGCATCGACTACGATAGGATGGGTACTCGCGTAATTTGCGAGTGCGTTACCTTTGGTGTTATTTTTTAGGCTGTGCCACGATCCGTGCTTTGCGTTCATGTCCCCAGCTATTATAGTGGGGACATTTTCAGACAAGAGATTGTCTAATTCTGCTGGAATTAATTTGCGGGTAGGGGGTGCGTAGGCAGAAATAAATTTAAGTGGTCCGGAGGAGGTATTGATTATTACCGAGGTGGATTCAATGTTACTACTAGAGAATGAATGTGCTAGACGGTGGTCAATATTATTCTTAACCAAGATGGCGGTTCCGCCTCCTTTGTTGGCTAGTCTGTCGTCACGGTAAGTTATGTAGTTAGGTATTCTGAAGTTCCTGGAAGGCTTGAGCCAGGTCTCGTTAATGAGGAATACTTCAATACTATAATCGTGAAGGAATTCGATTATTTCCTCCTTGTGAGCTAGGACAGAGCCATTGGCGTTCCAAAAGGCCGTCTGAAGGTTATTTAATTTGACATAATTATTACAAAAATTATTTTTCCTTTATAAAATTCCAATAATCTTTTCTTACAAATTTAATATAGTAATTAATATAATAAAACATTTTATAGACATTTCAAACTAAATCCAACAAATTTGTGTTCCAACATAAATCGTCCATTTGTAATTTAAATTTACGCCAGTCAAAATGTATTTTAAAATCATCTTTTTATATTTGATCGCATTAGAAGAGTAAACACATATATTTTTATAAATTAAACCCTCAAAAAATTGCCAAAGTTGCCTTTAAAAATCACGAAAAATGTAATTCTTTAATGGCCTATACGTTATTCTTTATAACACAAATAAAGAAAGTAGCGCATACTTGTGGATTAAAAAATATTATTTTCAGTATTTTTGAGTATTTTAGTATCAAATCTAATTTTCAGTTTTGTATAAAAAGGGCGGTTCCCCTTGAGGGTTACTTTGCCCTTACTTTTTTACGTTTGCGTTTAAATAACTTAGTAATTACTTTGTCATGTTAACTCTTAGACTCCGCTCTGTAAAGTAAAAAGTTCAAAGTTGACCCCTAAAAATACTTCTCCACCCTCCCCTTTTCGACGTTCCTTTGGGAAGGTAGGAGGGTAGGATGCGTGTATTACCGGGTGCGTGTACTCGCAGATACTGAGAATCTACCGCCAACAAATTCAATCTCCACCTCTTCAGGTGATCTCTGCGAATTGCTCAATTTACAATAACACCGGGAGGTTTCAAAGAAATAAGGTAAGTAGGCAAGTCTCCCGAGCCTTGAGATATAATGGTACAACATTCCCTCGGGAAGAAAACTGACGATGAGAAAAGAATTGAATGAATTGGGAAGTCAGCATCAGTCTACTTTAAACACAACAAGAAACCCTCGTTCCTTGTCTCCCAAGAGCATCCAAGGAGGTCACTTTAAGACCCGTTGGATCTAGGAGATGATGTAAGATGATTCATTAAGTAATCGATGTCATTTTCTTCTCAGTCCCGATTCAACCTAAAATCCGATTAAGAGATAAGAGATACTGCACGACGCTGATGCGCATATTAATAAAACGTTTAAATTTATTTATGTTCATACTTTTGTACATTTTACATTCATTACTCAGACAATTTCTCTCATTTTTATGATGTTGTTTTATTTAAACCGCAGAAGAGTCTCAAATGCTCCTAACCGTCAGGAGCCAGTTAGACCGTAGCATCCCCAATTATTGGGGTATGGTGTGAAGATGAAGGTAGTGGGGAGGGGAAAGAGGTGGGGTAGAGAAAGATTATTAATGCCTGGCTATTCAGATCTGGACACCAATCATGGCCAGAGCCATTTTAAGCAACGTTTCAATTCTGAATGGTTGTCTCACACCAAGGCGATACTGATTATCTTCCACTCTGGAGCGCGCTGCAAAGTAAATTGTGAATTAACACAAATTAATCAAACAAAATTTGCTTTCAAGAAACTTACTTGCAACTTGAAAACCACGGAGGTTGTGAAAATTTGAAAACCAAAATCTAAATTTTCAAACCATACCTTTATTTGATTATCATTTATTTTTGTTTAAAATATAAAATTGTCCAAAAAAATCTCAATAATAATTTATTTTCTCTACTGATTTCAGTACCTATATAGGTACCATAATGTTGAACAAATGAGAACCAGAAAGACCAAATAAACACGACGATTGCACAATGCACATTTGGAAAAAGAATTTCTACTGAGCCATTAAAACGACCACCATCTTGAACCGGAAACGGAACTTACAAAGAAATTTACAGATTTTTTTTATTTTATTTTATTTAGGAAACAAACAGTCATTTATATATTTAGCATAAACAGCATGTACGGGACGTGTTTGCCTGCACAAGAAAAGACTGTAAATAATAAGCATCGGCACACATCAGTCCTCAACCTGGGTAATGATTTAAGTAAAACACCGTGAGGTATTCTATCCAAACCAACATAAAAAAAGACGATTCAAATCAAAATTATCATTTTAATTACAAGTATTGTACTGTTATACAGAACGTACAAAGGGGTGAAGCTTATAGGTACTTCCTATTTTTTACATTCAACCCAATTCACAAGAAATAGTTGTGTATTTCAATACAACTGGGGTTTAAAACCAAATAGAAAACTGAGACAATCAGAATTCTTTCAGCGATAATTTCAGATTGGAGCACATTGTGCATCACCGCGCCATACGATACAGCAAATGGCGTAGGCGACTGCTGGAGCAGTGGCCAGTTCAATTGGTAGCCAGCAGGAATCGGCCAGCCTCTAGGCTTCAGCATCTATGGCTAATTCAGTCGGTAGCTAGGAAGAATTGGCCGGCCTCTAGGTCGTCAGCATCAATGGCTAATTCAGTCGGTAGCCAGGAAGAATTGGTCAGCCTCTAGGTTTTCAGCATCAATGGCTAATTCAGTCGGTAGCCAGGAAGAATTGGTCGGCTTCTAGGTTTTCAGCATCAATGGCTTATTGAGTCGGTAGCCAGGATGAATTGGCCAGCCTATAGGTTTTCAGCATCAATGGCTTATTCAGTCGGTAGCCAGGAGGAATTGGTCGGCTCCTAGGTTTTCAGCATAAATGGCTAATTCAGTCTATAGCATCAATGCAGAAGGGATTGGCCAGCCTCTAGGTAATCAGCGGCAGTGGGCAGTTCAGTAAGTAGCCAGCAGGTATTCGTCAGCCTTTAGGTTGTCAGCATCTGTGACTGGTTCAGTCGGTAGCCAGGAGAAATTCATCAGCCTCTAGGTTGTCAGAATCAATGCAGCAGGGATTGGCCAGCCTCTAGGTGATCAGCGGCAGTGGGCAGTTCAGTTGGTAGCCAGCAGGTATTCAGCGGCGGCATGATCATTTGATTATAAGAGTCGGCACACGGAGACGCCCCACTATTGTAATGATGACAGATGCGTCTGGCTCAGCTGATAGAGTGCCGGCCGTAAACAGCTCGTTGAAAATAGTTGTAATCTTTAAAATGATTGTGTCGTGATGAAGGAACAAAAGCGACTACAGATTTTAGTTGAAACTCAGGAATTTATAAATATAATTAACAGATCGCGTTTTAGGAGGTTTTCTGTCTACTCGTGTTAATTTTTCAAATTTGACTGCCAATATTTTGTTTAAATGGCCTATTTATAATGTCCTACTAACAGCGTTTGTGTGGCGTCAGCTTGCAAAAACATGTTTACGTTTTTCAAAAGGCAGGTATTTTTAGGTGCCAATAATAATTTCGCCCAGCGACTGGTTTTGTCAATATTTTGATTTCGTTTCAGAAAATAGGGTTATCGAACTGTTTCATGTTAGATTCAGCCTTTTTGCGGCCTGGTAACAGATTGAAAGATATTTTTCAACTGGTATATATTATGATTTGGAAAAGGGGTCATCAAACTTGCAGGTGTTCAACTTAAGTCGCAATTAAAATTAAATACAATAAAATCATGTTTTCATGTTCGATACACAGCAATTATTTACAATATTAGACCAATAATGTTTCATTAATTCTAGATAAACGACATGCAAAACGATGGTGTTAAAACATTCCTTATGCTAAGCTCAGTCTTTCATTCAATCATCGGGTTACTAGTAAAAGTTGATAACTACCAATTTTTTTTAATTATGTTTTTCATGCATGTCATATTTGGTCCAAATTTTTTTCTGGTGAAAACTTAATAAAAGAGTAATATTTTAAGTAGAAATACACTTTTTTCTTAAATATTTTTGTAAGTGCTCTTGAAATTAGAATAACACTAGCTAAGACTATGAAGTTGTATCTATCGCATACTAAGTTCTGCATGTTTGGGTATTACCCACACTTCTTGGTAAAGTTACTAACTTATTTTTGCCGTCTAACATCACGATTCAGTCAAGTGTCAAGTAAAAATTGGTAAAAGATACCGTCGGCATCCATTGCCCTGGTTTTATCAACAACTAAATACTGTGCTCCATTGTGGGCCAGAAGCGCCCATACTTCCAGGGTCGATGTTCAACTTAATGCCAGAATGCGAACCATCAGCGAAACCTTAAAATACACTTCTCCCCTGTGCTACCTTTTTTGAATATTTTGATGCTCTTATTTTGTCTATATTTTTTTCGTATCTTTTAAACAATGCATATTATTTTGAAGTGTGCTACGCGTGTTTTTCTTCTAATTGCAGCTGATATACGGAGTTCTTCAAACAATAAAATTCCATTATCTCAGAAACAGCAAAATGTAAGTAGCAACTTCTGCGAGTAACACCACTAAATATGGCATTTTGTGACAGCGGGTGAGCGGGTAAAGTTATTCATAAAACTTTAATGTTAACAAGTTAATACTTACTGTTCAGAAACTTTGTCTGAAAACTGAGTGTTTTCAAATGTTTAACTACGGTCTAGTTGAAATTGTACTGGTATTTAATCCAATTTCACGTGTTTGGTTCATACAATGGGTAAAAAGGAGGTTGCGTTACTAAAAAATATTGAACACATCACATTTTTAAGCGATTCTCGTTTAGCTGCGCGGTATCCCTAATTGCCTTATTCAATTTTATATTCTGTTTTGTTCAATAAACGAGATATTGATTAAAGTTCAAAACGAGAGTAGTCTCGTGTAGACGTGTATTAAGTTATTGTAGACTAGCTAAATACTATCTGGTCGGGTACTCCGGCTAGTATTTATAGAAGTATTTATAACCCGGGTGACGCGGCATTGTTTTTTTACACAAATTTACAATTTTATTCTGGGATTAAAATAAGTGAAGGTCGATGTTTTCCCGAAAAACTACTCCCACCACATTTTTCCCCACCTTCATTCATAATTTTGATAATAAACTGACGTTCAAAAAAAATGGAAAATTACTGTCCACATGCGATTTTAAAAAAATGCGTAAATCGCGGGCAACTACGGGCACTTTAGCAAATTGTATATATACTATGAAGCAAGTTTCAGTGAAAATTTGTGGTGGTGCATGAAAAACCATTTGGCAACTAGCTAATACAACTAATATATTTATATGTAGTGGTTTTAATCTAAATCTAAAGCCAGCAAATCTATTGAAAAAGTTTTCTTGATACATAACTGGATTTGTTCCTAGTAGTCTCTAGTAGGATCTATTCTCATCCAAAAATCCTTATTTTTCTGGGAAATAAAAAGATAAATACATAACTACGTCTCATATGTAGGACGGAATAAGACATGTGGAGGTCGGCGCTCGTATATCTGCCTAAATTATCGTGCTGAATCTTAGATATAATAAATAAAACGTCTTCACATAAAATAAAACCAGATAAAACACGTATTCTGCATAGCTTCGCCAAATATTCTAGTGTTTTGCATTTTATTAAGGCAATAAAATATTATACTAAAAATTATGCGTACACATCCACATTACTCGTACATATACATGCACAGTTTGCCTGTCTACTCAAACTCACTTCTATGGTGAATCCACAAAAATCATGTCTCGGTTGATTTACAAATAAATTCTCGCGATGTACATGATAATTTTTTTTACCATCATTGTCAACAGGATAGCGTTCAGCGCAATATTTTTAGTATGATTTAAACTAAAACCACGGAAATGTTCTAATATATAAAATAATACACAAGAACAGGCTTTGCCTTTGTGGGATTGTTTCAAGCCACGTTTCAATTTTCAATGGTGGTCTTACACCAGGGCGATACTGAGAGTATCTTCCACTGTGAACTAGTTGTGCATTTAAGTAAAAGATACGCAAAACCAGCAGTATCAGAAAAGTATCAATACAGATTTAAAATATATATTTAAATAGAGAGAATATTAAAGTGAAAGCCTGAATAAGATTTTGGTAGTCCCGACCAGTCCCAATGCTGTAGACATTATTCCATAAAGATCGACATAAATCATTTAGACTGGCACCGAGAATTTCAAGGCCCCGACTTGAGTTAACAAGTTTCGACATTCTGGTAGGTGATGGTGTCGACTGTCGAACGGTTCCATGATATCTCAACACAGTGGCAATTCAACACACCTTTAAAAAGTGATATAAAGTCATTAGAAACGATGAAAAAAAATTTAAACCTAACCTAACCTACATAACCCAGTTAATATTTTTTATTTTGTTTCATCACTTTCCATGACTTAATATAACTTTTTAAAGATGTGATGAATTATCATTTTGATGATTTATCCGGTCACCCTACCGTTCACAGATTAGTAACATTGTTACGAATGAGAATATATTGACGACCGAATAGAAATGGCAATTAAACACAACAATCAATTAACATTCAATCCAATAACACTACATAACATTATTGTTCCAATAAACGTATACTACATTTGTACATATCTTGAAATTAAGGCATTAAAAAAAATCTGTTTTAAAATTTAATGATTTGTGACTTTGAGCAATAATCCCCCCAGAAATATACATTTTCAGCCAGCTCCAAGTGGAAGACGACAAAACTTTCAAAAAGAACTACATTATTAATACGGTGGTACTCGGGATCTAGGGAATTTCTTCAGATATTTGACTTCATATTCTTGGGATTTTTTTTTGCGATTATCATTTATTAGCACTGAGCATGTTCTCGATTTGCCATTTGAATAACAAGATTCAACCTGTACTTTATCGGTAAACGTTTTTTAAACGGTTATATCAATATTAGTTAATCAGAAATCTTTCAATTTATAACTTTATATCTAATATTTCTATGAGTTGACTGACTCGTTTGCATTTCAAATGGTTTATGAACAGATAATTATTAGTGCACATTATAAATAATAATATGTCTACTTATATATTCATACAAAATAAATATGTAGTAAGGTAACTGAGTCCGAAAGTATCTGGTTTTAATCTAAATCTAATAAAGGTAGATGGGTTAAACGTTAAAGCTTTTGTTGGTATTATTAACAGAGAACTTACTATGAAATATTCCTCACCTACTTCAAAACTCAACAACAAAACTTCCAACAAAGAAAAGTACCTCCAGTAGATTGTGTATTACCGTAAGTATTAATTCCTCCGAGTCCAGGAATAGCCCGAGACTGATGTGAGATGTTTCTCGCTGCTATGATAAATCAGCAGTTAGTAGCTGCTGGAAATAATATCACGTAGGGAATGTTTTCGTTCGTTATTTAATCTACACGTATTTTCTTTTTCTACAAAAGTTATCAGATCAACTGGCAGTTTCTTCTTGGGCTGCTAATTACCGAGTCTGCAAATAAAATGAATTTCCACTAAAAATACGATTACCGAAAGATATAATCATTTAATTCTTACATAGTTCGCTCACACTTCGATTTTTGATGTTGAGGACACACTTGGTTAAAAAAAATTGTCGTTAACCTTTTTCACTGTGAAACGGGGTTAAAAAAATAAAATTACATTTAAGATAAAGTTATAAAATATTATAATTACTTTGTGAAATGAACAAACTACGATGATCCAACAAGTTACTTTAAATGAGTAGTATTGAGCAATTATTATAGGTAGATGGATATACATTGATAATATACAAAATAAAAACATGGATTTTAAAATATGTAGGTACCTACTATGAACAGTGAATATGAAAAAACGAGTTTCTTCAATTATCTCATTGAATTTTGATAATTTAAGACAATTTAAATTATTATGTTTTTAGGATAGGTCTAACTCTCGTAGGGTGATGAATTTTAATGCGGTGCACAGAATAAATCATTCGATCTGGTTTGGCATTCAAGGCAACGAAATGCAATCCTTTCTAACAGATATGATTAATCAAAAAAAAAATTATAAGAATAATCGCATCAGTGATTGTTCTGCGATTATATAAAGATATAGCAATGTGATAAATTGAATGATCACTGAAGCGATACGTCAGATGTTTTGTAATTTTTTTTAATGTTTGCAATACGATCAATGTAGGTTTGATATTGCGGATTCCAAATGACTGAAGCAAAATAAAGTTGTCATCTTCCACTGTAATATGATGTGTTATGCAAGGATGTAGAAAAATATAATCTTTTTATATAAGAGCGTGTTATTGTTTATTCAGATTGTTATAAAAAAATAAATGAATTAATTTTTTAATTTATAGACAGAGAAATTAATTTTATTTCCCGTTCACACGTTCAGTTAATACCTGAAATAAAAAGGGCACCAAGTGTAAAAAAATCATTTAAAATTAACTAAATTTGCAGAAATGTCCTTCGTGCCATCGCTAATAAAGTAAATAAATGCTCAGCGCCACACACATTATTGCAACATTATTAAAGTACGCCGAAGGATGGCTCTGTGCGTAAGAGCTAGCACGTTCTTCTAAAATAGGCACCAAATATAATTAATTTCAATTGTAAATGGCTGACAACGGAGGTGCGGCATCTTCTTCTATTGATAAACAATGCCGTAAAAATGGCGAAATATTGTCGGTTTCGTCACAAAATCTTCTATAAAATCACAGCTTCAGTGTTTTGGCACTTATTGCCTATTTGTTAATATTGCTTAATAAACGAGTAAAAAATACTTTCCGGAAACTAAGTAGTTTAAAAGCATTCGCTCCGGAGCTCGAATCGCAATTACCTTCAATGAAAATAAAATAAATGACGGTCGCAACTCCCAACTAGGGATCAAATACAGAAACAGGTCTCAATAGCATAGTGGATACCACTGCAGTAGATACTGGGTTCAACTTTATTATTATTTCCATTGTCTTATTCTGTTTTATGTTTCGTTTAGATTTATTTATTAACATTATCTTCTTTTTCAATTATTAAAAATACATTACATGGATGGGTATAAATAATTCCAATAAATTGAACTCTTTTCTCGTGGGATTTTCCAATAAGTTTAATTGGATAAAACAAAATTGTTCAATACAAGTGATTAGGAAAAGCAATATTTAGTTGAAACTCCGTCAAAAACATTACTTTCCCTTAAAGCGTAAATAATTAATGTTGTTTCGTGTTAGTGAAATATGGAAGTAACTTTGCGAGCCTAACAAGATTCTAATGAAATTTCCACCTTTTAAAATCTGAAATGTAATTTATTCACAGAATTTTGTTTCTCTGGGGTAATTAAAAAATATTCTAAATCAATATTAAGACATATTCATGATTACAATTATCTGGGTTCTAGGTTTTTTTTATGTGAATACCAGACGAGCGTCCCAACTGCTCCCAACCATCTGTAGGGAGCCAGTGAGTCTATGGCATTCCCAATGGTATGTCGCTACTCTCAGTCTCGCTAGAATGATAGTAATAGGGAGGAAAAATAAATTAAGAGATGGGGAAGAGAAAGGTGGGGAAGTACTTGGCTAATCAGATCTGATAAAAATAAATAACGTAACATATTTTGTACAACGTTTCACATAGGAAGACTATTTTGGTCATTTAACTATTAAAAAATGAATTGATGTTCCATATGGCTTCAGCTTTATGAAGTCACCAGATCTAAATTTCTAGGTAACCTTCCGCTTTCCTTTCTCCATCCACTTCTTTCTATCTCTCAGAATTTTTCAAAATCGGCATGCCGTTTTCCATGGCACCGGCCGTTTGTTATTAGTACGTTCAGATTTCCAAGACTAATATTTTGAATACTTTTATTGTAGAGTTGTTGTTGTATGGCACATTATATGTTTATTTAGGGATCTGGCAGGGAGACGAATGAATGAAAGATCCTAGCAGAATCATTATTGAGGTAGTCGAATTACACATACCAATAGAGTAGCCAGAGTAGTCACAGTTGTTGCTGACGATGAATGACAATGTCGTCATGGTAGTTGATGTGCATCACGATGGGATGCATGTAGGTTATATCATGATGGGATGTGAATCCATGGCCCATTATCAAGGCGATAAAGTCGGTGACTCGACACCGCGTCGGTGAAGACCTTGGTTGTTCCTGGTACTCCAGTATGAAGTAAGTCAAAGGTACGGTGGACTTGGTACTCCAGTATGAAGTAAGTCAAAGGTACGGTGGACTTGGTAGGCCATTGAACAGCGAGCAAGACCGGGTACGCTAGTAGGTACCTGCTGCTTGACGCGGGAGCGGGGAGCTCTAAAGAACTGAGTACTAAAGGCTGAGCTAGGTATCGCAATGTGGTATTTATATAGTAGTCACACGCACCTAGTAAAGTCTAGAACCATTCAGGCCGTAAGTAGGTAGATTGGCGGCATCGCTATTATTCTAGATACGTAGATGCAGCGTGCATTCGCCGTCTTACTCGTAGATTCCAATGTGATGCGCGTTGCATGTATTAAATTTCTAGAAACTAGTAGTAGCTGCCGCTACAGTTTTGTAGAAAAACAGATTCTTATTATTACTACATTGAGCGCAATACTCAAACTAAAATTATATGTATATTTGCTTTTTATCGTCATCGATATGAGATTCAATCACGTGCCTTATATGTGCCTCAATATACCACAGATACCTCATGAAACCAATTAATGTGTCATCCAAGTGATGTATTAGGAACTAATTTCCTGAAGCATATCAGTTCCGAAAAGAAACAAAAATAATATCTCCGTGTCCTGCGACAGACTTTCCATTCATCACTAATGATTTAGAGGGGGGGTGACGGAAAACCGTACACAAATGACAAAATGATGAAAATGTATTGATTTGGCGAGATTGGGGTTATAAGTGTTATTTCAAAGGCTCCATTGTCCAGCTGGGGACTTGTTGATACATCTGCCGGCCGCGTATTGACGACTTCAGAAGCCGAGCAATATCCTTCTCCGTGGAAACCTTTCATTTCCTTTTTCGTTCTTCGCAGAAGTCTTTTGTTGCCGCAACTTTACATTGAGCCTTAAACATCAAAATACTATCTCTTCGGAGAAGCTCTTACTGCAGGAATAGGAGGAACGCTGAATATAACCTGAATAAAACCTGAAGCCAAATATGAACTTCCATAGAATAATATTTACACTTGAAAACCGAAAAACACTATTACAATTTATGTTATAAAAATCGCATTCTTGAAAATGGAAAAAAAACCCACTCTTAAAAAATCACAAAATCCGACATTACTCGGTAAAAATAACAATAATCAATAAAAAGAAAAGAAATACATACGAATTTCAGTTATAAAATAATTTATTATTAAAAAAAAAAATCTGGAAAAAAATATTATTTAAGCCACGTATGTACATCAAGTACCAAAGAAATTTATACAAAATAAATCTGGTTTAATAAAATAATATTAAAGGTAGGTAATCTATTGATTTATTACAATCAGTATTCTCCTTTCAAACGAACGTAGCACAAAGCTGCCTCCATTTAGTATTCTCCTTTCAAACAAACGTAGCACAAAGCTGCCTCCATTTAGTATTCTCCTTTCAAACGAACGTAGCACAAAGCTGCCTCCATTTAGTATTCTCCTTTCAAACGAACGTAGCACAAAGCTGCCTCCATTTAGTATTCTCCTTTCAAACGAACGTAGCACAAAGCTGCCTCCATTTAGTATTCTCCTTTCAAACGAACTTAGCACAAAGCTGCCTCCATTTAGTATTCTCCTTCCAAACGAACGTAGCACAAAGCTGCCTCCATTTAGCCGCCATTCCAGAATAATATACAACAAACATGGAACAATGTACACGGACATATTGTATGTTTTGTAAGTAAAGTAAAGCAACCGCACACCCACACTATTGAAATTATAATAAACTTTAAACACCACTTGTCAGGAATGGAATACTTCTGCAACTTTTAAAATTTTAAAAAGCAAAATAAACTTGAACCACTCTTACTTTCCAATAACTTTTACATAGTAAATTCACATTTTATCAACAGTCATGCCCGATATACAAATAATATCATATAACATTATATATGTTGTGTAAAACTGTCCGAAACGACATCATAAAGTTTTTTTTTCATATTTGGTTATTTTTATTATGGTTTTACTAAAATCGTATCGGTATTTGCCTATACTAATTGACAAATTAGTCCTTAACGACAAACCAAGTAATATTTATTGTAAGTGTAAAACTGTGCCAAGCGCGTAGTATAGTTTGATATTAACATAAATATTTTATTTCTATCTTGTTTTTCATTGTAGAACTATCCTATGCTTGTATTGAGAATGGATTTAAATTCATATTTTCGATCGATATAATAATAATAATAATAATAATAATAAGAATTTATTCCAGAATGTATGCAGGGGTAGTGCAATGCAATACATTCCATATTTGAAATAATATACATAATAAGTAATAAAAATAATAATAAGGTTGGTAATAACATGGCGATTCCGATAGGCACAAAAAAGCGGAATTTAAGTGAAAAAAGATAAAATATAAACACAAAAATGAGCGTGAACAGCCGTTTATGGGGGATATTTGCAAATCTCCCGTCTCCAGAGGGCCATCAGAGGAGACTCCATCCAGGCAACCATGGCAGCGATGATTTTGTTACTAGATTGGCGTAGTCTGCGCCATAAGCTTCCCATGTGATGGCGGAGAAGCGCTCTGAAAGAGTGTACTCGTCCCTCCAGGAACATTTCCGTGGCGCTGCAGTATCTCGGTAGACAGAATAGTTGGCGATATGCATTATTGTATGCAACTTTTATCTTATGCCATTGGGATGAAGTGTAATCCACCCACAGCTCTGACGTATACAGCGAAGTGCAAAAGGCATTGAAAAGTATCTTTTTCACGTTTGTACTGCAGAGATAAAAACGCCTTGACAGCATACCTGCTCTAACGGATATCGCTCTTCTTTGCCTTTCCATATCCTCGATGTCTTTCAGGTCGTCTGTGATAATATGTCCCAGGTATTTGACGCTACGACTAACATCCATTTTCCTTCCATCTAGCCATACTGAAGGTGTTAGCATGTTTTCGTTTTTGCATTTGAAAACCATAACTATTGATTTGGACGTATTATATACAAGGTTATGATTATTTGCAAAATCTTCACATATTTGGAGTAGTTTCATCAGTGCGCTAAGTGACGGTGCTAGAAGAACCATATCATCTGCGTAGTTAATATTGTTTACACATACTCCTTGAATATGGCAACCTATTTTACTGTTATTAAGTCTTTGAATTAGTTCATCAGTATATATATTAAACAGTGCTGGAGACATGCTTCCTCCTTGCCTTACGCCACTTTTCAAATAAAATGGGTTGGAAAACTCGCCGGACCATTTCACCACATTTTCTTGCTGCGTGTGCCAAATTGAAAGAATCGCTATTATATCTTCTGAAACTGCTCTTTTCCTGAGTTTTTCCCAGAGTTTATTGTGACAAACACGATCAAACGCTTTGCTTAGATCTAGAAAGCAGGTATAAATTGGCGTTTTTCTTTGTTTATAGTAGCTAATGGTTTCTTTTAAGGAATATATTGCCATAGATGTTGATAGTGCCGATTTAAATCCGAACTGGTTATCCTCTGTCGTTAGATGGTCTGTTACGACCGTCGATAAAATTTTTTCAAATATTCTTGCCAGGGCGGTCGAGAGTGAAATCGGTCGGTAGTTATTGATAATGGATGGATCAAGTTTTGTTGATTTAATTATGGGTATAATTACCGTTTTTGTCATTTCGTTCGGAATGTACCTATAACGCATAATATTTGAAAATAGTTTTGCTAGGATAACATGAATCGCTGGCCCAGCATACTTGATGTGCTCAAGAGCTATTGAGTCATGTCCTGTGGCTTTTCCTGTAGCCATTTCTCTTACAGCTATATATATATAGACACCTTTTTTGGAGTTATTCACGATATGTCACAATATCGGTTAGGATTGTATTACACTGAAGAATGTCTGCTTTCCTTGATCAGCCTAAGCCAGTGAGCAGTCCTAAATTCCATTTTTTAAAACACGGGTTACATAAACACACAGATATATTTAGACACATAAATATAAAATGATACATTAATCCAGGGGTGGAGAAGTTCTTATCTCTTAAACGGATGTATGTCCGAGATGAAACTTCATGTCACTAATGAATATGATTTATGTCACTAATTATTATGATATTATCATTCTTAGCCCCCTTATTGTCCGCAACTAAATATAAATCTGAATCCGCAACTGGAATTTCAACACATTATTCGGCAAACCAAACTGTTTTTAACTTAATATTGAATCTTTGTGCGAATCTGACCTTTGATTAAAACTACACCCAGCACATGAAAATGGTTTCCTTCGATTTTTGCAGCATACATTCTGCAAATGATAATATTTTTCTTCAGCAGATGAACCCACAAATAGAATTTTATCGTAATGATTTGAACACAAAACTGTTTTTAACTTAAGAATTCCGACTTCCGATTTCCGCAACTCGTCTTCGTCTGCAACTAGAATTTTATAACTGCACTTATAACACGAGAATGGTTTCAGGGGCATCGCCAGCCTCCAATCTAGGGGGAGGCAGCTTATTTTTATATAGAGCTTACGGGGAAGGAACAAGAAAGTAGACATAATAAAGTAGAAATATTTACATACCTCTGTTCCCGGCGTTGCTCGGAGTTATGGACAGGGCCGTTTAATGTATTACTTTACGCATTTATTATTTTACGCATTCTGTACACGTCAGAACTGTGGGTAGATTACACTGCATCCCAATGGCATAAGCTAAAAGTCCCTTACAATAATGCTTATCGCCAACTATTCCGCCTACCGAGATACTGTAGCGCTACGGAAATGTTCTTGGAGGGACGAGTGCACTCTTTCAGAGCGCTCAACATGGAAAGCTTATAGCGCAGACTACGCCAATCAAATAACACAATCATCACTGCCATGGTTTCCTGGATGGAGTCCCCCCTGATGGCCCTCTGGAGACGGGGGATGTTCAAATATCCTCAAGAAAACAACTATTACATCCCCAACTAGAGAAGTGATGAGAGCGAAGGGAATGAAAAATTAGTTTCTACAAATATACGGGAAAGCACTGCATTCGAATTTTTTCCATGGTATTCCCACGGGGTAGGTATATGGTGTGGGTGAAAGCAAAGGAGAATGAATTTTTCAGGGTCGAAGCGCAAACCAATAAATGCTTTCGATTTTTATGTTTTATTTTTCGGAGAGTCGGTATCCCAACAATATTTAGATGAAAATCCATAAGTTTTTTCTAAAACAAAAATATTTTAGTATTGTTTAAAATTAAAACCTATCCGAGTAGTAGTAGCCGAGTGGACAAATCAGTCAGATTCCCATCCAGGCGTCGTGACTTCAAATCAGTCAGATTCCCATCCAGGCGTCGTGACTTCAAATCAGTCGTCAGATTCCCATCCAGGCGTCGTGACTTCAAATCACTGTAGTCCTCCATCGTTGCAACAATTTCAACTAACATTCACTATTCTTAACAACCTAACTTAACAACCCAACTCTGTTTAAACTCCTTGTACAAACGTTCAAACTCGTAAGCGAAGCCAAGGAACAGCGTTCATTTTGTTACCGAGTTGTTGTTGTAATTTGAATACAAAACCGTCACCAAAATAACAATTTTTTGCTTAACCAGGTCTGAATCAGGTAAAGGACTAATAAATAACCCAAAATGATTTTTATTTTCACATTTTAAGTTTTGCATTCTGTACACTACATATTGAACCAAAACGGGAAACGTACACATATTTACTATTGAGTAGAAGTTTTATGAATTTACAAAATTATTTATATAAAATAGTATATAATTATCAAAGAAAGCGTTTACTTTGTGGCTTGACACTTTAATCAAATGAAAAGTTATTTTGTTTTTAACGGCTTCCTTAGGATTATAAGACAGCATTATAAAAAACTAGCCTAGGTACTTATTAATAATGTATAAAATATAATATCAAAATAAAGCGGGAAAAATCATATTAGACGAGGACAGAGCTTCAGAGAGGGTGTGGTGGGGTGGGACAAGGGAGGGTGGGGGTTACATGGTAATAATATCAATTTATTTATGCCCATTAAATAAGCTTTTACATTTTTACATTGTGTTTCTCTCCTTTTTTTAATATAGTCACAACTTTACATATCTACGGAAAAAAATATGATTGAAAATATCTCCAGAGTAAAAATAAATGCCGTTTCAATTTGTATTAGTATTTCGGATGACTAATTATTGCTTATAATTATTTGTTATCCTTTATGCTATGCATAAAACCTAGTCTTATAAACGTTAGTTTATCATTTAGAAATAATAAATGCAAAATGGTTAACCAAATATTAAGAATATACTCAAAACACACGAAACATCAAAAGAATACACCTACAAGCCCAAAACAATAACTACATTTGGGTGAAGAAACTTTACATATTTAGTGCCTAAACTGATTTTGCGAGAAACTACCTATGTACCCATAATATACAATATTTTAAAAAAAATGTATGTTTATATATATTTTTTAAATAAACTATACAAAACTAACCCGACGAAGCAAGACAAATAAAATGTTTAAATCAAACCTACGATAAATAAACATGCACACAAACAATTATATGCATTAAACAATCTATATTAATTATGTTTATATGTTAACTTTAATGTTTAATATTTTTCATTTTAATTTGTATCTTTTTAAATATACATATACTTTTTCTTTATTTTTCAGTTTACTATAAATTTAAATATATTTGTTTTTAGTTTTATTTCATGTATAATTCATACTTGCATACTTATGTTTCTATAAAATAGTATTTTTTAGTTCTTTCAAGTTATTTTTATTATTATTTCATGTGTGATTCATACTTGCATTCTTATGTTTCTATAAAATAGCATTTTTTAGTTCTTTTAAGTTATTTTATTATTATTTCATGTATAATTCATACTTGCATACTTATTTTTCTATAAAATAGTATTTTTTAGTTTATGTTATTTTTATTATTATTTCATGTACGATTCATACTTGCATACTTATGTTTCTATAAAATAGTATTTTTTAGTTCTTTTATGTTATTTTTATTATTATTTCATGTATAACTACCACAACACGGGCATTAGCCTAGTATGGTAGTTAAAAAATGTCAAAAAATGTAACATGTAAACATTTATTAAGTAATAAATTTAAAAAAAAAATAATTAAAAATTGCCACTACACAATGGATATTCAACAAAGGTCGTGCAATTAGCAGGGAACTCGCCCAGGTTTAGCGAATTTCGTATAAATTTATTATACGTTAGTCGATGAGTATTGTCGTACTAGTAAATAAATGGTTTGAACCTATTTGTTATATTATGTGTTATTGGTAAGCCATATTGAGTCTATTAAGTCATTAGTTTTGCTCAAAATTCTGCGTCAATACTGGTTCGCATAGGGAGGCAGGTTTTGTCCAGCATATCTACAATTATTATCTGTTTATTACTGTGCCATTATACATTTTTGCTGTTACTGTTCTTGTCTATCTAATGTTACCTTGAATATTAAATGTTTTTGATGATAAATAAAAAAAGAACAATGGTCAACTTTATAAATCTTCATCGAAATAGCACAATCCCCTTTTAAATGCTTTAAGTTTACTTCTTCTCTTAATTTAGCGACATCATTATACCTTTCGAGACAGATGTACCTACTCGTAAAAGCTAAGGAAGGAAGGAAGTCACCACTGAGAGAAAAGAACAAGAAATGACTGGCAGAAAAGAAACTGAACTACAATATTATGATGGTCGTAGCTTCTTATTTCATGCTGCATTAACCTTCACGTTGCCACCATGGGTACCTAAAATTTCTGAAATTACTATCCCTCGCGCATAATTTTAAATAGAGACTTTGTAGTTTTTGTATTTTTCTTTGTATTCCTACAAAACTTTTAACCTATAATCTACTAGTGCCTGAAGTGTTAGATTTAAATTGATTTTAAAAAAGATTACGTAGGTATCAATCCTTGCCACAAATAATATAATACATTGCACGGTTTAACCATACTACGGCTGTTTCCGCCATTCTTCTCGCACATTAACTCCCTTGTGGGTGATGGGCAACATCTCACTCGCTAGCACTATATACAATGTTGTGTGAGGGGATAAGTAAATCTACGTACATCATTCACCGTCCGTTGCCGCTTGTTACACCCGTAGGTGATTATTCTGTACTAACCCAGCCGTTGACCAGAGGCCACGTTCATTGATGAATGAAGATGTACTTTTAAATAAAATTAACAACATAATGATGATTATCACAGAGAATAGTTTTCAATAAATTTTATGAAAAAATGGCATTGAAATGATAAAATTCACGGGGTAACCAAGTCACCCCTCATGGTAACCCCTAATAGCATCTTGGTATGCCGAAGGTTAATGAAAGTTTTTGCTCGGTGTGGTTTTCAGAGACTGACTTTGTCGGTCTATTATTGCAGTTATTCTTATTATATCGGGGATTATTAAAAATAAAAGACTATTGACTCAGACCTATGACGTTTATTGACACCCCGCACAATCGTTATAATCTCCCACGTGACGCATCAGGACTGCCAACATAGCAATACATAACATCCTTTCCTCCTTTATTTTTTTTTATTTTCAAACAATTTACAATAACCAAATAAAACTTAAACATAATCACTATGACTAAATCTGACAGGGGGTTTCACCAATCTGCTAGCCCTAGTTACTACATCAGTTTTCCCACTAGTGCTGGGTAAAGGCTCACTAACATTTTTATTTTCTTGACTTCCAAGTCATACCATTTATCGGGATTTTCATAATTTGATTTTAACTTTATACAACTTTTTTTTATTTGGTTAACATGGACCTTTTTTACCTCCCCTCCGATTAAAAGAATTAAATACACCCATGAACTTAATTTTAACTTAATAGTTCCCTGAACCCATTTCATAGGACCTTTCAGATGTCTTAAGTATACCAATACCTTATCATTTTCCTCATACTCTTTCAATGCATTTTTACTTGATTGCTTACTTTTATTTACATTATTTTCTTCTGTCAAAATATGAAGAGGTGTACGTGGCTCATACGAAAATATTTTAGCCATAGGAGACAAACCCGTGACAGAAGTAGGAGTGGAACGATAAGTATACAAACAATCTATTAGACGTTGAGCTGGTGACAAAAATTTAGAATTTTTTGAAAACATAAATTTAATTAAAATCTTTTTGAATGTTTGAACAGATCGTTCAGCTAATCCATTAGACTCGGGATTATATGGTGGAGAAAATAATAATTTAATAGATTTTTCTTTACAAAAAATAGAAAATTCTTTACATGAAAATGGAGGACCGTTATCACATACAACAGTTTTCGGAAAGGCAAATCTGGAAAAAACTTCACTTAATTTTGATAACAAATCCGAATATTTAGTATTTTTCATATAAAAACATTCTATCCACTTTGAATATGAATCACAAACTAATAAGTATTTGGAACCTTTTAAGTCAAAAAAATCCAAATGGACTCTTTCCCATGGACTTTCAGCAGTAGGCCAATTATGACGCACGTTTTTGTTAGCTTTTTGTACCGACTGACACATTTCACATCTAGAAATAATATCTTCAATATCTTGATTCATACCTAACCACCAAACATAAGAACGAGCAAGAATTTTTGATCTGACTATACCAGGATGACCATAATGTATTAAATTTAAGACTTTCGACTTAAGAGATTCTGGTATTACAATTCTGTCACCAAATAACAGACATTTTCCCTTGACCGACAGTAAATTTCTGAACTTGAAATATTTTTTAATTTCTGGACTTGACAAGTTTTCAATCCAACCGATTGAAACATACTTAATGACTTTACATAATATTTCATCTTTTTCAGAATGACTTTCAACTTCTGAAAATGGAATTAAGGGTGTTGACATGTATACAAAATTACATTCCTCTACATTAAATTGTTGTTCACTTGGCAAACGTGACATTAGATCAGCTTGAGGAATTTTCAGTCCGTTTTTAAAAACTAATTTATAATTGTACGCGGACAATATTATAGACCATCTTATGAGACGTGATGCAGCTAAAACGGGGACTTTTTTATTTTCGGCAAATAAAGACAACAATGGAGCATGATCAGTATATATAGTAAAATGACGACCAATTAAATATTTATGAAATTTCTTGATTCCAAAAATAACAGCAAGGGTTTCCTTGTGCAATTGGCTATAATTTCTTTGAGCTGAATTTAACGTTGCAGACTCAAAAGCTCTAGGAAATTCTTGATTCTTTACGACATGACTTAAGACACATCCGACACCGTATGCACTGGAGTCGACTGTAAGACACAATGGTTTTGACGGATCAAATAAAACTAACATAGTTTTATCTGACAAGAGAGACTTACTATTTATAAATGCTTTTTCCCATTCATCAGTCCAACACCATTCTACATTCTTTCTTAATAAATTATGGAGTGGTTCTAGCACAGTAGGACACATAGGAATAAAATTCCTATAAAAATTCAACATTGACAAATACGATTTTAGTTGAGTAACATTTTCTGGACACCCAGTAGACTTAATTTTCTCAACTTTCGACAAAGACGGACTTTTGCCTTGACCTGACAAGGTAAAACCTAAAAATTCAAAAGAAGATACAAAAAATTCACTTTTTGACACATTAATTTTTATATTAAACTCATTTAACTTTGACAAAACTTTTTCTAAAGTATCACAACACTCCGTTTCATCTTTACCACCTACACAAATATCATCAATGTATGCAGCACAGTTTTTTATGCCTCCCAAGACTGTATCAATGACCATTTGAAATGTGGCAGGAGCCGATGACAACCCAAAAGGTAAACGATTGTAAACATATAAACCATAACATGTATTAATTGTAAGTAATTCTTTACTAGAATCTGACACAGACAACTGTAAAAATGCATTTGTTAAGTCTAATTTACAAAATACTTGACAACCTGAAAATTTATTAAAAATATCCTCTGGACGTGGAATAGGATATTGATCAATTCTCAATTGTGGATTGACTGTAGATTTTAAATCTGCACATAAACGTATTTTTCCATTTTGTTTTGGTACACAGACTATTGGAGAAGATCAACTACTATATTTAACTTTAGAAATGATGCCTTCGCTTTCAAGACGATCTAGCTCTTGGCATACTTCTGCACGCAGTGCATAAGGGACTTCATATGCTTTGTGGAAAACAGGAGTAGAATTATTTTTTAAACTTAAATTTACCGAAAACTCTTTAATTGGTAAGTCGTTATTCGTTTTAGAAAAATAATTTAAATATTTTTGTGACAATTTTTCGACAATGTTTGATTTATTTTTTCCACTGACAGACACTGAATTTACAGTATTATCATTACCAATATTTGACATAAGAGAATTTATAAATGTATTTTCCCAAGATGGATTCAAAACATTTATCCAATTCCTACCAAGAATAGCTTCAGACGATAGATTTTTAATAACTAATACTGGTAAATCCACGACAAAATTAGAATCATCTTTTACACTTACTTTTGCCATAAAAAATCCAAAACAATATAAATTTTGACTATTTGCTGTAAACAAATGGGTAAAATTCGGTTTATGGGAGTCACTCGAATAACCGAAATTGAACTTGATTTAGACTAATTTAGGGCTGGGGAATCCGAATCTGTAAGAATTAGGTGGGGTCGGCACTATTAACTGAGTTATAGGGTTTTGAAATTTCGTACGCGATACATAGAAACCATATTTTATTTATCAATTATGACATAAGAAAATCAAATTAATGACTTTTAATTAATTACTTTGACATTTCAGAAGTGCCAACCAAAAAATAAAAAGTGTTGCCATATAATAATAATATTTTTTTACAAAATAGGTTAGGTTTTTAGTTTGGGTTAGAGTAGGCAGAAGAACATGGAAAAAAGGTATTAGAATTAAATCACAAACCAGTCTATACAAACCTAGCGTAGCCCACAAACTATTTAAAAACTGGGATGTAACTCTAAAGGGGACGCGAGCAGGCGTTATTAAAGGGGCAATTTTTTGTAACAGGAAATAACATGGAAAAAATGTATTAGAATTAAATCACAAACCAGTCTATACAAACCTAGCGTAGCCCACAAACTATTTGAAAACTGGGATGTAACTCTAAAGGGGACGCGAGCAGGCGTTATTAAAGGGGCAATTTTTTGCAACAGGATATAACATGGAAAAAAGGTATTAGAATCAAATCACAAACCAGTCTATACAAACCTAGCGTAGCCCACAAACTACTTGAAAACTGGGATATAACTCTAAAGGGGACGCGAGTGGGCGTTATTAAAGGGTCATTTTTTTGTTATAGAAAATCACAGTTAGGTTAGGTTATATATATATATATAAATTTAATATTTACAAGATTTTAAATAATAAACTACAAATCTGGCAAATGATATTTAATTTTCTGAATTTTCCATGCATTGATATTATTATTATATGGCAACACTTTTTATTTTTTGGTTGGCACTTCTGAAATGTCAAAGTAATTAAAAAAGTCTTTAATTTGATTTTCTTATGTCATAATTGATAAATAAAACATGGTTTCTATGTATCGCGTACGAAATTTCAAAACCCTATAACTCAGTTAATAGTGCCGACCCCCACCTAATTCTTACAGATTCGGATTCCCCAGCCCTAAATTAGTCTAAATCAAGTTCAATTTCGGTTATTCGAGTGACTCCCATAAACCGAATTTTTTCCTAAACAAATTACCATAGAACTGACTTAATTTACAAGTTTTGAAAAATTTTATATACATTTTGTGACTTATCAAGGTCGATGAACTCCCTGTGTCAATCATGAAGGACATTTTCCTACCGTTTACAAACAAATCAATATTAGCTGTTTCAGACACGGGCATATTTAAAACATTTATATTACTCACACATTTTACATGATTAATAACAATTGATTTTGCACTAGAACAAAATTTTGACGTATGACCGTATGTATTACACTTGTAACATTTCCAATTCCTTGACGGACATGACTCTGGTTGATGACTGATAAAACACCTCTCGCATCTTTTCCTGGGATTTCCACGTGATGGAGATGAAAGACGACTTGATGACATTGAACTCCTTTGACCTTGTTGCGGACTAGTACTCCTTTGACGTGACGTTTTCGGCTTTACTTCGAAAACTCCCGATGAAAGATCTTCTTTGTGTAATATTTCTGCAGAACAACTTACTGTCTCCATATTCTTGACAATTTTTTTTGCTTTTTCGAAACTCAGCGATTCATCTTCAGATAGTAATCTTATAGTCATGGCTTCATTTTTCACACCGCACACCAATTTATCCCTCAAGGTTTCATCCAGAAATGCTCCAAAATTACATGATATTGACAGACTTTTTATTTCTGAAATGTAATCATCAATTCCCTCGTTCGACTGTTGCTGACGATAATAAAATTTATATCTTTGGGCGATCGTACATATTTTTTCTTCATATTTATTTTGAAGTGTTGTTACAATCTCGTTATAAGTTAACTCATCAATATTTTTCGGATGAACTGTTTCTTTTAAAATTTTATATTTCTCCGCACCAATAATCATACAAAGATATCCAATTTTTTCTTTGTCCGTAATATTAATTATTTTTAAATAAATTTGAACACGTTCTAAAAACATTCCGAAGGTTTCACAACTCGACTCGTATTGCGGCACTGGCAAAGTACTCGTAGACATGTTAAAATGATTGAAAAAACAAAGACGAAATCACTGTTTTACACTGGACTTAATATTACTCGTTATTAATTTAACTTTTTCGATTATCCTCGTCGCCAATTATTATATCGGGGATTATTAAAAATAAAAGACTGTTGACTCAGACCTATGACGTTTATTGACACCCCGCACAATCGTTATAATCTCCCACGTGACGCATCAGGACTGCCAACATAGCAATACATAACAATTTTTTGGAAACTCAGCTGTGTAGGTTAATCCTTAAAATTTTGCTGCAATTACAATTAGAAAAAATAAGAATACTTGGAGCATTTTTAAAGACCAATATTTATGAAAAATCTCATTACTGTAACTTGTACTAAATAACATGTCAAACAAGACGGTAAAACGGTAACGGTGTTCCACGGTAAAAAAATGATGACGAGGATTGATTTTTTAAATGAAAGTATTAAATTAACACATTTAAAATAATGTTATATAAAAAAGTGTGTCCCGGGAGGTACGGCCTTGTTTTTTATACAAATCTACAGTTTTATTCCGAGATTGATGAAAGTTTGCAAACTTGAACTGTAAAACAAGAGGAAGGTCAACTTTAAAAAAAAAAGACATTCCCGGGTTACGGATAAGCTGTGATATTTGAAAATCTCCTACTACCACCACGGTAAGCGAAAAATGTTGCTTGTGTTGTGATGGAGGACTTAGCCAGCCGAGGAATTGAATACCCTGCCACAGCCACTAGGTTTCGAGAAACTACCACCGTTCCCTTTTCTAATCCCCTTAAGCAGAATAATTCGTGGGCAACGCAACGGGCTTCAGCTAGGATGATATAACACTGTACATAACTTTTTTTTTTTTCTTTTTTTTTAAATAAGCTTTATTGACTGAAAATTTTACATTTTTTTTTTTTAGACAATGTATAGATAGTCCCACGAAGCTGCCACATGGCTGCTTGTCTGCAGGTTCTATCTCAATTTACAATTATAATATAATATAAGTCTCCCGTTATATAAAATAAATAATAGACTCTTACATACAACTACACTAACACTTTGAATGACAATACGATAACGTACAAGACAATAAAGCACACAGATAACACACATTCAAAATTAATACAAATACGATAACACACATTGAAAGTGAATAACATCGTACTGTAACACAATGTAATAGAATTAAAATTCTAGTTAACTAATTGAAAAAATGTTATTTTAATTTTTTTTTTCTGGAAATAAAAAGCTTGTTAGTGAAAAAAATAAAAAATAAAATAAATACATTAATTTATATTAGAATTAAAACTTTCAAATAATGCTTTCCTTTTCTTCTTTGTTTGCTCTATTTTTTATAGATATACAGATTTTTCATTTATAAGCCACATCTTTACAGTTTTCATGCTTAAACTCTTATTTTCTGAAAAAACAAATTTATTTTTGAGCTTATTAAAAATCGTAATTGTAAAAAGCATTCACTTTGTGGCTCATCATAATTTATAATAAAAACACATAAATTTGTTTTTGACCACGATAGTTTTATTTTCACTCTACCGGTTTCGGAAGATCCCTTCCTTCGTCAGGAGAATATTTAAAACTAATCTACTACACAAAATATTGACACATAAATACAAAAATGTTAAGTGTTTGAGAGAGATGTCGACAAAGTGGAAGGGGAAATTACGGGAATTCCAGGAAGAACAGAGCGGTTAACTGGAAATATGTCAAGAATAGGACTATAAGACAGATTAATTTGGTTATTTATTATACTGGAGTTATTATTGATGGATTTTCTGATTTCAAGTGCTTCTAAATTATCTAATTTTTTGCCTTTATTACTACGGTGAAGAATTTTAACCCCTGTATCTTTATTAAAAGTATGATCGGTGGAAATGAGATGATTGGCAAACTCCGAAAAATTATTGTTATTTAAACATCTTAAATGTTCGGTGATTCTAATATTTATATTTCTAGTTGTCTTACCTATGTAGAACGATTGACAATCATTGCAACATAGTTGGTAAATGCCTGAGTGGCTAAATTTGTGATCTTTATCTTTAGTATTTTTAAGTAATTTTCCCAAGTTGTTATCAGTATAGAACGCGGGTTTAATGTGGGTAGGCAAATTTTTTGTACTGAGTGAAGAAAATTTGGATATGTATAAGATTTTACGCCATTGAAAGGGATTTATGATTTTATTATTAGTTTCAGGTGTACCAAATAAAAATGTATTCGTCGAAATGAGTTTAAGTTTCTTATTCAGGATTTTATCAATTAAGTGTGTCGAGTAACCATTATTTAGAGCAATTTGTTTTATTTTTGACAGTTCAATTTCGAAATTAACAGCTGATAGTGGGATTTTTACTAAGCGGTGTACCATTGAATGATAGGCAGAATGTTTGTGTGATATCGGGTGGTTTGACGTGTTATGTATAGTTATATCCGTGAATGTCGGTTTACGATAGATGTTAAATTCAATTGTATTATTTATTGAAGTTAGTGTTAAATCTAGAAAATTAATCGATGCATTACTGCCTACCTCTACAGTGAATTGAATTTTTTTATGAAATGAATTTATAAGAAGAAGGAATTTAGTTAGTTGCCGCTCTGTTCCCGTCCAGATACAAAAAATATCGTCTACATATCGTTTCCAAGTGAGAACATTATTTAAGAGTGATGACTTACAATTAAAAATCTTATTTTCTAAGTTATTCATAAAAATATCTGCCAACAGTGGGCTAGTAGGAGCTCCCATAGGTAGCCCTTGGCTCTGTTGGAAGACGCAGTTATTATACTGGAAATAATTTTGATTAAGGCACATATTGAATAAACGAGACAGGTCATCAATCATATCTTTATCTAAATTAGAGGATTTTAACATATCTACAATTATTTGTTTGCAATCAGTAGTTGGAACATTTGGAAATAAGTTAATTACATCAAACGAAATTAGCTTAGCATTATTGGGAATGAACAAGTCCTTAACTGAATTTATTAAATCAAATGAGTTTTTAATGGTATATTTGGGTGAAAACACATTAAAATTGTTGAAGACATTAGTGATATGAGAAGCTATTATGAAATTCGGGGAAGCACAGCATGACACGACAAATTATGATGAGCCACAAAGTGAATGCTTTTTACAATTACGTAATATCGGCAAGTACGGCCAACAAAGCAAAATTATTTAAAAACTTTTCTATTAAATACAGAATGTTGAGTTTAGACATATATTTCTACCAGCGATGTATAAAGTGTAAAGTGTTTCCGAATTATATTAATAATAAATTCAATAAAATGTGCGTTCCTTCCCCAACTTCAAATAGTTCTGCTTACCGAGCTAAAGTTGCTTGGTTAAAAAAAGATTTGAAAGGTGCTTTTAAACAGAGAAACGAAATTAAACTTAAAATCATGTTACTACACACTGAACTAGTACACGATTTACATCCAGTCGAGTGGGTTTTATTCGACGATAAAATAAGGATGTATACCTCGGAAAAAGCGTTCAAAAAACAAGTGAAATTAAATAAAAAACTACAAAATCTTTGTAAACCTAACATCAGTAACCAGTGCCCAGATAAACCAGAACATACATTTTTTGATCGAGTGAAGAATCTCTCTTCCCACGTGTTCCTCCCGGAAGAGATGAATTTACTATCTAAAGGACTAAAATATAATTTAAATTACAATAAAAATAACATACAAAGTGCTATTGAAAATGTGGCAGTGGACATTGAAACGGCTCTATCGTTCCAACCTAGACCGTTTCTGTACAAAAGTGCTGAGACAATTAAAAGTCTAATAACAAAAGATAAAATTAAAAAGGTCATCCATCCAGAAATTTTATGCACTAATAAAATTCGCAAAACATTGGCTGAAAAGGATTTAGTGCTTACTAGGGCAGACAAAGGAAACACTGTGATCATAATGAACAAAATAGCCTACCACGAAAAAATGGAAGACTTTGTAAAAAGTGACGACTTCGTTATTATAAAAAAAGATCCGACTAATAAATTTCAAATAGATATAAAAAATTCAATAAATGCATGCAAATCTCAAATCTTTAAAGATGATTATCCTAACCAGAATAAATTCTTGCAGTCTAATCCTAAAATTCCCAAGTTGTACGGGTTTTTAAAAATACATAAAATCAATGAACCTATTCGTCCTGTCGTGTCATGCTGTGCTTCCCCGAATTTCATAATAGCTTCTCATATCACTAATGTCTTCAACAATTTTAATGTGTTTTCACCCAAATATACCATTAAAAACTCATTTGATTTAATAAATTCAGTTAAGGACTTGTTCATTCCCAATAATGCTAAGCTAATTTCGTTTGATGTAATTAACTTATTTCCAAATGTTCCAACTACTGATTGCAAACAAATAATTGTAGATATGTTAAAATCCTCTAATTTAGATAAAGATATGATTGATGACCTGTCTCGTTTATTCAATATGTGCCTTAATCAAAATTATTTCCAGTATAATAACTGCGTCTTCCAACAGAGCCAAGGGCTACCTATGGGAGCTCCTACTAGCCCACTGTTGGCAGATATTTTTATGAATAACTTAGAAAATAAGATTTTTAATTGTAAGTCATCACTCTTAAATAATGTTCTCACTTGGAAACGATATGTAGACGATATTTTTTGTATCTGGACGGGAACAGAGCGGCAACTAACTAAATTCCTTCTTCTTATAAATTCATTTCATAAAAAAATTCAATTCACTGTAGAGGTAGGCAGTAATGCATCGATTAATTTTCTAGATTTAACACTAACTTCAATAAATAATACAATTGAATTTAACATCTATCGTAAACCGACATTCACGGATATAACTATACATAACACGTCAAACCACCCGATATCACACAAACATTCTGCCTATCATTCAATGGTACACCGCTTAGTAAAAATCCCACTATCAGCTGTTAATTTCGAAATTGAACTGTCAAAAATAAAACAAATTGCTCTAAATAATGGTTACTCGACACACTTAATTGATAAAATCCTGAATAAGAAACTTAAACTCATTTCGACGAATACATTTTTATTTGGTACACCTGAAACTAATAATAAAATCATAAATCCCTTTCAATGGCGTAAAATCTTATACATATCCAAATTTTCTTCACTCAGTACAAAAAATTTGCCTACCCACATTAAACCCGCGTTCTATACTGATAACAACTTGGGAAAATTACTTAAAAATACTAAAGATAAAGATCACAAATTTAGCCACTCAGGCATTTACCAACTATGTTGCAATGATTGTCAATCGTTCTACATAGGTAAGACAACTAGAAATATAAATATTAGAATCACCGAACATTTAAGATGTTTAAATAACAATAATTTTTCGGAGTTTGCCAATCATCTCATTTCCACCGATCATACTTTTAATAAAGATACAGGGGTTAAAATTCTTCACCGTAGTAATAAAGGCAAAAAATTAGATAATTTAGAAGCACTTGAAATCAGAAAATCCATCAATAATAACTCCAGTATAATAAATAACCAAATTAATCTGTCTTATAGTCCTATTCTTGACATATTTCCAGTTAACCGCTCTGTTCTTCCTGGAATTCCCGTAATTTCCCCTTCCACTTTGTCGACATCTCTCTCAAACACTTAACATTTTTGTATTTATGTGTCAATATTTTGTGTAGTAGATTAGTTTTAAATATTCTCCTGACGAAGGAAGGGATCTTCCGAAACCGGTAGAGTGAAAATAAAACTATCGTGGTCAAAAACAAATTTATGTGTTTTTATTATTATTAAAAATCACTGGTACACAGTACTCCAGCGTTCGGCTTCCATACTTATTTGTTATTTTAGGTATTTTCAACCCTTTTTTTTCTGTAAGACGTGTGCTGTGACTATGTACCAGTGGTTTTTTATAAGTACTATCGCCCCAGTTATCTTTAATGGTAAGGAACCAAAATAAACCTTTTATAGGGAGCAGGCCCTCAGCACAATATAACAGTTGCACATTGTGTCTTTGTCTATACATATTAGGTGAAACAATTTTTTTTATGATAGAGGTTTGCAAATTTTGTACATACTTAATATATGTCATGCTTGTATTTCCTCAGCTTCTAATTCCATATCTAAGAATAGATTCTACTAATGAGAAATATACTAGTTTGAGTGTGCTATGAGGCAAGACAAATTTTAATTTATAGAAACTGTTTGCTAGAGCCCTTAGCTGGTTACATATTTTAGTAACTTGCTTATCCCATTTAAATGTGTTATCTACTTTTAATCCCAGATAAGTATACTCGTTGACAAAATCAATTTTCTCACATTGGCAGTTAGATATTATTTTTCTATGGATGCATTCAAAGTTATGTGCGGTTAGTTTGGGAATATTCCACATTTTCAAACTTGGTGATCTGATATACATGCATTTTGTTTTCTTTACATTTATAACCAATCCTACATCGTGTGCCCATTTTAGCAGTTCATCGAAGTCGGTTTGCAATTCTTGAATCGCTATTTGAGGATTTTCATTAGATACTACAAGTGCGGTGTCATCTGCGAAAATGAATCTGCGCGCTTTTCTAAATAGTTTCGACATACCTATGACATATATAATATACAATTTTGGACCCAAAATTGACCCCTGTGGGACACCAGACCTTATAAATTTAGATTTACTCATCTCATTCAATATTCTTACCCTCATTTTTCTATTTGATAAGTAGTTATTAAAAAAAGTTAGCAGTTTACCACGGATTCCAATAATTTGTAGAAATTTTATTATTTGTTTATGGCATAGTGTATCAAAGGCTTTAGAGAAATCAATAAAGAGTACAAGTTCATGTTTTTGAGAGTTGAGCTGGGTGTTTATGAAATTAGAAAAATTATTTAGTAGTGCGTCACAGCTTTTTTTTTTTTGGAACCCGTACTGACATTCGTCAATGATACCAAATTTATTTAAATATCCGTCTAGGTATATTGCTATATATTTTTCGAGAATTTTTTCCAAGGCAGGTAATAGGGAAATAGGTCTGTAATTATTTATAATTGAATGATCACCGCCTTTAAAAATAGGTCTAACAACACTAGTTTTGAATTCTTCAGGTATTTGGCAAGTATCAATTATTGTGTTTATAAAATGAGTAATTACTGGGCTCAGTATTTTTACATGTTTTTTTATATCATACATACGTATTTGGTCCAATCCTGGTGTTTTTGAGTTTTTCAATATTCCGATTATAGATTCTATTTGTTTTACGCTAGCTCTGGGTAGGTACATAGAATGCGGTAAATCGTCTAGCTGGTATGGAGACGCACGGACATCACATTTGTGTAGTAACTCATTTACTCCCTCATCAAAGAAGTTAGCAAAATTTTCTGCAACTTCATCCGTCGGTTTGGTCTTCAAGAAGTACTTAGATATAACTGCGTCACAACTGGATTTGTTTTTTCTTCCTAATATTTTGTTTATTTCGTTCCACGTTTTTTTTATATCCTTAAAACAATTATTGAATTTGTTATTGAAGTATGTTTTTTTTGCATCTAATATTTGCTTATTTAGATTATTTCTGTATTTTTTGTAGTCTTTTTCATATTTCTTGTTTGTTGGCATGTTTTTCCATTTTCTCCATAATTTATCCCTCGTTTGTATATTTTCTATGAGAATATCGTTCATCCAACTTTTTTGATTATGGCGATACGTATTTTTTACTAATTTTGTGATACTACTTTTTTCGTAGATTTTTTTAAAGTGTGATTTAATGTCTTGATATATGATATCCGGATCAGTGTGAATTTGAATTGAGTTCCAATCAGTTTTTGTAATCATTTCATCAACTTTTTTTCAGATAATACAGTGTTGTATTCATGGTGCGATATTTTGCTTTTGTCCTTATTATGAAGGTATACAGACACGGCAGTTATATAATGATCTGCTATCCTTGTTTCACATACGCATGAGTTAATTTCACACTTTTCTTTTTCTCTAATATATATGTGATCCAGACACGTCGCAGTTGTGTAGGTATTTACCACCGTTTCTCTCGTAATGTCATATATACATTTCACTAGACCGTAATTAGCCATTAAATTTTCGTATTGCAGAATTATTGAGTCGTGTTTATTTAATAGGTTTAAGTTAATGTCTCCAAGTATCAAGATGGTTTCCTTAATATCAATGTTTCGTATTATATTTTCGAGCTGTTGTAGGAAGGTTTTTTTGTTCGTGTTCGGGGGTCGATATAATGCAAATAGATGTATGCGTTTGTGTTTGTTTACGGAGAAGGTTCCATAGACGCACTCGAATGTAGTAGCTATTATATCTTTTTTTTCGAATATATGGTTTTCTTTAATATAAACCATAATCCCGCCTCCCGATCTTTTTGTTCGGCAATAATAGAATGAGTTAAATCCTGATATTTTGTATAGATTTACACTGTTTTCGTCTATCGAGGTTTCACAGAGTATTATAATATCAATGTTATTTAGTTGACTATAAATACTTAGTAAGAATGTATTCCAGTACTTGGAGATAGACCTAATATTCAAATTAACGACAGTTATTGCTTTATCGCCTGTTTCATGTTTGAATTGGGTCCAGTTTTCGAACTTTTGAATCCGTTCATATTCTATATCTGAGGTCTCAAAATCAATATTAGACGCCATAGTCAATTTTAGCTAAGTCCTTTTGAAGGGCTGCCTTGTAAGCCGGACAGTCCCTGTCTCCGGACGGGTGGTTTGCGGGCTTGTGAAATCTCGTGCATGTTGCGCAGACTGGCTCCGCTGTGGCAGAAGGGCATGTCTCACGGATATGTCCTTCCCGGGCACAGTGTCCACATCTCGTCGTCTCCTTGCAGAACTTGTAAGAATGTCCTATCATCTGACACTTTGAGCACACAGTTAATCCAATAAAATCACGAACACCGCAAACTGTCCAATCAACAATTACGCGTCCTTGCTTTACCAGTGCATGTCTCAGGTATGTGGGGACCACGTAGATTCTATGGCATGCAGGTCCAGTTCGAGGGCCAGCTAGATGACTAAGCTTACATTTTTTTATGGTTTCATTTGTCTCCTCGATATTTTGTATTCCATTTAGGGCACACTCAAGAAAAGTTTTATCTGACAACTCCCTTGGAACGTTAAAGAAGATGACCCTTGGTAGCCTTTTTGTTGGGGGTCGGGCGCTCAGAGTCGCAGATTCGGTTACAATTTCCGATCTTAGTAGTTTCTCCTGTTCCGCAGTACTAGCCGTATGGATGATTACTCCTTTGTTCCGTATATTTTTTACTCCGGTAATTCTTACTCCTAGCTGGGATGGCTTCAGTGCTTCCCTGATTATTTTCTTTGTTTCTTCGCTATCTTCCACCGATGGTAATTTTGGAAAGAAACAGACGGATGGCCTCGGTTTTCCTACGGGGACGTCCAAACGCGATAATGGTGGAGGTAAGTTCACTTTTTTACTTGCAACCTCTGCAAAAGAGAGACTCGCTTCCGTAGCATCTGCCACTCTTTTCATCACTGGTCCTAGGTCTAATTCTAACTGAATAATTTTGGATTGGAGTTGCTTATTTTCCTGTTTTACCACCATTTTTTCTGCTAGCATTACTTTATTTTGCGCTTTTGCTAAGGCGAGTTCACCTCGGAGAGTTTCTCTCTCCAAAATTAGTTGTCCAACAGATCCTAGGACGCAGGCTATATTATTGGCAATCTTCAGCTGTTGCTCCTTGGAAACCTTTGTATTTCCCAAGGTATCTTGTAAAGTTTTGAGGGCATTTTGAGTTTCTTTTAAAATTCCTTGTGAGTTCAAGGGGATAAGGTCGTTCTCATCATCAGAAGCTTCAGATTGAGACATTGTTTTTGAATTTATATTGAAGACAGTTTCGGTTGTAAACAATAGGTATCACAGATTCGCAGCACAATCGCAACCAATAGGAGCCTTGAGAAGTGAGCTCATAATTCATCGTCCAATCCGCGCACTTGATACGTTGTACACAACACTTCAGTTTGGTAAACAGTGAGATCAATTGTTTATAATATTAAAAAAATTAATGGTTAAATGTTAAAAAAATCACGGGAGAACACTACCACGTGATAAACTTAAATTGTTTTTTACAACGATTTAGTTTTTTCTTCCGGTGGAACTATTAAAAATTGTTTTTCAGGTATAAAACGATAGCTTGACAGAGCGCGACGCTTTGTAGGTACGACGTGAATTGACTTTTACAAAAAAGTCAATTCACGTCGTACCTTGTTTGACTAAAGTAGCTAGTTTTCCAAGCACTACTGCTGTACAGGGGGAAGAGTTTTAGCGAAACACCGCCAGGAATGCTTCAGAAGAGAGCCGAGGCCACTAAAAGCCTGGCTTCTTGTGTGGGATGTACTTCCGTCTCATCCTATACTCTTGCGACCACACGTTTGTGTCTCCCAGGGACGTAATTCCAGAATAAATTCATAACTAAGCATTTTAATTTAGGATGTTTGTTGATAATATTCTAAAAGTTAAAAAGACAATTCTTATATTTTCAGTACATAATATAATGCATTTATGCTACCGTTCATGATAGTTGATGGTATAATGGACAACATATTTTTCTTCCAAGCAGTTGATCGGGGATTAATTGAAAGAAAATTATTCTGATTAAAAAATATATAAATTGCTTTAAAATTTTACATCCCTTGATTTTTCAAGGACCTAGTTATTAATAAAAGCAAAAGCTGACCACACAGTAACTAAACAAGAGAATTGAAAAAACTATAGGAATGTGCTGTTCTCACGGTATTGCCATCGTTCGATTCAAATCGGTGCCAGCCGGAGAGTCAGAGACACGTTCGACATTTGACACACGGACACCGAACGGGACTTTTATTGATTATTTATTTTATAACATCTTGCCTGTATATGAAATTGCTAGATTTTACGAGTCCTCTTTCGTACATCTTTGGTTTATCACCAAGATTCTCATAAACATAATCTTTCCCATAATTCCCAAAAAAGGAAAACCAAAACTTAACTTTTAACTGCCAAATGACGTGGAAGAGGGAATATTATCTTAAATTTCTTTGAAACTCAAAATATCTAAATAACAATCTCTTTATTATTTACACAATAACGACTAAATAGCTATTCAACCTATGATTGGAAGAAATTACAATATTGAACTATTCATATAGTTTTGTTATCTTTTGTGGTGTAACGTTCTGTAAGGAAAAGCAATAGTTACTGTATGTCATATAGCCAACGAATGGCCTATCAATGGCCAAGCCTCCTCGACATCTCTTTCGGGGGATCAGATGTCACCCCTCCCTATCTCTGGGACCGGAAGGGTGTCAAGCGGCTATTGTACACCAACTGGAATCTCAATCGAGGTCAAGATGCCTACAGCCCCTACAATGACGGAGATGTCGGCGATATCGATACAAAGGCTTATGAATATTACCTTCCTTAAACTTGAAACCCCTGAAGTATGAAGTATAAAGTCATATTGCAACTATCAGTCTCTATTTTAAAATGCTTCTACTAAATGTCGTGCATTCTTTTATAGCAAATTTATTTTCTTTAATGATAAAATTTCCACTCTTTCTTTCTGTAGTATTTTCGTACCCAAAACCATAATATAGGTATTGTATACGCAGCATGAAGAGTAATTCCAATAATGACGAGTTTGACGAGCGATGTATCTGGTATAGAAAGAGGGTGATTGTGATCGCGCTACTTTATACGAAGGCTCATTTGTCGTTATCTCACTCTAACACTATATTATTCAAAGTATTATTCTAATCCCACACTTATAACAATAACTATATTCAAATATCACCAAATGTCAATCACTTTGTGGTTTGACGTATTTAATAAAAAATAAAACATTTCTTTATGTGTATATCCACGAGTTTACTCAATATATGCAAAGTTTTAAAACCAGGAGTTTAAAAACTTTACACATATTAAGTAAACTCGTGGTTACAAAAATAAGTGTCTTATTTTTATTAAGACTTTGTTTTTTTATCTTTGTGGTTTTGCTACAATTTTCAAATAAACCTTATAAAGAATTTGTTTGCTGCCGATAATATATTATTTTATATAGTTTTGGCAAAGTCTCAACCGTTTGTTGGTTCTATCAAGACAAAAATGTTTCTTCAATAATGTTTCCTCCCGCATTCCCCGAACGAATATTTTGGGTACACAATTTGAATAATGTTTAAAAAAAAAAAAAATCTTCAAATTCGTGTAACGTTAATCTTTTTACAAGTTTTTTAAATTTATTTACTGTTTTTCATTATTTATTTTTTTAGGTTTTACGCCGTGTTGCACTATCTCCTTCTTTAGTCAATGTTTCGGACAGCGTTACAGTATCCATAATTTGGACAGATTGTATGAATTACTCGTACGGACACAATCAATATCCACAAAAAAACTCAATAATATAATGAAAACGACGCGACGGGGCTACGCTGAATAGTTCTTCGTACATGGTGCGTTTACGGGGATATGCTTAATAGTTCTTCGTAAACGCACCCGGTACGAAGAACTATTCAGCATAGCCCCGTAAACTAAAGTAATTTAACTAATTATTATACGCGCGAGCAATGTGGTATCACTAAACTTTTACACAATCAACACATCTGCCCTGATGATGTACACTGTAACTGTTGGCTAAATAAGGAGGATGCGCATAATATCCCACAAAATAACGATGATAATCTTTCGGTCGTAAAAATCTCAAACCACATCTGGAATCCGCTTATTCGTGAGAATGAAAAATTGAGAAACGAGAAAACAGGAGCCGTCGTTTTGCCATAGAGTATTGTTTTCAAGCCAATTAACCAAGAAACGATAAAATAAGGTGTAGGTGTAGGTATAAATATATATGTATTTATCAAAGGAAATCGGCTACAATTTGTTTCATGCAGGTACTTAATTTCCTCAAAGGTTTGATGCAAGATATTCTCTAAGGGAAGCGAGAAAGCAGAAAGGTAAGACCATTTCCATCTCCGATAGCCGATATTCCCGGAATTACTCTGGTCCGTGGAAATCGTGTGAATTAGTCTGCAGATCTCCGGAGATCCGAACCTTTTTCAATAAAATCACAAAATCACCGCCCCGAGGGAACGCCGTCCGCATTTCAACGTCGAAAATGAAAATAGGAAATACAATCTTCAAGAAAAGCCAATAAAATTGAAAGCGATACTAGTAGCCCATATAGCACGGGCTGCCCAAGGCCGACTAGAGTTCGGGCCTGGGCACGCGACCGTTAAATTACGAAGTAATAATAATAATGAAATAACATTAACATACCTCAGTTTTATGTTATTTCAATATAATTGAGCTTAATATTATGCTTGCGGTAAAACTCTGCAGTAAAAACGAGTATCAACAATAATCGCAGCCATTTTCACTCCATCGTTGCTCGATGGCACTGACTTGGTAACGTGACACCGTCAAAATCCGTGTACTGTACTGTAGTCGGCCTTGGAGTTGCCCCGTAAGAGCGTTCCGAATGTAGGTAAAATGTTATTTCAATGGACTATTGATATTGTATCGAACATGATCACATGATTTTTGTTGTTTGTTTTTGGGGTGTTATGCCGTGATGCGCTAACTCCTTTAGCCGACGTTTCGGACAGCGTTGCAGTGTCCATCATCAGGGCAGATCCGGTAGATCCGAATATGTGTGAATCATGTGTCTACCGGATCTGCCCTGATGATGGACACTGCAACGCTGTCCGAAACGTCGGCTAAAAGAGTTAGCACAACACGGCATTTTTTTTTATTTTTTTTTATAGTGAATACCTCACAAGAGTCCCAACTGCTCCTGTCTGGAGCCAGTGAGACTATGGCATCCCCAATTGGGGGATGTTGTGAGGCTGAAGGTAAGTGGGGAAGGGAAAGAGGAAGGTGGGGAAGTACCTGGCTATTCAGATCTAGTCACTAAACACGGCTAAAGCCATTTGGAGCAACGTTTCAATTCTGAATGATGGTCTTACACCAGGGCAATACTGGTAGTATCTTCCACTCTGGAACGTGCCGCAAATATAGTATATATTAATTTAATTAATTAATTGTGAAATAACACAAATTAATCAAATAAAATTTATTTGCTCACGCCGGGTTCGAACCCGCGACCTTCGGAATGGCAGTCCAATGCGTTACCACTGGACTATGCCGGCCGTCAATAATACCCCAAAAACAAACAACAAAAATGCTTTTGGCCGTGAGAATCTAAAAACTTACATGATCACATGATATTATTGCATTAAATATTATAAAATTTGCAATTTGAAAAATGCATCAAAATATTCGGTTACTAGGCGATTCAATCCAGAAAAAAAAAAATATTGAACACCTGAAGCTGACTCATACAAACACCTGCGTTTAGAACAGTAAACAAGTTTTTTTTGTTTGTTGTTATTGATGTCACAAGAATGCCTGTTGGCGAAATTATAAATACCCAGTTAAAACAAAACATTGGGTCAGTCAAATTTCAAAAATTAACACGAGTCGACGGAACACCTCCAGTTAAAAGGCGATCTGTTAATTATAATTATAAATTCCTGAGTGTCAACTGAAGTCTGCAGTCGCTTCTGTTCCTCCATCACGGCACAATCATTTTAAAGATTATTTAATATATAACAATTTCTAACGAGCTGTTTACGGCCGCCAGTCTATCAGCTGAGCCAGACGTATCTGTCATCATTACAATAATGGGGCGTCTCCGTGTGCCGGCTCTTATAATCAAATGACCATGCTGCCGCTGATCACCTAGAAGCTGGCCAATCCCTGCTGCATTGATGCTGACAACCTAGAGGCTGATGAATTCCTCCTGGCTACCGACTGAACCAGCCACAGATGCTGACAACCTAAAGGCTGACGAATACCTGCTGGCTACCGACTGAACTGCCCACTACCGGTGATCACCTAGAGGCTAGCCAATCCTTGCTGCATTGATGCTGACAACCTAGAGGCTGATGAATTCCTCCTGGCTACCCCGACTGAACCAGCCACAGATGCTGACAACCTAAAGGCTGACGAATACCCGCTGGCTACCGATTGAACTGCCCACTGCCGGTGATCACCTATAGGCTGGCCAATCCCTGCTGCATTGATGCTGACAACCTAGAGGCTGATCAATTCTTCCTGGCTACCAACTGAATTAGCCATTGATGCTGAAAACCTAGAAGCCGGCCTATTTTTCCTGGCTACCAACTGAATTAGCCATTGATGCTGAAAACCTAGAAGCCGGCCAATTCTTCCTGGCTACCAACTGAATTAGCCATTGATGCTGAAAACCTAGAGGCTGATCAATTATTCCTGGCTACCAACTGAATTAGCCATTGATGCTGAAAACCAGAGGTTGGCCAATTCTTCCTGGCTTCCGACTGAATTAGCCATTGATGCTGAAAACCTAGAAGCCGGCCAATTCTTCCTTGCTACTAACTGAATTAGCCATTGATGCTAAAAACCTAGGAGCCGGTCAATTCTTCCTGGCTACCGACTGAATTGGCCATTGATGCTGAAGCCTAGAGGCTGGCCGATTCCTGCTGGTTACCAATTGAACTGGCCACTGCTCCAGCAGTCGCCTACGCCATTTGCTGTATCGTATGGCGCGATGATGCACAATGTGCTCCAATCTGAAATTATCGCTGAAGGATTTCCGATTGTCTCTGTTTTCTATCTGTGTATTTAAACCCAGTTGTATTGAAATACATATAACTATTTCTTGTGAATTGGGTTGGCTGTAAAAAATAGGAAGTACCTATAAGCTACACCCCTTTGTACGTTCTGTATAACAGTACAATACTTAATTATTATTTTTTGGTAAACTAATGTTTAAGACAAGATTTTTTATGCATAGCATAAAGGGTAACAATTATTTTTATAAGCAATAATTATTAGCCTGAAACACTCATCCACATTGAAAAATCTCCTGATAAAAGATACATGACCCGTTGGCGTCATGTATCTTTTATCAGGAGATTTTTCAATGTGGATGAGTGTTTCAGGCTAATAATTATTGCTTATAAAAGTACAATACTTGTAATTAAAATGTGAATTTTGATTCAAATCGTCTTTCTTTTATGATGGTTTGGATAGAACACCTCACGGTGTTTTACTTAAATCATTACCCAGGTTGAGGACTGATGTGTGCAGGTGCTTAATAATTACAGTCTTTTCTTGTGCAGGCAAACACGTCCCGTAGAGATATTGATGACTTATAATGGATTTTTTTCTAAGTAAAACTACTCTTTACACTTTTCTATTTCAAATACAATTTGTTTGTAGTCTAGTCAATATTTTAACCCACTAAAAAATTAAGAAAAGAAAATAGTTCAATTTGTGCAACTCGCGACTTCATCAAGTAAACTATCCGAATAGAAACCAAGATACAGGTTTTTAGTTGTTGTGGGGTTAATTATGTTATATACTATTCTCATGAGAAAATTAGGCTTTGTGTGTTTTGTGAGAAGCAATAAATAAATAAAGAGTGCAAAGTTCATATTACCTCTGTAGAAGAAAAGCTGTCAATTGCGGGATTGTCGATCGGTGGCGTGTTCGAATTCCTGTGAAGGACATGTTAGTAAGTGTTAGTAGATATGTTTGATAAAAATAAACAAATATACAAAATCACCTGGATATATCATCGCTATACCCGGAAGCTCGTCAAGGGAAACAATTTTTATACACAAAATGTTTTTTACCGAAAGTAATTTTTTAATAAACTATAAAATAACGTTGAATTTTTTGAGGAAAATAATAAACCTTTTACTAAAATTGTTAAGATTTGGATAAAAAAAGAAAAATACTGTTAAATTATAATGTTACGTTTTAAAAAAAATTACAAACAAAATTGTTTGTATAAAGGTTTTTTTTTATTTTTATATTAACTCCACACAGGAGGCCCTGAAGAAAATAATTTCCCTCAGGGCCTATGTCATCTTTGGAGATGCTGTGTGGAGGGTCTTTTTGTGGAGAGGAAGGAGTGAACATGGGTCTTGAAGAGTCCCATGTTGTAGGAGGGAGGAAACACAGAGGCTGGCAGTTCGTTCCAAAGCCGAACTGTTGAACTTAAGAACGAATCGTAGAAGCGACCCGTTCTCATGTGACAAATGTCAACCGTGTACAAATGTTGGGCGCGCGTTTGGCGTGTATCCCGACTACGCACCGGTGCCGAAGGGATCAATGACGCTAGTTCCTCAGAGCATCTTCCATTGTAATACCGATAGAACAAGGAGAGCATACCTACCTGACGCCTGTGCTCTAAAGATTGCAGTCCGTTTGTTAAGATTGGGGAATCTATCAAACGGACCGCCCGTTTTTGCACAGAGTCAAGGGATCTTTTCAGGTATTTAGGGGCTCCGGACCAGAGATGGCTGCCAAATTCGACAGTAGGGCGCACTTGCGATTTGTACAGGGTCAGCAGTTGTTTACTAGTAAAGTACGCCCAGCTTCTGAGAGGCCAACATTACTCTGGCTTCGATGGAGCCCCCGTACCTGAGCTGGTCACTTATAGTTACACCAAGCATATCAATGGAAGGCCTGTTCGGAAGATTGCTTCCGTTGAAGGAGACTAGATTATCATTTGGATCCCTTTTAGACGTAATCAGACAGGATTGGGTCTTTGAAACATTAAATTCGACGAGATTATTTTTACCCCAGGAGGAAATACTCTCGAGATAACCGTCCATTCTCTGCTTCAAAGCCCTCCGAGCCGTTGGAGTTTTTGTGCCTTTTGGGGGCTTGTCAAACAAAAAGCTATCATGAACTGTACTGTCATCCGCATAACAATGAATCGGTGCACATGTCAAAAGGTCATTGATGTGCAACAAAAACAATGTCGGAGACAGAACCGATCCCTGTGGGACACCAGCATTTATGGAGTGTGAGGAAGAGGTGAAACCGTCAGCAACCGCCTGAATCGACTTATCCCTTAAAAAGTCAGCAATCCACGTACACAGGGATGCGGGAAGTCCGTAAGAAGGCAATTTGTTGACAAGTCCTATGTGCCAGACCCGGTCAAAGGCCTTGGATATGTCTAGTGCGACCGTTTGGGTCTCACCGTGACGTTCCAGGCACCGCCCCCAAACATGCGTCACATACGCGAGAAGATCACCGCACGAGCGGTTCCGCCGGAATCCGTATTGACGGTCGTTGATAATTTTGTTCTTCTCGAGGTATGTGAGCAGTTTGTCGTTGATCACACGTTCCATCACTTTGGACAGAACTGATGTGATCGCTATGGGGCGGTAGTTGGCCGGGTTGGAGCGGTCACCTTTCTTGGGAAT
Organism: Hesperophylax magnus; assembly: GCA_026573805.1. NCBI lineage: Eukaryota > Metazoa > Arthropoda > Insecta > Trichoptera > Limnephilidae > Hesperophylax > Hesperophylax magnus. Next base: position 452,525 of record JAIUSX010000156.1, read on the forward strand.
AGGGTGAATGACCGCTTTTTTCCAACTAGAGGGCACAGTGCCACACTTCAGGGACATTTTGAAGAGCTTTGTCAAAACTGGAACTATTTCCGCAGCACACCTGTGCAATACCAGGGCAGGTATTCCATCAGATCCACTAGCTTTGTTAACATCGAGCCCCCGTATAACGTGGAGTACATCCCGATGCCGGATCCTCAGCTTTTTCATATAGAAGCCGCAGTGAGGAACCGACGGCGGAATAGCACCTCCGTCGTCGAGGGTCGAGTTTTCCGCAAACATTTTCCCTAATAGGTTAGCCTTTTCGGTGGCGGTGTTTGCTAGTGAGCCGTCAGGTCTGGTAAGAGGTGGCAAACTGGGTTTGCAAAAATTCCGACCTATTGAGCCCGCAAGCGACCAGAATGCTCTACTGCCATGCGGGCAGGCAGCCAGCTTTTTGCTGATCTGCAGGTCGTGTTCGAATTTTGACCTATTAATGATTCTCTTGCATTCCTTTGCCGATTTGTTGTATCCTGATCTGTTTTCGGGCGTTCGAGATGTGTTAAAGGCTCGGTAAGCCGCGTTTTTTCGTCGAACTGCTTCGGAGCATTGTCGACTAAACCACGGCTTTGAGCCCACACCAGTTTCTTTAGTAGTCGATTGTATGAAGCCATCCATCGCCGATTTGATGACTTCACCAATCTCCTGGGCACATCTTGAAGGGTCCGAAGTCCGAAAACAAACAGCTGACCACGGAAAAGCGTTGAAATGGGCCCGCATACCGAACCAATCTGCTGATCTATAGTGCCACACTTTTCTCCTCTGCCTCTCATTGGTTGGTCTGAGGTTAACGGGGATTGATGTCGTCACTAGGCAGTGGTCGGATGATCCCAGAGGCGCTGTGATGTCAATCTTATAACCGTGTGGCACAGTAGTTAAGAATAGGTCTAACAAATTGGAGCGGTGAGTCTGGACATCAGGAACCCTTGTAGGCTCCTGAACCAGTTGCTCTAATCCGTAGCAAAAGGCAAAGGATTCCGCCTGTCGGCCAGCCGAGTCCGTTGGGCCTGAGAACTTCAACCATGGTTCGTTATGAACATTGAAGTCCCCCAGAACAATAAACTCGGCCGAAGGGTAGCGGGGCAAGAGATCATCAATAGTATCGCTCAAATGTTTGAAGAGTTCGGAAGTGTCTGATTCGCTATGGTTCGGTGAGCGGTATAGACATGCGTAGAATCTTGACGTACTAGCAAGATTGACGCGCACCCACATTACGTCGAATCTGGAGTTTTCCAGACTCAATAGTCGTACACAGTTGACGTCAGCTCGACTATAGAGGCAGACTCCTCCTTTGAGTCGGAACTTGCTTGCAAGGGTAAAGCCTGGGCAGTCCAGATAGGAGGAGTCTGGCGGCTCGGCTATCTGAGTTTCGGATAGGAAAAGAAGGTTGGGACGTTGGGACAAAAAATGGTGATGAACAGAGTTTAAATTTGTATGCAGGCCGCGAATGTTGGCAAAATTTACCAACAGTTTTGACCCGCACCGGGGACACCTGCTACTCGCCGCTGTAATGATGTTAATTGTATTTTGATGTATATTCATGATTTAAAAAAAAAATAAAAAAATGTAAGGGTGAGGTGAAAGGAAGGTCTGGAAAGGAAAGGTATGAGGGGTGGGTAGGAAACTGGGGTTCAGGCTGTCCAGGAGTGATGGGCGTTTGGTTCCAGCCCACCCACTGCGGTGCTAGGCGATAGGCTGGGAGAGTCCGGCTGGAGAGGGCATCCAATGCGCCCCAAACGCTGCTGCTGGGTCCCCTCCGGTCACGAACCGGCTCAACAGTTTTTAGTCGTGAGCCTGAGGGTCGGGCCCCTGTACTATCGAGCGGCCCGGACAGTGGTAACCGGTTATAAAGGGTCTCCCTCAACCAGCATCTCCAAACCGGCCCGCCACGCAGAAGGTGGGCCGACGCACCCGCCACCAAGACCTGGGCAAACCTTAACCCATGAACCCGGGCACCCCTGCTAAGTCACCAAACGTAGCGAACCACTTGGGGTGACCTGTGGCAGAGGTGTTGGTCATCCAATAAATGGTTCCCAGGGCCGCGGTACCCATTCCCGCCTGCCAAATTAAAAAAATCATATTAAACAGTTTATTCCGGAATTCATTCAATTCAAGAAATAATTGGTGATCACAATATTACGACTCATTGATTAATGATTAATTTATGTATTGTGATGAGAACATTTTAATTTTTTTGAATCACCTTCACATAATTTATTTTAGGAAAAAAAATTTGTCAAATTTATTTATATACGTTTTTTTTATGTTAGTTCATAACTGATACTGTATTACTATATAAATAAATATTTATTCTTTGGTTTACTATGTAGCCCTTATATGTAATTCGATTCCGCTATGATAATTGAACGATGAGTTTTAGATAAAGTATAATAATTTTTTTAAGATGTTAAAATTTCCCAAGCGAGGATCTTAGTCTATTGCGTATTTTTTTTTTATTTATTTGGTACAATATTTTTTACATTTCAAAGTTTTCCAGTAATGTTGACCTCACTGGGTGGCTTGCCCGTGCTGAGGCCTTCATTTTATAATATGAAAATATAATCTACATTATACATTTAAAGAGAAAATAATACATTTAATATATAATTTTGTGTGTTTGTGAGTGATGTGTGTTTATATTGGTTTTGTGTGTTACGTGTAGGTTTTATTTTTATTTTATGCTATGACATTTTGGTAATATTGTCTTTTTTGTTCTCTAATCCATTTTGTAATTCCAACTTGTACATTGTTTTATTAAGAGCTATAATGTAGGTATGTATATTGGTAAACTTTCCTAAGAATTACACAGGTATGTGCAAATATTAATTAAGAGAAAATTTATAATTAAGTTAGAATCTGCAGACAAGAAACTGTGTTGTACCTTTGCAAGACATGTCTTAAATATAACAAAAAAATACTTTGCATGCATACTTCGTGAATTTTGTAAATTATCTTGGAGCAACATCGCGCGGGGACCATTTTAGTAAATCTTCTTACCTCGTGAAAAACCACTCTACGCTAAATTATTCAAAACGCTGCACTTCTCCCTCCCCCTCCCTTCCGCCCCTCTCCGACCGTCCCACTGGCGCACTCAGCCTCCAGTCTAGCTCATTCAGTCTAGGACATTCAGTGCAAGGTTCACCTTTTAATTTATATTCATGCTTAAAGTATGAGTTTTATATAACGATAGAATCTTTTATGAGATAAAGTTGAAAATGCTTACTTTGTGAAAGCGATCATTTACCATACCGTGGAGAGGACATTAAGGAAGTTAAATGATGTCAGTTATAATTTTTGATGATAATGATAATGTTGATCATAACGAAATCTCGATTTTTAACGAACAACAAAGTTATTTTACTTTTATACATATATTTTAAAATTTAAAAAACCAAAAATCTGACTAAGTATTGAATCTCCCTACCCAGGAACTGGATTTGATATCTCTACCAACCTCGCAAATTGCCGATCGGGTAGTAGGGTAATTATCTCATTATTCTATCTGCTTGTCGTTTAACTGCTACTTCTGATATTACTAAGACAAGTGTGTACACATAGGCGTATTCGTACAAAAAATGAAAAAGCACGTGAGAAAAAAAGAATTTTCCGATGCTCTTAAATGAAACCGCTCGCACAGCGCAGGTGTAAACTGGAACTATGCGCCCTAAAGTTAATGTTTTGACAAACGGAAGTCAATACATCGTATTAGTGAAATTTGTGTGTAATTAAAATAATTTTGATCCTTGCAATTTTGAAAAATAAAAGGTCATTATCATTTACGAATTACACCATCAATGGTCATTGTAAGTGAATAGTTTTCCGCAAAACATGATTTTTTTTCACTATTAACCAGGTTTTCAACAAACCTAACCAAAAGGGTAAGAGAATGTGTAGTTTATATATTGGAGTAGGTGAAAATTCGACGCTTTTACCATCAAATAACGCAGGAATATTGAACATCATCACAGGCAACCGAAATAAGTATGTTTGATAGCCACCGTACAAATATGATAAGAAGAATGATTGAGATTACGAGTTGATGGTGAGAAAATTTTTACCATAATCAGAAAAACTAGCGCAGCTTGTTCCAACGCAAGGGAGTTTCCGTATCGGACTAAGTACGAGTAATGCGAGGGCTGTACCACGAGGCACCTACCAGGGTACCGGTTATCAGTTGTGATGTGTGCAGTGAATTTCCATTAAAAGTGTAAGGAAAATAAACAAACTGGTATTATAATTTTACCTAGCTGCACGCCAATCAAATTCGGAGCTACAAAATCCACCCGTCCGAATGATACTCGCACTGCCCAAGATCGAGTCTTAAATGAATCGCAAATCCCATAGGTGCGCTGTGATTATTAGCACCTATAGGACCTTCCATCAATTTTGCTTAATACAAAGCATACTACTAGCTCCAAAGCGGTAGGTCTGCGAACCTTGGGTATCTACTTTTTCTAAAAAATCTATCTTTTTTAAAATGTAATTAAAATAATTTATTAAGGTACTGAAAATGTTTCTTTTTATGTTCAAAATGAACAATTTCTTGTGTAAATTGTGATTTTTATGTTTAAAACTTTTTTTTTTTACCATCACAATTACATTATTTTGCCACAAACGTTTTAATGAATTGCCGAATCGTAGGCATTATATTTTTGCTAGGTTGCTATTGTCTGGTGCAGTGATTTGATGAAAATCAAGTAGATTGATGGAAAAAATATAATGTGTAAATAGTGATGAGGGATTTTTTGTCCTTTTTATGATTGAACTCCCAGTGAGGCAACGAACCGCCACTGGCCGCACTGGGACTAATGGCAGTAAAGACACCCCATCCCCGCGCGCCCGAAAGCTAATCCAGCACTTCCAACTCTAACTATCTCCCGCTTCGCATGCGAATAACTAGACCGGCCCAGTTAGTCGCAGAATTACTCCGAACATTCCTACCAAAACTCCCCTCACCTCTCAACCGAAGCTTAGCTTCTAACTTCCTCGCACGATGGCATTACATTTATAACATCGCTTACACTCCGGTAACTCGATTACATTTCTCTTGTATGAATGATTTTCAAAAGTAATTGAAGATATAATTTAATAAAGCGACGAGCCCAGAGGAATATATTGGCTACGGATGGAGTGGTGCGTACTGCCGCTTTCCGTTTCACAATCATCATTCTGGCAATCGTGCTTTCACTCTTAAAATACCTAGGGGTAAAATTGTTTATAATTGCTCACACGGAGAAAAATAAATCTTGCTAATATATTAAAAAAATCTTTTCAATTTATTGATAACCCGGTTTAAAATGGGATTGCAGGTATTTAACACGTGAGATCGTACGCGAGTTTCAACATCGAAGTTCCAAGATTTTATCAGGAAACCTGTTTATTTATAAAGGCGATTGCCCAGTTGTACATAGTGATTCCCTCATTAATGGGGGTGATTGCTCACATTGGTAAATCAATAAAAAAATGATAATGAAACAACCTACAGATGGTACACACTTACTTATTTCGTATTATTATTAACAATTATAGGTAAAAAATTAGACAACATAAGAAATGCCTACAAAGTTGAAAAACTTCGCCCGCTTCACAATATCGGATTTAACTTTTAAACAATCTGTCTGTTTCTGCTAAAATAACAGTTATGGCAGATACACATTGCACTAATAGGCACACTTGGTGCAATGTGTATCTGAATTGCACTAAGTGTGCCAAACTATTTATAGGCACACTTAGTGCAATGTGTATCTGAAAATTTACATATGTAAGTGAGAAAAGTATCGTCTAAGTGGGAGTGGCATATAAATAGCTTATTTATGGAACGCCCGTAGGGTTGGACAGTCATAGTCTAGTTATTCTAAAACGTTTACTCACGTTGCTGTGGCTCAGCCAGTCTATGCAGATGGAGATGTTTCTCTATCTGCGTATGCTGCTTTTGCGACCAACAGATGGCGCTGTTTTAAAAAAAAGTATGTTCGTACCTGTCACAAGCGACATCTATATAAAAACACACGCGTAATCGAATGCAAGGTTGTGTCAAAATTTCAAACCATTCGGTAAAGAACTTCCGGAGATTTAAGATTTTGAACAAACGAACATTATAGATAGACAATAATAATAACAGTTACTTAATGCACTTTAATGATCGACACCCGCAAGGTGATTTTCAATTATCACGACGAAGTAAAAACGCCTTTCTATTATATATTTCTACGTTCTTTAAATAAGCAAGTTTCTACGTAGGACCAGATACTTTTCACAGTATTAACTCTCACTGATCTATTTCTGATCAAGTCAGCCAGCAATGTCATGGCCCGTCAACACCTACATAGGTTAACGGAAGAATGCATGTATTTCAATGCACCTACTGCACAGTCTATTAATATAGTCCACTACTCTCAAAAGAACCTGAGTATTCCGGGCAATAATACAACAACAAGGTAGGCTGCTCAAAGCTCAATTACTTCGTCCTCGCTACGTACTTCGCCAGTCTAATGTTAATTATGTATATGCGTAAGTAGGCCTCGTCTCGCTATGTAATTATCTTGATAGTACAAGCACGGGTTCACAGAGCGCACGGGTAGCCGTGTCGGAATATGACAAAGGGAAAGGCTTTATGTGAGTAAAGGCTTCGTGTAAATAAGACATGTCCTCGGCGAAGGCTGCATCTTTTGTCACCCGCTAGTAGAGCACGTTTGAGCTCGCCAACCAATAAAAGAAACGGAGGAGAGGCAAAATAGTTGAGGTACATGAGCTATTTAAGGTGGAACTGAAGTTCAAGCAAATTTCTCTGAGAAATTAGCCGTCAGCATGTAAAACTATTGTATTCCTTACTTAGCAAACAAACATAATAGTTCGCTATTTATTATTTACTCACACAAAACAAAGGATCGAATAAAGTTATTTAGAGGAACCCACAAGCCAAAAATGTTTATATTCTTGGTAAACCTTACATTGTAGGTAATAGACATTAAAATCGCTTGACAAACTGAGTGTAGAAACGTTCGATTTCAAGCACAAAACTCGTTTTTATTTATTTTGTATATAATTTTATAAGAAAGCAAAAAAGTTAATGAAGTGAAACTGTCACAGATAATCTTAGCTATAAAACTGTATTTTTTAAAAGTTGTTTCCTTTATGCGTTCATACATTTCTTTTGAAAAAAAATATTTTTTAGTAGTTTACATTTATATTTTTTATTGAGTAATTTATTTTTTTATTTGTCTTCTATTCAAACGAAACGATAGGAAAACCTTCAATTTATCTAAAGCATACTTTTTTGTATTCATAATGTACACCAATTCGTTATAAAGATTAATCAAAATAGTGATTTGGCATTAAGCTTCGCCTTAAGGTTAGGTTACAATCATACTGATTATTAACAGATTACCAACAGATTACGACGGCCTCAAGTACACAAGTACATTTTTTTACATTAACCCCACACAGGAGGAAAATAATTTCCCTCACGGCCCATGTCATCTTTGGGTATGCTGTGTGGAGGGTATTTTTAAGGAAAGGAAGGAGAGGAGATTCTGTGGAGGAAATAGGTATAAGGGGTGGGTAGGATAGTAAGATAGGAGAGGTTGGTTGGCAGGCGCATCATGAACACACCTCATCCGATAACCCGGGCACTCTTGCTAAATCACCAAACGTAGCGAACCACTTGGGGTGATCTATAGTAGAATGCTATTATATAGTAGCGGTGATTCAGTTGTGTAATTTCACTATTTACATATAAAAGAATAATAACTAAGTATATTTGGGTTCGTTCTACTCGTTCCAAAGTGGAAGATACTCTCAGCATCGCCTTGGTGCAGTTCAAAAGTTCAAATGGTTTTTTGCCGTGTTTGGTGACTAGACCTGAATATTTAGGTACTTCTTCATCTTCCTTTTCCCCGTCTCCTTCTCCTCCCGAATAACTTCAGCCTCACAATATACCCTGATTAGGGATGCCATAGTCTCACTGTCTCCTGACGGTTAGGACTATTGTGCGGTTTCATAAAAAAACTGTTTGTCAGCAAGCCGTTTTGTATTCAAGAGAAAAATTACATCCAAGCCAAAATAAAATGCTGATAAATTTTTAGTTGATTTGTAAAATCAATTCTGTGAATATGTTGTAAAGGACACCTAACCGATTGCATTTTCACTTTTCCCGCCTTTTGGGTTTTATTCTGGCCTTGAAACAGAGCTTTGTGATTATTTCCACCAACAATGTTACGGAGATTAGTTATCCGGGAAACGATTAAGTTTTCAAATGAATTTAAAACACCCAAATGTCAGAAATGGTCCCTGTCCCGCGACTTAAGTGAGATTTTATCGAGAACATATAAAAATTACAGCATTATTCCTCTGGTGGTTTGCCAAAATAATGGGAAGTTTGGTCAGTTCTAATTCCGACTGGAATTTGGAGAAGAAAGTATATAAAGAATAAGAAACGAAAAATTATTATATGATGAGCTTAAGGTTTTATATAATGTAAGATAAGAAGAAAAAATTCCAAGTAATGTGGGGAAAAAACAATAAGTGTGTGATTTTAGTAGAACTAGGAAAAAATAAATTAAGAAAAATAAAAATAATTGGTAAATCTAAATAGTTATAATAGTTTACTAAAGTAAATTCTAAGCATGTTGATTTTAAATGTTTTTGGTTTCTGAGAGTAGTGCCAGTTTTTCCGCATAAGAAACAAGAATGGCAGCTGTTCCGATGTCTCGACGTACATATATCTGCCCCCCTTTGATCCAAGCATATTTACATTTTTTCTCTTTTGTCGCCTGGCGGGCCAGATACCATAAGTGGTTTCCACGAAATGTCAGATGCTCTGCTATGTATACTGGTGAGCTCGTTCCGGCAATCCCCATGTTTAAAGTATTAAGTTTCTCTTCAGGACAGGATGCTTGTTTGTGAAAAGCCTTAAGGTCCGATAATAGTTGGTCTCGGTAGTAGTTAGAGGTGAATTTGAATATTATCGGTCCATTTTTATGTTTTTGCGTGGTCCTGTAGGCCGCTTCAATGTTTGAGGTATCCACTTTTGAATTGATAGTTTTACATATGTTGTGAAATATGTTTTTCAAGCTTTCTCCATTAGATTAGATTATGAATAGGTACTATTGGATATCCTTAAAATCGAACAGAGATTACTTTAGATTTCTTTTTTCGTTATTTGTTTTTGGGGTATTATGCCGTGTTGCGCTAACTCCTTCTTTAGCCCACGTTTTGGACAGCATTGCAGTGTCCATCATCAGGGCAGATGTGTTTTCTCAGTTAGCGCAACACGGCATAATTCCCCAAAAACAAATAACAAAAATACTTAAAACATATCCTTAATGTCCGCATTTGATATAATTTAACGGCTTTTGACAATATTTAAGTAAAAAAATAAAATCGGTGTTATTTATTAGCATCCTAAAACGGCCTGTAGTTTTGAGAAATTGAATTTCGTAATTTGTCCCATTTTTTATTTTGTATCAAACTTACTATTAAAAAGTATAGTACAAAGAACACACACAAATGAAAAAAAAAATAGTATGAAATCTATTTGATAGAAATGTTATCGGGAAAATAACATTTTTAATGGATAAAATCAATTATTAAACAATAACGCTCACTAACATTTTTTTACAAAATACAACAAACAAAAAATAAATATTGTGCAAAATAGTATGATAACGTAGTATAGAGATAGTAATTAATTCAACTTCATTTTTTTATTATATTTCTACCCACTTGACAAAACTTGACTTTTTACCCAAGGCATTTGTGTAAATAAAACGGTCTTAAACCAGGCTCAAGGCCGAGTTTTACCAAACTGATGTTGAATAGGAGTGTAAGAATCTAATTAGTTAGATGGCTAGAATATAGCTTGGCGCAAATATTATCTATTCGAGCATTGTAGTCAACTTCACACACCTTTCCATTGATTGTGTGTGGCAAGACAATTTAGGGAAACCGAACCTTTTTACATTTCCTTCATGACGTAATTTTAACAATCCTTCCGTATTTATGATGTTCAGGAGTGGTGTCAAATGAAAATTCGTGGTCAGCCAGTAAATTAATTCAATGTGATTATTGCAATTGAAATTATTTTTTGGAATGATAAACATTCCTGAAGTTTGAAGGACCCTGTATTTAATGATCCTTCTGCAACCTAGCCCTTATACCTTTCCTCATCTGTCAGCATTAATAAAGTAATGTTCTCCGGGTATTCAAAATACGCAGTCTTCTGTATCACGTAGTCGACAACAATTTTCAATTTTGCAAGATGTTTGGAAGTGTTGACCATTTTTGAGAGATTATGGACTCCATCTACCCAATAACTCTTGTATTGTTTGGTAAACCATGTTGGAGCATATACTCATACACTAAAGGTGGCCAATATCTGAAAATTTTGTGCCGGGTTTTCGTTGTAACGTACAATCGTAATATCCTATATTATGAAATGAACTTTCTGAAAAATTAAAACATTCAACACCGCAATATTTTTTTTGAAATACTTATTGTTGAGAATAGTTTGGGGCTTGATGAATTCTTCAAAATAACATACTCATGGTTTTCGTTTTTACTGCACAAACTGCATTTTTTAATTTATTTAATGTTACGAGATAAAAATTATTCCCGACCCGGACAAAACACTTTTACAAGTGGTCAATTGACCATAATGACTACTTGTTACTATTTTTAGGAGAGAAGAAGTGAAAAATCCACTAAGCGAGGCTTTTTTATAACCTAATCAATCACACACATTGACAATCTAAATATCAACACAAATACGGTCATGGAAGCCAATGGTAATTAAAACACCTGTTTTATCCATAGGCTCTAGTTTTACTACTGACCGCTAGGTGCTAGGCAGTGCCCTGTAAAATGAATGATTGTGCACTTAGCTAATAGCTTGTACATTTTAAACATATTGCCACCGCCGGGATGAGAAAAAAAAAACTGGTGGGTTTTTTTTCGATATCAATACAAAAAACTTTCAACAAATACTAAAATAGTTCATTATAACTAAACTACCTAAACCTGAAGGGATCGGGAATATAATTTAAAACAATCAAAAATATAATAATCCTCATACAAATACATAATCCATAAAATTAATAAACCCATAACCTGATAAATCAAAAAATTGATAAAATTCATAAAATTAATAATATTTACACATATAGATCACTTAATTAACTAATATTCTAGCTCCCGTATAGAGCAGTTCAAAAACTGAAGTCTGTTTTTTTTATATGAGTTCATACTTGACTCTTTTCTTTTAATAGAACACAAAAACACTGTAATCACTGCACTGTGTAGACCGTTCACTCTGCATTCGGTCCAGTGGTGATCATCCTGTCAAGGGTGGTACATGTTAACTCAGGGGGTTGAGTCTCATATTAAGGGTGCCCTGTCCTGGTAGGCAGCGAATACCCCTGGTCCTGGTTGACTGGAAGCCCCAGTGGCTTCTGGATATAGGTTGGTCAACCACAGCGATGCTCTAAGGTCAGTAGTCCTGTGTGGTAGCATCGGTTCAGCCCTGGTTACATTAGGCTGTGACCTTGGGAAGGTCTGTAGTTTGCCGTGTCGGGAGATGCAGATCCTGGTTTGATTCTATAGGCATCAAACATATTTTTGTGATAGGTCGCACAAAAATGCCTTGGGACGTCTTGAGGGTAACCACCCTCACTACGCCATCAGGTCCTGGATGAGTTGCTGTTATGCGCGCCATTCTCCATAATGCAGGAGGCAGATTGTCCTCCTTCAAGATGACCAGATCGTCCTTTTTTATGACTTCTTGGCTGCTGGCCTGTCATTTGGTCCGTTTTTGTAGTTCAGCAAGGTAATCTCGTTTCCGTCTACACCAGAAAGTTTGAATTAAGGCATTTAATTTTTGATATTGGCTTAGTCTGTTCTCTGGTAGCTCGCGGACGTCCACTTCAGGGATGATAGAAGCCTCAGTGCCCATAAGGAAGTGGTTGGGGGTGAGGGGGAGTAGGTCGTTGACGTCATCAGACAAGGAAGTTAAAGGACGGGAGTTCAAACAAGCCTCTATCTGACAAAGTAAGGTATATAATAATTCAAACTGTAATGGATTATTCTTGCTAATTCTATATAAATGAAACTTGGTAGATTTAACTGCAGCCTCCCACAACCCGCCGTGATTTGGCGCCCTAGGAGGAATGAAGTTCCAAACTATACCTTTATCTGCTAAAAACCTATGAATTTTGTCATTGTTCAGCTTTAGACTGGCATACAAATCTTGAAGCTTGTTGGAAGCTCCTCTGAAGCTAGTTGCATTGTCAGAAAATATTTTTTCAGGTTGACCCCGCCGGGCGATAAATCTCTTTAAGCAATTTAAAAAAGTATCGCTTGACAAATCCGTTACAAGTTCTAAATGAACAGCTTTAGTAGAAAAACAAACAAATATGCAAAGATACGATTTGATAAGTGGAGACTTCCTCAGCGCTCCACTCTTCATGTCAATAGGTCCAGCATAATCAAGCCCCGTCACCGCAAATGGTCGACTGGGAGTGATTCTTTCAACAGGTAAGTTTCCCATAATCTGCTGGCAAACTCGAGGTTGGTATCTAAAACATATAATACAGTTATGTAAGACTCGTTTAACAGTATTTTTTCCTAGTATGGGCCAGTATTTCAAGCGTATTTCCGCTAACAACGCTTGTGGCCCGGCATGTAAATGAACATAATGATAATGTCTTATGATTAATTCTGTTAATTTATGCGTAGGCGATAATATTACAGGTTGCCTTTGTTGATGTGATAAGTACGTAGCTAGTTTTAGTCTACCATTTGCACAAATTAAACCATTTAATAAACAAGGATTGAGGGCTTTCAATCTACTATTTTTGTTTACCATTCTGTGATTTTTCAAATCCTTTAATTCTCTTTTAAAGGAATGTTCTTGAGATGATTTCAGCAGACATTTTAAGGCTGCTTCTAGTTCGGTGACAGTTATATTGCCTCCGATTTTATCTTTAGGTTTCCGACAATTATTTATAAATCTCAACGCCAAAGCGGTAATTCTCTTCAATTTGGTTAGCGATGAAAATTTTTCGAAAATCTCCCATTCTTGAACATTAGCTGCGAGTAATACATTTTTGCTCTTAATCTCAGGGGGATTCAAACAAGACACCTTGGATAGTGGCCAAGCGCTGATCTCTTCTGTCAACCAGCTTGGTCCCTTCCACCAAATTGAAGCGTTGACTAACCTTTCAGCTGTGGTACCTCTGGACAGTATATCCGCTGCATTTTCGGCCGATGATACGTGTCGCCACTGGTTTGGATCGCTGATATCCTGGATTTCCGCTACCCGGTTAGCCACAAAAGTGTTCCACCGAGCTGGTTGACCCTTCAACCAGCATAACGCTATAGTTGAATCGCACCAGTAATGAGCGGCCGATTCCTCTATACTTAGCTCCAACTTGATATTTCTAATCAGTTTGGCTAGTAGCACCGCACTGCATAGTTCCAACTTGGGCAGTGAAATACATTTCAGTGGTGCTACTCTAGACTTAGAAGTAAGTAGATGTGCATGTCGCTTACCCTCTTGATCAGTTGAGACGACGTAAGCGCAGGCTCCATATGCTTTTTCCGAAGCGTCGCAGAAACCGTGTAATTGTATATTCCTTGGCGCTCCGTGGTTAATTCCCCTCGGGATTTTCAATACATTTAGTTGTGATAGTTCACCTAGATAGGCCCTCCAGGGTAGTAAAATTTCATCAGGTAGTGTGTCGTCCCATGCTGCTTTTGATTGCCATAATTTCTGCATAATTAATTTGGCCACCACTATTATGGGGCCTAGGAGACCCAATGGGTCAAAAGTTGAAGCTATGCACGACAATATCTGACGCTTACTTTCCGTCTTACTTGACGGTCTTTTAATTTCATATGATAAACAATCTGATTCATTATCCCAGATCAAACCTAGGATCTTTTCAATTTTGGAATTGTTAGTGATCATTTGTTCACCATTGCTTTTCCCAGCAATTTCACCCTGGCCCGACCCAGATGACAATTCCGAAATATTCGATCTCCACTTCCGCAGGGTCATTCCGGCGGACAGTAAAATATCATGTACCTGTTGCTTCAACCTGACGCATGCGTCCAAGTCGTCCTCTCCGGTCAACAGATCGTCCATGTAGAAATCGTTTTCTTGGAGAAAACTTGGAGGCAACACCTCTTCCATTTTCCAAAATTTTTCAACTTGATTTGACAATGTATTTATTGATAAACTACAGATTTCTGGTACTGGCCTTTTTTTATGGTGAGCGTTGATCGGGCCCGAGATGATCCATCCTAATTCTGTCCTTTGGAGCGTAGGTCCGGTATCCAATCTTAGCCGATCATTCTTCAAGATCTCCCAAAAACTCTCAGCGCCCAACAGTATATCAATGGGTGCTGCTATGTTGAAGTTTGGATCCGCCAATTCCAATCCAGGTGGAAGCTTGAAATCCTTCCTGGCCACCGTTGCTTGCGGTAAATTTGTAGTTATTTCCTGCAATATTAGACATGTGATATCTTGTTTATAATTTGTTTTTAAAGATTTCATTTTAATTGCAACCCGTTTCTTTATATGGGTCACGTTGTTATGTATACCCGACACGGGTTTGTTTATGTTTTCAAACTTCAAATTCAATTTTATTGCAAACTTTTCGCACATAAAATTTGATTGGGCTCCTGAATCAATTAATACCCTTGCTTTATGCATTTCATTATTGCGATCCAACACTCCTATGATTGCTGTCGACAATAACACAGTTTTTTCAGCCTTCACCAAGGCAGAGTGGTTGGACACTGAAACTCGTTCAGTTTCCATATGGTCGCCACCTCCAGGGCGGGCTTCACCATTTTTATCGGAATCATTACTCGGATGATTCCCCTTATGCAATAAGGTGTTGTGGCTATCGCTACCACATAGCTTGCATTGCATATTAATTTTACAATATGAGGCCGTATGCCCTAACCTCAAACATTTGAAGCAGGCCCTACACCTCTTTATCATTTCGCTTCTCTCTCCTGAATTTAACTTTAAAAACTTTTTACAATAATAAATTTTATGTCCTTTATCGTGACAACATATACAATTATTGTGGGCGGCTGCTAAGAAAACTGATTCCTTTCTAGGAATGTTATTGTTGCCGCCATTTGTTTTCGGGTAGGTAACATTTTTTTTCGATTCTGTATGTAACATTAATTCTAAAACTTGCGCCCTTGACGTTAGACACTTGAGAAATTCTCCTAACGTTGGTAATTCTTCTTGTAATATTGTTTGTTCCCAATGCTTTCGCGATATTGCGTCTAATTTATTAGAAACTATATAAATAATTAATGCATCCCATTGATCGATTTTTAAGCCTAAATTTTGCAGAGCCTTTAGGTTCACATTAGTCTCATCAATTAAATAGCGCATGGCTACCGGATCCTCTTGTTTCATTTCTTTAAGTTGAAACAAAGCTTGTATATGCTTATGAACGGTAGTTCGTAAATTTGCAAATCTTAGTTGCAACAATTCCCAGGCTGACACGTAATTTAAATCTGATACTTCGAAATTGGCGATCACTTTCGCTGCATTCCCCTTTAAGCAGGATTGCAGATAATAGAATTTTTGCACATTATTTAACGTTTGATTATTATGCACTAGTGTTTTGAATGTCTCTAAGAAGTTTACCCATGTTTTTTGATCACCATTGAATTCCCTTAATTGGAGGTTAGGAAGTTTTATTGCTACCTTGTTTTGCTCAACGGATTGTAACATTTCTTTTGCTTTCGCTAAAATCGAATAATATTGATTCTCAAAACTTTCCCTTTGGGAATTATTCTCGATGTCGTCAGAATCTGGTAGAGATTCTATTTGATCTTGAATTGACTCAAACTGGTTTAATATGTTTTCAATTTTTTCGTACCTAATTTGGATCTCATTTAACGATAAACTATGTATTGAATCCCCGAACCTCGTGAGTTTTCCTTTTAAAACCCCTCGTTTGGCGATTAGCGATTTCATATTATCCATCTTAATTGCGTAAAAACCAAAAACAAATGTTCCCTTTAAAATATTTTCTGCGCAATCGTATTATAATTGAAAACACAAATAATGAAATAACCAAATCCAGCCGTACCTTGACAAATTCTTACAAATAATATGTTTGAGCTACCTAACCTTAAAAAACCAACAATAATAATACACAATGACTTGCATCTATGCTGTGGGTAGCCGTTTTTTTCTTTTCAAATTATTATATTAGCAAAATACACAGTAAAACATAGCTTGTTTGAACTTGGAAATGATTAAAAAGATAGGAAGGCACAAAGGTACTCATCTGTATTTCTTCTGGAATTGGCATCAATTTTTTCCATCAAAAGCCTTTTGTTTGGTGCTGGTTCATTTTTTCTGGTAAATCCTCTGATTATATCCATCCGCTCGTTAGGACCATGTTGAGAATAGTTTGGGGCTTGATGAATTCTTCAAAATAACCTACTCATGGTTTTCGTTTTTACTGCACAAACTGCATTTTTTAATTTATTTAATGTTACGAGATAAAAATTATTCCCGACCCGGACAAAACACTTTTACAAGTGGTCAATTGACCATAATGACTACTTGTTACTATTTTTAGGAGAGAAGAAGTGAAAAATCCACTCAGCGAGGCTTTTTTATAACCTAATCAATCACACACATTGACAATCTAAATATCAACACAAATACGGTCATGGAAGCCAATGGTAATTAAAACACCTGTTTTATCCATAGGCTCTAGTTTTACTACTGACCGCTAGGTGCTAGGCAGTGCCCTGTAAAATGAATGATTGTGCACTTAGCTAATAGCTTGTACATTTTAAACATATTGCCACCCGGCGGTGGCAATATGTTTAATAATAATTTAATAATAATGTGCAAAAATTCTATTATCTGCAATCCTGCTTAAAGGGGAATGCAGCGAAAGTGATCGCCAATTTCGAAGTATCAGATTTAAATTACGTGTCAGCCTGGGAATTGTTGCAACAAAGATTTGCAAATTTACGAACTACCGTTCATAAGCATATACAAGCTTTGTTTCAACTTAAAGAAATGAAACAAGAGGATCCGGTAGCCATGCGCTATTTAATTGATGAGACTAATGTGAACCTAAAGGCTCTGCAAAATTTAGGCTTAAAAATCGATCAATGGGATGCATTAATTATTTATATAGTTTCTAATAAATTAGACGCAATATCGCGAAAGCATTGGGAACAAACAATATTACAAGAAGAATTACCAACGTTAGGAGAATTTCTCAAGTGTCTAACGTCAAGGGCGCAAGTTTTAGAATTAATGTTACATACAGAATCGAAAAAAAATGTTACCTACCCGAAAACAAATGGCGGCAACAATAACATTCCTAGAAAGGAATCAGTTTTCTTAGCAGCCGCCCACAATAATTGTATATGTTGTCACGATAAAGGACATAAAATTTATTATTGTAAAAAGTTTTTAAAGTTAAATTCAGGAGAGAGAAGCGAAATGATAAAGAGGTGTAGGGCCTGCTTCAAATGTTTGAGGTTAGGGCATACGGCCTCATATTGTAAAATTAATATGCAATGCAAGCTATGTGGTAGCGATAGCCACAACACCTTATTGCATAAGGGGAATCATCCGAGTAATGATTCCGATAAAAATGGTGAAGCCCGCCCTGGAGGTGGCGACCATATGGAAACTGAACGAGTTTCAGTGTCCAACCACTCTGCCTTGGTGAAGGCTGAAAAAACTGTGTTATTGTCGACAGCAATCATAGGAGTGTTGGATCGCAATAATGAAATGCATAAAGCAAGGGTATTAATTGATTCAGGAGCCCAATCAAATTTTATGTGCGAAAAGTTTGCAATAAAATTGAATTTGAAGTTTGAAAACATAAACAAACCCGTGTCGGGTATACATAACAACGTGACCCATATAAAGAAACGGGTTGCAATTAAAATGAAATCTTTAAAAACAAATTATAAACAAGATATCACATGTCTAATATTGCAGGAAATAACTACAAATTTACCGCAAGCAACGGTGGCCAGGAAGGATTTCAAGCTTCCACCTGGATTGGAATTGGCGGATCCAAACTTCAACATAGCAGCACCCATTGATATACTGTTGGGCGCTGAGAGTTTTTGGGAGATCTTGAAGAATGATCGGCTAAGATTGGATACCGGACCTACGCTCCAAAGGACAGAATTAGGATGGATCATCTCGGGCCCGATCAACGCTCACCATAAAAAAAGGCCAGTACCAGAAATCTGTAGTTTATCAATAAATACATTGTCAAATCAAGTTGAAAAATTTTGGAAAATGGAAGAGGTGTTGCCTCCAAGTTTTCTCCAAGAAAACGATTTCTACATGGACGATCTGTTGACCGGAGAGGACGACTTGGACGCATGCGTCAGGTTGAAGCAACAGGTACATGATATTTTACTGTCCGCCGGAATGACCCTGCGGAAGTGGAGATCGAATATTTCGGAATTGTCATCTGGGTCGGGCCAGGGTGAAATTGCTGGGAAAAGCAATGGTGAACAAATGATCACTAACAATTCCAAAATTGAAAAGATCCTAGGTTTGATCTGGGATAATGAATCAGATTGTTTATCATATGAAATTAAAAGACCGTCAAGTAAGACGGAAAGTAAGCGTCAGATATTGTCGTGCATAGCTTCAACTTTTGACCCATTGGGTCTCCTAGGCCCCATAATAGTGGTGGCCAAATTAATTATGCAGAAATTATGGCAATCAAAAGCAGCATGGGACGACACACTACCTGATGAAATTTTACTACCCTGGAGGGCCTATCTAGGTGAACTATCACAACTAAATGTATTGAAAATCCCGAGGGGAATTAACCACGGAGCGCCAAGGAATATACAATTACACGGTTTCTGCGACGCTTCGGAAAAAGCATATGGAGCCTGCGCTTACGTCGTCTCAACTGATCAAGAGGGTAAGCGACATGCACATCTACTTACTTCTAAGTCTAGAGTAGCACCACTGAAATGTATTTCACTGCCCAAGTTGGAACTATGCAGTGCGGTGCTACTAGCCAAACTGATTAGAAATATCAAGTTGGAGCTAAGTATAGAGGAATCGGCCGCTCATTACTGGTGCGATTCAACTATAGCGTTATGCTGGTTGAAGGGTCAACCAGCTCGGTGGAACACTTTTGTGGCTAACCGGGTAGCGGAAATCCAGGATATCAGCGATCCAAACCAGTGGCGACACGTATCATCGGCCGAAAATGCAGCGGATATACTGTCCAGAGGTACCACAGCTGAAAGGTTAGTCAACGCTTCAATTTGGTGGAAGGGACCAAGCTGGTTGACAGAAGAGATCAGCGCTTGGCCACTATCCAAGGTGTCTTGTTTGAATCCCCCTGAGATTAAGAGCAAAAATGTATTACTCGCAGCTAATGTTCAAGAATGGGAGATTTTCGAAAAATTTTCATCGCTAACCAAATTGAAGAGAATTACCGCTTTGGCGTTGAGATTTATAAATAATTGTCGGAAACCTAAAGATAAAATCGGAGGCAATATAACTGTCACCGAACTAGAAGCAGCCTTAAAATGTCTGCTGAAATCATCTCAAGAACATTCCTTTAAAAGAGAATTAAAGGATTTGAAAAATCACAGAATGGTAAACAAAAATAGTAGATTGAAAGCCCTCAATCCTTGTTTATTAAATGGTTTAATTTGTGCAAATGGTAGACTAAAACTAGCTACGTACTTATCACATCAACAAAGGCAACCTGTAATATTATCGCCTACGCATAAATTAACAGAATTAATCATAAGACATTATCATTATGTTCATTTACATGCCGGGCCACAAGCATTGTTAGCGGAAATACGCTTGAAATACTGGCCCATACTAGGAAAAAATACTGTTAAACGAGTCTTACATAACTGTATTATATGTTTTAGATACCAACCTCGAGTTTGCCAGCAGATTATGGGAAACTTACCTGTTGAAAGAATCACTCCCAGTCGACCATTTGCGGTGACGGGGCTTGATTATGCTGGACCTATTGACATGAAGAGTGGAGCGCTGAGGAAGTCTCCACTTATCAAATCGTATCTTTGCATATTTGTTTGTTTTTCTACTAAAGCTGTTCATTTAGAACTTGTAACGGATTTGTCAAGCGATACTTTTTTAAATTGCTTAAAGAGATTTATCGCCCGGCGGGGTCAACCTGAAAAAATATTTTCTGACAATGCAACTAGCTTCAGAGGAGCTTCTAACAAGCTTCAAGAGTTGTATGCCAGTCTAAAGCTGAACAATGACAAAATTCATAGGTTTTTAGCAGATAAAGGTATAGTTTGGAACTTCATTCCTCCTAGGGCGCCAAATCACGGCGGGTTGTGGGAGGCTGCAGTTAAATCTACCAAGTTTCATTTATATAGAATTAGCAAGAATAATCCATTACAGTTTGAATTATTATATACCTTACTTTGTCAGATAGAGGCTTGTTTGAACTCCCGTCCTTTAACTTCCTTGTCTGATGACGTCAACGACCTACTCCCCCTCACCCCCAACCACTTCCTTATGGGCACTGAGGCTTCTATCATCCCTGAAGTAGACGTCCGCGAGCTACCAGAGAACAGACTAAGCCAATATCAAAAATTAAATGCCTTAATTCAAACTTTCTGGTGTAGATGGAAACGAGATTACCTTGCTGAACTACAAAAACGGACCAAATGGCAGGCCAGCAGCCAAGAAGTCATAAAAAAGGACGATCTGGTCATCTTGAAGGAGGACAATCTGCCTCCTGCATTATGGAGAATGGCGCGCATAACAGCAACTCATCCAGGACCTGATGGCGTAGTGAGGGTGGTTACCCTCAAGACGTCCCAAGGCATTTTTGTGCGACCTATCACAAAAATATGTTTGATGCCTATAGAATCAAACCAGGATCTGCATCTCCCGACACGGCAAACTACAGACCTTCCCAAGATCACAGCCTAATGTAACCAGGGCTGAACCGATGCTACCACACAGGACTACTGACCTTAGAGCATCGCTGTGGTTGACCAACCTATATCCAGAAGCCACGGGGGCTTCCAGTCAACCAGGACCAGGGGTATTCGCTGTCTACCAGGACAGGGCACCCTTAATATGAGACTCAACCCCCTGAGTTAACATGTACCACCCTTGACAGGATGATCACCACTGGACCGAATGCAGAGTGAACGGTCTACACAGTGCAGTGATTACAGTGTTTTTGTGTTCTATTAAAAGAAAAGAGTCAAGTATGAACTCATATAAAAAAAACAGACTTCAGTTTTTGAACTGCTCTATACGGGAGCTAGAATATTAGTTAATTAAGTGATCTATATGTGTAAATGTTATTAATTTTATGAATTTTATCAATTTTTTGATTTATCAGGTTATGGGTTTATTAATTTTATGGATTATGTATTTGTATGAGGATTATTATATTTTTGATTGTTTTAAATTATATTCCCGATCCCTTCAGGTTTAGGTAGTTTAGTTATAATGAACTATTTTAATATTTGTTGAAAGTTTTTTGCATTGATATCGAAAAAAAACCCACCAGTTTTTTTTTCTCATCCCGGCGGTGGCAATATGTTTAAAATGTACAAGCTATTAGCTAAGTGCACAACCATTCATTTTACAGGGCACTGCCTAGCACCTAGCGGTCAGTAGTAAAACTAGAGCCTATGGATAAAACAGGTGTTTTAATTACCATTGGCTTCCATGACCGTATTTGTGTTGATATTTAGATTGTCAATGTGTGTGATTGATTAGGTTATAAAAAAGCCTCGCTGAGTGGATTTCTCACTTCTTCTCTCCTAAAACTAGTAACAAGTAGTCATTATGGTCAATCGACCACTTGTAAAAGTGTTTTGTCCGGGTCGGGAATAATTTTTATCTCGTAACATTAAATAAATTAAAAAATGCAGTTTGTGCAGTAAAAACGAAAACCATGAGTATGTTATTTTGAAGAATTCATCAAGCCCCAAACTATTCTCAACATGCTGCTTTTGATTGCCATAATTTCTGCATAATTAATTTGGCCACCACTATTATGGGGCCTAGGAGACCCAATGGGTCAAAAGTTGAAGCTATGCACGACAATATCTGACGCTTACTTTCCGTCTTACTTGACGGTCTTTTAATTTCATATGATAAACAATCTGATTCATTATCCCAGATCAAACCTAGGATCTTTTGTAATCTTATTTAATTTGTAATCTTTTGCCCTGTAAAATGAATGGTTGTGCACTTAGCTAATAGCTTGTACATTTTAAACATATTGCCACCGCCGGGATGATAACAGGACTTGAAGTACTTTCTACATTTAAATATTTTCATGTGGTAACCCCGTAGCTACGTTCAAAGTGAGTGTTAACCATTACCGGGGAGGCGGGGCTAGGCCACCGGTCCCCAGGGGGAAGGAAGGCAGAGCTCTCTTGGTTCCCAGCTTTCGACCGAACCGGTCGTTGTTTTGCTTCTCAGCTTGGAATTCGAGATTTGATTTGCAAAACAGTTTTGAAAGTGTTTGCCACCAAACAAATTAAGTACTAGTATATTTCGAGTCAGTATATGCCGCCATCGCCAGCCGGGTCCTACTGCTGCCACCCTGGAAGTTTACAATATTATCGTCTTATGGTATCGTTCCAATTTTATTCTATTGATTTCTGTCTTTGCTTTCTTCATTCTCTCTTCATTTTTAATATTTTCAAACGTCCACAAAGAGATTGAAGCTTTTCCTACGCGTAGATTCAAGTGCTGTAATATTTAATAATAATATTCCGGTCTACTTGAAGGCATTTTTGCAGCACCATCCCTAGAATGTTTTATTTCGATTAAATCCCTTGTTCTATCAACCTACAGGAAGCGGATGTTCCTTCTCTATTCAAACGAACTGAAGACACGAAACCTGAGCTAGCCTGGTAGTCGTAAATACTGTATATTTATGAGACACGGTTCGACCTCCTGGAACCGCGTTATCTAACACCTATTTGCCATTATATTTAGCTACCTGACATAAGACATTTTTCATGGTTGTTTTATTGAAAAATCTGCAGTTTTGATAACAATTTATCCAGGCATATATCGTATGTATATATATATTTTCTAGTTGAATTTTCTGGTATTGAATTGGAACAAAACGCATAACTTCCGTGTTCTCACAATTTCCTCATATTTCTTCCAATTGCTCCCGAGAAAGCAATAAGTCCTCTGGGCGGTCCATCTAAAGAAGACAGCTGATGACACTACGGCAGTTTAATGACGTGTCGCTGGCAGATAAGTCAATGTAACGGCCTACCAAGTCTCATTTCCATTCTTGAAATGATTTTATCACTCATACCTTTTCCTTTCCCAGAACTTCCTCTCCTTCTTTTTCTTAAAAAAATTCATCACACAGCATTTTTAAAGTTTACATAGGCAATTATCTTCCCCAAGGCCTTCTGTGAGGTTTTAGCGAATAAAAATTTTACTAATAAAACATTATGAATTCAAAGCAAATTTAAAATATCATTTAGAAAAATACCTACTCCCAAAGATAACTTAGGTAAATTTTTAAAATCGCAATTTGATATCCAGGTAGATACTCTCAGAATTCCAGAAAACTTATTTTTTTATAAATGTTTCCCACAGGCGTGGGTTCATATTACCATCTCAAACTCGCCCACCTGGCCCTTCCTGCGAATGTATTTAAATCGTCGTTAGGACAATCTCGCTCAAACAGGTTTCAATAAACTTATCACTCACAACATCGAACAGAAACCATCATTTCGAGAGGTTAAACATTTATAGTTACATTTATAAAAACCAACAAAAATATATTCAAAATGAAACATTGTCATTAACCCTTTGAGCTGTTGCTCCCAAACTTTAGGTAGGTCATTTATATGAAATGTATTTAGTTTATTTATTTTCCTTCCCGCAACCAACTAATATGTTTAATCGCTAGCTTATTTGCTTCCACCGAACACCAAAATAAGTCACTAATATTCCTGTCTTCGAATATTCCATCTGCCAGTAGACGCCATTTTCATTTTTTTCTATAAATTGAGCATGTGTGTATGTTAAAATTGCTTTTTTTATGTCTGCGACCATAGATATTTCCAGTAGACCATAGAAAACATACATAAATAGTAATCATTATTTCCACATATAGTTACAAGGTAGGTAAATCTGCTAACAAAAAAATTTAACTGCAACGAATTTATACGTAGATTTAAAAAAAACACTTGATATAGGTATAAAAGGTGAAATGTGGGTGGATCTATCGGCTTTGAACCACAGTAAGCAAATTATATTCGGAGGTAAGATTTTTGGAAATCAGCGAAATCAACACAGACGTCCGGAAATTAATGTGTATCGCTCAAAGCGGGTTGTTTATCGCTCGAGTGATTAATATTGATGCATTAATTCAAAACGTGTATAAGAACAAAAATCTGAAATTGGAAATATCCGGTACCTGTGTCTACTACACAACCATTAAACTGTATTGTTATCTATCAGATCATGTTTATCCACTATGAAATATGGTGTTCATAATAACGGTAAAGGAATTATCACTAAAAAGTTATTTTACGATTGTTTTGCTAACTTGGACATTTACAGGCTATTCACTCGGACCATAACCCTTACGAACTCTATCTACTTTAGCACATACAACAAGCCAGTTTAGTGTCTGTAAACAAAAACATTAACATCTGTATCAGAAATACATGGAAACGTTACGAGTGAAGAAACGCTAACTTCTGATTGGTCCACGGAACGGAAAACACAAAGAGAACTTTTACTGCCAAATTGTTTCCGCTGAATGTTGAAATAATGAGGCCCTGAATAAACCTAACCATTTACAGATACCTCGCTACACTCTTTTGTGTGGAGGCTCCCGGTGCGCATCAAGAAGGAAGTTAGTTTAAATCGGCAGTTATTTCAGGCTCCAAAGTGTATTATGTTACTTCATCCTGCTTATGGACCCCGACTAATAACAGCAAACAATATAGTGCGCTCGTGGCACCTTAAACAACCGCATTTCACAATACTCATATTCTCAACCAATTTAGCTCAAGAAAGCTCGGTAAAGTTGGAGATCTTATTTAAACAGTTCCCTGAAACATTTAAAGAGCGATCATTTATGACGCTAATAAAAAACAATAATGCAATCCGTGGTTGAGTGATCACGATCCTTGGCCTTGAATCCGATGGTCACGGGTTCAAATCCCGGCATGCGTGGGTAAATTTTTATTATAACTTAAATAACAATTGTAGACACACATGAACAAACAAACATGACATGCACAAATCAGGTAAGTAAGAAATGCATAAAATAAAAATAAAAAGTGTCAACATAAACATCTAAGTAGTCTAAGTACTCAAAATGACAAACTTTGCTCGATTTTATGTACTTGAACGCAAGAAGTCTAAAGTGTAAACTTGAAGACTTGAAGATCGAATGCTTACCAAAATCTACGAATTCCAATTTGAATATCATTTTGATGACTGAGCCCTGGCTTTAAGCTTAAAGAAGGGGAAGTAAGGTACGTGAATCCAGAAGGCTACAGACATGAAGCATTCTGCCGCCCTCAAGGAGCCGGTGGTGGAGTCTCCATATTCATCAGAGATACCATGGACTGTAATGTGATCAACAACATGCACGACTCCGAGAACAACTTCATGAGGATACAAATAAATAAACTTAACTTAAACATAGGCGTAGTGTATAAAAATCCCAGTGCTAACTATCAAGACTAAACGGATAAGCTTAGACACGCATCACAGAAAATACTAAAACAATCATAGATCACGTACTCTCCGATAACACACTATTATACTCATTAGTTATATGCGATAACACAATATCCGATCACAAAATACTACTCGATGTCCTTAACACATATATTAATACGTCTTCGTATGAATACAAACATATTACTTATGAAAATTAAAATACGATATCCTGCAAAATCCCTTTTATATCAACGTCAATGACGATTCGATATCGAATTTCAACAACTTTGTAAACTACCCCAAAAACAAAATAAACTCTAAATGCGTTATATCTTATTCTAGAATCAAAAAATACATTATTCTATCCCTACATAATTGAGAACAATCTTTTAAATAGGTCAAACGTAATAAGATATCTTTGAGTTCTATTAGACAGTAAGCTTCTCTTTCAATCTCATGTCGAGCATATCACGTCGAAGGCTTTGAAAATACTAGGATTTATACTTCGAGTTAGTTTTCAAAAATCTAAAATCGTATATGATTCTCTAGATATCCTACGTCAGAGGCCACCTAGAGTATGCTTCAACAGTGTGGAACCCTCATTGTTCTACATATAAATTAAACATAGAAAAAAGTTTTTGAAATCTGTTTCTTATCACATGCATAATACTATGCATCCGTGAACCTTAAAACTATTGATCTACGCCGAAATATTAGAGACCTAGTAATGATTTATAAGATTATACACAATTTTATTGAATGGCCGTACCCATTACAAAATATTAATTTCAGATATCCGTTAAGAGTTACTTCAGTTACCTTGAAAACGTACTTATAAGATGAAGCTGTAGCACGTTTAATAGATTATGCCTCGACATTAGTTTAACACAAACCTCACTAAATTCATAACTTTCTTAAAAAATAACATTCGATTCATTATGTCGGAAACTTATTATTTTATAAAAAAAATTCTTCACAATTCCTTATTCTTTTCTTGTCCTGCCTTCAGTTTGAATTGAACAATTATGTTAGAATAGCAGTTTTCGTTGAATATCATCACGTTATCTTATTGTCATTATTGATACCCACTCCATGTTTAAAGTAAACCTAGAAACTATTTCAAATAAACACCAAATAAAATAATAAAAAAAAAAAACAAAAAATAAATGTCACCCGGGTTGGATAACCAAAGACCTCTTAAAGCTAATAAAAAAATTACACCTCAAACTAAAAAAAAACCAATGAACTTATCATTGAAAAATAAATTCTTAAATGTGCCAAATGATAATACTACAAAATATTACTGCGAAATAACATTATTTTAAAAATTGCGAAAATGATTCGAAGAAAATGTGGAGCGTAATCAATATATAACCAACAAATCGAAAGCTTCGATTAAATGTTATAATAAGTTAATAATCAATAGGGGGTCAAGTCTATGTACGGCAATATATTGGGACACCTGTCATTAATATTAATGGCAAAAATAAACACCTTTTGTCACCCTCATCCATTAACCCGTAAACAATGCTCGCTGAGCAACATAACTTTCTTTTATGTATTTTTATATTATTATTTAAAACTCTTCATTATATACAGCAGTAATTTATTATTGTATGTCTCTAGCCCAAAGATACTATTTTTGACCATAAGTCTTGTTATCACCACTGTCTTAAATTTTAAGTTGAATCTATCATATGAATATGTGGAGCCTTTAATTGTTATTTTAAACGATGTGTCAAAATCATTGCTTTTTTTTATGCCACTTTCTGTGTTTTGTTATAAACTTTATAAATGGTAGTAATAGCCGATCAACTAGACAATCTGTCTCCAATTCCATGTACAGAAACAAACAGTTCTCTAGAAGTTCAACAAATATTAACTCTATTGGCCCTAAAAATTTTCTCAATGAATATCAGAAGCATAAACCACAATTTTAACGAATTATTGATAGTTCTCACAGACCTGAACTTCGACTTTGACATAATCATTTTGAGTGAATGCTGGATCAATGAAAATTACCTTCCCAAAAACATAACAAACTACACCCACTACAATACACAGAATAACAAAACCCAAAACGATGGAGTTATCATATACATAAAAAATCACATATCTCACACAGTAAACGAAATCATAATCAGTCAATCTAACTGTCTCAAAATTGTAATAGATAAACACGTAACCATATTTTCTATATATCGATCACCAGGCACGTCTAACATAGCCCCTTTCCTAAATTCACTAAACCAATTTCTATCTTGTGTAAGTGATCGTGATAATCTCCTGATTATTGGTGACCTGAATATAAATAAAATTAATTCTATGCATCCTCAAGCCGATGATTATATAAATATGCTAGCTCTTCATGGCCTCGTCCCAGCCATAACAGCACCTACAAGAGTATCTGGCTCGTCTGTAAGTTGTATTGATCATGTTTTTTCAAAATGTTAATTAAAAACTATATCTCTTGTATACCAATGCACCATCACAGACCACTACGCTACCATAACTTCTCTTTCTTACGAAGTAGATAAACCACAACCGCAATAATTCCAAAAAATAAAATATCCTATACCAAACTTTTTGAGATGGTCTCACAAGAAAATTGGTCAAATCTTTACAGACAAAATGATCATAATCTCTTGTTGAAACAGTACATAACCACCTAACCAACGCTACATCCAGCACACCACACAAAACAAAACATTTTGACACTAAACTCAAACCTTGGATAACTGTAGGTATCCTTCATTCTATACGTAAGCGTGGTAAACTCCACGCACTCTGTAAAAAAATCCCAACGATCATGAATCCTACATATTTTACAAGAAATACAGAAATGTCTGCAAAAAAATTACCTCTAAGGCCAGAGAAGATAACTATAAAAAACAAATCAAAACCGCCGAAAATGACAAAAAAAAATATGGAGTATTATTAAGGACATATCCCACACTAGACAAACGACTACACCCATCAATAAGATTAAAATTGAAGGCCGATCATTAACAAATACACGTAATGACTCAATAAAAATCGCAGACCATTTCAATGAATTTTTCACCTCAGTCGGATCTAACCTTTCCAATAATATTCTAACTAGAAATAATGTTTCGGAACATGACCTTGCAAACAAAATAACCCTGGCTCATCTCAGTTATACTCCATTTATGTTCACACCTACCACAGAATTGGAAATTACAGAAATCATCTCAACATTAAAAAATAGTCACTCAACAGGAATAGATAAAATCTCTACTAAACTCACTAAACATTTAAAAACCCTTATTGCCAGCCCTCTCAAACATGTTATTAACTTAAGCCTCCAATCCGGTTTATTCCCAAAATCACTTAAACATGCCTCTATCATCCCTATTTTCTAATCAGGTGACAGATCTTCCCTAAATAGTTACAGGCCTATATCGCTATTGAGCACAATATCCAAAATCATTGAAAAAGTAGTAAAAATAAGACTCCTCAAATTCCTCGAGGACAATAAAATCCTTTCCAAAAACCAATACGGTTTTCGCAAAGACTGTAGTACTGCTGATGTAATTGCAACCTTTACCAAAATGATATCAGATAACCTCGATAAAGGCAATAAACCTCTTGCTGTCTTTCTAGATTTGTCTAAAGCCTTCGACACTATTTCCAACCACATTCTTCTAAAAAAACTGAAACAGATTGGGATAGAAGGTACTGCCCTGAAATGGTTTAAAAAACTACCTCACGCAGAGATCACAAACAACCGTCATCCACTCCGATCAAGAATACAGGAGTAAATGTTTACCCATCTCCTACGGCGTACCCCAAGGAAGTGTTCTAGGCCCGCTCTTATTTCTCATGTATATATGAACTCCTTGTTGAATTTGGATATTGAAGTTAATATAATATCTTTCGCTGATGACACGGTTATCATTTTTACAAGTAAAATGTGGAGAACAACAATTGAGAAGGCGAATTCTGGACTGAACAAAATTAAAAAATGGCTGGACTCCAACCTCCTCACCCTAAATATTAAAAAAACACAATATATACATTTTTCAATCCGAAAACTAACTCTCTCAGAAAACCTTCCTAAACTAATTATTCACACTTGCCCACAAAATCTAGACACTCCCCCACTATCTCTCACTACAAGCTGTTCAAGCCCAATTATTAAACCGTCTACTGAAATAAAATACCTAGGTGTCATTATTATTATTATTTTTTTATTTTTTTTATTTATTCAGTGAGTTTTATGAATTACAATTTTTGTGTACTTAATAACTCCCACACTAGGCTAATGCCCGTGTTGTGGTAGTCATAATGCTATAAATTACAATAAAACCATATGTTGTAGTAAGAAAAAATAAAACATAATATGGAAGGAAAAAAAAAGAAAATAAACATATTTAAGGAAAATATAAAACAAAATATATGTTTTTCATACATGCAAACATACATACATACACATATATATATGCTCAGATATATATACATATACATACATACATAGACATACATAGATGCATACATAAATACATTCATACACATCTATATATGAACACACACAAATGTAATGTGTATTCACATATAAACATAAGTACACAGATACATGGTTAATTTTATTATAATGGTTTAAAAGTTAGGAACTCATGTATTCTTTAAAAAAGGCTCGTTCCCTTTCAAATATCCAGTTTTGGACACGTATAATAAAAAGGGATATAGTATTAGTTGATTTTATGTCCCTGTCCAACGCGTTGTATATTTTAGGGGCGATAGACCAGAATTGTCGTTGAGCGAATGTGGTTCTAGTTTTTGGCACCACGCATCCCAGATTTGATGAAAAGCGGGTGTTTACTTGGTGTTGAGGAGCCACTATCAAGTCATTTTTTCGTATGTAGCATAAGCTTGTCTTAATGAATAGCTGGCGAATATCTAAGACCTTAATTTTAGTAAATAGTATTTTGGAGGGATAGGTAGGATGACATTTAAATATAATTCTGAGAATTAGTTTTTGTACTGTAATTATTGGATTAATGACGGATTCTGCACAGCCACCCCATCCCAGAATACCATATGTTGCTATCGATTGAAAAAGGGCAAAATATACGCATTTTAGAGTCATTAGGTCTAAGATGGATCTAAGAGAGCAGAATATGTGGGAGAGTTTACGAAGTCTTTTTGTTGTTTCTTTTATATGGGTTTCCCAGCGTAGTTGGTCATCGATTATTATTCCCAAGTATTTAACTTCCTTTGAAGATTTAAGAGTTGAACACGTGCATTGAATGTTAGGTGAGGTTTCAGGAGTCTGTATGTTGAGTGAACACGAGTGGATGGTAGGTTTGGGGCAGTTATTGGGAAAGCTATGTTTGGGTATGGAAAACGTCATGTATTGTGTCTTGTCGATATTAAGTGTGAGGAGGTTTGTGTCTAGCCAATGTTTAACTTTTGTTAGGCCAATATTAGTTTTGTTTGTAACTGATTCCCATGTTTCATCATCAAATATTAGGACTGTATCATCGGCAAATGAAATTATCTTGCCTCCAATATTCATAGTGCATAGTGTGTT
This sequence comes from Hesperophylax magnus, assembly GCA_026573805.1. NCBI lineage: Eukaryota > Metazoa > Arthropoda > Insecta > Trichoptera > Limnephilidae > Hesperophylax > Hesperophylax magnus. The sequence continues at coordinate 483,841 of JAIUSX010000156.1, forward strand.
GATATATATGAGAAATAGAATTGGCCCTAGTACACTACCTTGAGGGACCCCATAGGACATGGATAATTTTTTGCTCATATATATTTTGTCAGAGTGGATAAGGGTTTGTTGTGTACGATTTGCTAAGTAGTTTTTAAACCATGTGTAGGCTATCCCTGTAATGCCGATCTGTTGAAGTTTTTTAAGTAGTAAGGGATGGGAAACCGTATCAAATGCTTTTGCGAGGTCAAGGAAAACAGCAAGTGGTTTGCGACCTTTGTCAAGATTTTGGGATACAATTTTTGTGAGAGCAGCTATTGCATCAGAGGTATTCCTCCCTTTGCGGAAGCCATATTGGTTATCCGATATTATTTTATTATTTTCAAGGAACTTACAGAGTCTATGTTTCACCGCCTTTTCTATAATTTTAGAAATTGTGCTGAGTAATGATATCGGTCGATAATTATTAACAGATAATTTATCACCTGTTTTGAAGATAGGGATTATTGTGGCCTGTTTTAAAGAGTTAGGGAATATTCCAGTTTTAAAGCTTAAGTTCATAATGTGTTTAAGAGGTGGGGCTATAAATTTTTGAATGTGTTTAATAATTTTTGTTGAAATTTGATCTTTCCCTGCAGAGTTACTGTTTTTAAGAGATGAGATAAGTTCTATTATTTCTAGTTCAGTGGTGGGAGTGAAGTGAAAAGGGTTATAGCTGAGATTATTGACATGTATATTTTTTGCAAGATCTTTCTCCGAGACGGTGTTTTGGTCTAGAATATTTTTTGCTAATTTATGTCCGATATTGGAGAAAAATTGATTGAAATGGTCGGATATTTTTTCAGGTTCGGAATTGACATGAGTTGTTTGGTCTTCTATGTTAATTTTAACAATGGGTGAGTCGATTTTATGAATATTGGCTATATCTTTTATGATATTCCAATTTTTTTTTTGTCATCAGTAGCTTCACTGATTTGTTTTTTGTAGTAATCTCTTTTAACATTGTTAATAATTTTTTTGCAGTTGTTTCTATAATGTTTATAAAATATGAGTGAATCATAATCATTGGGATTTTTTCTACAGAAGTTATGAATCTTGTCACGCTTTCTGATACAGTGAAGAATACCTGTAGTGATCCATGGTTTGAGTTTTGTGTCGGATTGGTTTTTTTTAGTTTTTGTGTATGATGTTGCATCGGCCAAGTGGTTTTGTAAAGTATTTGTAAATATTTCGCATGCAGAAGTGGTATCGGTACAAGAATAGACAAGTTCCCAGTTTTCTTTAGAGACAGTATTTAGGAGAATGTCATAGGAAATTTTTTTTTGAGGGAGAGTATTTTGTGGTAGTTTATGAATATTTTGGTTGATGGAAGTGATGGTTGCATAGTGATCTGTGACAGTTGATTGATATACAATGGATTTGTTGCCTAGTTTACTCTTAACAAAGACGTGATCTATACAACTACTAATGTTTGAATCTGATTCTCTAGTTGGGGCTGTGACGGCTGGCAAATATCCTAATAAAGTTAGTGTATTTAGGTATTCATTCGCTTGTGGATGCATTCTGTTGATTATATTAATGTTGAGATCACCAATAAGATATGTGTTTTGGCGGTGTTCTATATTTGTTAAAATTTCATGCAGAGATTGTATGAATGGGGTTATATTATGTGTGCTTGGGGATCTGTATACAGTAATGATTGTTATATGATTATCAAGTTGAATTTTAAGACAGTTTGCGTTCTTAATTGTGACCTCTTTAACTGAATGTATGATGTGGTTTTTAATGTAAACAATAACGCCATCATTTTGAGTTTGGTTTTGTAGTGTATTATAGTGATTGTAGTTTTTTATCGTTTTTGGGACGAAATTTTCTTTAATCCAGCATTCGCTCAAAACAATTACATCGAAATCTGAGGCAAGGTGAGTGAGAAGAATTAAGAGTTCATCAAAATTTTGGTTTATACTTCTTATATTCATAGAGAATATCGTAAGGGTAGAGTTCACTAGTAATAATTGACGTACTACTTCAGTGTCATTAGTAGTTGTACATGGAATCGGTGTTATGTTATCTAGTAAGTCTGTTATGTCTTCCATTATTTGTTTTTTTTGTTTTGCATTAAATTTAACTTTCTTGATTTTGACAGTAACTAAACATGTGTGATAATTCAAGGCATAGGGGATACTATAATTATAGAACATAGTAAGAGATTTACAATTGGTTATGTTACGACAGTAAATGTTGTTTAACAAAGCAATAAATATAATACAAAATACAAGGTAATTGATTTTGACATCAGTAAAATATTTGTGATGCTTGAGTGCAAAAGGTATAATAAAATAGTACAATACAATAATTGATTTAAAGTTGGACATGTTAAAACTGTAATTATTGTTTAGAAAGGCAATGAAAAGAATGAAAACTTTTGAGTTAGTTCGCCAGTTATTAAAAGCAATAACAAAATAAGCAATGTATATAATTGTATAAAGCATAGTAAGTTGTAATGGTTTTGGTGCAATTACAATAACACATTTTTTACATGTTAAGACAACTAGATTACTGGAAAGAGGTGATTGTATTAAGTTATTTGATGGATTAAAAACAATGATGGGGTACATGCTTTTGTTAAATGTCTTTGGGCTAGAAAAATCCAATAATATGTTTTTTGTAACACAGAGTATCAAGTAATATATAGATGAATATATAATAGTATACAGGAGAATCAAGTAAAATAAAAGTATACCAAAGGATGAAAATTGATTATAAGTTATTTGGTGAGGGAGATAAAAGGTTTTTGGTTTTTTCATTGATAAGTATGACGGGCGTCCCAACGTCTTTGCGTACTTATACTTGTCCCCCTCTGGTCCAGGCAAACTTAAAAATATTGTCTCGTGTAGCCTTACGTGCAAGAAACCAATGATGTTTAGCTCGAAATGTCAAGTGTTCATTGATATAAATCTGGGAGCTCTTTCCTGCCATTCCTATGATATTTGTGTTTAGTTTATCCTCCCGATTTGCAGATCGCTTGTTAAATGTTTTTATGTTATTTAAGAAGATGTCACGGTCATCGTTTGTTTTGAATCTGAGTTATAAGTAAGTTATACTAGACTCCGTAAGTTATACTATATTTTTTATTCTCTTCGATCAATCCTTGATATAAAAACACTCAAAAGTGTTTATTTTGCTTTATTCCAATCTATAGCTACGTACGGCATTATAGGATGAAGAGGTTGTGCTGCATCCATTCTCTACCCTCTAGTGACTGTTCAAAAACTCTTGTTAAGGATCATCTTCAAATGTTCCCGTTCTTACCCATCAGAGCCACTCTTCAAGAAACTAGCAGTCCTGGAAATTCGCCAACTATATATTAAGATAATTCTCATCCATATCTGGAAAAATGGTTTGATAAATTCTACTCAAAAAAATATACATACACGCTACTCAACGCATGAAAAATGCACAATCCCCATAACAAAAACCACTTTCTCACAAAGACAATATACATACATCGCACCAAAAATATACAATGCACTAAATAACGACGTCAAAAGATCCAGTACACGTACTCACTTTGCAACCGGTGTCCAAAAATGGATATCCGGAAAGGGTCGAAATTTCTTTAAAGAACGTAGGTTATACCACCAATAAAGGTTTCTGTTTATAAATAACTATATATAATTACTTTAATATTAATAGCCGAAAGTTTAAAAACTTTTTACATAAATAACTTAAAACTGTTTGGCACCACTGTACGGTATACAAGTTCCATGTACCTACTGTGCCACCTTAGCTACCAGCTGACTAAACCACCATAACAATAATAATTGACTACAGTGTTCAGTGTAATTAGCCGGACTTTAAACATGAATTCTAACTTTGATTTGTTTGTACAAAATTGCTGCAAAATAATTTACCTACCAATTTAATAAAGCACATATAGATTTCCATAGTAAAAATAATCCTTTCTCATTTGCCTACTCTATATACTATGTTTGATTTTCTATATTTTATAAATATATACTTTTTATATTCTTTTTTATGTATCTATTTTACTTTAGGGAAATCAACAGTTTACAATGTGGTTCATTAAGGCGAAATAAGATTCCAAAAAAATATCAGTTATGGGCGTGAACGCGTTTTAAGTGGGCGAAGCAAATAAGTTTCACATGCGCTCCGCTTCGAACCAAATATTATAATATTTCGGGGTGGAGAGAAATGAAGTAAGTTGGAACGGGGAACACGCCACTCCACGAACAGTTCGAAGTCAGAGCAGCGATGAAATCCACTAGATGGTACCCATGAGTAAGGTTTGAACATGAAATGCTTAATAATGGGCGTCTTTCAAACTATTTGAATAGTAATATTAAGTTGAATGTGCATGTTTTAGGTAAATTTCGATAGAAACGTTACCTATTGCAGAAGGAGCTCATGATTTTATGATTCTTATCAGATTTCTGTCAAACTTATTTGATGAATTAGTCGATACCATCAACCATACTGCTAGACGGTAGGCAATAACTTATGACTCGTAACTGACGTGTTCTTCATTGACAGATGTCAAAGCAATACGGTATTCAATCACGAATCATTTTCATAATTTCTGATCATAATTATATCTGAACATATTGACAAGATAAATAAAATATCAGTCATTTTCAATATTTATTATTATCGTTTACAAAAAGTTACATAAAAAAATAATAATGTAATGTAAAAAGCGTAAGATGCAACTTTTTTGTATAAAGGCCACCATTTATTATAATATAAGTTAGAAATAGTAAAAATAATTTTATATAAAAAACGAAAATAATTATTCAATAAACTAGCATTTCGTCGAAATCTAAACGACACTTTCCAAATTGACGTTCTTTACATACAACATCTAAGATATGTGGAGGATCACGAACATTCATAGACCTTGTGACTCTTGGATCGATAAGCTCGACAAGAATGCAATCCATTTAAAAATTAGTTAATTTAATAAGCATTTTTTCTTCCCAGAACTTGTCATCTCGAAGTATACGCTCAACTATCCCTAAGTTAGATAATTACAATCATAAAGAGAGTCGTGCTGCAAAATTCTATTTAATACATTTATAGAAAAAATATGTCTTCTATTCTCCTTCCTTCCAGAATAACGGGTTTCTTCTTTTCCTGTGTAAACAAAACTTAATTCACTTTTCAATCAAATTTTGGCATTATACACACGAGCGTATAAGTACGTATAGACGGGTATACCCACGTGTATAAATTACCTGCTGTAATATAGATAGAGGTGGTATATCGCTGAGTCTAGAAGCAAGCATTAATTACACTTTTTTTCTGTGTTCTTTATTCTGACTTTGATTTTTTTCACCCTGCTTACTAGCGGATACCTGTTCTTATTTTCTTTGTAGCCATATGCCTTTGCCTTTGTTGTTATATGATATTGGTCAGTTTTTGTATTGATTTGTTGATGATAAACGTACCTACATGTTATCTGGGTTATAAATTTGAGAATGTTGTCGATATATTTGGGGATTCCGTATTATAGGCCAGTACACTTAGCGCCAAAAAGGGGGTAGCGATTGTAATTATTCCGGTAGTGCCAATTTTTTTAAATGTTTTATAAACTGATCCAATGATGTATAATCTGAATTTCCGACCATGGCGCACCTGTGCTCGCACCGCGATTTAAAAAAAAACCGGCTGAAATCGCGCCAAAATCTGGTTTTTCCAAAATATCTGATTCCCAATGCAATTTTTGGCCAAATTAGCTAAATAATTAAAGTAAAACATAAAATTACCTACAACTTTTGTGAAAACAATTTTCTCAATCTCTAATAGGTACCGAGGTAGAAAGTCGTAAAGGTGCGTATATTTTTGAAAAAAACAAGTTTTTTGAGCGACTAGGTTTGGTTTTTTGTAAATATCTCGTTTCCAGTACAATTTTGTGAAAAAATTATTGATACTAATTTTGTAGAAAATAAAAATTTATAAAATAAATACCTACATAATTTATTTGTTTTAACTCTAATACGTATCCAAGCTCTAATCCACCAAAACCAGGCCAAAAATTGAAACAGAGGTAAAGTGTTTTAATTTTAATTCCTAAATTTTATTTTCTTCAACAATCGTCATGCCTGTGACAAACCTAGCTATAAATATAGTAGATGGCCTATTTCAGCATATCGGTCGCCATACATTCCCAATGGGAAGACCACTAAAATAGGCCAAGCCACTACATTTATACTCGCAGCTAGGTCTGACATGCCCATCAACGTAATCACAACATAAATTTAAGATTATTAATATAATTAAGATTATAAGGTACATAAAAAAGAGAAAAAATTGTAAAAGACGGGCCGGGTGACAGACAACCTTATAGGCCAGAACTTTGGCGACGTCTGAATCAATACGGAGAAACTCCTTGCCGATGTGCACACAAATATACAACGCACAATCCAGAGTTTTGAAGTAACTGGCGGTCGACTTTTATTTATCTGGCCAGAAATTGAATTTTTGCGAGTGTTTTTATTTTAATTAATTCTTATGAATGCATTGATAAAATCTCTAATCTTTTTTGAGGGATTCGTTGGGAAGTTACTAATTCATCGTCTAGAAAAATAAAATCTGGTACTTGCCGCTTATCTTACAACATTTTACATTTAATAAAATGTACTTATCGTTTTACATAATATATTTAATGGTAAGGTCCTGTTTTTATTAATCTTAAATATAAATAACTTGCATCCCTTCGAATCCCTCTAGAATCATTTAAGATTTTAGTAATAAGCTCATCAGAAATAATTAAAATGTGAGCGTCGGGGCAAATCTTCGTTATCAGGGTATTGTGTCACCTTAATACATAATATGTAATTTACCTAACTGAGAAACCAATTACAGATTTCCTCAATATACTATTGTATTATGTATCTAAAAATAGCACTTTACTTACAACAACTAAAAAATATTATGCTATTATATGCATTATGCTATTATATTATATAAATATTATGCTATTATATTTTTATATTCTACTGTATTCTTCCATAATTCCTTATATTACTATAGTCATTTATATTATTTTATGTTCTTAAATATTCTTTAATAATATGTTATTTTATTTTATATTATTTCATATTCCCTCACATTATTTATGTTGTATAGAAAATCGACCACCATAACACGGGCATGTGCTTAGCATGGTGGTCGAAAAATTCCTCAATGCATGTAACTAATAATTTCATAGAATAAAGAAACTTTAAAAAAAAAATGAAATAATCTCAAATAAAGATATATATGCAAACATTCCAACTTCTACTTTTGCCACACTGGGTCCTCCCAAGCTGATAAAATAAAATTTAAAAAAACGTCCAAATACAATCCAGCTAACAAAACAACATTAGAGCACAATAGCATTGAGTCAGTTTATCTTGAACCCACCACAGGGCTCGAAATAAAAACAATCTCTTAAACCAAACGCTAGTAGAAATAAATAAAATCTAAAACAATACTTAGTCTCTCCAATCAACCAATATTGGCTTCTCCAATATCAAAATTAACAACCATTGTATTTTTAATTACACAGTGATTTTTTCCAGAATGCTTTAAAATTGCGAAGATATTACCAATTTACAAATCTGGATCTAAAACGGATACCAAAAATTCCTGGACCATCGCCATTTCACCAATTTTATCGAAAAATTTTGTTGAAAACAACTTTATATTAAAAAAAACACTGCTATATGTTTAAAAAAAGTTTGACAAAAAAACGAATACACTTTCTGCAACAAATGACCTTATAAATAAACTAAAAACAGAACAGACAATGGAAATTAGCAATCCCCGTTGACTTCCAAAAAGCATTCGATACCGTGATTCATGAGATACCTACTACTAAAAATATAGAAAAAATGGGTGTTACTTGTCTTGTTCTTCAACTTATCAAATCGTATCTAAACAACATAATGCAATATGTCAGCTAAGATAACAAAAACAGTCAACCCATTAACCTAAACTACGAAGTTCTTCAAGGATCCATACATATAGTAATACACGGTTTTTTGTTTTTTTTCGGGGGGCGTTTAGGCGAAAAGCGACCGCTCTCCCCTTCAAGTCGATACGACTCGAGGTTCGTTTTCGCGTGCGAGGAAAAAAGTCCCATTCAATTGTTTTTTCGTCGAATTCCCGGCGAGCGAAAAGCGACCGCCGCTTCCACAGAGTCGCTTCGACTGGAGGTTCATTCTCGCGGGACGCGTTTTGGGCGAAATTCAGTACGAGTTTGTATGGAAATTTTTCCCCGACCAACTCGAACGGATTCGTTCGGGAATCGATGTCGACAAAAATTTGAGGAACCTCTGGCGGCGGAAACTGGAAGCGCTCGCGGCGCTCCATACTAAAGTACCGCAGTACACTTTTCGGCCGCCGGGATGGCCCCACTGGCAAAAATTTGAATTTGTCGCCGTTCAATTGGCGCAGCTTCAAATTAACGTTTCCCCGCGAGTGTTGCCACACGCGAGGTTTCGAAACGGCCAAATTTCGATGCATTTTCTCAATGTTTCGTTTTCATCGATCACCATCGATCTGTAAAACTTTTTTTCCTTCACCGTTTATATTTTTATTCATTTTCGAACGTACCCCGAACGCGAAATGATCAAAAAAAATTTAGTGCGCCTCTTTTGCTCGAAAATGTTTCGTTTTTCGCAATACTCTAACGTAAATTAAAAAAACGATTGAATTTGATCGAGCGTCGGGTCTGATTTAATCAGGTATCGTTGTTTTTTTTTTTAATTTCACAAAAAGTTTTACAAAATTTCCTAATTTTTAGGGAAAGAGGTTTAATTTAAGTGGAAATATTTTTCTTTGCATAATGGTATCATTGGAAAAAAAAAATAGTCACGTGGTCACTCAAAACCACGTGGTTCGCTTTGTTTATCAAAATCTACATGGTCAACCTGATGATTGAATTCCGTCGAAAAAGGGGAATTTGTGTTTAAAATTTTCGAAAAAAATCATCGTCCGAAGGTTTAGGAACGTTAATCGGCCATCTTACAAATGGCGCTCGGTTCAAAATGTCTCACAATAACCGGCTAAAGTTTTAACATTGGCGATTTGAACCGAAAAATGTCATTTTAAAAAAGAAAACAGTCGGGCTTTTGGGCAATCAGAAATCAGACAATCTTAGACTAGCACGGTAGTGATGTTTTATAACATAGTCATGTTAATTCAAAGAAACGATAAAATCTGTCTAGGTACTTTGGCAGTTTATCTTTTTAAAATCGATAATGCTTTTGAACGAAATAAATATTAATGGACATATTGTCCGTAAATTAATAAATAAATAAATAAAAATTGGATAAAAATAATTTGGCATGCGTACCGTCAGATGATACTGATATATTTTACTTTTGTAAAAAATGACCTTATAAAATATTAAACAAAATATTTAACTAATATTAAAACTGGCTACTTAAAATTATATTAATAATAATTTTTTTTTTAAACTAGTTACATGATCTTAAGCTCTCGTAAACCATTGCAAATAGAAGGAAAAAACCTACATATTTCTAAAATTACCCGGGACTACATATCGGTAAACAATTGTCATTTAAGCAGCACACACAAAACTGAAAGATAAAATTATCCCACGTATTTGGTAGAATAGGTCATCTTCCGCCAACACAAGAGCGGATTGTATTTTGGTTTAATACTGTCCCATCTAAATTATCTAATTGAAATATGGGAAAACAGGTACCATACTATTATACCATAACGTATTTAAATGACATAAAAATAAACGTAGTGAAAATCAGACAACTATATGAATATAACATATGCCTATTAATCCAAAAAATCCAAAATAGATTTATTCGCACGAATACAACATTTATGAAAAAATCACAAGTACATGAACACTACACAAGACAAAATAATAAACACACTCTACACAATTTCAGTAAAGACTGACAATGGGAAAAGAAACAGGTCATGCCTGTGTGCACACATACCTTCTCGAATATATAGAAAAAACTGTATGCTCTTGAGTAGTCAGCAAAAAAATGTACTTATGTAAGTTAGTTAGTAAACAAAAATCTTTAGTTTTTTTTCTTTAATGTGTATTTTAAAGTTAAGAAAGTGAAGTATGTTTAACATAAAATCAAATATAGATTTGAATAATTTGTGTGATTTTAAATAACATAAAGTATGTTTGCGGAGTGGAAGATACTTTTAGTATCTCCCTGGTGAAGACCACCATTTAGTTGCTTGAAATTTCTTGAGCAGTGTTTATTGACCGGATCTGAAAAGCCAGGTAATTCAAAACCTTCCTCCAACCCATATCCTTCCTTCTCCACTACCTTCATCCTCACAATAACTACCCAATTTGTGGATTCCAAAGAATCACTGGCTCCAGACGATTGGGAGCAGTTGGGACTCTTATGCGGTAGTCAAATAAAATAAAATTCCACTCCCGGCTATAAGCCTTTTTCGTGAGTATATCTTATTCATAATAGGTAGATGGTTTGGGGGTTTTTGAAATGATTGCCATCGGTCTGGTCAGTACTAGTCTAGTGTGGGTATTGTATGAATTAGGCAGGAAGACCGTATGTTGAGTGACCTCTCTTTAGCGGTCAGGGCGGAGGGTTAATTGGATCCCACCACGAGTTGTCATTACCGAGACTCGATCGCTCGCCACCCTATGTTAACTGAAAACAATAATAACTAGGCACATTTAATTGTCGCCTGTTTTGCTTATTTCTATGTTTCTTCGGGCGGTGAAAGAGTATATTCTTACAATCGACTTTAAATGATAACAAGGATATCAAAAGTCTGAAAAAATAATTAAAAATCAATTTTTGAAAATTTTTCGAGTTACAAGGCATAGGTGTAGTTAAGTCTTGATTTATTTTAGAGGTTATAGACTTATTCGACAGATTTCGGTCGTCTATAGGGTCGTCCCTCAGAAATAGAGAGATTTTGAAAGCATAATAAAGAGGACGTTAGCCTCCAGGCCATCCTAGACACTCATTCCTGATAATAAGAGTTGTTAGTGTAAATAAACGCACGGAGTTTTGTTTTGAAGATGAAGTATTTATTTGAAAGAGCCATTCACAGCAATTATAATAATGAAATAAAAATAAAACGGAGACCTGTCACTTTTTTTATAATAACATCAACAAGTGAGACAAAACATTAAAAAACAAAAAAGACAGAACGGAAGAAAAGAGGAAATTCAAAGGGTTTTGAAATTCAAGCGTTTTCGGGAGAACTTAATATTATATTACGTTGAGTTCTGAGCGAAATATAATTGGTTATTAAGTTCTTCACTTTTATTCACGCCGGCTTCCTTTTTTTAATTTATTCCAATTACCAAACCTCTTACCAATTCCAGTTTGAATGAACCGGTATACAAAAATAAATGTTCTTCAAAATAGTGTGGTACAGATCAATTGAATTTTTTTGTAAAATAATGTCAAACGACAAAGTGATTGATTTGCTAATAAAAGGAAAGGGATTTTTTTTTCAACTTATTGAATGAATTTTTATTTAATTGTTTCGTCTTACCAATGTTGATGATAGCAACATTATATAACATAGATTCCTTACCGTAAAAATATGGAGCATAAAGCAAATAAAATTTCATCAATATTTATTTTCAAAGTTATTAAATCGCTATTGCGATCAATTTATTTAGTTCCAGTTGCTCGTAATAGTTTAATTAAAAGCAAGCGGCAGTTTAGTTAATCCACGCGAAAACAATTTTATGGAATAGCATTTTGCAGTAATCCTCTGAATTATTAGTTTTATATTTGACTGAACTTTCACAACTGAAAGCTCGTTAATTTAGGTGCTTAAAAATTCAATTTTATTAAATATCGTATTGATTTTAAAATACGGCGCTCTATGCCGCAGATAAGTACATTTTCAGGCACGCTCATTCTTCAACTTGAATGAATCAAATCAAGTGACGATGATGTGGGTACGTCTGCATTATTTCTGTGACACAAGTCAATACTTCCCCACTTACTTACAGTGGCAGAAAATATATTTTTTAATACTGCACAATCACGATTTGATTGTTTATTTTGTTCTATGTGACAACCTGACAAGAGCGCCACTGACTGTACAGTGTAAAGAAAGGGAAGTTATGTCAGCACCCGGTTGGGCAGCGTTGTGAGGCGGGCTAAGATAGATACTGTAGGGAAGGACTTATTAATGCGAGTCATGAATAGGCCTGGATTCTATGAAAGAGGAAAAAAGATGCCGGTGACACGTTCCGCATACGAGCCGTCTTTCACAAAAACTTGCCGAAGAAGCGGCCCGTTTTCATGAAGCCAACATCAACAAAAAAATAATTAGACAATACGTAAATAAAGTAAAAGAGAATATCCACATCTGAATAAAATCAATAAAGCGAATGTTTTTAATTTTTACCTACTGCGTAAAACAATTTTGAAATGAATTACGCATGGATAAAATGTACATGATATATGGAAACCGATCTTTTATGATCTCATTATTTGTGTAAGTAGATCCTTATTATTATATCCGAGTGAAGCATGGTTTAAGCGAAACCGGTCGATATCAAAAATAATAAATAAAGTTTGTGGTTATAAACAAAGTTTTTGTTTCATTTAAAAAATATCTATGCATTATTGGTCTGAAGAAGCTTTTGCTTACATTTGTTTGTAAAAAAACTACTTTCTTCTGTATTTAAAAGTACTTGTACCGTAAATAAGCTTCATAAATCCTACAAATTCTCTTATTTTTCACGTATCTGCTGATCATCGCTAGTAATAAATTTTAGATTTTTCAACTATTCAGATAATCCCGCGATTTTTTACTTTCCCATCAGAGCGTCTGACCAGACATCAGAAGGTGCGGGTTCAATTCCCGTCGGCGGCATTTATTTTTACTCGGGAGATATTTTCAATTTGTATTGATATGACAGGCCACTAATTATTGCTTATAATAATTTATTATCCTATGTGCTGACAAATGCTTTAGTGACATTTAAAGATACACTGTGAATTTTTTACAGAACAATACGTGTTTTTAATAATTTTCGGAGCTTACGTTGCGATTTTTTTTTTATCTTGGGAATTTCATATAATTAACGTTTCGACATAACAAATGTTTACATATTATCTCAAATATTACATATATTTTTTGAAAACTTGTTATAAATCGATAGAAAATGGCTTAAGCGGGAATTTCAACCTTATCACGATCTGCTTAAGGAGTGTTATTGAGTGACATGGCGGGGGGAGGAGGATTATGTATGCAATGAGGAATGAATGCGCTCGTACGAATGATCCAATATCCCGCGGCGGGCGGGTGAGGGTTAATGGAAACGTTGCCACTCTATCACTATCCAGTCCATCAATGTTCCGTTCATCAATGTCCCGTGCAACAATGTTAAATGGACAATGAACACTGAATACTAACTGGCTATCCGGGAATTCAGACTTTTTATTGATTTAGAGACATTGCGTGCATGTGCGAATCTCTGAAAATCTAATAGAACTGTTCTGAATATAGTTTATTAAATTATTAAAACACAGATTTAATATCCTTTTCTGATACAAAATTAGATATTTTTATATTCTTTACATTTTGGAAATAAAGAAAACATACGGAAAAGTTTTAAGGATATTTATGTATTAATTAAATAAATATACTGTTTTAAAATTTTCATTCAATAGCACCATTCCTCTTGTTATGCTATTCTTTGCTAGAACATCTGTTTTGCCGTGTAGAATCTTTCACAAGTTATGGTGACGATTACGGTATGAATATGTACCTAAATTCTGTCCTTTCTGTCCCTTAATTTCTATGAAATTAAACCTTGCGTTTGCAAAGTGTACGTAAAATATCAATCGTTGTTGTTTTCATAATTTTTTTAGGAAAAAACAATAATTTAGCAAAGTTGACGGACAGATAAGAATATCATATTATTATATAACTATTGCTTAGTTTTAATATCGTAATTATGTAAATCGCGAACTAGCACCATCGATCTTTTTTGAACCGGTGCACAGTCGGGAAACACATCAAACGAGCGCCCAACTTTTGTATACGGTTGACATTCGTCACAAGGTTTCGACGACTCGCTCTTGAGTTCAAAAAGTCGGCTGTGGACATATTTTTGATGGCTTCTGTTTTTCCTACCTACTAAAAATAGGCTTTTTAGAGACGTTCCGCACAGCATCTCCAAAGGCGACACAGGTCCTGCAGAAAATGATGTGGAGTAAATGCTTAGAAGGATTTCATCTACGTCAATAGCGTTGAAATGTCCAAGTTTTATATGCGGGGATTAAGTTTCCGGTGCATCTGGCAGCAGGCAGCAGGCAAGATCATTATTTAACCTCACTAAAGAAGAATGATTCCGAAAAAGCTCCGTGCGCTCCACTAAATCCTTACTACAGTCCTCTTAAGCTCACTCTGTCATATTTCATAATGCCTTCGATAGTGTTGAACAACTTACATTCATTCTACCAAATGCTGGTGAAAAACCTCGACTATGCTCAATGTTCAGAAATTTTCATGTCTGTTACAAATATCAATTTTTTTAACGCCAGTGGGGCTTTTATGCGTGTATATGTAGTACGACTTCAAAATGATAAATACTTTATGTAGCACTAGAAAGATATAAAAAAAAGACACTGTGATAAATAGGCTTATAAAAAGATAACAGAAGGTTTAAGAATAGGGTTGGAATAAGTGTTTAACATGGTCCACAAGATTTACTAAGTTAGCATTGAACATGTCAATGAACACATAAAAATTGGTTTCTCACTGTGTGAAACCACTGTAGCGGGGAGTGAGCACTGAGCACTGAGCACTGAGCACTGTAGTTGCGCTTATAGAATAGTGCATTGTGTCATGTTGTTCTAGCGGGTGTAAGGGATTCATAGGTTGACTAGTTGCGGAACAGTCGAATCGGTGTTTAGTATTAAATAAATAAAAAGTTTATTCATTAATTAATGTCTAGCTATGGCATGTTTAGTCCGTCAAGTTCTGGGACTACTTAAATGAAATTCATCTCAAAGGGAGTAAAATACGATAAATGTTTTTTTAATGATTGTAATAATAAAAATACTATTTGGCTGGTTTTCGTGAAAAAACACCTCTGGCGCGCTGTGGAAATATATATTTCTTAATTAATATTAATGTCTTACAACTAACATTCATAAAAATAACTAGTGACTTACATCTTACATAACGACTCAAGACATTTTCTTACATTAGTTACACACAGGAGTCCCCGAGAAAAAAAACCCTGAGGTCCTACGTCATCTTTGGGTATGCTGTGTGGACGGTCTTTTATGGAAATGAATGAGAGGAAGTTCTTGGAAAGAAAAAAAAATGTGTGCAGGAATGACGCACCTATGAATATATCCCTCCCACTGCAGTGCAAGGCGATGGGTTCAGAGAGTCCGGCTGGAGAGGTCAAAAAGTCTCCCTCAAGCAGTCTCTCCCGATTCCACCCTGCACGCAGTAGGAGAGCAAACTCTTCCGCCGCCGAGACCTAGACAAACCTCATCCCATAAACCCGAGCACCCCTGCTAAGTCACCAATCTTAAACGTAAACCACTTGGGGTGGTCTATGGCAGGAGTGTTGGTTATCCAATAAATGGTTTCCGGGGCGGCAGTACCCATAGCCGCCTCACAAATTGTAGCTTATAATAAATGTCTAGGATTATGATAAGCTATATGTATCTTTAAAAATACTTATTAATTATAGATTTATTCTTTTGTAGTGTAAGCACACACTTCTTTTTAAAATTATTTATTAAGATTAAAGATATTTTTTTGAACTTTCTTTTTCATGATTAGGACCCAATTAACTTAAGTTAGATCGATGTGCACGGGTGCTTCTGATGGACAGGCACCTCTTATTATAATTTACAAAATGAAACATCTCTTTATTGTCTTCCTGGCGGTGACAACTGTCAAATTAGAATTTTTAAGAAAATATTCGAAAAAGTGATTATAATGATGGTAGAACGGCAGGTATTAATGATTGATTTTTATTTTATTTTTTTATTTATTAAATTTATTTTAGTAATTTGTACATTTATGTTTACAAATGACTAATATAATTTGTTACATATAAATATACTATGTTTTTTCTTGCTTGATGTGGCTTCTACACAACATATTGAACTTTCCAATTGGGGCAGACTTTAGGTTTTCCGGCAGCGCGTTATAGTATTTCATCCCTTTATATAGAATACTATTCTGAGTATTCGCCTTGTCCTTTTTTGGTAGCCTGATTTCATTGCACGTCCTTGTTTTATGTGTGTATACAATTGTATACACATATATAACTTGTCCTTGTTGTATACAATTTTATTTGAAAAATATTTGGTTAGCAGGTTGTATACTATTTTGTGTACAAATATCATCGTGTTCAAGGTCACCGTTTCTGTTTCACCGTTATCCAATTTAGTTCCTTTAACATTTTATTTACTTTTAAATATCTATTTCGTCTGAGTATATTTCTCATTGCCCTATTTTGGAGAATTTGAACTTTATTTTGTTCTCGGTCGTTACACAGGAAAAGGATAGTTGAGCAGTAATTAAAATGTGGAGCAATAATGGAGTTGTAAATGGTGATTGCAGTTTTTTCGGACAGTTTTTGGCGAATTTTTCCCAAAAAAGATATCTTTTTTCCAATTTTCTTTTGGGTATATTCAGCATGTTTGTTAAAGTTGAGTTTGGAATCTATTATAACTCCTAAGTATTTTATATCGGTAACATTTTCAATAATTTCACCATCAATTTTGATTTTGCTTTCACTGGATGTAAATTACCATACATTTTGTTTTTTTTTGTATTTAATTTAAGCTTATTTATTTTTGATACATTATCTAATTCATTATTTAAAATATGTATTAGTTCTTAATAGTTTTTTCCAATTATATATATTATTGTATCATCGGAAAATTGTCGTACTTTGCATTTTCAAAATATTTTCACCATGTCATTAATATAGAGTATGAACAATAGAGATCCAAGGACTGATCCCTGTGGTACTCCTAATTTATTTTCCATTGGTTTTGAAAATTGATTATTAATTTTTGTTACCTATATTCGGTCTTTCGAATACTCTTTTATTAATTTAGTGGCTACAGTTGAGAAACCAATTTCTTTAAGCTTTCTTATCAATATTTTTCGATCTATAGTTTCGAATGCCCTTTGAAAATCCAAGAATATTGCTAAGATAAATTTATTACTATTCATTCCTTCTTTCCATTCTTCAACGATTACATTTAACGCTGTTTCACAAGAATTATTAAATCTGAATCACGATTGTTCTTGGTATAAAATATTGTGTTCGTCAAAGTATTGCAATATTTGTTCTTTTATTATCACTTCAAGTATCTGTTCATATTTCGGTAAGGTGTTTATTGGTCAAAATTCTTCACATTTTCTGGTAGTTTTAACCTTTGGGACCGGTATAGTGGTAGATAGTTTCCATGACTGTGGAAATTTTCCCTCTTCAATTGTCTGATTAATAATATTTAATAGAGCAGATTCAATTACTGGAAAAGCATCTTCTATTAAACTCATTGTTAATCCATCTGAACTATTTTTTTGATTTAATTTTGTTTAAAATTTTAAATGAATATTCTACAGTTATTTTTCTGAAGACCAATAATTCTTTGTTTGAGTCGTTATTATCATTTGTGGGGTTGACAACAATGTTAGGTATTAATTTGTTAATTTGAGTGATGCTTTCTATAAAATATTTATTAAAGCTATTAGCCATGCTTTCTTCGTTTATATCTTTTGTGAAGTTCACTATTTTTATGTCGTCTTTGTTATCGCCATGTACTTATTCTTTACTGCTTTTAAATTTTTTTTTTGGAATCCCCTTCTTCCGAGTTTATTTTATTTTTTATGTACTCATTATGCGTTCTTTTTATGTCTTTAGAGTATTTATTATCCAATTTTTTGTAGTTATTCCAATCCATAGTACTATTAGTAAGGCGTGCTCTCTTGTAAAATGTATCGCTATCGTGCTGCATTGTGCGTAGTTCTTTTGTGAACCATTTATTATTTGACACTAAGGAAAGTTTTATTCATTTTTTATTTTAGAAATAAATATTAGTAGGTGCCTACCACTATGATTTCTTAAAATAAATAATTCCGCAAGTTTTATTTTGCCCATTGAAAGCATCATCACTTTAATGGCAGAAACCTTCTTATTTAATGTTTTTATATATTTGATTTCGTGTCAATAAAATACCATTTGAAAGGTAGCACGAATCGTGAATTCTACAAATATTCTGTATTTTAGCCTCTATTTATAGGTACATTAAAACTAGTTCATTATAACTTCAACATTAATTATTGATCCTATGACATGCAATTTTTTTGCAACGCCTTGGTGGGTTCCCATTATGTGCTTTTGTTTTTATTTTTATTCCTATGTTTAAAAGTATTTAATATATGCACGTCGATTTAGAAAAGTTTACATGCAAGTGAAACATAAATCTCGTGTGTACAATATACATTCAGAGCGTAATACGATTTCCTTGGTAATATATATATCTACTAGAGGTGGGCGTTTCGGTTTCTTTTTAAAAAAACCGAAAGCGTTCCGATTTCCTAAAGTAAACGGTTACTAGAAACCGTTAAAACATAACGTTATACTACAAAAATAATGTTGAAATTGAAAATAAAAATATTAAAAAAAATTCTGCATAAATGGATTTGTCCATGTCCAACTAGATCCATCGCCTTGCACTGCAGAGGAAGAGATGGATTCATACGTCCGTCACTTTTGGAAACACTGACCCCCAGATTTCTACCCACCCCTCTTCTGAGGACCTACTGGGTGGAGAAAAAAAATTTGGGATGATTATACCTGCATACCTTTTTCCTTCCCAGAACTTCTTCTAATTCCTTTCCCTAAAAATACCCCCACACAGCGTCCCCAGGGATGAATTCAACCTCGCGTTTTATTTTCCGTGTATTTCGTGCGTCTTTGAATAAAACTCTCACAAACATCAGTCAAATTAGTTGATATTTCACAATATTGAATGAACCAGGTACAAAACAAAGAGCAGTAAAAATGACTTAAAACAATATTATTTCAACTCACTTCTGTTTTATGATTTTAGTTCAACATTTTTGCGTTTTCGAGGAATTTCACGAGGAACACTTCAAGATTAGGTACTCAATAAATGTCAATCTCAATAAGTTACGAATGTAAATTTTGAAAATAATAATTATTTACATATTTTAAATTTCCTTAGAAGGGTGATACACCTAAAATCTTGGTTGCAGGACAAATCGGTTTATCCATATGCCAGATTATCTAAATGAATCAGTTTAGTGGTTCTTATAAGATTCTTATTATTACTCGATTCCCGTGAAAATTAATGTAAAATGTATCTTCCAAACTCAAAAATGTTGGGAAGCTTTCTACTGAAATGTGATTCTTAAATTTATCGGTTAACGGTTGCGGTGAAAGCGAACATCAAAGCGTTTAATGAGAAGGCGTTTAAACAAGTGTTTCTTTGCATCGGTTTACAAGTAGCCAATCACGGGAACGTGAAAGCGTTTCGGCAACGGTTTACGGAGCGCCAATCGCGGACGGGATCGAGATGGCTTTTAATAAATAAGCGTTTCTTTGCATCGGTTTACGGTCGGCCTATCGCGCGCGGGTGGAAGCGTTTTTTGCAAAGGTTCGCGGACGGCCAATCGTGGACGTGTGGGTAATCGGTAACCGTTTAACGAGAAAGCGTTTAATAAATAAGCGTTTCTTTGCATCGGTTTAAGTGCGGTCAATCGTGAATAAAAAGGACGGGCGGATAACATTTAGTGAGAAAGCGTTTGATGAGAAAGTGTTTCTTTACATTGGTTTACGGGCAGAGTATTGCGTACGGGTGGATAAGAGTTTAAGGTGGAAGTTTAACAAGTAAGCATTTCTTTGCAATCGTATGTTTTACCATTTTTCCAATATTTTTAGAATTTAAGAAAATCGTCATTGCAAGAATTCTGCGTGTTAAAAAATGCATATGATTGCGTGCGATCACTGAAGACGTTTTGCAAGCTCTGTATAATATGCCGTAAAGTGTTTGTAAATAACATTTAAAGGCGAATATATATATACATATATATAAAAATATATAAAAATACATATATTTTAACTTAAAATCCATTTTAGATTAACGTCTTTATTTTAATGAAATTGAATGTTGTTTTGTTGTTTACGAATAAAACTCATTAAACCGGGCCATTTTTATAAAATTCCCCAAACCAATATTGAATGATTTCGTAAAGTAAAACGAAGCTCAGAAATATCAAATTTTACTTTCTCAAAATTAACCGTTTCATCAAATCCCCGTATTTACAAATTTCCTGCAAACCTTTCCTTGGCCCCGGCCGGCTCACTTCTGAAGGGTCCTCGCTTTACGGGTCGATTCGGGTAAAATAGGTAATTATTGCCGGCTTTAGGAATTTTTACTTTGAATGGCTGTAGGTTTGGTACCCACCATATTACAAAACTGTAAAGAATTGTATCATATTTAATTAAAACCTGTCAAATCCTTCCCTCGATTGTAATATAACATAACTTAAGAACTTTAAGTTGATAAATAATGCAGCTTAATGTATATAATATCGATTGTAATATAACAAACATAACTCAAATAAGAAATGTAGCCTAATGTATAGTGACAGCCCACTTTTCATAGTGTTTCCTATAATTTTTCCATACATTTCTCGACGGCCTCCGTGGTCGAAGCATAAAACAGCAAGCTGGAAGTCGCAGGTTCAAATCCCGTTGTGCGCAAGTAAATTTTATTTGATTTATTTGTGATATTTCACAAATCACTCATTTAAAATAATATTTAGTTTATTTGGGCCACGTTCCGGAATGGAAAATACCCTCAGTATTGGCCTGGTGTAAGACCACCATTCAGAATTAGAACGTTGCTCGAAACGGCTTTGACCGTGTTTGGTGAACAAATCTGAATAACCCGGTACTACCTAACCTTTCTCTTCCCCGGCTAATTCCTTTCCCCACTACCTTCAGCCTCACAACATACGCCAATTGGGGATACCATCGTCTCACTGGCTCCGGACGGTTGGGAGCAGTTGGGACTCTTGTGCGGTTTCACATAAAATAACACAGTATGATGGAAGGCTTGCAAAGTTTAGTAATTTTATAAAAATCGTTAATAATATAACCTGTCCACACTTATATATCTATACAAATAAAAGTATAAAATAGCCATTTTAGATTATTTAATTTTTTTCAATCTTCGGTACAATGTATTCACGTGGGTATCAAAAAAATAAATAAATAAAAAACACCTTCCCAACATCTGAGAGAGTTGTTTGTCGATTCAAAGTCAATAAATAATCTGTTAGGATTTCAGAGAAATATTTATCTACGTTAGTAAGAAAAGGACAATCAAAGAGTGAGAGGGCATTCTCTAGTTGCGGAAAATCATAGTCTTGTTGACCCTACATGTCTAATATCATTTCCATTCTTCTCGAGCTTCAGTAAAATCCGAGCGAGCTTGGATTTGTTTCATTATTTCTGCCATGCTATTCGATTTTTTGAAAATTTTGAAATTTTTCGCCCTTAGTAATTTAATTTTCCGCTCGCAGAGCTAGAAGATTCAGTTTTCTTTTATTTTAAGATGTCATGTAATTGAATAAATCGCCTTTGGAGCGACCTCGCGACCCGTCGCACCCACCCAGCTCTCCCAAAACGCCGCAGCCGCTTGGAGTGGAGTGGAGCTTTAGACAATGGAGGGAGAGATCAAAACCTCCTAGATGTGATCTGAGAGACTCGCGAACAACTATTTCAAATTATTCACAAATAATTAAGAATTATAGCCCACTCGAAGAAAGTAGAAACCAAATAGTAGATAAAAAATGCCTTGATAGGAACACCCACTGTACCTAATTTGAAATATTCATATTTGTAATAATGTTATGTACCTAACTATAATGCTGAATGTATAAAAAGGTCATGGAATCGTGGAATATTATGTTATTAAATATTTGCACTTTCTTGAAAAACCATAAATCCTTTATTTATAATAATTAGACGATTTCGGTTCACTCTAAACCTTCATCAGCAGATTGGTGTTATATATAGAAAATACTTACAATAGAGTGGTGTTAAAAACAAAGTTATTTTAATCTAATTATTATGATTATGTATACCAATTTAAGTGTTTGCTACATGTGAAAAAAAAAATTATTTGCGTTTTAAGATCAATACTAAGAAATTCAAACGAAATACATACACACTTTAAATACTTGATTAAAATAAGATATGGACGAAAAAGTATTATTTCATAAATAGGTATTTTATGGCTTGTATGAATTCTTGACACAGTCAGCAATTTTGGGCAGCGTTAAAGTATTCATCATCAGCGCAGATGTGCAATGTGTGCAATTTGCCCAGATGATGGAGACTGAAACGTTGGTTAAAGAAGGAAGTAGCGCGACACGGCATGATTTCAGTATTTCAATTTTTTTATTCTCTTTTATTATTATCTATAATATTATTACGTTAGCGTCTGGACGGTCTAGGCCCTCTGATTGGTCGAATTCAAATCGTACGTTTCGGGTAAATTCCGCTAACTTGAAAATTAATACCCGATACGAGATTTCTACAAAAACATCGTTTCTGCTCATATAATTTTTGGATAATTTCGAAGAAAATATGTTTTAAAAAGTTAAATCCATTGGATTAATTATATTACTGTAAAAATAATCCAGAATTACGTTTTATATATTTGACGTCTGTCAAGAATCAAACATTCTAAGGTTCCTTCAAAATGTCAATCCCTCCATTATCGGCCGCTGGAGTAGTTTCCCTATTGGCCAACAGAGCGGATAAGAGTGATATACAAATACGTACAATTTCATTTATTCAAACAACGGTAATTATTGTAATGATTTTAACATCTTCCCGTCAGTTTATAACGAAATTATATCGAAATTGAATTAATATAATTTCTTCCGTAAGCTCCCTGCCACGGCAGCCACTGTAATGTTTTAATGTTTTACTCGCGTATGATTTGGGTCCCCTCTCCCGCGCAAAACGAATCGCTGATCTTACCTTCTCACTTCGTGAAAAGTAATGATTTCTCCCGCCTGATTTGCAACTTCTCGCGGTACATCAACCCTTCAATCTTATCGAATTAATATGTCACGTTGTGTGAATTTTTTGTTTCGACAGTGATTAATTCATTGAAGGATCTCTTTAATTGGTTGTGGTAACTTTGGTTCTTTTTAGATGAGGCGTGTTACATTCTGTATGGTTTTAAAATAAGACAATGACCGACTACCCTTATTTTAACTACCTTTTTCCTACCTTGTTTGCTCGTCAAAACGTTTCCGGTTACTGCAGTCGATGATGAGCTAATACAATGGGACAATTAAATGCAAGTACATGAAATTCTCAATAGACAAATTCAATTCAAGATGCACAAGATTTTAGGGTAATAATTTGACTATAGATTGTTAGTTTTGTGAGTTATTTCTACCAGTAGGTATTTTTGGGAATAACTAGAGACAAAACATGTGTTGCTTTCGATTGGTCTCCGTCCAAATCCCATCCATCAACGTGACCAGCTCGAGAGCAGCCAAATTGATGGTCCAATCCCAACTCCTCCAGAAATTAATTGAATATCGCTCAGCGACAGATGAAATAATGACATGTTTTTCCTCCTGCCGGAGGGTGATGAAGGTAGGATTCCTTTGAATTCTGATATGTGGGTCCTTGTTGGTAAATGATGATGTTGATAATGATGATGATTGATGAAGATTCATCTTATACCGTTAGGTACAAGGAGCTGCTCCGGTTCGGTGGGCATGATAGCCTGATGTCAGGAACCATTTGGGTCACGAGGGTAGCGCGAGGTTTAGGTCGCGTCAACCTCCCTCAAATCGATGATGAGTTAAGCTCCGCCAGCATGCCGAAAGTCAGGAGTCCACTCTACTAACCTCAAACATAAACATATACTGAAGTGGTTTGCATCAGCAACGTCAGGAGTTCGGGAGTCCCGTGAACACCCCTCTGGTTTACGCTCGTAAGGATAATGATGAATTCAGCTTCAGTTTGTTCGCCTTTGCCTCTGCAGTCACGTTACTCCAAATAGCTCCTGGTTCCAGTCTATACAGCTTCTCGTTCCAGTAGAGGTAATGACACATGTTTATCATATGTGCAATACAGAACATACTTCAAGTCTTTCGTCCACACTCAGAATAGTCATATCAATATTTAATTTGAGTGAGGGCATCCATCCGACATGACGAATGTTTCCGGGACGGGAGATTCTACTCCACTTTAAAGTCATGGTCACTCGCTTTATCGTTTGTTACCTTCCGTTCGCTTCAAATATCAAAGAATGTTAGAAAATGATATCCTCGACTTCCAGCGCTAAGGATCAGGGATACTGGAATTATCAGGTCGTGAATCTGAAATCATCCGATCTCTGTCAGCTCAAACGGTTTCAGTCAGAGTCAATTCCCAACCTAATTCTGGATGACTTCTCCTCCTATAGTGGGGTAAGTATTTATTGAATTTGACAGGAAGGACGTCAGAAATCGCCGAAACAACTTCATATTCGTCACGATCCCTTCGTTCTGCCAACGAGAAAACCCTCCCCATACGTCAGAAAAGGATAGCATAGTGTCACATAAATATTTTGTGACAAGTGTAGTTCTTGCTTAATTGGGGTTATTTTGTCTATGGTGTTTTTTTGAAGTTGGCAATATTTATTGAGGAAGGAAGGACAGTTTTGTTTATGATCACTTCCTCCCCGACCAGCTTGGGCAGCCGGTCGGTGGATCCAGTCACTCGCCTTTTAAGGGGTTTTAATCTGAGTTAATCATGTGAATAGAAGTTATTATTTTCTTTTAAAAAAGGCGCGGGGTGTTTATCCATTCACGAACAATTCGTGTTGGTTATTATTTTTAGTGGTGATTATGGAATCCCGCTTTTATTGAGTGTTGGCCGGTGGTCATGTCGTAGTACTCGTGTTTCGGACTTGAAACCGCGATTGGTTTGGTCCTAGCTGTGGCTAGTAGTTCTTGGCGGAGTATCCCCGTGTCGCGAGAGAACGGATTGCTGTCCTGGCTCCGTAGAAGAGTCTGGTTGACTACCACGTGCTGCAGACCTGATGTTCCTGCAGGCGTACCTTGGAGGTGCTGCGTCCTCCCGTTTCCACTAAGAGAAGGATGTCCTGGCTTTTGTCACGGGTCCGTTCCCCGCTTCCGGATACAAGTCTTCGTTCGCCATCCGTTGTTATCCCTTCGTTTCTCGTCCACGTAAAGTTAGTTTAGTTTGGTTCAGGAGTCCATCTGGTATGTGCTTACTTTTATTCCTATGTTTACATTGGTATCTTTTGTATTCCTTTGTTGTAACTTTTGATGGTTTCAATATATTTTCCATTAAGAATTCACTCTTATTATTTATGATCACCCAACTTACTTGACAGGAAATTAATCCCACAATCTAGAGATTGAGATCTCTGCTCTACCGTTTTTGTAAACATTGGAATGTACCTACATTACATTACACCATTACAATAGCCATAATCCGCTTTGTTCTTTCGTCTACCAAGCTAACTCAAGTAGGAAAGTCCATTAGCAATCTTCGTTCCCTTCGATTGGAACTCCGTGAAAGCGTCCTCTCACCAGCTGAAAATACTCAGAGCAGGGGTCTATACAGGGTAACCATCTTAGGCTGGTCCTCCAACACCTTCGACAGAAACCGATGCTTTTACGGGAATAACTCAACCACACCAAGAGCACGGGAAAAGCCGGCGCTGCCCTACTGAAATAGACGCTCCTCTGGTATCCAGGGTTATCGACTTTGCTAACACAAAAGAGTTCCTATTAGGCAAGCCAATTACCAATTTCGATTCCTTCGCTTTTGTCGCTTCGATATGATAGAAGAGCCTACGAAAAATTCGTACACTCCGTCCCAAGCCAAACTTATGTGAATGAAAATCTCACTTGATAGAATAGGGAAGCTAGACAGATGTGTTCTCTCGGCGGCTTCCTTCAATCCGCTGCGTTAATTCCGTGAATAACTTTGATAATACCAAATATATTGGATGTCCAAGGAGAATACGATAACTTATTGTTAAATAACAGGTTTTGAAGCATATAATTAACCGTTCTATCCGTTACTATTCCGCCTATAGGTATCTGATTGTTTCGACTAATAACCGTTCGCCGGATTATAAAAACATCGCATAAATACAATGGTTTATATTTTATAAATTTTTGACGCTAAATATAACTACTGGAGAATTATTTTAAATCGTTGTAAATTACGAAAGACACCTAACTCTTAAATAATGCCTATTGTTCAAGCCGCTCGTCGCCCCTTTTTTTGTAATGGCTAAGACCCGGTCGGTTTCTTCACGATATGTGAATTATGGCCCCTTTTTGTAAAAGGGCCCGGACTTAAAATTCTTCTGTTGAAGATTTTAACATAATTACCTATAGTATTCAAGTCAAATACCCTTACTTCAAAATACAATTGAATTATTTGGTTCACAAAAGGGAAATAAGGGTTAATAATTAGATTATAATAAGACTTACCAATTCATCTTGGTGCAATACAAATAATTTTAAGAACCAACCACACTCACATGCAGTAAAATACCCATGCTGTTAGAAAAACCACTCTTTCTACACTAAATGACTTTAGCCGTGTTCGTGTTTCGACGATGAATTCTTGTTGACGCGTTTCCTAGCTTTTACTGGCTCGACTATCTTCCAACGCTTCCCGATCCTGATTATCCTTGACCGTCTCCCAAACCTTGAATCTCCGACCCCCTTGATTCTATTCTGCTTGACTCTATTTGACCGTTCCCCAACGCTTTCAAATAAAGACTCCTTGAACCGCTCTTTCACCCTCGACTATCTTCCCCCGCTCTTCCACGCTGACTATCCGACCGCGCTTTTTAACCACGACTATCTCCTTGCGCTCCTGAATCTAGACTCCCGTCCAACCCTCGCGCTCCCCCCACCCCCAAATCAACTCCGCCCTTCTCCACATGGCGATATCTAATTTATGTTTTTTGAATTCTTGAAATTTCGTGTGTTCAAGGAAAGAATTGCACTAAAAGACCACATCAATTATGAGCTCTAGAATCCGTCACATTAATTTAAATCGTTTCAAAACCAATAACTTGTTACTTCTCAAGTAAACTGTCCAATTCTTTGTTCAAAGGAATGAAACTAGACCCTTCCAGTCCAGTGGCGTGTCGGCTCACCAGTTTGTTCGGCTCCCAAATTACCAACCTAATTCTAGGATGTATAAAATATCTTTTATTTATAAGTTTTATTTTTAAATCTTCTTGCAGGATTTTAATTTAATTAATCAACTTCCAAACTCGTCCTGTTAAAATGTTATTTACCTCGCTATTCATAATTTTAATTCGTCTAAATCCTTAGAAAAATTACGTAACTATATTTAACGGCGTATTTCCTACTTAGAAAGTCACTTAGTAGCATTGCTCAACGGAGTTGAATTGTTTCTTATTGATCTTGTTAGGGTTTTTTTTTCTCTCCGCCCCCCTTGGCAAATTCGCTACTACTGCACTGAACTAAATCTGAGAATTCTAAACACCACCCCGGAGGTCTCTGCTAAACGCAGGGCATGTTCCAAGTTTTTTTTCTCTACCATGATAAATCTAAGCACTTGTTTTTAAATCAGCTATCCAACATCTGGTAAATCCCTATTTCGTGAGATCAACTGAAAAATTCTTTCTCACCATAATAAATCAATAATAAAAAAAATTATCCCAGGGCAAGTTCAAAGGTCTTTCTGACTATCGTGAATTTTCCTTCTTACGTGCAACATACAAGAAGTTGTCTAGTGAATCTCGAAAGATATTTTTCGACAACGTCGAAAGTTCATTGCAAAACAATATCAAAAGTTTTTGGTCATACATATCCTCATTAAAGTCGTCCGACGGATATCCTGCTGCTATGTCCTTTGACGGACGTGAATCTAATAATGCCCAGGAAATCTGTTATATGTTCTCTGAATTCTTCAAGTCAACATTTGAACCCTCCTCCGTCAATGACACAATAGACATTGATCAACTTGAATCAGTTCACGACTCAGGACTTGCGCATATTCACACGATTAAACTAACGAAACAAGAAGTGAAATCAAGTTTAAAGTCGCTATACATAAACAAAGGTGCGGGTCACGATGGAATTCCGGCGTTTTTCCTTAGATCTGCTGCGTCGTCACTGTGTATGCCGCTTACCATAATATTCAATAAATGTCTGAGTGATGGGGTTTTCCCTGGCAGGTGGAAGCTGGCCTACATCATACCGGTCCATAAGGGTGATTCGCGTCAACGAGTGGAAAACTACAGGCCAATATCCATTCTCTCGGCGATCCCTAAACTGTTGGAAAGACTTGTCAATACTTATATATATCCCCAGCTTGCTGCCAAAATTACAGAACAACAACACGGGTTTGTCAAAGGCAAATCTACCGTGAGTAATTTACTTATTTACTCTAATTTTTTGTTTACTAGCATGGATCGAGGCCATCAGGTAGATGCAATTTACTGCGATTTCAAAAAGGCTTTTGAAAAGGTTATTAAAAAAATTATTACTTAAATTATTACTTATTAGAAAAATTATGTACAACGGAATTAGGGGAAACTTATTACGTTGGTTCATCTCATATTTAACAAAAAGACAGCAAGCTGTATCGTTACGAGGACATACTTCCGTATGGGAACCAGTTACTTCTGGCGTACCACAGGGATCAATTCTAGGACCGCTTGTATTTATACTTTTTATTAATACAGTTTCTGAATGTTTCATGCATTGTTTATTTCTCTTGTACGCCAATGACATAAAAATATTTGCTATTGTTAGGAATTTAAATGATTTTCTGCTCATCCAACGAGACTTAGTAAGGTTCGAAGCGTTTTGCAATGAAAACAAAATTTACCTAAGTTACAATAAATGTAAACAAATAAGCTTCACTAAAAATCATAACGCTATTATACACAATTATTACATAGGCAACTATTCACTAGATCGTGTATACTGTATAAGGGATCTTGGCGTACTTTTTGATTCCAAACTTCATTTCGATGCGCACATTAAAAACATTGTGAATAAAGCTTAATGCATGCTAGGCTTTGTTATCAGAAACAGCCGCGTATTTCGAAAGCCTGAAACCTACCTTCTGCTTTACTATACGCTGGTCCGTTCTCAACTTGAATACTGCACCTCCATATGGACTCCACTTTACGATATCTATAAAGAAAATATTGAAAGTATCCAGAAGAAATTTCTGCGTTACCTCAACCACAGAATGAGCGCACCTAAACGGGGATATACAAATATTCTCTCGAAATATAACGTCTCCACTCTTACTAACCGGCGGACTTACCTTGACCTAATGACCTTGTACAAAATCTGTAACAACTTTATCGACTGTCCTGGCTTACTCAATCTAATAAACTTTAAAATACCACTCAGAACGACGAGGCTTAACGACTTATTCCATATTAGCCGGACGCGCACAAATGCTGGTGTCAGAGATCCAATCAGAAGAATGTGCGAATTGTATAATAAAAACAAAAACCTGAAGGATTCCGACATATTTTTTGATACATATAGTACTTTTGGTAGGAAATTGAAGTCTGTTTTACTATAAAAAAAAGAAGAAAATGTGTACTTACTTCATTCACTATACTCTTTAAGTACTTCTTTATGATTATCTCTAAACTTGTATAACCACTGGAACGATTTCGGTCGAAAAATCGACCATTTTTATTTTTCTGCGATTGATATCTGTCCAAAAATGGACCGATTTTTCTACCATTCGTAAAATATTTATTGTAATTATTTAAAACGTTTCCATGGCCAGCTACTTGTTTTATCGAATAGCTGATAATATATTCTCTATGTCTATGAACTTATCCGTTGTCTTCGAAGTGTTATTTAACGAGTTTTCGCGGTTTTTAACGCGTCCTGTCAGAAACAAAATAATAACTTCTCGAACATTTCACGAAATTTTGGTCTCTTCCTAAAATGCCGTAAGTAATTAATTTATTGGGTTTTTAACGCATAATTATATATCTGTGTAATCATGATTGACTTATCTATCTTTGAAATGCGTTTTTAATTAGTTTGTTTCTAATATATTGTTTTGGTTGAAGTTTTTGTGTAAGAATACGTCAACTGAAGACGTCATCTGTTTTTGATTTACAATAATGTCTTATATACTGCACTCGCGCATTTGAAATATAGATATTCCATCACAGTGATTCAAAACAAAGAAATATACATAAGTTTTATTTGAATTGGTTCATTATTAATACAGATATTTGCTAACCAATTATTTTAAGTCATATGTCAAAAAGTTGACTCTTTTTTACATGTAAAATGGTGTAAAGCCTTCGTCACACAATAAAAATTTAGTAATTTAGTTGTATAATTAATTAATTTGTTTACTTTTACCAAATTTGTGCAGAAACAGTTGTCGTCCAGGGAAAGGGAGCACTCCACGACCCAATAATTATTTTCAAATTTTATATTAGTGCAATATTTAACAAAATTTAAACATTTAAGTACTTACATTAAGTGTTTTCAATTTAAAATATATAGAGTGGTGCTGACTGCAAGAGGAGGCAGAGGAAGAGGGAGAGGTGGGGTACGAGCTGGTGCTGGACTACCTGCACGTGGACGTCAACGCGGAGCTGCAATTGCAGCCTCGTCTGGAGTGTTAGTATTTTTTAATGTTTTTTTATGAAAGTACTTTGCTGTGGCCGTTGAACTCATCATATATTTGTATTTATTTAAACAGCGACCCTGCTTTGCTACTAGTGTGAGAGGATCGCGTCAAGGCCCTAAAGGCTGTTAGGGCCCTGCCTGCTTCCTTCCGGCTAGAGCTGGAAAGCCGAAAATTCAAGAAGCAGGCGGCGCGCATTTTGCTCCCTACCGCACCTCCAAGAAAAACTAAACAAAAGTAAGCAATCGTATTTAGATGCTTGATACAATATTATTGTTTTTTCCTGACAGCGTTCCACTCTTACAGTGAGAGTTGGTAAGATCAGCGCTCTGTGCATGTGATGAAAGGCTTAAATCACAGTGAAACCAGATAAACCATAGTTCCCACTTCGCGGATTAAAAATATACGAAGTATTTATGAAAACGGACATGCTAACGACATCTGGCGGAGAAA
The DNA here is from genome assembly GCA_026573805.1 of Hesperophylax magnus. Classification (NCBI taxonomy): domain Eukaryota; kingdom Metazoa; phylum Arthropoda; class Insecta; order Trichoptera; family Limnephilidae; genus Hesperophylax; species Hesperophylax magnus. The sequence goes on from JAIUSX010000156.1 coordinate 515,027, forward strand.
GAATTGATCCAGCTTGCTTGCAGTAGACACCTGTAATAGTTGGAATTATATCGAGGTTCTAGGACGAAAGCAGAGAGGTCGTAAAATCGTCTAGGACGACTGGGACTTCCCCTGTCTAGGCCTAAAAACAAATATTGAAGGTTGTCGACCAATTAGATCTGGACGAGAGCTATAAAAATTTTGATTAACCAATCAGTGAACGGAGAGGCGTGCATCAACTACAGACAAAGGATTGAACTTTGGACCGGGCGATAAAATAGATAATTAACGACATTTCCATTCCCACAGAAATGAGAGGCGAACGCACTATAGAGTAAACAATCGACGTTCAAGGGAACAAATCCTGGAAATGTTTACAATAACTGAGACCTTTAGGTGATAGCGAACCGTTGACATCGAGGGCTTTTGGCCTTTCATGTTGGAAAAACACACACACGAAAATGCAATGAAAAAAACTATAAACGTGATAGTATAAAAAAGGACGGGTAAAACGAAAGAAAGTTGCTGGCAGAATTTTCAACTGTAGTGCAATTATTTATGATAGAGATAGGGTGTCAAGTTCGATAAAAATCGTACTAAAGAGAGGTGAGAGTGTTGGAAACAATGGAAACTAATCGTTATCAATGTAAGATGAAGCGAACATATTGGAAAATCAATTTTGAATGAAAATCTCGCGAAAAAATAGACATTTTAGAAACAGTGGAGAGACTGGGCGAAGGATAATACAGAGATTTTGAGCTGCTACAAAGTTCCTAGGGACATGAAAATAGGGTACCATAGGAAGGCAATAAAACTAAACATTTAGCGATAGATTAAATTCAGGAAACGTAGGCATTTTACATGATTATCAGGGTAGACAGATATTAGAGTTACACAAGACTGCAGAGGGATCGAAACAAGATAAAAGGTTGACGGTCTCATGTGTATTTTAAAGGATAAACAATCGAAATTCGAACATGATTTTTGTTTACGTTAAGGTAATAACCCATTAGAAAAGCGATTAAGTTTAACGTGGAGCTTATGAGATATTTAGATAAAGCAAAATAGATTAAAACTAATGGCTCTAAAATTAAATTAAATTTACGGCCGTAGTACATAAATCTGAGACGTAAACAGGTGTCCAGACGTATGATATGTGTGAAATCGTGTATGTAAGAGATAGGAGATAGGGCGGAGATCGAGTAAGGCAATAAAAGTGACAGATATCCCAGAGTCAAATAAGGTATATCTCCCATGGAAGTGTGGAAAAATATATATTAATTAATAATAAATGAAGTATGAAATTTTCCTGGAGACCACACACATCGGGAAAAGCGAGGAAAAATAAAGAAAGGGTAAAGAACGGTGATAAAGAATGATCCAAGTGGAGAAAAGCGATACAATTCTAATTTATCCGTAAAATTAATAAATACGGCTTGGAATATAATTAGTTATAGAGTTATGAGCAATAACATAAGGATAAAGAAGAAAATTGTGCAGGAAAACGTCGCGAATAAAAGAAAATCCAAAAATAAGGAAAAACTCAAATCTGCGACATAAAGAGAGAAGGTACGGGTGAAAATGGAAAAAGCTCATATAGGTGACAATAAAATTAAGTAGATTTTAGACAAATCGAAATTCAAAAATGCATAGTAAAGATTTCGCCATGGATTTAATCATTTTTCGCATGAGATGCATAAAATTGAGATCTATATATATGTTACTGAGGACGGACCTATCGCGAATTGAGAAAAAAAAGGAACGCAAAATCATGATATTTTAACTACATTTTGTATGAACCATAGAACAAAGGAAGCTTGGGCGATGAACGCAGGCTTACCCGATTCGGACCCTATCGAGTTGGAGTCATGAGATAAAAACTGGCCGCCGCCCAGAGCTGGACGACAAAAGATCGTATGGATGTACAATCAATATTAGTGAGAGGGATGTTCAAGTTTACGAGTTGATAGGAGATAGAATTAAGCATCAAGAGAAATTCAGATACGTCTTTTGGAACCTGAGAGGGGTATAAAAGATGGGACACATCAGTCAGGAGACAGTCGCGCCGAGGATTTGAAAAGTTGTTACGTGGCAGTACTACGTTCTTTGGTAGGATTAACAGTGAAAAATCTTTAAGTGTTAAATTCTAAATAAGCCCCTGGACTTAGAGAATTTAGTGAAGTGTACGCGTACTAAAATCAGTGAAATTTTAATAAGTCAGTTTAATTTAATTAAACAGTGAAAATAAATACAGTTTAAACTCAGTGTTTAACAGTGTTAAAGTGTTAAAAGTGAATAGTGCAAAGGGTGAACGTGTTCGCGAAGTGATATTTAAAAATAGATTATAATTTAGTATCAATTTTGTTTAAAAATATTAATCGTAAATACTTACATCTTAGTTTAAAAGAAACACAAAAACAAAAAGAAAACAATAATTAACGCTCAAACCTTTGTTCTAAAAGTAACAATTCGAAAAAAAAAATAATTGTAGATACTTTAAAATATTGGTGAAAACAGTGAAATTTAGAAGAAAGTTTTAAACGGATATTTAATTTATTCAGAATCGAAATATTTAAAAGTTTGCGCAATTCGGGATGAATTTTCTTATAAATTTATATAAATAAAAATAAAAAATTAAAAAGGAATGAAAACAACAAAATAGTTCGACCTAAATAATTTATAATTTTCCGGCACATCTATATCACGAATTTTAAATATCAGCTAATTTATATGAATCGAGCAAGAATAAAATATTAAATAGGAATAAATAGTCGAAAAGAATAATTTTGAAATTATTTGAAAAATACCGTTAATTAGGTAGGATTTCTTTGACAAGATTTGTTGTGTACAACCCAACCGGAAAAATCTTGAAGGGGGTGAGTTTTCCTTTTATAAATAATTTTCAGGACCTAGGAGTGAGGAGATACAGCTGATTATGGTATATCAATTAAATTATTAAAAAACAACAAAACAAAGCATTACACATTAATATATGTATATTATGTATTTATTTATATAAAATAAAGTAATATATTGTATATAAAGAATATATATATGAGTAATGTATTTATATATATGTATTTTATTTATTAATCAAAACATCAGAATGGTAACGATTTAAAATACCTACTCATGGACATATCTATATTATTGAAAAAGAAAATATGTATTTATTAATATTCAAGACTATGTAGATTCATATATTTTATATTTATTTATTAATATATGTACTCTTATTTAACATATTTTGACAATCGATATATGTGTACTTATATTTATATTTATTCTTCACTTAACCTCTTAGTAAATTTGTGTTCAAAAAGTGAAATAAATAGTTTAACTTCAAAAAGGAATTAAAAATATTGAAATTAATTATGCACAATAAAAGGTAACATAACTGAACTATAGGGAGAGGTAGAAATATTTCTTAAATAAACAATCTCACATTCGGGTTAGTGTGTCAAGAGATGTTTACATTATCGATTTATAAACAAATAAAGTCACTGGAGTTCTGGGTCAACCGCATAGTTTGAAAACGACCTTGGCCGTAACTAGATAATTTATTAGAGTTATAAGGATAATCATCAGGATGTCATTGTGCAATGTGCAGCGATTTGGGTCATTCACAAATGCCTATCGTTCGCAAACGACGATTGAAAATCACGGGCTAGCCAGATTTTTTTTTTTTTTTTTTTTTTTTTTTATTTAATATTTTTTTTGTTACATACATGGTTTTAAAATACAAATTATGTTTTTTTACATACATATTAAAAAAAGAAAGAAACAATGCGAATTACAGAAAAGTATATGTACACATGCACATATGTATACATATATAGTGTATTACACATCATACATAACATACACACACAATACACGTACACACACACGAGTTCATAAACAGCATATACATAAAAATAATAATATGCATAAATGTATGATAGCAAAAAAATCCCACATAGGCATCGCCAGTTCGTGGGTATACTTGTGTTTCTTTAAGGCAGTTCAGTTAAAATTACTCTAAATATACATATTTTATCTTTGTAGAAAATTGAAAAGAAAAGAATGAAAATATTTATAGTAAAATCATTATTTACTGTATTTACGGAATTAAATATGAAAAATAAAAGTTAATAAGGATTTGTTAAAAGTTAATAGAGATTAATATCAGATGTTACAGCAGGTAAATATTAATATCTATGGTATTTATCCAAGATTTTATTACATTTTTATGTTTCCTGTAGGATGATATATTTTCACATTTGATTTCTGTATTGGTATAGAGTGCATTATAAATTTTTGGTGTAATAAAGTAAGCATGTCTTTGCGCAAGCCTTGTTTTGCACAGTGGAACTTTAAATACATTATTTACCCTATTACTAGACCGATTTTCATTTTTTATAAAAAGAAAATTTCGAGCAAATATATATTTTAAACATTGTGTACAGTAAATTTTTCTTATCTCTAACAATTTAGCCTCTTCGAATAATTGCAAGGAGGGGTAGGTCATATCTTTGTGCAACATTATTTTTAGTATTAGTTTTTGTGTTATTTCTAGTGGCTTAATATGGGTGTTATAAATCCCCCCCCATGCAATTATTCCATAAGATACTGATGATTGCACCAATGCATGATACACCAATTTGATTCTTTTGATATGTTATTTAAACGTTTAAAAATATAAGTTAAATATCTAAGTTTATTTACAAGCTTTTCTATGTGATTTGTCCATTTGAGTTGGCTGTCTATTATAATTCCTAAATATTTAACTGTATTCCCCGATTTCATTTCTGTACAGTTAGTGCATAAGACAGGATTGCAAGTAGTTTTGTGAAACCTTATACTTAGATGAGTTAAGGGTGCCGCTTTTTTGGTATTATAAAAAGGAATATATATAGTTTTTTCACAGTTCAGAGTTAGAAGGTTTTGATTGAGCCATTCTTTGACAATAATTGTGCACTTATTTGCATTTTTAGAGACCTCGTCCCAGGATTTACCATGAACTGTGATTGCAGTATCGTCAGCATACGAGAAAAGTTTTCCCGGAATACTAATATTACATAGGTCATTAATATAAATTAGAAACAAAAGCGGACCTATAACTGTTCCTTGTGGAACCCCATGTCTCATAGATGCTGGTTTACTAATATTTACGCCAATTTTTGTGGATTGTCTGCGATCAAGTAAATAATTTGTTAAAAGTGACAGACAATTATTTTTGATTCCCATATTATTAAGTTTTCCAAGCAGTTTATTATGATTGACGGTATCAAAAGCCTTTTTTAGGTCTAAGAATATTGTTAAACTTTTCATATTCGAATCTAGATTGGTGTATAATTTTTTTGTTAGATTAAATAAAGCATCATCAGTACTAAGACCTGATCTGAAACCATATTGGTTTGGTGACAAGAGTGCATTAGATTCTAGAAACTCTAGTACTTGTATCTTTATGATTTTTTCTAATATCTTTGCAAGTTGGGATATCAGCGATATTGGTCTGTAGTTGTCAAGTTTAGAGATCGATCCAGATTTATGTATGGGTACAATAATTGAGAGTTTAAATGCATTTGGGAAAATGTTTTTTTCAAGGCAGGAATTAAAAATGTGTTGTAAGGGCATAGAAATGTGTTGTTTAATAGACTTGATTGTGATACAGCTTAATTCATCTGGACCATTGGCTGTATTTGTTTTAAGATTGTGAATGTGTTTTATAATTTCAGATTCAGTTATCCGTTTAAATTGAGATAAATTAGGAGTATATTCGGGGGTGGGTATGTCTATTTGGGTTGATTTATGTATACTGTTTTGAAATGAGGGATTAGTATTTATTAAATCTGCGGCAACGTTTGTAAAGAAATCATTGAATTTATTTGCGATTTTTCCTACATCCGTTATGACTATTTTATCGTCTGTTACAATTTTTTCGGGAAATCTTTTTATTTTGTGTGTTCTATTTGTTATTTCATTTATGACTTGCCATGTTTTTTTAGAATCATTATCAGCTTTTTGCAATTGGTTTGCATAGTATTCTTGTTTACATTTCTTCATAAGAATATTAAAAAAATTTCTATAGATTATGTATTGCTGACGTAAATTTCCATTAGATGGTACACCTTTTACCATACAGTAATTCTCATGGTTTTTGTAAATTTTGTACAGTTTGTTCCTGTGTTGACTTGCAATTATCAGTCCACGCGTGATCCATGGTTTAATTTTTTTATGTTTTCTTTTAGGTGTTCGTGTTAATTCTAGACTATTTTTGATATTATTATTTAATATCGAATAGAATGTATTCAGTGATTGATTTGGGTCATCATTGGATAAAACTTGGTTCCAAGTTTCTTTTTTTAGAGAATTGTTTAGTGTTTGGTAGTTAATTTTATTTTTTTCCACTTGTTGTTCTTTAGTTGTATGATGAAAATTTAATTTACTGTGACCGAAAAAGGTTGGGTAGTGGTCAGTGATATCGAATTTTAGGACAGCTGATCTGGGTATAAAATTTTTATTAGTTTTGAGTAATATATGATCGAGGCAAGAGTCAGCGTGATGGCCATATCTAGTGGGTTTATTTATGTAAGACAGATAACCCTCGCTATATATAACATTTAGATATTCGTTTGCAATAGGGTTTAGGATCGAATTATCAATGTTGATGTTTATATCACCTACAATAAATGAGAAATCGGATTGATTGCAATTATTTTCATTTATAAAATATTTAAGTTCTGTAATAAAGGATTTAGAGTCTAAGGAAGGGGAGCGATATATAGCAAGTATAGAGTATGTTTTACTGTTATGTGTGAAGGATAAATGTATGGCATTAGAAAACTTAAATTTGGGGATATTAATTATTACGTTAGTTATTTTATTTGAACTGTAAAATATTGAGAGACCATCGTGAGAGGTATGTTTACAGGGTAGTGAGTAAGTCTCAAGATTATATCAAAATATTACATGAAACATTTGAATACCATTGATTAGATAGTCGCATAGATTTTGTTAGTTACCTGAAACAGCTAGAAGCTGCGTGCTCACAAATACCTATCATTTACAAACAACAATTGGAAAATCACGGGTTAGTAAGATTTATATCGAAATATTATACGAAACATTTGAGTATTATTGATGGAGTGTTCGCATAGATCCCATCAGTTGCCTGAGACAGTTGAGAGTCGTGTACCCTCTTATGTGGCAATCAATTACATGAAACAGTTGAAAAATCACGGGATAGGATGAACTAAATTTAATGTTGAACCCTGGAGAAAAATTTAAAATAAATACAGTTCATCAAATAGGAGGCAGTGGTCGCTCCTATAACAAGACCATTAACCAAACAAAATAGAGATGACGATTCTCTTAAATAAAAACGTCAAAACCAAACAAAAAGCCTGGAGTTCGATAGCTCTCCAAAACAAACTGTCAATAAGATCTTATTTTACTAGTATTTATTAGTATCACCTTATTATTACGTATTTATTCGGTTACCAAACCTAGAGCTTCGCAGAGTTCTTGGCGCGAGATCCGAACTTGGAATGCGAGGTAGCTAGCCTCGTATTGCAAGTTATAAACCTTTCCCAAACTGTATGTTTACATATATTTATTCGTATGTACTGTTTACTGGAGAATGCGGACCTGCATACAGCTTGCATTTAGGTCGGTAGACCACTCTCGCATTCTCTTTTAAACGTGGAATGAGGATTCACGACCCGTAAGTCCACACCAACCGTGAGTATATGATTGTATATAGGACGAAACCGGTTCGCCCTAAGTAAATAGTAGACCTTGGAGGAGATGGAATTTGGAGGTTTCGGGACCCGAGGGGAAACTTGAAGGCAGTGCATGATGACGTGGAAGGTTCATTGGGACGCGATAACTTAGGTATCAATCAAAGAACCGTGTCAAAAGATTGTGCGAATTTCTCGTTGACTCACGATCATCTTGTTTACTTGTAGGAGGATAGGAGCCAAATTTTGCAGGCAAAGGGCTATTCCGAGTTCGTCAAATATACAATTAACTAATTACATTAACCTACTAAATCATTCTTTACATGTACCTTATAGCAGCAGAATCAAAAAGGAGTGGCGCCAAACAGACACAATAGTTGATCAAAATCAAATTTACTAACAATTAACCATTTGAGTTATATTTAATTACCTGTCCAAATAAACATGTATAATATTTTTTATCAGCGATTAAACTACGACTTTGTTAGGGTGCAGGGAATCAGAATTATTACAATAGGAAAGTTAGCCCATTCAGAGAATTCATTTAAGTCTAGGTTTGCAATGGAAAGATCAATTCAATTTTGAAACTCAACGCCTCGATCAGAACCAAGAGGGTTACCACAAAATGAAAGTAATTAAAATCCTATATCATAAATCAAAAAATTACACAACGTTTGATGGAATTTAATTACAATATAAATACGAAAATGTTTGCGTTCAATTTCGTAAATAACGTATTAATTAGTTAAGTACATATGTCTATAAAGATATACAGTACAAGAGAGCTTTAAGTAGCTTTCTGAAGTTATCAAAGAAATTAAGGGTCCAATTTTCATGGAGGCTTATGTGTTGTAGGGGAGGAATTTTCCATCCCTGTGAACACATATGCAAAGCCTTAGAAAAAAAAAGAAATATCGGTCATAGCCAACAGAGAAGAAAATATTATATTGTATTAAAAAAAAAAAAAAAAAAGAAAGACCGAAATCATGAGAATATTACATGCATTTGGCACATTCAGTGCATATTTTACAGAGTTCTAATTTTATTGTTTATTTACATACTGTAATTACTGTTTCACACGTGAATGAGAACAATTTATATGATTTATGTAAATGTTTTCAGAATTCCATCTCCGGAGAGAACAACGTGTCCCTTTTCACAAGGGACGCCTTCACCGTTGCCACGACCCGTACCACCACCGTGGATGTCCACTCCCGCACAGACCCAATCAACGGCTCCCAATGCACCAATTATGCCTATCCGTGCAGCATCTCCCGAGCCGTTACCTGGGACATCGCGGAGTGGGGAACTCTTCTCTCCGGAGGCCGGGTACCACAGCGGGCTGTGGGTGGACGTGCCATTCTACGAAGAATTGTCGGCGTTTGGGAACGGTGAGTTTATTTTTTGAAATGTCATACCAGTGGCTCAATATAAAATCAATTATCTATATTTTATATTGATATCCCTAGCACAGTTTCACTGTTGGTATATTGGCAGGAAATAAGCATAGTACTTAAAAATTCCACATAACAAACATACAAAATGTATTGTTGTTATGACGTGGATGCATCATTACACATCTTTTTTTTTCTGTAACGGGTATTGCAGAGTGAGAAATAAGACATGCCGAACTTCTTTGCGAGGATTACATTTGATTCACCGGCTTCTAAACGGTGTAATACAGCATTTTTTTTCTTAAATTGAAAAAACACTTTTGCTTCACGGGACTCATTGTGTCGAGCTTCCTAGTCAAAAGCGAGGCTGTATTGGTAGGTGGGTTTTGTAACCGGACAAATTATCATTAAAATAGGTCGCTTTACGTAGTTGGTCACTTTAAACGGATACGTTTTCCTACTAAAAGCTATGAAACCTTACTAGAGTTTACATTATCGTCACTTAAAACAGTAGACCGTTAAATGCAAAGTCATTATATCCAAATTCTACTGTAAATTTGTGTTTTCTTTTATTTCAGAGTCAGACATGGGCAGAAACAGTAACGTGGACGAGGCAGCTGTACTAGAAGAGTCTGTACTTGGAAACCGTGAGTTATAAAACTAACTAACTTACCTTCACGCCATTTCGGTAGGCAGAGAGGATGAACCACCATGCAACTCGATCTTGGCACACACACTCTTTTCTTCATTCCATACCTACCTGACTGTGATATTCTGACTCCTGACATTGCCCGCCTCAAGTATTTGATAATACCTTACAAGAGCCTCAGCTGGAGCCAGTGAGACTATGGCATCCCCAATCGGGGTATGTTGGGAGGCTGAAGGTAGCGGGGAGGGGAAGGAGTATGGAAGAGGGAGGTGGAAAAGTACCTGGCTATTCAGAACTGGTCACCAAACACGGCTAAAGCCATTTCAAGCAACGTTTCAATTCTGAATGGGGTCTTACACCAGGGCGATACTATGGATATCTTCCACTCTGGAACGTGCCGCAAATATAATATATATGAAAATAACACTAATTATTCAAATATAATTTATTTGATTTGATCCCGCGACCATCGTATTGCGAGTCATAAGCCGTACCAGAGGCAGTGGGTTATCGTAATATAGACACATTAAATTAATTTGGGTTTTCTGTTGTTTCAGAAATGGATATGGACAGATCGAGCGACGAGGATGACGAAGCGAGCGACGTCGACCACGAAGAGAGCGATGAGGATACCTTCTGCATGCCACCAATACCTTATCATAATATTATCAACGTTTCACCTAACTCCGCTATGGCCATAGACTTTAGTAGACAAGACCAGGTAGATAGTGAGGCAATGCGTTCGATTCTGCTGCCTGAAGGTTACTATTTCGATTGGTCTAAAGATATCTTACGTTTTACTGGGATAAGGGAGACTTTCACAGGCACGCCAGGATCAACTTTCAATACCGACAAAATGGGCAAACCTGTGGATGCCTTTCTTAAAATCTTTGATGCAGATTTCGTTGAACTGATCGCGAGAGAGACCAACAGGTACGCAGATCAATGGATTGCGAAAAAACAATTTAAGCGTCATGCGCGTACCAATAAATGGTCTCCCACAAATAAAGAGGAAATGTATGTATTCTTGGCAATTTGAATGTATCATGGTATTAGTCCCCTTCCTGTTGAAAAAGACTACTTCTATTCAAAAAAACTCACCGCCATGCCTTATTTCAGCCGAGCCATGGATTATAATCGTTTTCTTCTAATTAAAAAGTTCCTTCACTTCACCAACAATGAAAGTCTTTCTTCTGATGCACCATTATCTGTGCGAAGGTTACAAAAGATTCAGCCCGTCTTGGACCACCTCTCAAATAAGTTTGAGACTTTATACCTGCCCGAGCAAGACATCTCTCTGGATGAATCCAAAGGCCGTTTGGGATTCGTCCAGATGATCAAAACCAAAGCGGCCAGTGCGGGTATAAAGTCTTACGAGCTTTGTGAGTCCAAGTCTGGCTATCTTTGGAAATTCCAAATTTATACGAAGACCATTTCCAGACAGGCTGAATCGATAAATCCAGACCAGGAAGATATGACGGAAGACATAACATAACACATAACTGTTAAAAAATTAAAATCCAAAACTTCTTTTGGACCGGATCTTATTCCGTCATTCGTGTTAAAGGGATGCTTTGAGCCCTTATTAACACCTCTCGCGTATATTTATAATCTCTTACTTAACTCCGGAATATTCCCAGACCTGTGGAAAATCTCTAAAGTTACACCGTTACATAAAACTGGTGATAAGGCTTCAGTCTCTAATTATAGACCAGTGGCGATCCTATCCTCTCCAGCCAAGTTGTTTGAACTAATAATTCATAAATGCATTTATACCCAAGTTGAACCCTTTATAATTGACCAGCAACACGGTTTTAGGTCTGGCAGATCTACTGTGTCTAATCTTATGGTTTTTACGGAGTACATATCTCAAGCTCTTGATAGTAACAATCAAGTAGATGTATCATACAATGACTTCGCAAAAGCCTTTGACTCAGTAGATCCGCTTATTCTCCTAAATAAACTCGACCAATTTGGATTTTCAGCGAAACTTCTATGTCTATTTGTAAGTTATTTCTCAAATAGACAACAATACGTAACTTATGGTATTTTCCACTCTTCCAACTTCATCACAAACTCTGGAGTTCCACAGGGGTCGAATCTTGGACCCTTACTTTTCTCGCTATTTATCAATGACATTTACCATTGCATAAAATTTTCCAAGTTTCTCTTATTCGCGGATGACATGAAACTATTCTTTTTAATAAAATCTTTGGAAAATTGCTTGCAGCTACAAAGTGATATAAATTCTATCGTCGAATGGAGTCATACCAATAAATTAGGGTTTAATATTAAGAAATGCTCCATTATGTGCTACACCAAGGCAAACAAAACGATTTACTATAACTACAAAATGTCTTATTCATCTCTTCAGCACATTGTTATTTCAAGAGATTTGGGAATCGCATTTGATACGCACTTAACATTTCACGTCCACATAGAAACGATATGCAACAAAGCTTTAAGAATGCTAGGATTTGTGCTAAGCAACTCCAGACATTTTTGCAGCTCGGCCGCGATTCGTGTGCTATACTATAGTTTAGTACGTAGCATTTTGGAAAGTGGTTCTGTAATATGGGGACCAATGGATTTAACTTACTCTCAAATGATAGAGAAAGTACAAAAGAAGTTTCTGAGATATTTATATCTTAGAGACTTCGGATATTATCCCTGGTTATATCCATCAGCCTTTTTGTCCGGCATGCTGGGTATTAATAGCCTCACCGATAGAAGGAAAACTGCTTTGCTGATAACAGCATATAAACTTCTAAATGGTAACGTCTGTATTCCCGATATTATAGAAAAATTTGAGTTTTATGTCCCCGACAATTATACAAGAGCGCGCAGGCACAGAACCTTTGTCGTTCCAAAATGCAGAACCAACTTACCATTAGTAATGCCGCTCGGAAAAATGATTATGTTACTAAATTACCTGTCCCCTGATATAGATATTTTCCAACTTAATATTCACCAGTTCAAAAACGCTATTATTGCTTAATAAATTAAAATAAAATGTATGTTTATTATTGGTTATGTATAACTGTAAATGTGCATTTAAAATAAAATAAATAAATAAATAAATAAATAACGGAAGATATGACGGACGACATGACACAGGCCAACTTTTTGGGTGCTCACAATATCTGCCCAGTTGGGGCCACTGCAAAGATAGTATACGACCTGGCCAGTCTTCTGTTTAACAAGGGGTATACATTAATAATGGACAATTTTTATAATAGTCCATTATTGGCACGATGCCTCAAAAGAAATGGGATGGACTGCATGGGCACATTGCGGTTAAACCAAGAATTTGTGCCCTCTGCATTTAAGTCCCATCTCCGGACCAAACTGAGGGAAGGTGAGCTTGTATGTTCGAACTGCGGGGACCTCAATGTAATGGTTTGGGTGGACAAAAACCTGGTAAGTATGTTGTCCACCTAACATAAGGCAGAAATCGGGGCAGTTGAAAAGTTTGGTACCTGGACTTACAAACCTCAACTCGTACTAGACTATAACAAGGTAATGGGGGGGTTGACCGAAAAGATCAGCTTTTGTCAGGCTTCCCCATTGAACGACAGCGAAACCTGGTCTGGTACAAGAAGCTTTTCAGGAGACTACTAAGCGTTTCGGTGCAGAATGCGTATATATTGTACGGCTCAAAGCTCCGCAAGGAAAATAAACGCATTTTGTACCGAAACTTCAAGAGTAAGGTTGCGGATGATCTCCTTCTGCTGTTCTGTCGTAGTCAAATTGACACGACTGTGCGGACCATTGGCCTAATAGCTGAAGGAAAGACTCTGCGACCTATCCTGAAAGGCAACCACTTCGTGGTCCGTAGCGGGAAAAAGGTGAAATGTGTGTGGTGCAACATAAATAAAATTTTCAAAAGGACCCTTACAAAGTGTGATGTGTGTGATGTGGCATTATGCTATGATTGCATGAAGCCATATCACACTACAATATAGAATTGCTGAGGGTTTTTTATTTCATTTTTGGTTTTTTAGTTATGAAATTCTAATTTATAAATTTAATTAAATTTGTTTGAACATCAATTATGATGGCCTGGATGGCTGGACTTAATCATTTCTTTCCGCATACTCACGTCTCATGTTATGTTGTCCTCAAAGGTTCTATATGATAAGGTTCGGTGGACATTTAATATGTATATTTCAATTCTGATCATTGAAATATGCATGTTAACAAATGCACAGGTATTCTCATTTTTCCCTGTTTATTGTACACATTAAATAACTCGTTTTATTTTTATGTCTTAATTATATTTTGTCAATTTTTCTGTAAAGAGGCTTTTCCAGATCTAGTCACTAAACATAACAAAGCCAATTCAAGCAATCTTCAATTCTGAATGGTGGTCTCTCACCAGAGCGATACTCAGAATCTCACTCTATAGCGAGGCACAATGATATTATTATGTATTGATTTTCTTAAATTATGAATAAACCAATAAATTGAACACATTTTTATTATGACAAAGTGTGTAAACAATGTTTAAATCAATATACTGCTCTTTCATTGTAACCATACAACTGTAATATTGATTTAAAAGGATATTAGGGCTTAATAAATAAATCAATTATTGGTTCCATCAATTATTTTCCCCTCCATCATTTTTTTTCGATACCATTGCGTTTAGATATAAAATTATCACTATGATTTTATTTGCCATTCTACGGTCATAAAAAGGTTTGATATATATATACAAATTTATCATCATTTTACATATTCCGATTTACCCTATGTAGCTTGACCTTAAGGTAGCTGTCAGAAGTGATTTTTCGTCAAATATTGGTGAATTTCATCAACTTTCAAAGTATCCCCCTGAAATATTGGCAATGTTAATATCTATGATATATATTTCATTTTAAGCCTTATTTCCTCGTTTTGCACGTTATATAAAAACATGGTTACAAATCTCCAGTTCTAATTTACAATTATTTAAAAAGTAGCACCATGATTTTGACATCGTGAAATAGGCTCTCTGTATAATTCATCAAATGAATAAAATAAAGCCAACACGGCAACTATGCTTATTAATAATTGTAGACAGTTAATGTATCTTCCTAACGCTATACCAGTTTTTGTGGTAAATTTATTATATAGTATATTACAGTGATTTCAATTTTGACGCGTCACGCACTCAAATTTTCCAAAATTATTTTCTGACCAAACTTTTGAAGAGATCTTATCATGCAAAAAATTATTTTTTTATTATATTCTTGCATCTGTGGTTATCAAACAGGCCATAGAGAACATAAAAACGTAGAAAATATTCTATAAATATTTTTAAAACTGCCACTGGCGGCAATTTCAAATCACAAAAACGCAAATTTCACGGATTTAAAAGTTTAAGATTTTTTAATAATTTATCTATCATTTCTAAAAATATAGAATAATTATTAAAATGTAGGTGTATTCATTGGCTATATAGCACTTTAATCAGTTTTATGTCTCCGTATTAAAATTCGGAGGTTTGATTTTTTTAATGTTGGCGGAAAATATTCAAAATCGTCGCCAAAAAACCGCGAGCAATCGGAGAAAAAAGTTTTTTGACGCGCGATCGTTCGAGTGGATAAAAAATATTTGTACACTTTTATTTCATACTGAGCATTATCTGTATACAAAATAATTTTACCTTATTTACATGTAAAAAATATTTAAAATTGTTATCTACCAGTCAATCAGTGAGAAATAGTTAGGATGCAGGCGAATTCTCAAGTTATTGTTTTACAAAATTATCTTTTAATTACTGTCTTTATCTGTGTTTTCTCCTTAAATAAATAAAAATAAAAATAAAAAAAAATTAAAAAAAATAAGTTCATCACATTATTTACGTAAAACTTTACTTACAAATTAAACAAACATTTGATTCAACTTAATGAAAATAAACAACAACTCTTTGCATGTACGATTTTGAAAAATATTGATATTTAATATTATTTACGTAAATAATAATTTTGCACTATTTTGACAGAACACCGATATGAATTGTTACGTAATATAATCCCCCTACATAAAAAGGATGCACACCAACCCCACTTTCCCCATGCAAACAGTCGCGGTGTACGTGACAAACGACACACAGCCCCGCGTGATCGGCACGGACCACCCAGAGCGCTCACAGCTCAACACGGGTCGGCACTCGCCGCCCTTCGGCAGTCTAGAACCGACCTCCGGGACATCGACAGGGTCTCTTGCGAGCGAACCGCAAACGCTCGCAATGTTCGAGCGCGCAGATTACGTAATAATAGGAACAGATGTGATCTTGTTCCAGTTAATAATTAATATCACGCGCAGTCAAGTCACTAACATGATTCAGCATTCTAAGTTAACCTTTGTTCGTCGGACCACGCTTCCGTCAGATCATCTTGGGCTTCACCACACCAGCATTGTATCACCGGCCCTTTGGGGCACGGGCAGTGCCAGCTCGGCATGAAAGCGCCCTACCACAACTGGAGACGAATCGTAAGCTTTCTCAGTATACCCCCTTTCTTGTGTTCAACCAAATAAATTCATGTAAAATCCACGCTTCATCCTGTCGTCAATTTAGGAAGAGAGTAGAGAGATCTATGTCAACCCTGTATTTCTCGAGATGATCAATATACCTTGTGCCTTTCTACCCATATGTTAGCACATGTTAGCACTGGCGCAAACGTGGTTTTTCTTTGATTATTAACCGTCCATCGGGAGGTCAAATTGGAAATAATCTTGTACTCTTTCACTGTGTTTTATGTCTTGTTTTGTATTAACAATTGAATAACTATGTTTTTCTTCCAATAAATTATAGCTGTTCTACAAACCATCGCGTCAAATCTAAAACAACCGTGTCACATTAAAACTATTCTGTGTTAAATTACAAGTTTTACGAATCGTCACTCGACAAAAATTTAATTACCGGAATTCTATCACAAGGTGCGCAACCAACATTCACTTCTTTTCGGACATCTCAAACACCACATAGTGATCCTTAACCATGAAGGTTTACTTTCCGAGTACAACTATTAGAGGAAACGAGCTACATTAAACTACAATTCAACAATTTCAAATCTTGTACATGATACAAAATGAATTTCTTGTTTGTGGAATTTATCAGTCAGTTCGCTCTGCACACAGACATGTTCTGCACATGAACACAACCAAGGAAAATTAAAGCCTCTCAGCCATTTGACAATTTCGTTTTATATGTAATAAAAGTGGGTAGTGTATCCTTTTTTTAAAAAAAGTCTTGAAAGCCGACCTACTCCCTGCATATAATTGAGATTCGCGATTGACGTAAATCCCCGACTCTCGGCACTTCTCCGCCTCAAACCTGTCGCTGTCCAGGGAAAGGGAAGCTTGCGTGTAAATAACCAAAAGCTGGTTCTGCCTAAATTCAGACAATTTGTCACGAATCACAACAACCTGTAGCAGCCATTTCCAGCCCGCTACAGAGTGATAGCATTTTAGCTGTTCTGTCTGGCTCCCTAGAGAGCAATGACTGCAATCAGTACCCTTCTCTAGAGTACAGCTATTTTGAAGGAGGGCAACTTCGCCACAAGATGACTCGGACGGGCTGGCGGTCAAAACGAGCAGCTCGACAATTTAGTGTTTATCTGGCCGCGGTTCCGGGACGTCGTGAACACGGGGAAGACAAGAACCACTCTATGAGCCAACACGATTACGATCAAGGATGACGACACCGTTTTGTGGTTTTACCTTTGGTCATCCTTGTCTCTTCATTTAAATAACAGCGATGTATAACCGCATCGCTTGGCGCCCGTTATTACATTCATCAGGTTAGTTTATTATAGATGCCACCCAATTGTCGCTTTCAATGCAATATTTAAATTAGCAATCGTGCTCTCAACCTTCGGTTGTAGCACACGCCTGAGATTAATGTCACTAAATAAAGAGTTCTCATGTTATTTAAAGGTTAATGAAGTGTTGTAGAAATAAATGTTGTGTCATGGAATTCATTTCCCTTATCTTTTATTTAATACACTGTTGTTACATCCATTCCGTAGGCACTCATGCCCTTCACCTTGTAATTCCCGTTACAATGGCGCCCAACGTGGGGCTCGAACCCACGACCCTGAGATTAAGAGTCTCATGCTCTACCGACTCAGTAATCAGTACCCTTCTCTAGAGTACAGCTATTTTGAAGGAGGGCAACTTCGCCACAAGATGACTCGGACGGGCTGGCGGTCAAAACGAGCAGCTCGACAATTTAGTGTTTATCTGGCCGCGGTTCCGGGACGTCGTGAACACGGGGAAGACAAGAACCACTCTATGAGCCAACACGATTACGATCAAGGATGACGACACCGTTTTGTGGTTTTACCTTTGGTCATCCTTGTCTCTTCATTTAAATAACAGCGATGTATAACCGCATCGCTTGGCGCCCGTTATTACATTCATCAGGTTAGTTTATTATAGATGCCACCCAATTGTCGCTTTCAATGCAATATTTAAATTAGCAATCGTGCTCTCAACCTTCGGTTGTAGCACACGCCTGAGATTAATGTCACTAAATAAAGAGTTCTCATGTTATTTAAAGGTTAATGAAGTGTTGTAGAAATAAATGTTGTGTCATGGAATTCATTTCCCTTATCTTTTATTTAATACACTGTTGTTACATCCATTCCGTAGGCACTCATGCCCTTCACCTTGTAATTCCCGTTACAAACCCTCCAATAATTGTTGAAGAACAAACAATACTTCCTCGAAATCTGTATTCGAAAATTTTTTTGCGAAGATTTAATTTTTCGGAAATTTTATTTTTCGGAAATTTTCTCATTTTGAAGTTTTTTCAAAAATTTTTTCAAAAACGCACATCTCAGGGACTTTTCCATCAAAATCCCAGGGCAACCCCTGGCCATTTTTTTCACAAATCAAGGACTTTGAAATTTTTTCGAGAAATTTAATTTTTCGAAAATTTGAAGTTTTTTCAAAAACGCACATCTCAGGGACTTTTCCATCAAAATCCCAGGGCGACCCAAGGCCGTTTTTTTCACAAATCAAGGACTTTGAAATTTTTTCGAGAAATTTAATTTTTCGAAAATTTGAAGTTTTTTCAAAATTTTTTTCAAAAACGCACATCTCAGGGACTTTTCCATCAAAATCCCAGGGCAACCCCTGGCCATTTTTTTTTCACAAACCAAGGACTTAGAAATTTTTCAAAATTTTTTTCAAAAAACACACATCTCAGGAACTTTTCCATCAAAAACACAAGGAAACCGCTGGTTATTTTTTTTTCCATATTGGGACTTTAAAAAAAATTTCACAAAATTCTTCACCCATCATCACAAGCTCATCTTTAAAAAAAAAAAAAAAAAACTCAGCCACAACACTCTGACAATTCTTTTTTCTTCTCACAATGTCTAACTCAACTAGCCACAAAATGAATCCTCGAAACAACACCTTAGGCATAATAGCCAACATCTGCTCTCGAAGTACTCAAAGCTTAGAAAAGGAATTAAAAGACAGGAGTATTTCTCCTTTCAACAAAACCAAAAACGTCCTGATCAAGTACGCAACATATTACAACAGGAAATATATTAGGAGACTGCAATTTCAACCCGGCAGTATAACAATCTCTGACACAAGCACACCTACTTGCACAGAAATTAAACCACCAATTACACCCATCAAGGAAACCACAAAACTCTTCGACCTTACTGGATGGAAAATTAAGTACAACGGCAATACTAACGTAGAAGATTTCATCGACCGAATTGAAGAAACAGCCGCGATACGCAACATTCCTACTGAGATACTACACCGTAACTTCATAGATCTCATCTCGCACGAGCTACTCTCCTGGCATAGAATCCACAAGAAGAAAGTAAACTCCTGGCCCGAACTCAAAGCTGCTCTCCTGAAAAGTTTCGCACCAAAAGAAACACAGCATAGGATTAAGTCTACTCTGTTTTCCATCAAACAATTCTCCAACGAAACAGTAGCACAATACGCCCAGAGAGCAGTTCTTCTAAACATCAAACTGACAACTCCAGTCCCTGAAACAGAGCTAGTCCCTATCTTGACTGATGGCCTCCTAGCAAGATATGAGAACATAATAACCTCTCAAAAAATATCCTCAGTAGAACAACTCAAAGATGTCTGTCTTCTATTGGAAAACTATCAAGATAAAAGAAGAAACACCAAGACTTCTAACGAGCCCCTTCTACCAAGTCTCGCCTCTCGGTCATCCAATCAAATTAAACCAGAGTTTAACGAGAAGAAGTTTTGCACCTTTTGCAAAAGAACCGGACACTCACAATCATCTTGCTACAAAAAAGCAAAACTGTCGTATACTCAAGATAACAGAGGCCACCAAAAGCGCCCCCGCGACCATTCTCCTCAACATGACAACTTGAGAGAAATCTTCAAAAGATCAAGAAATAATCTTGAAAGAATACATCCTTCTAACAACTTAATTGCAAAACCACCTACAGATTTCTCTAAACCTCCGCCAAATTGGTCCAAGAGAACTCCAAAAAACTAAGATTCAACCCCTCGGAAGTTCATTCAATATCTAGGCCTACTGAATGGACCGAGTGGTTGAAACACATTGCATATTTCAAAGAGGCCTTACAACTTTCTACAGTGAGCTGCACTCAAGCTAAAGATGGTCGCCCATACGCGCAATTTTCTGTTAATGACGTCGTCTTCTCTGGACTACTGGATAGTGGAGCTTCAGTTAGCTGCCTCGGCGGTAACGCCCACATTCCCTTTGTCAACAATGGATTCACAATCAACAAACACCCCGCTTTCGTCACCACTGCAGACAACAACACTCAAAAAGTCACAGAAGCAATTGTCTTACCTGTCAAGTGTGGAAGTAAATCAATTCCAATAAATTTTCTAATTGTACCAACCATCACCCAGAAATTTATTCTTGGAGTTGATTTTTGGAAAGCATTCAACATTGCACCTCAGGTTTTCAACCCATGCAACAACACCACACCCACCACCTCAATCAACGAAATCCGTACAATAATTCCGTACGAGAACCTTCACCCACCACAGGCCGAACAACTGGAAGGCATGATCAAGAAATTTGAATCAATCTCGTTCGAAAAGTGTGGACTTGGTTTGACAAATTTAGTCAAACATCACATCAAGACAAATGGACCACCTATCAAACAAAGATACTACAATTTGGCTCCCCAGAAACTAAAACTGTTGGAGAAGGAACTCGATGATATGTTAAATATGGGCATCGTGGTTCCCAGCAGAAGCGCCTGGACCAACCCCACACTCTTGGTATCCAAAAAAGACGGTTCCGCCCGATTCTGCCTCGACAGTAGAAGACTTAATGCCTGCACTGAGGCTGACGCGTACCCACTTCCGCTTGTACACGCAATCCTGGATAAATTACGCAACGCAAAATTCATCTCTTCAATAGATCTGTCCAAAGCATTCTGGCAGATACCTCTGGATGATGTTTCATGTGAAAAAACAGCATTTGTAGTGCCCGGCAGAGTAATGTTCCACTTTAAGAGACTCCCTTTCGGTTTAAAAAACAGCCCTGCTGAGCTACAAAGACTGATGTACAGACTGTTCGGCCCCGAATCCGACAATAATTTGTTCTGCTACTTGGACGACCTAATAATCATCAGCGACACGTTGGAAAAACACATCGCCACCCTAGAAAGAGTATTCCAACAACTCAAGTTTGCCGGATTAACAATCAACCTAAAGAAATCCGAATTTTGCAAATCACGCCTACGCTACCTCGGCTTTGTAATAGACGAAAAAGGTCTAAGGACCGACCCTGCCAAAGTCGAAGCTATGACAAACTTTCCCAGGCCAAAGAATGCTAAAGAAGTTAAAGGTTTCCTTGGTCTCGCCGGATACTACAGAAGATTCATAAGGGATTTCTCCACAATAGCGGCCCCCCTTAATAAAATTACCGGTACCCGTAAAGGTGTCAGTAACTTCGCTTGGTCTACCGAAACTGAAAAGACTTTCACCTCTCTAAAAACAGCACTGCAATCTGCACCGGTACTAAACTGTCCAGATTTCAATCTGCCTTTCACCCTGCATACAGACGCCTCCAATGTTGGAATCGGCGGAGTCCTAACACAAGAATTCCCCGACGGCGAACACCCAGTGGCATACTTCTCTCGTAGTCTAAACAAACACGAAAAAAACTATGGGATAACTGAAAAGGAACTACTCGCAGTCATGGATTCTATCCACCATTTCCGCGGCTATATCGAAGGCAGTAAGTTCTCAGTCATCACCGATCACAGTAGCCTAAAATGGTTGGTATCATTAAGCAACCCATCTGGTAGATTGGCCCGCTGGTCGTCTCGCCTATCACAATACACCTTTGATGTCATCCATCGTAAAGGCGCAGACAATATCGTCCCAGACGCCCTCTCAAGAATAGAACTCACCACTCTGACCTCCGAAGAAGCAACACCAACTCCTACCACCAAAGACACTTGGTATTTAAAAACCTACGAGGAATGCAGGAACAACCCGCAAAATTTCCCAACTTTATTATAAAAGAAGGTCGGTTATATCGTAACTGCAAACCACCACTGTCTATACTCGAGGACTATGCTTGGAAGTTAGTCATTCCCTCAGAGGACACACAAAAAATAATCATCGACAATCACAGCGGCCCCGGATCCATACACCCAGGAACTTTCAAAACCTATAAGAAGATAGCCTTAAGGTATTACTGGCCAGGCCTGTTTAAACAAGTTCGCAACTAAATCTCTAAGTGCAAAAAACATTTTTATCCCCTACGGCACTCCTCGCACCATCATTTGCGACAGTGGAAAACAATTCATAGCCCTGGAATTCAAGGAATTTCTGGCCAAATATGGCATAAAAGATATTTTTTATAATACCCTTTACACGCCTCAAAATAATACGGTAGAGCGTTACAACCAGACCATCAACACAGCCCTGGCAATCCTGGTTGACAAAGATCAACGAACATGGTGCAAAAATCTAGAAAAAATTCAAGCTGCACTAAACAATACAGTGAACCTCACTACTGGGTACACCCCTTTCTTCCTCAAACATGGTATGGAACAAATTGTCCATGGCTCCTTGCATTGGGACGCTAGCCTCCCATCATCTTTTCCTTCTTCTACTGATAACCCATCAGAGAACTATGCTCACCGTCTTGAAGAACTTTCCGCTATCTACAGCGAAGTCACAGATGCGTTGATTCTTGCTCACAAAAAAAGTGCAAACAGGTACAATTTACGCAGGAAACATGTTACCTTTAAGGAAAACGACATAGTTTGGAGACGCAACAACACACTCTCACAAGGTGCTCTGTATTTCTCTGCAAAACTAGCTCCTCGCTTTTTTAAAGCAAAAGTCCTGAGAAAAATCTCCGATGTAGTATACACCCTATCGGATGCCTCTGGTAAACACATCGGCAACTATCACGTGAAAGATATTGTCAAACTAGGAAGTGTGGACACAACAGACACCACCTTCACTAGGTCACACTCACATAACTAACAAACTTTTGGCTCTACCTTTGTCCCACGAGATTTGGCCCTCGTGCTGACAAACAGCATGTCTTAACGCGTTAGTTTCATATAAAAACTCGCATTCTCGACCTCTGCAAGGTAACCTTTTTTTTCTAAAACACAGAAGTGTCAACTGTGGTTTTAAATCATTTCTCACCCACACATGTACTACTATGCTCTTTTGTATAAACCCTTTGTTATTTTTGTTTCTTTGTCACACCTCACCGTGTAATGTCTATAATTTGTACTCATATTTTGTACGTATCTTCTCTGGAACTGATATCATTCCAGTCAAGAGACTTTTTCTACTTCCCGAACAATTTATGCTCCCGGAGTCATGACCCTGGACATCATTTGTTAGTCGTTACCATTCTGACACTTACGACACTAAATACATAACTATTTTTTGTCATAAATACCACAAAAAGTCACGTACAACATTGTTTTGTAAATATTTTTTTTCTCTCATGTTCTTTGTTCTTTCACATTGTTCTTTCACATGTTCTTTCACATTGTTCTTTACATTGTTCTTTCACATTTGTTCTTCACATTTGTTCCAATGGGTTCCATCGTACATAAAACAATGGCCCTTTGCAACATACACCCAATTGAGGTGAATATTCTACCCCTGTAACTTGTAATCATAATGCGTGTGTAAATTCCAGTTTGGTATCGTCATTTGATTCAAGTTTACATAGGTGTAACAAATAAAAAGTTACAATTACCTTTGTTTTAAAGTTTTTTCAGTTTTGTCTAAAAAATTGAATGGCGCTCAACATTCCCATTTGCTCTAATTTGTTGTTTTTTCAGAATTTGATATTGACACGTCAATTCTGAAAAAGGTTGTTGTAAAGGAGAACAAACGCCGATTTGTCCTCCTCATCAATAACAATGTAACATACATAACACCTTTCGGTCACATTGAGTATGTAAAATCTTAAGATCTCAACTTCCTGACCCCAATTTGTTATATTATGTACTATATTTTGACTTAAATAAGCATTAATTTGCCTTGTCAAATACACCGAGCCAGGTCACTCATATTAAGTCATCCTGTGTCTCTAGGTGCCTTCTGTATCAAATTTGTATCATAAAGTTCACAACATTCATGTTTGTGGCAATTTTGGCAACACCAAGTGTGTTTCCTTGTTTTTGTTTGGTCATTTTAAGTAAGTAAAACCCAATCAGGTCTTAAATAAACCACTACAAACCTTTTTTGTAAGCAAAGAGTAAGTAAAACCGATTAGGTCTCTTTTGCTATATGTGTGTCTTGTTTAAGACATCCTTGTAGGCATATGTTTTGTATTATTGCCAACTTAAAGCATAAACCCAACCAAAGGTTATGCCATCACAACATTTTGTAAGCAAAGAGTTAGTAAAACCAAATAGGTCTCTTTTGCTATATTTGTGTCTTGTTTAAGACATCCTTGTTGGCATATGTCTTGTATTATTGCCAACTTAACGCATAAACCCAACCAAAGGTTATGCCGTCGTCATTTTTTGATAATACCAATAGCCACTACTTGATTGTTGTTGACATTGGGTATTTTTTTATTATTGAACGTTGATATGTTATTTTCATGATACATGAGAATGTAACAATATCCACCATGAGACGAGGGATTGTTATAAAATCTAACACTATACATGAGAATGTTATAATATCTACCATGATAGGAGAAGTTCGTTATAATTACTTTTTACTGGCTTACATACACTGTGGCCAAAGAGATAATTTGTTCCATTAAATGGTTATAAATATCTATGTTGTACCTTTCCTTTCAATACTAGGGTTCTTTCGTAATTCGTTCAATTCCTACATGAGACGTGAAGACGTTATAATACTTACCATGATTCGTGCGAACGATACAATATCTTGTTGTTGTTTTCTTTAAATAAGTTGACACTATGTACTTGTTCTACCGGACGTAGATCATTTTACCCTGACTTGTCACCCTTAATTGGGACCCTTTTTGTATAACTCATGACACTGAGGGAAATTTCCTTCACTGTAGTGAGAATTTTTTGTTCTCTTCAAACAAACATGAAGCTGTGCATTCAGCAATTTTTTACGCTAACTGATACCTGTGGACTTCTTGTCAGCGGACCCAAGAACCATCCACTATCCATTGACCATGGACTAGCCATCAGCTTCACTGTTGGTTATGAGGTATCGTGTCGTGGGAGTTAATTGAGACAGTGACACAAAACCACCTAACTCGTTGTCTGGGAGACGAATAAGAAAAACTCCCAGGTTTGTGAAACTTGAGCAAGGGTCTGTCATGTTCTCACAAACTGTAGAAGATTAAATACGACCCCTAATCTTTCACCAACTACACGTGAAAGATTAGATTGTTATTACTGTGTATTCTCCTTCACCTTTTCATCAAATTCATGTATATATGTAAAGAGTTAAGAAATTTGCTGGTTGATATATTTCGTCCTCACATAGAGATCGAATTGGGAATTAGCTCAGTCACTATCAATTTTCGCTACTCAATCCTCCATCCTTCACCCCTCCATCAAACTCTTGTACATTTGTAAAAGTTAGGAAATCTGCTGGTTGACCATATTTCGTTCTCTGAAAGAGATCGAACGGAGAATCAGCTCCATCACCAGCAGACCTTCTCGCTCAACGCCATTTTTTTTCTCATCCCTCACTATCCTTGAGGTTAATTTCATGAATCTGGAAGGTGTACCCTACGCACATAGCGTATCGTCTGTCTATAAGACAATCCTTATCCATGAAATTTGCTTCAAATCTCTCCTTTTCACCCCATTCCTAGGTAATCAACACATTTCTTGTAATTTTGAAAGTCGTAAGTTGTTATCGCTCAAGCGCTAACACCGGCCATGGAAGGCCAATTTCTTTCAGAAACTTGGTGTTACTACTGTACAACCACTTACCTATACCTTGTATATCAAATAGGTAACCTCACGCCAGTCGTGATAGTTTTTTGTCTCCCCAATCTCGGGATACTCATGGTATAGTCAGCATATTAGATCTCTCTCTACACTCTCTCTCTCTCCTCTCTAACCAACGACTTTTTTTTGTCTTTTTGTCTTTTCTCTTGAACAAAATTTGTTTCTCTCCAAACGTTTTGCATCATTGGTCTACTAGGCAGGTAAACTTCAAGAATTTTGGCTCTAATAATAACCTGTCCCTGGATTAAAAAGAAGACCAGCAGCCCTCCTCATCACCTGCAAGCTGAGCTTCTCTTCTTCGCCACCTTCACTTCCATCACTCTCATCTCTCCAATTTCTGCGTAACAAAAACACCCGACCGCACCCAAATTAGGTGTGAGTCGTGCCTGCAGTTGCAAATCAAGTTGTCTCATCATTCAAACCATTCAAAGAACCAACCTCAGAACATGCCAGTTCAAGGTTAATTATGTTCCTGCAATCAACCACTTGCCGTTGTGCAATCAACCACTTGCCGTTTGTGCAAATCAACCACTTGCCGTTGTGCAAATCAACCACTTGCCGTTTGTGCAAATCAACCACTTGCCGTTGTGCAATCAACCACTTGCCGTTTGTGCAAATCAACCACTTGCCGTTGTGCAATCAACCACTTGCCGTTGTGCAATCAACCACTTGCCGTTTGTGCAAATCAACTACTGGCCGTCGTACAAATCAACCACTTGCCATTTGTACAAACCAACCACTTGCCGATGCGCAAACTCAACATAATAACCATTACACGCATCAACCATCAATCAACTTATTGGTATTACTCCATGTTATTACCAACTTCATTTCACCTTGACAACCACTGCTCCACCACATCAGCATAATGGAATTCACGCTGGTACAACAACAAAACCCGGATACTTCTGGCCCTCCGCATCACCATCTCTCAACCACAACCAAGAAGCACAGTTCAATTTCTATGGCCCTAGTGATACTTGAGTGCAATCTCAAATGGGTCAAGCTACAGTGAAAATGTAACTTTTATAACTTCAGTGAAATTACGTCTACTTGGTACTCTACGAAAACACTACGCTCTTCAAACTTAGCTTACAGACCAATGAAATGTTAGAGTCCTTTTTTTGTTCTTTTCATCATTGCATAACCTTGTATGTTGTTCTTGTCATCACTGCATAAACTTGTAGGTTGTTCTTGACATCACTGCACAAACTGGTATGTTGTCTTTTCATCACTGCATAAACTTGTATGTTGTTTTTTTCATCACTGCATAACCTTGTATGTTGTTCTTTCATCACTGCATAACCTTGTATGTTGTTCTTTTCATCACTGCATAACCTTGTATGTTGTCTTTTCACCATTGCATAACCATGTATTTTTTCTTTGTTTTTTTTGTAAATCAACACTGTTTTCCTTCTCTCTCTACTTCCCTCACGACAAGGTGAAGAGGATTTTTAGCGCCTAAAGCTTCATTACCACGTCGCCTTTTACTGGCGGAGGGGGAATGTGTTACGTAATATAATCCCACTACATAAAAAGGATGCACACCAACCCCACTTTCCCCATGCAAACAGTCGCGGTGTACGTGACAAACGACACACAGCCCCGCGTGATCGGCACGGACCACCCAGAGCGGTCACAGCTCAACACGGGTCGGCACTCGCCGCGCTTCGGCAGTCTAGAACCGACCTCTGGGACATCGACAGGGTCTCTTGCGATCGAACCGCAAACGCTCGCAATGTTCGAGCGCGCAGATTACGTAATAATAGGAACAGACGTGATCTTGTTCCAGTTAATAATTAATATCACGCGCAGTCAAGTCACTAACATGATTCAGCATTCTAAGTTAACCTTTGTTCGTCGGACCACGCTTCCGTCAGATCATCTTGGGCTTCACCACACCAGCACTGTATCACCGGCCCTTTGGGGCACGGGCAGTGCCAGCTCGGCATGAAAGCGCCCTACCACAACTGGAGACAAATCGTAAGCTTTCTCAGTATACCCCCTTTCTTGTGTTCAACCAAATAAATTCATGTAAAATCCACGTTTCATCTTGTCGTCAATTTAGGAAGAGAGTAGAGAGATCTATGTCAACCCTGTATCTCTCGAGATGATCAATATACCTTGTGCCTTTCTACCCATGTGTTATAATTGTGTGTTGACCTTTCCAACCTCCTAACCGATGGACGAGCTGATGATCAAAGGAGCTGCCCACCCCTGATCGTACACGAATCTCATCTGCTTTACCTTTTCTACTGAGCTTAGCCAAATCATAACCAGGTTCGATACCGGTTTATCCATATGTTAGCAGAATTTAACGCATAATACGCGTGTGTTTGTAGGAAGTATAGGCATTTCCAACCCAATAAAATAACATAAAAGACAATCGGAAGATAGAAACGCTTGGTTGATTGTAAAATTAGCCAACAAATCTCTAATCTGACATGTACTTATATGTATAAGAAAACAAAAATTTTGCCAGGTATATATATTTATATAATATATATTAAAGTAATTATTCGGAATCGCTGGACAAAGATAATACGAAATATTTTTAAATAAAACCTTCTGATTTACCTTAAATAATATAAAAGGAATCTGAATGCATACGGGAAATTTGTAATTTTAGCATTTTAATTTTTAATTACGTAAAATGAAAATTCGCTTTTGTTGTATGGGATGACAGCCGGAATAATTTCTATTAATGACATTTTCTTTTGTTGGTATTCCTGATATGAGTGGCTAGAAGTTTTACCATTTACTCTATGCAAATACTAGGTAGGTAGTATTTTAGCCCCAAAAAGAATTCTGACTGGTCACCCAGGTGGAAAGAGAAAAATGGGAAGACCCAGACTGAGGTGGGAAGATGAGGTAAGAGGGGATGCAGCACAGCTTCTCCAGGTGACAAACTGGAAGTCAGCCGCTGAGGACAGGAGGAGTTGGAGGCGACTGTTGCAGGAGGCCAAAGCTCGATATGGGCTGTAGCGCCATCGAAGAAGAAGAAGAAGTATTTTAGCCGAGCTCGAAAAATAAAATAAAAGTATTTCGGTTTGTTTTATAAATAAAGAAATATTTAAATAAGGTTATTATAGGTTAGGTTTGGTTATTATAGGTTAGGATAGGTTAGTTTAGGATAGGTTAGGTTGGGTTATGCTAGGTTAGGTTAGGTTAGGTTGGGTTAGTATAGGTTTATTTATTTATTTATATATATAATTTGTACATTTATTTATAACAATTACAGGTAATAAAGCCTAAGACGTTATAATTGTACCATTTATGCAGTGTATATGCAATGCCAAAAATCTTGCAAATGCGCTATAGGACACAAAAAATAAATCTAATTTTTTATCTACCGCATTCAAAAAGCACGTAGCTCTCCCCACAGGTGAGTTCATTAATAAATTAGTGCGGCTTGCTCTACTATATAGAAGATTGTGATGACGTCCTCGAGAGTGAGACTCTGGTACAAAAAAATTTAATTGGGCCAGTATCTCATTATTAGAAAAGTGACCGTTTATTAGTTGGAAAAAATATTTAAGCAAAACAATACCTCTACGTGTCTCTAGGGAGTGGTAATTGGTCATGCCTAATATATAAATCGATGGGTAAAGCCAAGGGTAACATCCATACAGCCGCGAGAATAAAAACCTTAAAAAAATTTTATGGACTCTTTCAATGCGTAAAGTGTATGTTAATTCATGTGGAGCCCAGATGATCGAGTTTGATTCAAGTACACTTAGGACTAGTGTGTTATATAATAACGTCAGTGTTTTTGTGTTACGAAACGGATATGAGTTTCTAATTACGATGCCGAGAAGCCTGTATCCTCTGCTTATTAAATCATCGATGTGTTGGTGAAAAGTTAGTTTGCTGTCATAAACAACTCCTAGATCTTTGATTTGGTTTAGGTGTTGGAGAATAATTTCGTTGATTGTATATTCAAATACATGCGGTTTCTTTGATCTTGTATACGAGACGATATTGCACTTGGGTGTACTGAAGTTCAAGCCATTTATTTTGGCCCAGTTTGAGACGCAGTCAATGTCACGTTGAAGGAGAATACAGTCAAGATGGTTTTTTATTGAGCGATATAGTTTCAAGTCATCTGCAAATAGTAAATACAGCGAATGTGTGATGACTGAACCAATATCGTTGATAAAAATCAGAAACAGAATTGGTCCAAGGATAGACCCCTGAGGAACTCCAGAAAAAACTATGAATTCCGATGAATTGGAACCCTTATAATAAACAAACTGTCTACGATTTCGAAAATATGAAGCAAAAAAACAGAGAAGTCTTTTGGAAAAACCAAATGAAGCTAGCTTATTTAGAAGAATGTCGATGTCAACCTTGTCGAATGCTTTTTCCAGGTCGAAATAAGCAACATCCACCTGTCCCCTATTGTCGAGAGTTTGTGATAAGAAATCTGAGATGCATAAGAGGTTTGATGTTACTGACATCTGGGGTCTAAAACCATATTGACGGGAAAAAAAAACTAAAACCATAAAAAAAAACTAAAAAAAAAAAAATAAAAAAAAAAAAACATAAAAAAAATAAAAAAAACTAAAACGAAAAACTAAAACTAAAAGTCTAAAACCATATTTATAGGTTAAGTTAGTATACAGGTTAAGTTAGGTTAGTTTGGGTTATTATAGGTTAGGTTAGGTTGGGTTATCATAGGTAAGGTTAGGTTGGGTAATTAAAGGTTAGGTTAGGTTGGGTTATTATAGATTAGGTTATTATAGGTTTGGTTTTATAAAATAATAATGATAATAACAGCCAAATAAATAATTTATGCTTTTTAAGTAGGCACTATTTTGACGGAATTGTATTAGATTATATTTTTTTAATTTACGTTGTTCAATTGTCTCTAGCGGCTCATATCAAGAATACCGACAAAAGAAAATGTCATCAACAAAAATTATTCCGGCTGTCATCCCATACAACGAAAACGATTTTTCATTTTACTTAATTAAAAATTAAAATGCTAAATTAATAATTTCCCAAATGCTGTTCGATTCCTTTGATATAATTTACCTTTACCCATTTAGGCAATTATTCGGGATAGGTAAAGTTTTACACGAACAACTGTCATTCTTATTATGCCTAAACAATGCCTGTTCCGTGTTTTAACAATATATACTCACCCTCTCTCTGCGAATGACTAAATATCTACCTATTAAATGCAACTGTTGTTAGTATCACTTAAACTCGGCGAAGCCCATCCAAGTGCCCCGATAAAAACCCGCGGAGCGGGTTTTTAACTGCTAGTTTGTATTGATAGGTTAATGCCCCACAAATAATAAACGATAAAAACGAGTTAATTAAAAAGTCAAAAATAAAAATTACAAAATTATGCCGTGTTGCACGATTTTTCATGCTATGCATTTTTTATCTTCATTTATTTTTCTGTTACTAACCCCATAAATAAAACACGATAAAGACGAGAATTAATCAGAGTTAAAAAAGTGTAGGAACTATTAATTTTCAACATTCGATATTTCCAAGATTACAACTTTGCTACACACATGCGTCTCAGTGGAATGCATACGTGTAACAACGAACTAGCCAGCGTTACTCCCCAAACACGGAACTAATTGTTATGTATTGTGTTTGAATGTTTATAAATTCCAGTTCAAATATTCAAGTACTTACAGGCATATATCGTTAGACGCTGGTGTACTTCAGAATATAAATGACATGAAGCTATTACAATCGTTGAGAAATTCAAAAAATATATTTACACTTTTCTTTGTCTGAAAATTCCTAAAAAATCAGCTTCACAATTCAATCATCAATCCGTTTAGTTAGAACATAGTAAGAAACAATAGAATTTGAGATTTAGTTTCGAAGCTACATTGTATCCACATTCCTCGAAAAATAAAAATCATTAAAAATAAGTGAGTAATTTCTGAGTAGTGGTAGTAGTGAGAGAATGGTAGTAGTGAGAGAATGGTAGTAGTGAGGGAATGGTAGTAGTAAAAGAATGGTAGTAGTGGTAGTAGTTTTGGTAGCAGTAAGAATTCAAATCAAAGTCACCTCATATTACGAAATTTATTTACTTGATGAAGTTGGAAGTTCTAATAATTCATGATATTTTTGAAAGCAGATGTTTGAAAATAATATTTTTTGAATTTCACCATAAAATATATTTTCAGACCATGAAAACCAACACATAATAACATGCTTTTGTACTTTACACAATATGAATTATTCTGCTATCTCCCTTCCCCAAGCAGATCAAACTCTCCGTTTGAATATCAATCAATGCAAAAAATAGTCGTAGACCCAATTTATCTCTGCCAGCGCAAAATCAGATCTAGGCATCACGCCCACACACACAAATAGAGAAACACTTGCACGGGAACAGGAAAACGTGTATGGTTAGACACACTGCCACCCATACGCACACAACGTGTACATAGAAACGAACCACCCTTGAAGAGGCAACAGTACGTCACATACTAGGCCCTAGTACACACAGTGCCTATACATTTTTGCTATTTGCATAGCATGGAACTCGTGTTGGACTAGTTTTGTAACTTTGATAAACATAGAAGTGATTACACGTTAAATAAAACGGAGTTGCTTGTCTGTCTACATCAATCTAATTTACAGTAACCCGAAGATTTGCTTCGTCACGGTCGTGTCCTTATTGAAATTTAAGAATAAATTTTTTTTATGAGAGTTACGAACACAAGTTAAAAGTTGTAACATATTTCATAGACTTTTTTTTCTAGACTTGATGACCTAAGATTTTTGTATATTATGAGTATGGAAAATACGCAATACTTTATTAACAGATCCGTTTGACCGAGTGATTGACAATGTTAGAGAAACCATTTGTATTCAGGATTTCTTCTTTATTTGTAATGTGTTTTGGCAATATGTTTAAGAACACTCTTTACACTGTGAATAATAATATATGATCAAATCATTCATAGAATAAAGACACATATTTACACAAATGGAAAAAAATTCTATAAACAAAGACAAAACTTGAAGGAATATAAAGCAATAATAATTATTGAAGGATTGATTTATGAATAAATGTCTGTGAATTTGACGCAACGTCGGATTGATTGATTCACTGAATTTAGATTGAAAATTTTCATCTTGAAAAGGTTATCTATTTCTTCAGATTCATTATTGGCCTCGAAATAATCAAGGTTATGTTTTCATTGTAGCCAATAATAAATAAATACTATTCATTTCATCCAATATCCCGCAAAATAACCGTCCAATATCTCAAATAAACTTTACATTTTTAAATTTATCTTGACACGATCTTTTCGACTACCACACTGGGCACTTGCCTTAATTGTGTATATTCATAAATTAAAAAGTAGAGTACGGAAACAAAATATGTAACTAAAAATACATGATAAATATGGTGAACAGCGGAATATGATTTGAGATTTTACCATCAAAAGTATTATCGTAATTTTGTTTGGGGGTATTGTGCCGTATTGCGCCACCTTCTTCTTTAGCCAACGTTTCTGACGGCATTACATTGTCCATCATCAGGGTAGATGTGTGATAATGTTGGCTAAAGGAGATAGCGCAATACAGCATAATATTACAAAAATAAATCACGATAGTGTGAAGTGGTTAATAAATTAGATACATAAAATGAACAATACAAAACACTATATATTACAGCAGGTTATTATTATATAAAGAATAGAAGTCTCTCATAAACCGCCTCACTATAGGCTAGCGGCTAGCCTGTGTTGAGGCAGTCATTTTGTTAACTATTTTATAAAACCTAGAAATATACACATAAATTAAAATACGTTTGCTGGGTGGTTTAGTTAAGTCGATAACTTTGAATTAGGGTGAGTTCAATGATAAAAGCTCTATCGTTAATTTTGATCTAATTCTTACCTCAGGTTGGAACTTTTTTTTAATCACATTTTTAAGCTATCTGGAAGAATGTTGAAAATTCTCTTCACTATTTACGTTGACCATAAGAAGAAGATTTAAAAGAAAACACTAGAAAGTACCACAGACGCTCCACTATTATTTGAAATAATGCTACAAAACCGGCACACAGTTCACTCAGTCAAGGTTTGACACTTTTTCGGCAATTATATTTGTACATTACAAAAAAGTTAAGTTACAATTACGCTGACAATTAATTTTTTTTAACAAAATATGTGTTTTAGTTTGGTAAATAAAGTTGATGCATAAAAAAACCGTCGGTAAGCAATTTAAAAACACTAGTTTGCGTAAAAACATCAAACTGCTCACCAGTATATCCGTTAGTAATAATAAAATCTGAAAGAATCTTTCATCTGCTTTCAAAAGCTATACTTCGTTTGGGATACATTCAAAACCAAAGAATCTATTTGAAATTAACTGTAAAGCGGGAGTAACTGATGTTTTTTTGTATAGAACCGAGGGATTAATAATTCGTTACATTATGACTCGTTGAATAAGGAAAAGGAAGGCATAATCGAAAATATTACTATTTATTCCTTAAAATGCACCGATGTTAATTTGATTGAACTAAATTATTACACTAAGCAGTTCATTACACAACTTTCAGAACTAATTACAAAAGGGAAGTATTATCTGAGAAATCGGCTATTATATTTCAAATTGAAACGCTCACCTGACTCCGTACCAATTTACTTATTACCTTCATCTTTATTGTCAACAATATTCGTACATATATTAATGTTCTACGCATTTTTCAATGCATAAATATAAAGTAAAATCGAAGAAATAGTTGAATTGTAAAAAATGTCTGAAGGTGGGTTGTTCATAGGATGTTAAGGTTCAATTTAGCATTCTGTTAGCGTGGGAAGGAAAAACTTATTTTTATTTTACTCCAGAAAAGGCGAGGCAATGTTATTTTTAGCTAAGCAATAACGAAATAATCTTTTTTGATACGGGGGTATCACTTGTCCACCGTTAGGTTATTGGGAAAAGTATGAATATCGAAGTATGAATATCCACAAAAATAGTCACCTTCATCTAATTCAATATTTTCTCGATGTAACCGTTTTTTACCTCTTCTCTATGACAAATATTTGATTTATTTCACAACGATCTAAAAAGATATTATTTTAGAAGCCCATCCAACCTTAGATTCAATAATGAAAATCACGCAAGTAAATAAAAAATATTGTTGAAAGAAAAGAGGTCTTCTGAAGGGGTTTGTGCCCAAGGAATTCCAACGCTCACTTGAGCCGGATTCGAACCGTTTTCATTTTCAGTCGAGCGAATATCACCACCCACGCAGAAATGAATTGAGCATGGCCGTTAACCAGTGACCAGTGACCAGTGACCAGTGACCAAGTATGCCATACGAGTGGTAGGAGAAGGAAACAGACCAGTCGTAACGTTAAATGAAAATTAATTAATTTACTTCTTATTTATGTCATAGAATTCTCTATACCACCAAGCAAGACATTTTATTTTCCAAATGGCATGCGTTACAAGTCATAATTGTTTCATTGATTGATTTTTTTAGATATCGCAGCACAGTAGGAAGATATAACATTTCACATATTTTAGAAAGATTTGTTTCTACTGTTCGTTCTTATGCTGGATTACATCCTGGATCTGGATTCACCCTTCATACTTTATGACGCAGGTTTACTCGTTCCTCTCACAAAATTGCCCTCCAGACAGCATCTTCTAAAGGCACAACTATACCTACGTATATGTATTATTATTCACAGTAAAAACAAGATTGACGTCATTGAAAATAGTCCTCTAGAATAAAGGTTTTTTAATAGTTTTTAACAGGAAATCTTGGAATAAATTCGAGTCTGCACGCACCGAAAAAAGGTAAAAAAAGTGAAAATAAAAGTTCCGGATAACTGATCTTATGATGTGCGAGTTTTTTAATGGACATATATTCCTCAAATTCCTTCCCTTTCTAACATATCCTGATCGTGTTCAATACAAACATATATCAACGTCCAAAGATGTTGCACATCCATTGTTGCGTAGCTGGAGGCATCGCTCTCTAAGCTAAAATAATATAAACTATTATCCTGATAGATCTTCGTTCTTGGCTACCATGTGTTTCAAACGAATACAGTCACAAACAAATATGAAGATGCTTTATATCACGGTAAGGTTTCTACCTCTGAGATGAGGCCAGGGCCGGCGCAATTGGAGCAGTCTGCCCCGGGCGCCGACTTGCCAGGCGCCAAGGAGCTAAGAAACCATGTCGCTGTTGGTAAAACCTAACACCTAATACAGCGCCTTTGAGGTTTTTAACACCACCAGGTGCCTGTCGACTCTGGCTCAACCCTGTATGGGGCTCCCACGTCAGACAATAGACATATCCTAAATTAAACGGAACCTCACATCTGATGTAATGCCTCAAGAGATCAAACACTTCCTGGTTATCCGAGATAAGGTGCTGAAAGGTGACTCGAGGAGCGGAGCAAGCCGCAAAGCGATCAGCCGTCATCTGCCCACCACAACTACATCCTTCCCCCTTTCCACTGAGTAAAGTCAACTAAGCTAAATTTCTAATATTCGTGATAATTACTTTAACCTTTGCCGTTCATTTATTAACAGTCATAAATGTTATCTATTGCCGAAGCACCTTGACATGTAACATTTGCAGATGGCGATAAGACTTAAATTCCTGCTTAATCCCGGCCACCCGTTTTGATCTATGTAATAAAAATACATCTAAGTAACTTTCATTACCAAAAAACTTAATTTTCCACATTATAAAATAAAACTACATCCGAAAAGGGGTTGGTAAGTAGGAGATTTTGCATTTGAAAACCTTTTTTATAGGCCTAATATTTTCCAGGCTTATAAAAGCAGATATGTTCTACTTTCAGAATTTTAAAGCATTCATATTATTTTTTAACGATCAAATTTTGAATCAAAAACAAAGAGCTTTTGCCTATATATCTTTTTAATATAATAATAATAAATTTATTTCACATAAAAATCATACAATAAAACATGCGGAAACTTTGACTAGCCAACTAGGAATGGATCCTGTTTTAGGTCAGTCAAATTGACAAGTTTAGTTCATATCATAATTAGCACTTAATATAAAACAAAACCGGTAAAGTAAATAACAGCCAGACAGTAGTAATAAAAAGACAGATCACCACAGGAGTTGTAAGGTAGAAAAAATGGGAAGGGTAGTTTATAAGTTTATAATATTGTTGGGTGATTTGAAAATAATCGATAGCATTGATAAATAAAGTATAGATTAATACAGAATAGACAATTGTGTTCAGAGGTGATAAATATGTGTTTTTGTATTGTATGGACTTTAAAAAATTATGTATCAGTGTTTTGACAATAATGTACATATATATTTTTTATAATGAGATTATCTATTGATCAACATATCTTCACTTTTTACCCTCCCTAAATCAAGGAGCCAGTCGTTGACCAATTTGCACAAAACATTTGTACTTTTCGTTTTCCAAGCATTAGGAATGATATTAAATAATTTAGGTCCTAAGTACGAGAATTGCCGTTGCCTAAGGGACGTCGTAGTTTTTATTGGGAATATTGGATTATTCCTTGAAAGTCGCGTGTCGTGAAGGTGGTCGATGGAAAGGAAGTACTGACGTTGTTTTTGTACAAGTAATATAATCTTTCTAATATACAGTTGTCTAATATCGAGAACTTTTATTTCCGTGAATAATGCATCACTGGGGTACCTGAATGGTTTTTTGAGGATGACTCGTAGTAGTGATTTCTGTGCTTTAACCAGGGGGTCTAAAGTGTTTTGGCACAGCCACCCCAACATAGGGATGCATATTCGAGTAAAGAATTACACATGGAATAGTATATTGATTTCATATCTTTTACAGAGAGAATATTTCTGATGGTCATAAAAAGGTGGGTAAGTTTTCTGACTTTTGAGGCAGTTGAGTTAATGTGTTCTTCCCATCTCAGATATTTGTCTATGGTGATTCCTAAATATTTTAAACTATCCACGGATTCTAGGTTGTTGCAAGTACAAGTATTCGGTTCATTACATATGTGAATAGTAATATTCAGAATTTCCTTGGGTTGTCCCGCTTGAGTTGCACTAAAGCGTATAAATTTTGTCTTTTCCGTGTTGCGAGTAAGGAGATTATTATCCAGCCAATGTTTAACATTGTTTATCCCAATTTCGGCTTTTCTATTCGTTTCGAACCAGTTTTTCGCCTCAAATATTAAGACCGTATCGTCAGCAAAAGTGATGATATGATCGGCAAGGTTACTGTTACAAAGATCATTGATATAGATACTAAACAATATCGGTCCTAAAGTACTTCCCCGTGGAACACCAAATTTGATATTGGCTGGATCGCTTAGAGTGCCACTAATATTAACTCTTTGGCTTCGATTTTCTAGCTGAAGTTTTTTCAAAAGGATTTTGTGCGAGATGGTATCAAAAGCTTTAGCCAGATCCAGAAAGAGCGCGATGTTTTTAATTCCTCGATCGATGTTATTAGAAATGACTTTAGTAAGATTGCCAATGGCATTTTCGGTACCTAAACCCGGTCGGAAGCCAAATTGTCTTTCAGAAAGAATGTTATCATCTTCAAGGTAAAAGCTAAGACGGTTTTTGACAATTTTATCGATAATTTTTGAGACCGAATTGACCAGAGATATCGGCCGGTAATTTTGAATCGCAGATTTATCTCCATTTTTGTGTAGTAATACAACAATTGAATGTTTTAGATGGTTAGGGAATATTCCTGATTTGAGACTTAGATTTGAGATGAAAGCTATCGGAGTTGCTATGAATGATTTAATTACTTTTAGCAGATTTGTCGAAACTTTGTCTGGTCCACAAGCGTTAGATGGCTTTAGGTTGTCAATTATTTCCAAGACTTCGTTCGTCGATGTTTGTATATTGTCTATTTTATGGTTGAGGTTAGAGGTGACCAACTTCGCAAGATCGGTTTCAATTTTATTGCATTTATCGAGGATATTCTTGGCAAGTGTGGTTCCCACCGATGTGAAGTAGTTATTAGCAAAATTCGCCATATTTTTAGGATTAGAGGAGTTTGTGTTACCGATATCTAATGATTTAATTTCGGAAGACCTGTTGATTTTTGTTTTACTAATATTACAAAATGCTTCCCACATATGTTTTGGAGAATAAGAATTTTCGTAAACGAACGTTTTATGATAATTTTCCTTCGTATTTTTAATAATCGTTTTGCATAAGTTTCTGTATTTCTTATAGTGAGTTTGTACTAAAATATTATCTGGAAACTTTTGCGCCCTTTTGTGGAGTTGGTTTCTTTTGTGAATCCATTTGACAAGGCCGGTAGATATCCAGGGCGTGAGTTTTAACTGGCTGTTTGGTATGAGTTTGTTACTTGTATGTTTAGATATATATATAAATGCCTTATTTTTTAAAAACAATGTACAATAACCATTAAAAAATAACTTAACTTACATTTATATGCCACGTGTATAAACCTTCAATCTTTTAAAAACTACATCAAATCTTGCCTAAAAAACACTGAACTAGATATTTTTTTTTACAGATTATTTTTTACTATATCACATACATACAAAACAGCGGATATATTTTATTGTTTGTAATGCTTTGTCTGCTAATTCACTTTTTAAGATGTCTTCTTTAAAAACTAGTATTTATTTTATTTTTGTGTTATTTTAAAACTCTTACATATTTCATGCTTTAGTTTCTTGTATTGCATCTCTACAGTAACTTTTTTAAAATAACTTCAATTTATATTTGATATTGTATCTCCACTTAAACCATGGAAATAAGATAAAAATACTAATAATACCCACACTCAGGCTTCGCCTTCGTGGAATTTTTTTTTAATTACCTACATTAATTACAATATTTTTTATACAGTTTTCAATATTTTATCCACGTAGGTATGTATAAAAAAAATCAGTAATAAAAAAATAAAAATAAATATATAAGAAAATTAAACCAATATATAAATACTTTTACCACTTAATCATAACAACGTAAACACCTCAGCACAGGTTCTCCTAGTGAGGTGTTCACGAAACTTATAACATTACCCACCACAGTGTCACTTACTTAAACCTACCTTACACCCAGCATAAAACAAACACCATATTAACAA
Source organism: Hesperophylax magnus (assembly GCA_026573805.1). Classification (NCBI taxonomy): domain Eukaryota; kingdom Metazoa; phylum Arthropoda; class Insecta; order Trichoptera; family Limnephilidae; genus Hesperophylax; species Hesperophylax magnus. Next base: position 555,269 of record JAIUSX010000156.1, read on the forward strand.
CTATTTTAAATAAACAAATTGTATACAAATGTAAATTATTTGGTAGACACAGTAATGTATGAATATAAATAAATAAATAAATTAAATTCATACATACAAAACCCAAGTAATAACAACTTACACACACATTAGAAACACTAGATCTTAGGGTCAAAAACATATCCAAGAAGCAACTACAAATACAACATTTGGGCAAAAAAGCTTACACTATGGTACTAAACTATACAATAAAATCCCACCCTCATTTAAAGCTCACAACAATATTTTAAGATTTAAATCTCATATAAAAAGCTTGATTCAAAACAAAAAGAGATCGGTAACAGATAATATACTGACACCAAATACAGACTGAAACCGAACAGTGAAATGGGAGACCCCCGTGAGGATATCATTGTATCTGGTCAATGAAGATATCACTATGACCGGTCAGTGGCTGAGCTAGCATTGCTTTTGGGTCTCACCAGGACTAGTGTGTTCAAGTCCTCCATCATAACAAAAGCAACATTTTCCGCTAACTGTGGTGGTAATAACAGATTTTCAAATATTGTCAGGTTATTCGTAATTCGGGAATGTTACTTTTTCTTCAAAAAACTTATTATTATATACCAATGAACAAGAGCATTTTTAATGGAAGGCCATTAGTGTACGGATCTTTTCACATTGCCTTCAGTGAACCATGCGTATATGCGAGTTCGAATAACTCCCCTATCAGAACACACAATTAGAGTTCAGTTTGTCATGCGATAAGGAGCGGTGTAGTTTAGGCCGCGTGACGCCATTCATCAGGCGACCACCCGAGCGGAAAATCCCCGCCAGCTTCCGCCTCTCGCATCGCTCCCACCGCGTTTCCACTTCTTCAATGGCAACCACTCTTCGGAGATGGAGCGCCATTAATCACGTTATGATCATAATGGATGTCGCGGCAACGTGTCAAATATCTCATAATGTAACACACACACTCACACACACATGCCATCGGCAACGAACCGATCAGCGGCCTTTAACTATTTGCACTCAGCTGGGCTACTAAGAAGTTAATTAATAAATAATATGCTTAACGGCATTTGTGAGAAATATGCTGGTTTCGTTAAGTAAAGGGTGGCCAAAGTTCTTAAAACCAAACTCTTATTACAGAGTTTGAAGAATGCTTTTTTGTTAATTGACTCCAAACAGAAGACCTTGAATAAAAAAAATTCCTCCGAACTTTTTATCTTTGAGGTTTGCCCTGTTGAGGGTCTTTTTAAGAAATGAAGGAGTGAACCTGAGTTTTGAAGAGACCCGTATTGTAAGAGGGGGGGGGGAATACAGATTCCGCCGAATTGCTCCACAGCTGAGCTGTTGAACTCAAGAACGATTCGTAGAAGCGATCCGTTCTCATATGACAAATCTCAACTGTGTACAAATTTTGAGCGCGAGTTTGGCGTGTTTTGTGACCATGCACCGGTACCTAAAAGATCAATGACTTTAGTTCCTCGGAGCATCTTTCCTTGATATACCGTTAGAACAGGGATAACATTCTCACTTGTCACCTGTGCTCTAAAGATTGCAATCCTTTTAAATATAGGATTATCTATCAAATGGACTGCCCGTTTTTACACAGAGTCAAGGGGGTTTTTAAGGTAATTTGGGATAGAAAGAAGAAAAAAAGTGTTTCTTAAATTCAGCCGTTGGGCCCACTGGCGATTTGAAAAGGTTAGGCAGTTATGTACTATTAAAGTACAAATTTTGTGCAAGGAGTAGCGTTATTTTGTAAACTTTCAGAAAAGAACGAGATTGTCTCATACTTCAGACAATAACAGGTGGCAAGAAAAATGTCCATTCGCACTTAACCCCACTGAAAGGCGGTCTGTATTTTCACTGCCCATAAATGCTGGTCGTCCACAATAGTATAAAGTACTTCCACAGTCGTTGCACCCACACGATGCATGCATGCGGTGTAAGGCAGACCATCGAACTCATTATAATAATATGCTAAACGAGTTGAAGACGTCTGCAAGGTGACGCTTGTAGCCCTCGACTCTCTCGCCCCCTCGGCTGGCTCACAGATATGAATGTTTGATCTCCACCACCAAGCAGAAGAAGACTTATATCCTACAGCTAAGCTGGAAAATTATGCGTCTGAAATATGGGAAAAATTAATAAAAATGAATCAAGGAAATGGAGACTTAAAAGACTTATCTACAGATGTAAAAGAAACTAAAAGCCTTGCTGCTTTTGGTGGGTTATGCACTATAAAGAATAACTTTAAGATGTATTGTAAAGTGTACTTAATGTCGTAGAAATAAGTTGTTAAAAGGTTTAATTAATAATTTGAAATTTTATATAACTAACTAAAAACATAAAAAAAGTTATTTAATTTACACCGATAGGCGATAATAATTCGTACCAATAAGTTCAAATATGGGAGGCGGGTATGGGTACCACCGCCCCTGGAACCATTCATTGGATAACCAACACCCCTGCCATAGGTCACCCCAAGTGGTTCGCTACGAGGATTCATAAGTACTTCAATCATGGACACATTGATTCCAACCCACCCCTCATACCTTTTTCCTTCCCAGAAATCCCTCTTCTTCATTTTCATAAAAATACCTTCCACACAGCATCCTCAAAGATGACATAGGTCCTGAGGGATTAAATTCTCACGGCCTTCAGTGTGGAGTTAATGGAAAACATAGTACTCGTTCTTTGAATCTGTAAAATCTTTCTTATGAAAGGAAAATATTCCTATCATAGTCCCTTTGGTGGGCGGACGGTAAAAATGAATATGAAAATCAATTAGGGAAATCGCTTAGGATATTTAATGAGAAAAGACAGAAAATGTAAAAGTTCATTTGTACAAATGAAAATTCATTTGTACAAATCGGAGAAATGCGGCAATATTAGGGACAATTGTGAAAATATTGCGTATTGGGAGCGGATCAAGGGTGAACTCTTGAGAAATACCAACATCTTCTTGAGTTAATTCAAACAAGACTTCTATATACTTCTAGATCTTCTAGAGCGGTCGGTGGCCGAGTTGACACCGCGCTTGGGTCCCACTCGGGCGTAGTGTGTTCAATTCCTCGGCTGACTAAGTCCTCCATCATAACACAAGCAACATTTTCAGCTTACTGTGGTGGTAGTAGGAAATTTTTAAATATTGTCAGGTTATTTGTAACCCGGGAATGTTTGTTTTTCTTTTTAAAAAAAAAAATAAAAATAAAAATATATATTTTTATTCAGTATAACATTGAACGCAAGTGACTTTATAAAAACACTGATCTGGTGCACGTTATTAAGAAACTATAAAAAAAAAACTAATAGTAAAATTAATGTCATAATAAAAACAATACTAATTTGCCTAAACCAAAACAGTCAATAAACGGAATCTAACGTTCTACTAGAAGTCTACTAGTAAAATAAAGAAGAAACTTTATAGCAAGGAAAAAAAAGGCGAGGGTGAATGGGGTAAATTCTGTGCCGTCTGAACCCATTGTAACTTGTCGCAGTTCCAATAAAAAGGTGTTTGTTGTTTCATGGGCAATTTCCCGGAACCGTTCCGCGAATCCAGCCGTTCAAACTTTCAAATTGTATTTCCTACGAATCGGCAAATTGGCCGGGAAACTTCACCCCGTAAAGACGTCTCGCGGCAATACTGGTTCCCCCGGCACCGTTTCCCTGTCACCAGTTCCCTCATCACCGGTTGCTCGAAGCGATCCGCTTTATTTTACTGCTCCGATTCGGGATTAGGGCGGACCCTGACCGCCCAATGGTTGTGGCCAAAGTACGTGACCTACAGATCTCTTCACACGGAAGTCAGGCACGGATCGCCACGCCATTGTACTTTATATGTTGGCAGTTAGTATTTGCCGAGGCGTATACCTACTAACTGAAACTATGTTGGCACGTTGAACGACAAAACTTCACGTTAGAACGATGATTGTTCCGACGTAGATACGGCTCAAGTTGCGAACGACCGATGACTTATTCGTCCGGTTTTAATATAAACAAATCTTTAAGGAAAAATTAAGATCGAGTAAAGCCTTACATAATATTGGTTATCAATAGTCACAAGCATTTGGAAAAACATTATAGAGAGAATATTATATCTCCGATTATAATATGTACCTGTTATTATATAGGTACTTTTGGGTTCCATTCCTATGTATTGAGGAAGCCCGGCAAGTCGATGAGCTGCTACGATATGTAGATGATACAAACAAAGAATGGTGCAAAGTCCCGGTCGCAGAAATAATCTATTTTCTCTTGTGTTTTTCGAATGCTTATCTATATTGTATTTCATTGATAGCAAATTTATAAGTGTGTTTTGTAGAGTAATACTGGAACACCGTTAAATGCTCTTGAGGTTTTTTTCCCACGTTTTTAGAGACTAACTGACATGCCTAATTGTTTTTTTAACGCCTGTAACATCTGCAAATATATCAGTTTTAGTTTCAGTTTGCAGTGCCGGCAACCCGGGCGTTTATTCTTATATATTTTTTATGTCAAGCTTTTCTTTTTCCGCCTCACTAGACAGTCTGTTCTGAGAATCACTTTGTGTCAATTGAATTACCTTGCATTCCTAAGGTTAAATTATAAAAAAATTTTAGAAGTATGGCTTTTAAAAGGGTAAAATAAGATTAACAAAAATGACTCTTATTAATTATTTAAAAATAGGCTATACACTGTTTTTACACGGAACCGCGTAGTTTTTATTGTACCCCTGGGGGAACTTATTTAAAAGTACCAACAAGTTATGTTAAATGTTTTGTATTGCCATGTAGCAGGAGAAATATAAAACAAAAAGCAATATATATCGCATTGTCGCTTTGATTTGACATACTTATTTATACTTAAACTTAGGCCATCAATCTATTCTCAAGGAAATTCGTTTTAACCGCTGTTTAATCAATTTAGTTAAATTTAAATTAACTTTAGGTACATGAATATTATGATTAAAAAAAATATTAATTTTTTAAAAAGATAAACTTTTGTTTACAAGACAAGGTTTTTATGCAAAGCACAAAGGATAACTATTTATTATAAGCAATAATTACTAGCCTGAAATAACCGTACACATTGAAAAAATCATCACAAATTGAATAAATGCCTAGAAAAGATTGCCGGTCAGGTCCACTAGCTATTATGCTACGTCGTGAGGTTATTTTTCACAAAAACGGCGCTCTACAAATTATCCAATTATTATTATTATTATTATGTCGGCTTATTTTTAATCCGCCAAATTATCAAAAAAATACTATTATTTTATTCGACAATTATTATTTCTTAGATTTTTTCAATTTATATGGGTGTTTCAGGCTAATGGTTATTGCTTATAACAATAAAATATATATTTGTCTATTTCAGTACACTCATTTTAAGGAATTAAAACATTTTTTTACTAGCTAGGCCAGGCTATTGATCGCAATTCAAAATAAAACTAATAGTGCCCATTTGCCGTGTTTTTCATCCAACATGGCGTCTTTCATATAAACACTTTTTAATTTTATTTTAGAAACACAAACCATTATTACAATTGCAAATCGCAGCTACTGCTTCGTAAGAGCAATTAACTAAAGCCAGTTAGCTCTGTCTGAAGCGGATATCCCGGGAAGGGTGAAAACGGAATTGATAGCAGATACCTTTTCAAGGGTATATTATTCTATGGGAATGAAGAAGCAATTTCCAAGAGCATCATAGCACTTTGAATATATTGAGCCCATTAATGTAGAAAACACCGGATGAGAACTTGACTAGTAAGGAAATTGAGCACAATTAACTATCTTATTCTGAATTTTACGTGAAATTGTCGGGAACAAAAAATTCAAGTTTTTATATGGTATCAGAAATACATATGACCGTACAGAAGATAGTGTGTTATCAGAAAATCAGTCTACCTTCTATCGGTGAGGCTACTTACACCCAACGTACCGAACAACGAGGCTGATGGACATGACCAGTGATAATACCCGAATACTGTGAGACATAAATATCTCAGAAACCTATTTTGGTAAATGAAATTTTACAACAATATCCATAATATATATACCCACTATCCAACCTTTTCTTCTTCTGATTGTCCTCTCATATTGGAGTTTTTCTTGTACCGAAAAGAACCCTGTAGAACTGACCAAGTTTTTATAATGTATGTAACCCACTATCCAAGCTTTTCTTCTTCTGATTTTCCTATTCTATTGGATTTGTTTTGTACCGAAAGAACCATGTAGAACTGCCCAAGTTTCTATGATATATGTAACCATCTATCCAACCGTTTCTTCTTCTGATTTTCCTTTCCTATTGGAGTTTGTCTTCTACCGAAAGAACCCTGTAGAACTGCCTGAAGTTCTAAAGTTTCTATAATACGGATAACCCACTATCCAACCTTTTCTTCTTCTGAAATTCCTCTCCTATTGAAGTTTGTCTTGTACAAAAAGAACCCTGTAGAACTGCCCGAGTTTCTATAATATATGTAACCCACTATCCAACCTTTTCTTTTTCTGATTTTCCTATTCTATTGGATTTGTTTTGTACCGAAAGAACCACGTAGAACTGCCCAAGTTTCTATGATATATGTAACCATCTATCCAACCGTTTCTTCTTCTGATTGTCTTCTCCTATTGAATTTTGTTTTGTACTGAAAAAAACCCTGTAGAACTGTCCAAGTTTCAAAGCCATTGAGTTGCTGTTTCTTCCGGTATAATGTGTGTCTGTGATTGTAGCTATGTTTTAATGAACTCGATTTTGTTAAGAATTTAGCTCCTAACCTGAATCGTCATTTCGAAAAACGTATATGAAATAGCGGGTCCAAATAGACCCAACAGCAAAATTCTTTTTAACTTCCTGATAGACCTTATTATTTTAGTGTTTTTTTGATGACTGTTTGGGGATCAATGGTGAGAGGCACGAAATGAAAGGCGTTTCGTGAAGGTCACTGTGTTTATTGAGTCAGTTGCCGTGATGAGGAGATGACGTAGGACAAATGGTGAATACTTCGGTTGCTGCGGTGATGTGGTCTAGGCGGTAGCTGGCGACGGCGCGTTGAGACCGGACTCGATGACTGTCAGGCACTGGCGAAGAACGTGGGTCTTCAGGCACTCCAGTGCTGACGGGAAGGCCGAAGGTGCGGCGGACGTTGTAGGCGGTTGAGCATGAGCTGCGTAGACCACTGGGGATGCTGCGTGTCCTCGTGGTGGTCATGGTGGCGTGGAAGAAGCGCTGGTCAGAGACGCTGGAACCAGGGCGCTTGTAATACGCGTAGCGCTGGCCTGGGACGGCGATCTGGGCCAAGGCGCTAAAATGATGTCAATTATGCCTAGGCAGTAGACTCAAACCTTCTGGCGAGTTCTCGTAACGTGAAAGACGGACTGCGACGTATTGTCGCCGGTAGATACTTGAAGCAGGTAGGTTGCTTTGTTTTGATTTCGGCTGCAAATACGTACCTAGTAGCAATTAGCAAGTACGTACCTAAGTAGCGTCGAGCTGCTTATTATTAATTATTCAATGGATTCTTCTCGATTCTACAACTGCACTAAAACAAGCCTTCTTGTGAAAGATAAATAAAAAAATGTTAATTATGCATTATAATTCAATGAATTTCTTAAATAAATTTGCAAATCATATTTCATGCCATATTATGGTTTACATAATTTTACACCGTACGCTCATAAACTCTCTTGTGAGGAAGAACAAAAGAAAATAACCGTAAGGGTAGCTTTTCGGAATAGTCTGCGAAAAGAAAAAAAACCCTCATTGTAAGTCATAGCTTTACCGACTGTTTTAATAAAAAGTTTAACCAAAAATCTCGCATGTTTCCTTTGTGTTTAACGTGGCGATATATCATCAATCTTCCTCCCTCATTCGGGAAATTGATGTACAATATGGCAGGCCTTACAAAGCATACAAAGACCCTCCCTCCTCCCTCAGTGCCTTAGTCCGGGTTCCATTGCAAGCGGTACAAGTACTGCCGTCTGCCACTATCAATTTATTAAAAATTCAATAAATCTGTCATTCACATGTTCCTTGCCGAGCGCGACGGGATTGATGAAGTGTCGTACACTGAAAGGTACAACTACGAGCACTTGGCAATATGTGGTATTGCAACATTTCATATTTTCAATATCAAGAATGATAATGTTTGGAGTATATTCTTTGCAACAGTTTTCATGGAAAATCACGATTCACAGAGAATGAGATAAAGAGTTATAAGTAAAAACTAGCGCAGACCTTAAAACATAACGGGATGTTATAATAATTGTAGGATTTGTGGCTTTTGCTGTGTTTGGGGACAAGATCTGAACAGCCAGACATTTCTCCACCTTCCTCTGCTCCATCTCCTTCCCCTCCTCACTACCTTTAGCCTCACAAAAAAACCAACTGGGGATTCCATAGCTTCACTGGCTCCAGACGGATTGTTGATTGAATTACTAGTACATATTGAATTATTTGGCGTATTGGAAATAAGCCGACGTAGCTCAGTGGTCCAGAGCACCTGACCGGATATCAATTCCCGCCATTATCATAAAAAAATAATGACGAATTTTGTCAACAATTTGACCAAATAAATACACTCTTCAAATATGGAATAACTAATTAATTACAAATAAAATATTCTCATTGAATGACCAGAAGGAAGTAAAACTTACACTTTTCAATAGTTGACTTCATTCGCAACACATTTCCCGGAATAGTTAATAATTGGTCTGATGTTATTGTTAGTTCACCATTTAAGAAATTTGTACAAAAAAACATTGTAAACAAAAGTAAGTATTGATTTATCTTGCTAATCACAGATTTTTTTTCTGAGGCGATTAAAAAGAATTTGTAGTGTTTACTGACACTCCCAAAACCAGTTTTTACCAGCGTAAAAAGATTCTGTTGAGGAGGTGAGGAAGTGCCCTGCTATTCAGATCTTGTCACCTAAAATTTAGAAAGGTGCTCTTTCGCCGTGCGATATTGAAAGTCCTTTCACTCTGGAACACGCCACAAATATACGTGTATATATATATATAATGATATAACTTTTTTTTCATCCATGCATACATATACGTTTGTTATTATTTAGTTGTGAAACAACACTAATTAATGAAATAAAATTCATTTGCAGTCGATTCATTAACTCATACAAACTTTTCTGTTATTACCTCCATATTAGATGAATCAAGTATTTGATTCCCTCAATCACCCGATGTTTTTTCATCCATGCATACATATATGTTGGTTATTAGTTAGTTGTGAAACAACACTTATTAATGAAATAAAATTCATTTGCAGTCGATTCATTAACTCATACATACTTTTCTGTTATTACCTCCATATTAGATGAATCAAGTATTTGATTCCCTCCATCACCCGATGTTTTTTCATCCATGCATACATATATGTTGGTTATTAGTTAGTTGTGAAACAACACTTATTAATGAAATAAAATTCATTTGCAGTCGATTCATTAACTCATACATACTTTTCTGTTATTACCTCCATATTAGATGAATCAAGTATTTGATTCCCTCAATCACCCGATGTTTTTTCATCCATGCATACATATATGTTGGTTATTAGTTAGTTGTGAAACAACACTTATTAATGAAATAAAATTCATTTGCAGTCGATTCATTAACTCATACATACTTTTCTGTTATTACCTCCATATTAGATGAATCAAGTATTTGATTCCCTCAATCACCCGATGTTTATTTTAAGGTTGTTTTGAAATAATAAAATACTTCTAAAACACTGTCTTCCCAGGAATTATTGAGAACTCATTGTGAGATCTTGTTCTGTCGGCTGCCCGGCCTGGCCTGGCCTTTTCTCCGTTAACTTCATATTTTTGACCATCGCATTCAATCCTCCCTTCATTTGAAACATTTTGAATCTTGCTTAATAAATTGAGCACTTAGAATTGAATATGCAATATTTTCTGGTTTTAACCTGCTATCATTATAATAAAATATTCTCCTGTGTAATTTATTTTCCTGATTTATCCAGCAAATAAGGATCGTTTTCAGGTATTTGTGAGATTTTCTAAGAGCGTTATAAATTTCGAATGTTTAAAAATACGTTTGAAAATCTATGGGTTCACATCTTTAGACGTGTGGAATCGTTTCTCGTTATCTATGGTTTATTCATCCATTTCATGGAAAACCTTTCCCACACGATAACTTCCCGGGGACAATGTTTAAGGTTTCCTACTTCACATAACCCGTTCTGCAATCATAACAATATATAACACAGCGGTGGCATAATGGGCACAAATAACCGAACCAATACGTGTTCCGTTGGAAGCACCCTAGGAATACAGAACAAAGTGGACGCCATAAGCCTTAAGCTTTAAGCTCTAAAAATATTTCAGATCGAATTGAAAAGATTGAGAAAACTTTTACTATTACATCGAATTGCTGACCTTTAGACCAATTCAATAAAACTGGACGTGTGTTTTTTTAATTCTCATACTTACGTGGTTACTAATCAAATTATTTACAGTAGATAAATTATTTAAAAATAAATAAAAAATACTGTTTTATATTAAATTTAATGCTGAACATATTTTTTAACTGACTAGAGCAAGAAAGACTAAGGCATACCAATGTGAGAATTAATTTGGGATGAATAATCATTTTAATTACAATATTATTTCTCTTGATTCTGCGTAAAGTACATAATGTAATATCTACAATAATATAATGTACAGTATTGTACACTATTCTTCCAACCACAAGCTAATGCTTCTCTGGAAGAGTAGTATTAAATATTGTCATTATAATTGTAAACCTAATTACTTCTGTATGCTTTTTCCTTTAGTAATAAAAAAAATATACTATCTAAATAAAATGTGAAGGAAGAGACGTTAAGGAGGATAGTGGGTAAAACCTGGATATTCAGATCTCGTTAAGCTATGTCAAGCAACTTGCCGATTAATTATTTTTAAATGTATAACAATTTGAATCGATTTGTGGTGCATGCATAATAAGAGTACTGGATTTAGATTTTGATTTAAATACTTCATTTATTCGGAAAGTGATAATATTTTTATTTTTTTGTAATGTTTCGATTATGTTTGGAACAAAATATCAGACAAATGCGGACCACGAACGGATATCCTGTGCAAGATCTTGTTTTTTAGATGAAATTTAAGATAAAATCATTGCATAATAATTGTGGGTTAATTGTGGCAATAACACGTTGGATATGCTCGGCGAATCTGTCCGCCGAGCAAATCCGCGCACGGCATCGCACACGCGGACATCAGACATTTGGACGTTCGAGCGGCAAGCATCTCATATTTCTTTCTTATTAGAAACTTCCCTAGCTCTAGGAATATATTTATATATTTATATGTATGGAAAAAGGACAAGAACGAAATATCGGGAAATTTTCAAATTATGGTTTTGTAATCAAAATTCCCTAGCCAATCTTGAGTAATTTTGGGGAATTGTAGAAACTTTGTAATTCACCTTATACAAACTAATTCCGAAATCTAGGGAAATTTAGATTTGTAAACTAGGGTAAATAAAATTGGGAATTCCATCACTGAATGATCTTGAATGAGACCGTGCTCGATCAGCGGACAGCGGACAGCGGACAGCGGACAGCGGACTGAGGAATACACGAGCGGATCTGTCCGCGAGCTTGATCTTATCACCATACACAAACATTTGTTTTTTCATATGTGCTTATTGTTAAATCACATGATTTTGCTGGCCAAACTATTCGACCAGATAATTTTATAACAAAAAATTGCGCTAAATTTAAATCCGGTGCTTTAAATGGGTTAACCTTTACGAGTAAAGTGCAATGTTCATGATCATTTTTCCTTATATTTTTTAGTTTCTTACCACAGAATACAATGATTTGCTATAATTCCGTCATATTTAAAAATGCTTCAGGACCTTTGTAAATTACAATTTGCCGACATTGCGATTTACAAAATACACCCGCCGCGATGTTCTGAGCTCTCTAATTCGCTGGCAATTTACGATACCATCGAAATGGTATTTCAATACTGTTACATACATAATTCCGTGTGTGTTTTTGTTTTACATTATACGTTTACTTATCCCTCGCATGGGCTGGCTGGGAAGGTCGGGAGGGAGATGGTAGCGTCAGACGACTGTTGGCGCGCCCGATAGATACATTTCATTTCCATTATACAATAATACGAATCAAATGAAAAAAATGTCTTGTCCTTGGGATAACAATTTTAACAGATTTATTTGGGATAGCGATTAAAATAATAGAAATTATCTTTTATGGAAAAGTGAATAGAAGGTATCGTAATTGTCTATACGAAAAACGTGACATTTAAATTTTCTTTGAAAATCAGCTAATAACTTAGAGAAATAGGTTTCTATTTGATTATTATGTTATTTTTGACAAACGCCATGTTTTTAGCGGGAATGTTCTTAAAAGTGAAGAAAATTCAATTACAATATTTAAGAAACATCTTTTTTATCAGTTTTACTCAATTGAATTTATCAGAAACTTGTTATCTATGTAAGTATATTATGTCAGCGCTTACTGATTGCTGGTGGTGGACGCGGTAGACTATTTCGCTGCAGCAGCTGGTCCAGTTTCTTCACCACCTTGGGTTCTTGCTGCAGAGTCTCCATCTTCTATCTTCGTGTCACCCGTTCCTGTACTTCATTTTACTTAACTCAACTTCACTTTATTTTTGTAATATTTATATTTTTTGTAATACCTGCATCAACTGTAAAGCGCCCCTGAGGTGATATCTCACAAAAACGGCACTATACAAAATGTCCAATAAATAAATAAAAACTCACTCATACCTAACATTTCTATTACTTATTATATTATAATTTGGTTAATATGTGTCCTACAATCAGTTACTATAGACTTAACATTTTTCGGCAGCACATTATAATATTCTTTTTTCCTTTTTTGGTGGCCTAATTACATTGCGCGTTCTTGTATTGTTCTATAGTATTTTATGTATATACATAACATATATATACATAACATCATGAATAAAGGCTAGATAAACCAATAATTAATATCAAGTGAAGGAATTCGTTAATTAAATCAATGATTAAATATGAGTGACCATTTCTCATCTTATTTACACTGAAATAATTATCTATTTATTTAAGTTGGCGGATTATTTTCTCCCACCTTCTTCAGACGTCAGACTAAATGGTTTATTGGAAATACAAAGCAGGCTTTAACACCGTTACAATTATATTGTATTTCCCATCACCAGATCACCCCTAGCGTAGCGCGGGTGAAGAGATAAATAGAGAATATCACAGCTGTTTCTTGGCTTCAACAACTTGGGACTTATGGATGGGTTGCTTTTGATATTTCTCCCACCTTCTTCAGACGTCAGACTAAATGGTTTATTGAAAATACAAAGCAGGCTTTAACACCGTTACAATTATATTGTATTTCCCATCACCAGATCACCCCTAGCGTAGCGCGGGTGAAGAGATAAATAGAGAATATCACAGCTGTTTCTTGGCTTCAACAACTTGGGACTTATGGATGGGTTGCTTTTGATATTTCTCCCACCTTCTTCAGACGTCAGACTAAATGGTTTATTGGAAATACAAAGCAGGCTTTAACACCGTTACAATTATATTGTATTTCCCATCACCAGATCACCCCTAGCGTAGCGCGGGTGAAGAGATAAATAGAGAATATCACAGCTGTTTCTTGGCTTCAACAACTTGGGACTTATGGATGGGTTGCTTTTGATATTTCTCCCACCTTCTTCAGACGTCAGACTAAATGGTTTATTGGAAATACAAAGCAGGCTTTAACACCGTTACAATTATATTATATTTCCCATCACCAGATCACCCCTAGCGTAGCGCGGGTGAAGAGATAAATAGAGAATATCACAGCTGTTTCTTGGCTTCAACAACTTGGGACTTATGGATGGGTTGCTTTTGACAATTATTTATTTTATTTTAACATTAAGATCTCTACAAATTTATTACCATGGATTTTTAATACAGAATTAAATATCACAGTCATCAATAGATTTAAAGAATATATCGAATAACTTAATGAGTAAAACCTCTTAAGATGATATTTAATTATTGAAGACAATATCAGCGTATCTTTTTCTGATTTTTCTGTTTCAATTTTTTGCTTAAGAATCGCTTATCTTGTCTTCGATAATTAGATTTTGATATTTACTTTTTTTCCTGAATTTTCTACAATAGCTTCACATAGGAAGCCCTAATGAAATTTTCTCACAATTTCTCTCAGGGCTCGTATCATCTTTGGGGATGTTATGTGGAGGGTATTTTATTGAAAGGAAGTAGAGGAAGGTCTGAGAAGGATAAAAAAAGTATGAGGAGTCTGTAGGAATCTGGGGGTCGGAGTGTCCATGAGTGACGGGCATATGAATCTATCCTTTCCACTATGGTGCAAGGAAATGGATCGAGAGAGTCCTGCTGGAGGAGAGTTTAAAGGGTCTCAGTCAACCTATCTCTACCGATCCGGCTCGCAATGTCACCCCATGAACACGGGCACCCTTGCTAAGTTTCTAAATCTAACGAACCTTGTTAATTAAAGAAAGAAAGAAATCCATTGCATCATGAGAAGCGACAAATACAACAACACAAATACAAATAAGAAGCAGAGTCAGATTGCTTTCATCCATCCTTAAGATGAAAGCACTACTTGATGATGGTTATGAATAGTAGACGGAGCCTTTAGTGATAGTCCCACCAAGTCCACGATGGTGCCTGGCTACCATCCCAGAGCGCCTGCTTTATGACTCACATTTAGTTATTTGACGCAACGTAATTTCTTTTCGTTAACCTCTTCTTCACCCCAAGGACGAAAAACAGTTTCCTCATAAGATATACGAGCGGGATTTTATATGCTCTAACAAGTCTCACGTATTACTAACAATGGGCCGTAATTTATGGTTTTCTGGCTGATGTTTATTTGTTTTCAAAAAAACAAATTTGCCTTCACTAAGTGTTGTTCATCTAAAACTTAAAAAGTGAGTATTTTTTCCGGTTTTGTGGAGTTATTGCTCCCTAAGAAAGACTGACATCAGTATAAAGATCTATTCAGATATAAGCCATATTTGCTGTCGCTGTAAGTAGCATATCACATAAAATATCACGCGGCATTTCTCCGGATACTTGTATGAGTTTTCGCAAAAGCGCGAAACTAGAACCCCGCCAACTCCGCCGTACCGTCTGGGTATATTAGGTTTGCGGTATCTTCCGCTTGTTTTGTTGCTAAACAGTTGCTATTGCTATCTATTTCAATGATATGATGCTTTTATTCACTGGTCACGCACGATTATAGTGTATGTATTTATTCTCGGCCGACACGAACCTGACTGACTAGATGGGTGAAAATTCAACGACGTTTCGTTATTCAAAGCAGAAGTTAAATTCGCCTAGGTTTGAACAATGAGAATACCCACTGGCATACCCACTTGGTTTTCGCTACCCACAGGGGTAACAAATATCACCTCATCATCATCATCACTTTTGGCTCTACAACCCCTGGTGGGTCTTGGCCTCCTCAAGAGTCTTCCTCCGCTCATCTCGGTCCCGCGCCAGCTGTACATAAATGCAACATGTACATAAATAGATCTCAAAGTTAAAAGGTTAAGATTTAAGGCGAAGCACCACATCGTGTAACATTTGGAATCAGATCGCTAACAATAATACTCCTCATGTAGATAGATGGAGACAAGATTTAAATTCCCACTTGACACTAGCCGACTGCTTTAATTTCTGCAAGAAACAAACATCGACAAAAAGTGTGTTTAATTTTATTTTACAAAAGTTTAGGCACAAATATTTTAATATTTTACGATCCTATTCTGAAGAACTTAATTTGCCACAATATACAATCAAACTTAGTAAGTAGATTTTGAACTGTAAAGCAGTTTTATATGCGTCATATTTTATTTTTTTCTGGACTCATAGATAAACTTATCAAACAAATGTTCGAACATTTTAATGCCAAAATATGTTTTACTCGCAGTATTTAATAAAAGCAACTAAAATATTTCTAAGCGATCAAATCTTCAAATACAAAACATGATTTTGGATCACTTCGCAGTGTTTCGCTTTAAACCAAAAGTCGGTACTACTACTATGTACCTACTAGTGAGTAAATTCTTTCCGGACCTCTGGTGAAGGAATGATGGAAAACTGAATTTCCTTTTACAGCTTTGAATATTTTGTTTGCCGGTTTCACCCGTAATTATATAATATCATAATATTCTCATTGGAAAATAAGAACAAAAATTATGACTTCTAGATTTACTTATTTGACTGAAAAATCTCTCATAGATGAATTCACTTTAAGTTTCGGCAAGAAAAGTAGTGAATGATTTGAATGAATAAATTTCATGCACCAAAATTCTGTCAGATTTTTCAGTTAGAAAGTTTTAGCTGTTTCAGTTAATAACTTTTACTGTTTTTAAGATTATATATTTGTTTAATGTTACTGTCGCAGTGAACGTTTAAATATTATTTACTAATGATAAACTAATGTTTATAAAACAAAGTTTTTTATGCATAGCACAGAGGATAATAAATTATTATAAGCAATAATTAGTCACCTGAAATATCAATACAAATTGAAAATATCTCCCGAGCAAAAATAAATGCCGTTGTAATATATCTGGGGATAGGGTCAGAGGGGCTGAGATAATGCGTAAATATCCCACTATTTTTATAGATCTCTTAAAACCATTGATAATGAAACATATGGTAAATATCCAAAATGCAGATACGCTGAACATCCTTACACATTATTTTAAGCTTTTCTCCAGCATATTATATACTGCTTTGCTTTCGTCACTCTGGAGTTTATAAATACATGTTCTTACAGTAACTTAAAAAGAAATGCCGTTATGGTAATATGGGTCATTCGAGTAAAACTTCACCAGAACCCCTGTATGTTTTTCTTGTACTTTCACCAAAACAACCCAAGTAAAACATACACACATTTGAAAAGGTTGTCCTAGTTTTGGAACCTAAATAGATGACAACTCTTTTTGTAAAAAAACATAATCTGATCCCGAACCGGGCCGGAACTTATTCAAATTTCTTTAAAAATATTTTTTAATCCTGAGGCCGACAATGCAAATATAAATTTTAATGTTTTAAAAAACCGCTGCGGAACTGGGAACAAAGGAAATATATCATTTTTACGGCTAATAATATTTCAAAGGTAACATCATTTATTTTTCATCCAAACCCAATGTTTTGTAAAGTGGAATATATTCTACTAAAAGGCGGTAATTTCTAATACAAGACCGACCGATACCTTCTTTAAATCGACAAGTTCAAGCTACCACACACGAGACTGTGACAGAAGGTTGGCACTATCTCAGATGTTTATTTTGTATTCAATTGATTTTTCAGAATAAACATTCAAAATTGGTATTGATGCTTCAGTAATCATCAATCACCGTCAAATGTACTAATTTCGGCTATGAGTCTGACTGTGGTTGTAACTCTGGTTCAATGAGCTGGAAATTGTTTTCAATTTAAGTGTGATTAATTAATTAATGATTGAGTCAAAAATTCAGGGGAGCGATAAAGTACGTACCTTTAATATAATATTTTAAAAGGAAATCATTTTGCGCGTGCTTTTTGAAAATTGCAACCTAATTTGATTACTTACATAACATATGTTTATTCGAGACACTATCTAGGTTACAAATAAATTCTTCACAAGATCTTATTAAGATTGGAAAAATTAGTTGAAGAAAATATGACATTGAATATGATATTGAATTTGAAATATGAGATCGAGAATAATGACGTAAAATAATTAGTTTCTAATGGCCAAGTGGCTAGAGGCGGTATCCCTTTAAGAGAAAGATCATGGGTTCAATTCCTAGTTGAGACCGTTACCTTTTTATTTTTCTATATCTTGAATTTTTTTTAGATTTATTAGTATTATCTTCTTCTTCAATGCAACTCGTATGCTTAAATTACTGATTTTTTTATACTAAAGGGATGCTGCTGAAAATATTCTTTCTCGGTTATTTTGCAAGCAATAACGTCATTGGTCTGATGTATTCTTTACATAAACCTCCAGTTTTACAAATCCTACAACAAGTTCAACAATAAAGTATATTGAAACCAAATTTTAAACATTATTCCACTTTTATTTCTTTCCGTCCGGACCAGTTTCAGACAATCACGTCCATCTTCAGACTTCATCTTAGTGAAAATACCACAGTTTTAACAAACATGTACCAGCCAGAACATAGACATAATTGTACACCTGTATAGTCAGAAAGAATTAAAAGTGGAATAAAATTTCCAAATTGGTTTCATTAAACTTTAATAATACGATGAAGTTACAGCAAGAATTAACAGTTTAAAAATGAGATATTCCGAGTATTCCTAATTTGGGAGTGATTCATCATTAAGGTTTAATTGGACATTTTTATTTCGATGTTTAAAGTTCTGATATTTGATTATTCGGTCTGACTGGCAAAAGCCTTCCAAATGTACAACATGATATTGCTTGTATTTATATTGATATACTGAAAAAGTTTTAAACATTTTTCGTTTAATTTTAAAGCAGTTTTGTGATTATTCCACATCTCAATGTCCTCTTCAAATTGTCATTTCCTTCATATCTAGGAATAAACAAGAAAGAAGACATACGCCAGTGATATTAAATTGTCATAAACACATGTGTTAATTGTTTTTGGATACGTAATATCGTCGTCGTTGATAGGGCATCTTTTCTACTTGCGCAGATAATTATTCTCGCGAAAAGGCCATTAAATCGTTTAATATGTTAGGGTGGTGAAATTAAACAGATTCGTGTTGTGGAAATATAACATTAATTGAGAATGTTTGAGGTGTGCACCTATAGACTGTAAATTATCAATGCGCTGAAATTTTCAATAGGACTAAAACATCAATATCATCACAACGTAAGGCTTCCTCTTATCTCTCCTTGTATTCCCAGTGATTTTAACATGATCGAATAAATTTCTTTTTTTCATTCACAAACAGTCTATTTTCACTACCACGTGGGAATCAAACACCACTTACTTTATTTTATCACCGTTACTGTTTTCAGGTTATTGTAGCCGTCTTTAGACTGTTACCAAATGATTCATAATATGGAGATGACTAAACTGGTATTCTTCGCAAATCTAAATTCTCCATTCACCATTGTTAACAAAAGCAATAAGTGCGTATTCTAATATTCAGACCGAGAAACTGGTTTGCCAGGAAGCTAGTGTTTGCGTCTGGTATGTGCTTAATTTGTTGAAAGGGTACATTCCAAGTTTATGTCCTCGCCGACTCATAAGCTTTACAATAATTATTATTGTTTCATCCCAGCGCTAGTCGAGTTGCTCGGAATTAGGATTTAATGAAACCGCGAAGGCGAAATTAAGTTTCACCAAATACATTAAATTACACACCGGAGGGTGTTTGGTTGATATTACCAATGTTCGGTTGAAGCCGCAGTTTATACTCCACGTTCTCCGGAGGTTAGATTTAGTTTCAAGAGTCGGGAATGGTTTTTGTCTCCGTTAAGTAATTTAGTGCACAGTGAATATCGGTTACGTAAGCTTATACTGCCCCGATACTTCACAAACACTGAAATAAAATACGCAGAAGATCCTGTTGCGGTGTGTAAATAACTTATAGCAAATATTGGACTTTCTTTCCTGCGCACATGACGTCTTACCTCGCTACATTTTATAATTCAAAACACAAATAAATATTTCTAACTAATCTAACATCCGTACTAACTGCGTTACCTTATGATAAAAAAGTAACTATTCAGTTTGGTTGGGTATTTTGACCTAAAAAGGACCTGCTGCGCGGAAAATTTTCCTCTGCTATATTTTGTGCATTTCGATCATTGAAAGAATAAGAGTATTTTTATTAATTGATCTCGGTAAACACCAACCACGAGCGCCGCAGTTTATAGTATTTAGGTATGTTATATCACAATCTTGTGAGATATAATTACAGCGAGATCAAATGGCAACAATTAATAATATTGATAAGAAAAAATACTAATACTCTGTAACGGATGAGGGTTTTTTGTAACAGAAATAAAGAGTTATTCATTTAATTATATTCAATAAAGAATTGCATCTTAAGTTAAACTGTCTGCGATACCGATTGCAGCGTGGCAGATAGCCGGTGGCAGGACCTCGCCTCGACATGAAATGCATCAAATAATCTTCTCGTCAGTTCTAAAATCTTGTGCCTTGTCAATGTGGTCCTCAAGATAAAAATCCTTGATAGTGCAGGATCGGAAGATGCTTTCGATTACTCATCGTCTCAGGATGAAGACTCAAGTCTTAAATTAATGATGACTGTCTGATGATTCTAGACTGTCGAACAAGAAATTTTGTAATATTTAAATATTGAAGACAATATAAGTGATTTCTAAACGAAAATCTGAAACAGAAAAATCAGAAAAGGAAACGGTCACATCTGGGACTCGAACCCAGGACCCTTGTCTTTCCGGGACAGTGCTCTACCAACTGCGCTAATGGGACCCTATTCCCCTCGGTCACTTTTAACTGTATCATACTTCGAATAAGAACTACTAACATTGTCTTCATTTTTTTTTTTTTTTTTTTTACCGCATATTTTTATGTCGCACATTAAAAATAAAAAAATAAGATAGGTTTATCTAAAAAAGACGCTGTCTGGATTGCATTTAGTTCGGGTTGAATCTTGCGATCATACATAAAGATAGTTGCCAATAAAAATGTGCGGTGAAAAAATGAAGACAATGTGTTCATTATGTTAATATGTTAATAATAATAAATATGTATGTTAATATGTTCATTGTTCGTTCATATTTTTATGTAACCAAAGTAGAAACAGATATGTTGTTATACAGGAAAAAATTACATTTACTTTTCTCACAAAATTATCCGATTGCCCAAGTAAGCGAACAAAGATTAGCAGACCAAAAGCGAGCCATTTTCAAAAATAATTTAATTTCTGTAGTCACATTAGAACAGATTAAAAGAGAAGTAGCAGATAGATTGCAAAGGGGAAATAATTTAGAACAAATTAACACAAGTAATAATGTCATATCAGATGCATTGAATGTAGATAGTTTGGATAATATTCTAGTCGAAATATCCAATGATATTACAGTAGATTCAAATAACTTAGCCGTTATTTATAATCTTAGAGAAATCAACATTGCAAATTTAAACTTTGTTGATGAAAATGTAGTAGAATTAGCTAACTTACTTCATAATAATATAAACAGATATATAGATGTAGAGCCAACAGTTAGACCAAAATTACCGAAATTGCATACGTCAAAGAAATTATCTAAATTAATTTTTGAATTAAATAACATAATTCTACCAAAAATCATATTTGACGAAATTAGTTTTTTAGATCTTCATACAATAGTATACGCTAGTGCGATTACTGTTTGTAATAAGTTAGGAATTAAATTATCATCCTCTGACGATAGATCATATAGTTATAGTAAACCAGAATGGCAGATCAGATTAGAAAATGATGTAGTATTTTTAAGAAGTAACATAGCTAGAGTAATAGAATATAAAAATGGAAATAGAAGTAGGAAAATTTTGAGACATGTAGATGAAATTGGTAGAAAATTTGGTTATAACATTGATAGTCATAATAATGAAAATATAATCAATGATTTATTGGATTTATTAAAACAAAAATTAGGCGTAAAAGCTAGTAGATTAAAAAGATATAAGTATACGTATAATAAAAAAAATAATAATAGATTATTCCAGAAAAATGAAAAAATATTTTATTCCAAACTTGACGATAAATAAAATATTATTTCGAATAATAATATTCCGTTGCCATCTGAATCAGATATGCGCGATTTTTGGACTAAAATTTGGAGTAAAGATATAAAACATAACGAGTCAACTCCATGGATAGAAAATGAAGAACTCAATTTTTCAGGTATTGAACAAATGAGTTTTTCTAATATATCGGTTGAATTATTATCCAAAATTATTAAAAATACTCATAATTGGAAAGCCACGGGTTGCGATTGGATACATAATTTTTGGTACAAATGTCTGACTACTTTACATCCTCTTTTGGCAAAAAATCTTTCAAAATTTGTCAGTCAACCTCAAAATTTTCCAAATTTTCTAACTAAGGGCATTACTTATATGTTACCCAAAAGCGAAAATATTAATAATCCTTCTCAGTACAGACCCATTACATGTTTACCGACAATATACAAAATTTTAACCTCTTGTTTAACAGATTTAATATATACTCATTTAGATGAAAAAAATATTTTATCTGAACAACAAAAAGGTTGTCGCAGAAAACATATGGGATGTAAAGAACAATTAGTTATCGATTCTGTAATTCTAAAACAGATTCAAACTCGAAAACGTAATTTACATACTTGCTATATAGACTACCAAAAGGCTTTCGATAGTGTCCCGCACTCGTGGCTGATCAAAGTATTAAATATATATAAAATTAACCCCATTATTATTAGCTTTTTGGAAAATATTATGTCCTTTTGGAATACCAATTTACTTATCAATTTAAAAGGTAAGAAAATAGTAATATAGGGAATTTCAATTAAAAGAGGGATTTTTCAAGGAGACTCATTGAGTCCTCTTTGGTTTTGCTTAGCATTGAATCCTCTATCTAAAATGTTAATTAGAAGCAAGTTTGGAATAAAAGTTAAGGGTAATACAAGGGAGAGTAGTACAATTTCGCATTTATTATTTATGGATGATATAAAATTATTTTCGAATTCTGAACAAAATTTAGAGAAAATGATCGAGATAGTTAAAAACTTTTCAGATGATATCAAAATGACTTTTGGTTTAGATAAATGTAGAACGATCCATATAGAGAAAGGCAAAATTGTAGATGGGGACGAGAGTATATTTAGAAATTTCCAAATTACTAGTATGAAAAGGGATGAGGTTTATAAGTATTTAGGATACCCACAATCAAATAGATTAGACCATACTAGTATTAAAAATAATATTAGGATTAAATTTCAAACTAGGATCAGGAAAATTTTAAAATGCAATCTATCTGCTAAAAATTTAGTTAAAGCAATAAATACTTGGGCAATACCTCTATTAACGTACTCATTTGGCATAATTAAATGGTCTAATACAGATTTAGATAACTTAGAAAGATTAGTTAGAACTACGCTAACAAAATTTAATTGCCATCATCCAAATTCAGCTATAGAACGAGTTAATTTACCTAGAAATTTAGGAGGTAGAGGCATAGTCAAAATAACTTCTTTGAAACATAATCAGGTAGAAATGCTAAGAACTTTTTTTCCATAGGAAAGCTCATAGCTCAGAAATGCACAAAATAATTTGCAAGGCAGATAGAAATATTACACCTTTAAATTTATACGATGAGAATGCCAACATTTTTATAAATCCCAACCAGGAACTATTAGATTCCTGGTCAAATAAAATTTTACACGCAAAACACTTCAATTATCTCAACCAAACGTATGTTGACAAATTTTCGTCAAACAAATGGTATTGGAGAGTTGAGCGCAGAAATAGAAGGATTTATGCTTGCCATTCAGGATAGAGTCATTAATACTAAAAATTATAGAAAGCATATAATCAAAGATACAAATCAAATTGATGATTTGTGTAGAAAATGTTTGGCTTTTCCGGAAACTATAGAACATATTATATCGGGATGTTCTATATTAGCACCGTCTGAGTATACATTTAGGCACAATCAAGTTTTAAAAATAATTCACCAAAATTTGGTGAATTAAACATAACTTGATTGACTGCCGTAATATAGTACCATATTATGAATACGAACCAAATTCATTTTTAGAAAACGAATTTTATAAAATATATTACGATAAAACTATACTAACAGACCGAACGATTAGTCATAATAGACCCGATATAGTTTTACATGACAAAATTAAAAAAATTACTTATATCATTGATGTCGCTATTCCAAATTCCTGTAACATTCAAAAATCTGTTAATGAAAAAATAAGAAAATACACAGATTTAGGAAACGAAATAAAAAGAATTTGGCATTCTCAGACTATAAAAATATTACCATTCGTTATTTCGGCTACTGGCATTATACCTAGCTCTCTCATTAAAAATTTAGGCGTATTAGATCTATCAAAAAATTTATATATAAAGATGCAAAAGTCGGTCATTTTGAATACATGTAGGATAACGAAAGATTTTTTAAATATTTATGTTGAGGGATCAGTAGGATTTATAGGCCCTGTTAGTAGTTCTACCGAGCCGAACCCTCTGATATGAAAATATCTGGAGTCGGTGAATTTTTTTTTTCCCATTTGATCTCTGGTGAGTTGACGTGTTGTTGTTCTTGTATTGTTTTGTATTTATTTTACTTATATAATGCACTTACATAGTGTTGATTGACTAGCTGATCATTTGTGGAAAAGTGAGTGGAAGGGTTTAGTTTTTCCTATGGGGAAGATTTAACCCGGACAACAAAATCGGAAGCATAAAAAAAAATAAAAAAAAAAAATAAATAAAAAAAATAGTAGTTCTTATTC
The DNA here is from genome assembly GCA_026573805.1 of Hesperophylax magnus. Lineage (NCBI taxonomy): Eukaryota > Metazoa > Arthropoda > Insecta > Trichoptera > Limnephilidae > Hesperophylax > Hesperophylax magnus. The sequence goes on from JAIUSX010000156.1 coordinate 579,770, forward strand.
GAAGTATGATACAGTTAAAAGTGACCGAGGGGAATAGGGTCCCATTAGCGCAGTTGGTAGAGCACTGTCCCGGAAAGACAAGGGTCCTGGGTTCGAGTCCCAGATGTGACCGTTTCCTTTTCTGATTTTTCTGTTTCAGATTTTCGTTTAGAAATCACTAATATTGTCTTCAATATTTAAATATTACAATTTGAGGTTTTACTCAATAAAGTTATTCCGAAAAATAAAGAAATTTTGTGTTCCAATCGCAGGTGTGGCAACAGATGTGTCCCAAAATTTCCAGAGTTGGCAATCTAACCAATGCTCTGTAAATGCTGGAGGTGCCACACACCGAAACTTTAGATATAAATTAAGAAAAAGGATCCACACACCTTGTTATAAGTACAATTTTTTTTTTTTTTTCTTTAGTTCATACAAAATTTTACACATTTAAACTAATATATATTATGTATAAATAGTTACATTTCGTTATTTATAAAATTATACTTTTGCGGTAAACATAACAATTTTATTTAAATATTTTATTTTATTTCGGGCATTTAATCATACTTTCATCAATTTTAATCCTTTATACGTTAAGCAAATTCTGTGATTCTTTTTTTTCATTTGCGGCAATCTAATTCTATTAACATTTCTGGTTTCATAATTATGAATATTTTTATTAAATACTATTTGATACTTAAAGTATATAGTATATAATGTAGTAGTATAGTATATAATATAATATATATAGCTCTTCATAATTTTATTTATGAAAATTAACACATAGCAGTATAGCAGTCTCTGTTTTATTGGAATCCAATTCTGCCCCTATCTTATAACCTTTGCATATTTGCCTTTCCTTAGTAAACATCTCATTGCTCTATTTTGAATAACTTCTTCAGGTTTCCTTGGTTGACAAAATACAATATCGTGGAGCTTAAATATGGCGCAACTATTATATAGGTATATATCTGTAGTGTTTACTACGGAGCTAAGTTTAAGATAAAACTTACTTAATTTATTTATTTATTACACCTTTATATTTGATTTCCTTTACTTTTTATATTTTTTCATCAATAATTGTGAAATATAACTCAGCGTCTTGCGTTTTATTGCCTTTTTCCATGTGTTTTGTTTTATTTACATTAAGTTCCAACTCATTTATTTTCAGCCATTTTGCCATATTTTTTAAGTCTTAATTTATACTTTTCATCCGAAATATAGATTAAAGTATCATCTGCAAATACTGAAAATTTTAATTTTATCATTTATGAATAAAATTGGGCCGAATAACGCGGAACCCTTGCGGAACACCTAGGTTGTTTTCTGTCGGTTCTTATACTGAGTCTTCAACTTTTGTAATCTGTTTTCTTTCCTGTAGATATTCTTTGAGTAGGTTTATGGCTACGTCAGAAAGACCTATATTTTATAATATTTATGATAGTTTTTTTCCTTTCTATTGTTTCAAATGCTCTTTTGAAATTTAAGAAGGCTGCAATGGTGATTTTTTTGTCTGTTTCTTTCTTCCATGTATCGATCACTATGTTTATAGCCGTTTGGCCTGAGTTATTGTTCCGGAATATTCAACTAGTTATCTTTTTGTTACAAATTTCCACTACCTGTTCGTATTTTTATAACATATTTATTGGTCTAAATTTTGCTCCTGGACTCATCGGACTACGGGACTTTATTACTGTAAACATACCGCTATATGTAAATTTTGTAAAATTCTATTGATATAGTTATTATTAGATTTTACTGTTTATTTTTGCTAATTTTATTGGCATTATGTATATCTCTTTCATGTATAATTATTGTTTATAAGGATCTACCGTTTTTTTCGATGATGACCTGTAAATAATCTATTTCGCAATTTTCTTCATTTATTGTGTTTTGTATTATTGTTTTTACAGAGTTAAGTGCTTGCTGGTAGCAGAACTGAACTGATTTCTTTTTTTGTTCTGTCCGGTGTACCCCAACTCTGGGGTGGCATAAGACCTCGTCCGTGCATACCCATCTTGGACGACCATTTCGCGATGAGGGATTGGTGCCGTCGCCTGCCATCAGTGCCTCCCCTGAGGCAAGGAACGGGACTGAGGATGGGCTGATCGTTAATTGGTGACCTTCCGCCCTGCTTCCAGGTTTTCCGACGCTTTCTCCTCATGGTCTTTGGGATCTTCCCAACCCCAACTTACATCTTTCGTCGAGGCACAACCGGTTTCCTGGCTTAGGGGCGCGGAACCTGATCCTCGTGAAACCTATCCAATGCCCTGCTTTCTCTCCCTAGGACTGCCTGGGAGCGGGTGACGACACCCCCTCACAAAAAATGAGGTGTACATTTCACCATTTTCTTTTGTCTCATAATTTATCATTTTTGCAGGTGGCTGTAAATTATTATTTTTACCCGTTATGGTTGATACCTTGTACATATGACCTGTTAAACTAACCAAATAGAGTAGATTTTACCAACAGGTTACTAATACGCAGCACTTGCATACTGCGAATAACATTGTATGCATGGACATTTTGGAGGTCTTGTTTTGAAATTTTAAATGTAGACTCGTTATATCAAAAAATTAGCGTCCTTGAGAGAGCTCTGAAGGGGTACCATCAGTACCCAAAACAGGGCGGGGAAGTGGTGGGCCTCCTCCAGAATGGTCTAAATTTTTCATATTTTCTGGTATTAACAACTTTCACAATATGGATCCCCATTGATGATATCCAAGTGTTTGGAAATTTACCACTTTACAATGATTTATTTACTATATTCAGTAGATGAGGTCCAATCGTTGGCATGTCATCTTTCAACCCTTTCATATTGTTCCCATCTGGACTCTCTTTTGATTCGGAGTAAAATTTGTAAAAGTTAATTTTTAAATCTCTTTACATAATTTTTCTCGGTTAAGCCGAATATTTCTTACATGGTTGTCTTCTTTTAATATTGGTATACTCTGATGTAACTCTATTATGCTATTTTTAAAATATTTCTTGAAGCAGTTCGGTACGCTGCCCTGTATCTGCTGTGGAAATTCAATATCATATTTCATATCTTAATCTTCGGTTTTCAGTAATCTTTTATTGTTTTTCACATTTTTTAGTGTCTCACTTTTCACAGATAATTTTTGTTTTTAAAGTATTCGTTCTTAAAATCTTTCAATGATTTTGATTATTTATTTCATATATGTTTTAATACTCTTTGGTGCTGTTGGTTTCTTGAGATTTTCGCAATTTTGTGTAGTCTATTTCATTTATATTGTATTGATTGTAGTTCTATTTTAAACGGTGTATTTTTTGTTATTATTTCAGTAGTTTCGATGGATTATCAATTACTTTTTGTAGGTCGTTTATAAATGATTTTAACTTTTCATTGTATTGAATTTGATGAATTTCATTCAAATCCCCAAGAAGTTCAATTAACCTTTCACAGTTATATTTTTTATAATGACTGTATTTTATTACTTTACTGCTTTTCATATTTCGTATCTTTAGGCTATCTGAAATTAGATAAGGTTTTAATCGGTTATTTTTTGTTCATCTAGATCTTTTTCATTTAAATCTATGGGGACTTGGTAGTGAGACAATGAAAGATGATATTGTGTGGTATCACGGCATTTATTTCGAGTCAGTATAATTGTGCAGTTGGAAGATGACTCTAGACCAATGAGGATGACACCAGGTGTAGATGGCGATGACGGCAAAGCGGTGGTCGAGTTGCGGGTCAGTGGGTCGACACCACGTTGATGGAGACCGGACTCGTGGGAGTGTTCAGCACTGATGAAGACGTGGGGTCTTCCGGGAACTCCAATGTGAACTAGGTAGCCGGAGGTGCAATGGACCTGGTCAGCAAATGAGCGGGAGATGCAGGCCGGTGACGATGGTTGCAGGGCCGAGGCGCAGACCTTCAATGATGTGGTTGCAGGGGCTAGCCGCGTGAAGTCAGCGCTGGCCAGGAATGATAGCCTGTGCCAAGGCGTTGAGGTGAAATCCCAAGGAATCCATGGTCGTAGTCCGTGCAAAGTTGGTGTATGCGTGTAGCGATAAGGTGAAGATTGGTCGAGGCGTGACGCGGGGGGAACCAGCCATAATGGGCGATTCCTCCGTTACGCCGAGTCGGACTTCTCGAGAAGGATGATGTTGGATCAAACTTGTTGAATAAAATGACGATGTACTTAGGTCCTCCACCGCTTATATAGCTGCTGATTCCTTTGTTCTTATCTGCCACGGGTTGGAGTAGCGTCTGGACGTCGCACCCGCAGGATCGCTGACTCGGTTCAATGTATGAACATTTGCATCACCCTGTATGCAAACATTCTCTTATCAGCAGTTTACGTATCGTGGTCCCGATATTTCAATTGAAGCTTCATAAGTATGATTGTTGGCTTAGATTTTTTATTCGTGCGGTCTGGTTATGATATGATGACCCGCGGTGACGTAACCGCTACAAATCTAATCTGTTGGATAAGACAAGGTCATTTAACATCCTGGATTTATCTGTATCAGATATTTATATTATATTATGGAATTATGAAATCTTAAAATGAAAGAAATATTACAGTGCTTAACCAAATACAATGATGGCGTATCGTCCGCTTAGAGCAAGGAAATAAACACAAAAAATAACGAATCTTGAGTTGTTTATAAGTTTCATCACTATCCATTAAATGGAAACAAGTAAAACGAAATGTTGACCTGACCAGATTTCATTTGAGGTGCTAATGTCGGCTGATTTCTTCAGAGATCTTTTGTATTTTGTTAGATCATTGTACACCTTAAATCGATTCTAGGAAAATGTGAATATTAAATGAAAGAGAAATGTTTATTTTGTTGAAAATAATAACGTGTTCAAGAAGTGTAACAAATAATGTTACCTTTCCTTTTTAGTAGGTAATGTTGCAGTGACGTGCGAGTGCTCGCCTTTAGGAACGTATTTAATGACAAAAAGATGGTACACAAAGTGTTTAACTGTTTGCTTCATAGGAGAAATACAACGTGATATCTGATCTGATCACCAAATAATGCATTATATTACTGTACCATTATTTTTTCGTAAATGTACAATCGTCTTCCATCCACATGCAAATGCTTTTAATGGAAGAATAGTATAAATAGAAAACAGAAGCTATGTTATACATGAATTGTAATATTATGTTCAAAAGTTTAATTAATAAAAAAGTATAGTAAGTAGGATAAAAGAAGAATAAATTACCTAAACACTTAATAATACTGTTACATATGTAACGATAACTATTCATGCATTAAAAATAATACATAGTACATTTGCGATACGTTCCAGGGTGGTAGATCGTAGATTTCAGTATCGCCGAAAAATCAGCATTCAGAATCGAAACGTTAGTTGGAATGGTTATAGACATGTTTGGTGACCAGACCTAAGTAGCATGACACTTACCACCTACTTCTTCATTAATCGCGTCCCCCCCCCTTTTTCCTCACAAAATACTCCAATTGTGGATGTTATAATCTCATTGGCTCCGAACGGATGGGTTCAATTGGGACTCTTGTGCGGTACTCACATACAACAACAAAAAACAAAGCTAAACAGTTTATCTTTTTTGTGACAATTCAACAGCGTAATATGGAAAAAAAATGTTTAATACCGTTAATACACATAAATGGCCCTCCACTCCCCTCCAGTGGTATTCGGGTACCTACCACAGCCTGATGGTAATGGGTTAAAAACTCCGGAAAAGGTAGAATGCTTTATTCGGGGACAATCTCCCGGTACTTTATTTAAATATATGCTCGTTAACACTTAGCCGTGATCTTCCTCCATTTCCGTCCCTTTCACTCGTGTGCTGTTCTCCTGCCCTCACAGGCCCGGGCTCGAGGGCTTTTAAACAAACCTCCCTTAACCCGCGTGTGAGCCCGAGGCTACTTATTCCTACTTGAGAACTGCTTTTGTGGTAAGTACATAATCACTAATCTACTGTACATGTACATACAAATGTCAACATAAATATACCAGACCTTTCCGAAAACTGAGGCAAATTTTAAAAAATGTAATAAAAAAATTATTCTTTCAATAAATTTTGTGACAGATCAATTTATCATAAGAAAATTTAGTTATGATTCTCAGCAACAAGGGAATATCTGAAAATGTCTTGAATTTTCTTGAGTTGAAAATCAAACATTTTCTTCAGGTATATTCATACATAGCATTGTCTCAAATGAAATATTACTCTGACTCTTTAAATGGCCTGGCTCGGCTGTTTACATAATTTGATCGTGTCATGTATTAGAGAATTACCGACTTCTTCCATCTACTTGCGTCCATCTCAAGCCAGAGTGCCTAGCCTATATCAAATTCGAATCGATCAGGAATAAAGAAAGTCTTTCGATTTCCTGACGTAAAAAAACGTTGATACAATATTTTGAGGTATATTAGATAAGCCACAATATCATCAATCTCGAACAGCTGACAAAGGTTTTCATACCATTCAAATGAAGAACGTTTAAATAACTTTCTGGTACATAAATTGATTTACCAAAAACTTACATAGACACTTCTAATATGAACCCCAGATGTTTTTTCTCATACTTATTTAAAAAAAATGCGCCAATAAATACGAAATTTCGATAAATAAACCATTTTGATACTCTGACAAATTCTGTTTGTTAGCCTCCCGGCATTATCCAGGGGTTAGCAAACCATAAAAACATAACCCGGTGCGGATGGGCATCATTCTTGTGTTGGTTGACCTATTAAAACTAAACTGTGGTATAAATATATTCGACTGCAGCGGCAATGCAGTAGCTCCCGGACTTTCCCACTAGCCTGTATTCGTAGCGGAGGCCCGTTAACACTAATACGCCAAGGGATGTTGCCACATCATTAATTACATCAGTTCAAAACTTATGTTGTTTAAATGCAGATATTGCAAAAAAGGATTTTTAACCAACATACTCTCTCGTGTTTTTTACTGTAATGGTAGCGAATGAATTCTTGCAACATGTCATCAACAGTCCATGCATGTCAGATTATTTATCACGTGTATTATTCAACAAATCTTTTAACCTGCTACTATTATTTGAAACTATTTACAACCAATCTTTTAACCTTCTACTGTTATTTATTACTAATTATAACCTATCTTTTAACCTGCTTCTATTATTTGAAACTATTTATAACCAATATTTTAACCTGCCTCTGTTATTTATTACTAATTATAACCTAACCTGTTTCTATTATTTTAAACTATTTACAACCAATCTTTTAACCTTCTACTGTTATTTATTACTAATTATAACCTATCTTTTCACCTGCTACTATTATTTGAAACTATTTATAACCAATCTTTTAACCTGCTTCTGTGGTTTATTACTAATTATAACCTATCTTTTAACCTGAAACTATTATTTAAAACCTCTCTTTCAAATCACTACTATTTTTTTTAACTAAAACGTATAACTACTGCAACCAGTGACTTAAAAGAATTGATTTAATCACTTTTGCTAAATACAATGTAGTATTTAGTAAGCTGACGGTCTCTCTGGACGAGGGGTAAGACTCTCGATTAGCAATCTGGAGGTCGCAGGTTCTCAGGCTTAAAATATTATAAGTTCCAGAATGGCAGCATCTTTCAGTATCGCCCTGGTGTAAGAACACCATTCAGAATAGAAAAGTGGCTTAAATTAAAACTTCCCCACCTTTTTCTTCCCTATCTCCTTCCCCTCCAATTACCTTCAGCCTCACAACATACCCCAATTGTCATAGTTTCACTGGCTTCAAACGGTTGGGGGCAGTTGGGACTCTTCTGCGGTTTCTCATTAAAAAAGATGGAAAAAAAACTATATTAGCCTTTTTGTGCTATGAAAAATATTTTTCACAAAATACAAATTTTCTTTTGAAATAACACACTTAAGCCTTGAATATTTTCTTTACCGGGATGAACTTCTTTCGGATTACTTAGAAATGTTGGAAAAATTGATAAATAAAAATATTAACTAAATACTTGGATCCGTTTTTTACCTTGTAATGGTGTACAGATTTATTAATTTCTAATTTGTAAGAAAACAATAAGTTAATAAAAGGATACTACCCTACTCCAAAATGATAAATTATTGGAATTAAGCTCGGGTGATAAAATATTATATATCACCATCTCAAGTTAACCATTTTTTAAACCTTAGTGCAGACCCGTGAAAGATCATGAGATATTATAAAACCGTTTTTGAAAAATACAATTAAAATAATGTTCAAACGAATGCCCCGATAATCAACCCTGTAATGCTGTGTGAAACGTTAGCTAAAGAAAGAGTTAGCACAACACGGCATAATACCCAAAAATAAATCCCTGTAAAATAATTTTTTGTTAATATATTATACTGAAGACGGTATCTACTCTATAGCTTTTCTGAATTATTCTTCACACAATCAGTTGCAAAATCGAAAATGACACTTCAATCCAAAGCAAATTTAAGTTCATTGAACCAGATTTCACGCAGGAATAATTAACGCACATCACGGATAGCCAACATTAGTATGTTTGATGATTTGGGATAGTGAGAGACTAATATGCAAATGTAGAAGGAGGTATTAATGAAAATCCCTTCCTGCCTTATTTCAAATCAACAATGGTTTTAATAATAATAATAATAATACTAGATTGGCGTAGTCTGCGCCATAAGCTTCCCATGTGATGGCGGAGAAGCGCTCTGAAAGAGTGTACTCGTCCCTCCAGGAACATTTCCGTGGCGCTGCAGTATCTCGGTAGGCAGAATAGTTGGCGATATGCATTATTGTAAGCAACTTTTATCTTATGCCATTGGGATGAAGTGTAATCCACCAATAATCAAATTAAACTCATAAACTGTCTAAGGACTGACTTCAAGCAAGGTTTCGTTTATTTAAATACCGCACAAGAGTCTCAACTGGCCCTAACCGTCTCGAACCAGTATGTTGTGAGTCTGAAGATAGTCGGGTGGGATATTCAGATTGGGACTCGTCACTCTGGGAGGCGACTATGGGTACCGCCATCAAAAACCATTTAAAGGATAATCAGCACCTCTGCCATACGTCACCTCAAGTGATTCACCACATTTGGTGACTAAGCAGGGGTGCCCGGGTTCATGGGGTGAGGAGACCCTTCGACCTCTCGAACAGGACTCTACCGATGCATTGACCTGCCCCGTGGTGGGAGAAATGGATTCATACGTCGGTCACTCCTGGACACACTAACCCCCAGATTTCTACCCGCCTCTGGTAAGGAGACCCTTTGACCTCTGGAACAGGACTCTACCGACCCATTGCCCTGCACCACGGTGGGAGAAATGGATTCATACGTCGGTCACTCCTGGACACACTAACCCCCAGATTTCTACCCACCCCTGGTAAGGAGACCCTTTTACCTCTGGAACAGGACTATACCGACCCATTGCCCTGCACCACGATGGGAGAAATGGATTCATACGTCGGTCACTCCTGGACACACTAACCCCCAGATTTCTACCCACCCCTGGTAAGGAGACCCTTTGACCTCTGGAACAGGACTCTACCGACCCATTGCCCTGCACCACGATGGGAGAAATGGATTCATACGTCGGTCACTCCTGGACACACTAACCCCCAGATTTCTACCCATCCCTGGTAAGGAGACCCTTTGACCTCTGGAACAGGACTCTACCGACCCATTGCCCTGCACCACGATGGGAGAAATGGATTCATACGTCGGTCACTCCTAGACACACTAACCCCCAGATTTCTACCCACCCCTGGTAAGGAGACCCTTTGACCTCTGGAACAGGACTCTACCGACCCATTGCCCTGCACCACGGTGGGAGAAATGGATTCATACGTCGGTCACTCCTGGACACACTAACCCCCAGATTTCTACCCACCCCTGGTAAGGAGACCCTTTGATCTCTGGAACAGGACTCTACCGACGCATTGCCCTGCACCACGGTGGGAGAAATGGATTCATACGTCGGTCACTCCTGGACACACTAACCCCCAGATTTCTACCCACCCCTGGTAAGGAGACCCTTTGACCTCTGGAACAGGACTCTACCGACCCATTGCCCTGCACCACGGTGGGAGAAATGGATTCATACGTCGGTCACTCCTGGACACACTAACCCCCAGATTTCTACCCACCCCTGGTAAGGAGACCCTTTGACCTCTAGAACAGGACTCTACCGACCCATTGCCCTGCACCACGGTGGGAGAAATGGATTCATACGTCGGTCACTCCTGGACACACTAACCCCCAGATTTCTACCCACCCCTGGTAAGGACACCCTTTGACCTCTGGAACAGGACTCTACCGATCCATTGCCCTGCACCACGGTGGGAGAAATGGATTCATACGTCGGTCACTCCTGGACACACTAACCCCCAGATTTCTACCCACCCCTGGTGAGGAGACCCTTCGACCTCTCGAACAGGACTCTACCGACCCATTGCCCTGCACCACGATGGGAGAAATGGATTAATATAATGGACACACTAATCTCCTGATTCTTACCCCCCCCTGGTGAGGAGACCCTTTGACCTCTGGAACAGGACTCTACCGACCCATTTCCCTGCATCACGGTGGGAGAAATGGATTCATATGTTCATTATATTCGATCACTCCTGGACAAACTAACCCCCAAATTCCTATTCACCTCTCATACCGCTTTTCTCCACTTGGATCATTACTTATCCCCGTTCCCTACCCTTTCCTTATTTTTTCCACACTTTTCCTGATGTGTGTCGCCTCCAGGAAAATTTCATCCTTCATTTATTATTAATTAATATATAATTTTCCACACTTCTATGGGAGATATACCTAATTTGACTCTGGGATATCCGTCACTTTTATTATCTGACTCAATCTCCGCCCCATTTTCTATCTCTTACATACAAGATTTCACATAAATCATACGTCTGGACACCTGTTTACGTTTAAAATTTTGGTACTAGACTCGTAAATTTAATTTAATTTCAAACCTATTAATTTTAATATCTTTTGCTTTAAATAAATATCTCATAAGCCCAACGTTAAACTTAATCGCTTTTCTAATGGGTTATCACCTTAACGTAAACAAAAATCATGTTCGAATTTCGATTGTTTATCCTTTAAAATACACATGAGACTGTCAACCTTTTATCTCATGTCACTTCTTCTGCAGTCTTGTGTAACTCTAATATCTATCTACCCTGATAATCATGTAAAATGCCTACGTTTCCTGAATTTAATCTATCGCTATATGTTTAGCTTTATTGCCTTCCTTTGGTACCCTATTTTCATGTCCCTAGGACCTTTGTAGCAGCTCAAAATCTCTGTATTATCCTTCCGTTCAGTCGCTGCACTTTTCTAAAATGTCTATTTTTTCGCGAGATTTTCATTCAAAATTGATTTACCAATATGTCCGCTTCATCTTAAATTGATAACGATTAGTTTCCATTGTTTCCAACACTCTCACCTCTCTTTAGTACGATTTTTTATCGAACTTGACACCCTACTTCTATCATAAATAATTGCACTACAGTTGAAAATTCTGCCAGTAATTTCCCTAAGTTTTTCCGCCCTCTCTTTTATACTATTTCGTTTATAATTTTTCCATTGCATTTTCGCGTGTGTTTTTCAACTTGTAAGGTCCCAAAGCCCTCGATTTCAATGGTTCGCTATCTCCTAAATGTCTCAGTTATTGTAAACATTCCCAGGATTCGTTCCCTTGAACGTCGATTGTTTACTCTATAGTGCGTTCGCCTCTAATTTCTGTGGGAATGGAAATGTAATTAATTATCTATTTTAATGTCGGGTCCAAAGTTCATTCCTTTGTCTTTCGTAGACACACGCCTTTCCGTTCACTGATTGGTTACTCAAAATTTTATAGCTTTTTGTTCAGATCTATTGGTTGACAAAATTCAATGTTTATTTTTAGGCCTAGACAGGGGAATCCTTTCTCGTTCCTAGACGATTTTAATGACCTCTGTGTTTATGCTATAGAATCTCGACATAATTCCAACTATTACAGGTGTCTACTGCAAACAAACTGAATCAATTTTATATCAACAGATGTCGCTAGAATGACGGTTTTCATAAATAATTTGCATATTTTTAGCAGCTATGGTTTATCTGTTTTTCACTGTGATTTAAGCCTTTCATCACAAGCTTTAGGTTTGACATCTATAATTAATCTACTATTTTCATATAATTCGTTAAATTTGGATTTTATTTGATTATATAAATTAGTGCAATCGTTTGTCTGTAGTAAAGCACTCCAGTTATAATTTCTAATAGAGCAATCTATACGTTTTTGGGATAAAATTGAGACCTGCCGTACATCATTTACAATACGTTTATTCATTTTATAATATGGAATGCTCACACCTGTTGTAAAGTGATCAGCAATGATAAAGTCATATACACAAGCACGTAGCATGTCCGTGTCTTTGTGATTATTAATATACCTAACAAACATATGATCCAGGCACGTACGTGTCACTTTACCTTTAGCTATGATGATACCTTTACTATAATGAAAGAAAACTTTAGAATTGTTACTCTCCTTGGTGAATGAATGAGTTGAAGTTATGCTTTTCTAACATCACACGGATTGAGTGTAACATAGTAATCGATTTGCACTCCAGGTCGAAAATAAAATTATTTCACTTTCCCTTCTTAGGAGGAAATAATACAACGCAAATCCTTTCTTGACTCTTTAGTAATCCTCCTAGTTTGATCTTACCCCACAGCGTTCATAACTCAGGTTTATAGAGTTCATAGTTGAAGAGGTAATATAAACAGTCCACCAAAACTTTATTATTACTTTGAATTTACCAAATAAATCGTCAAATTCTGTCGTACGTAGTAACAGTACAGGGACATCACAAAATGCTGTTTAGCATTCAGAGCTCGTTTAATGATTCGTTACAACTTTTATGTCAGGAACCGTAAAATGGAGAGAATTCTGCCATTGATCAAAGTTCACCGATCTTCATTTGTGCAACCTGAAAATAATGATCAAGCATTCGCCTTTTCATTTGACCACTTCAGCAAACCTTTGCAGTTCTTTTTTGTAAATACTATCACTGGAAGCCTGGAAGCTTTATTTCGGTCCTATATTATATTTAGGGATACTGTGTGGAGAAAATGTTTATATTTAAAAAAAAAAGGTAACCTACATACGACCTTATTGCTGTTTTTGGAAAACATAAAAAATATTAAAGCCGCCGTTAACTGTCTTTGACGTTTTAATGATCATAAATATCCGTTTCTTTTTTCATTTCTTCTTATTTGTTCTACTTAACCTCCCTTTTTCTATTTTTGTACTATTTTGTATGTGAAACTTATAATTATGATAATTTTTCTATGTTTGTTCTGTTTTATATGTGAAACGTATAATGTTGATATCAAAAATCATTTCAATTCCCACAATTATAGACAACTAACGTTTTTTGGCATCCTAAAATTAGACTTTTTTTATAATAATAAATTCAATTAGGAGCCATTCAAAAGAATGTCAACGTCAGAATGCAACACTGGTGCATATAACGATCAGAGTTGTTGATTATGCCAATATTTTATTGGAGTTGTTCGTATTTTTAATATAATAGGCTATTTGGTAGTAGTTTTAATTTGGGAGGCTAGAATGGGTACCGCTGCCCCGAGAACCATTAAATGAATAATCAACACCTCTGCAGAAGGTTACCCTAAGTGTACTACCCTACTGTTGGTGACTTAGCAGGGGTACCCGGTCTTCCTCCCGGTCTACCCAGGTCTTGGTGGCGGATGCATCTTTTCACCTATTGTGTGGTGGACCAAATTTGGAGAGCCTGCTTGAGGGAGATCTTTTTACCTCTCTAACTGGACTCTCTCGATCCATCGCCTTGCACCGCAGTGGGTGGAAAGGCGAAATCTCCTACTATTCACAGAAGTTAATGTGTGAAATGAGAACTTAACTATATTTAAATGAACAACTTGTCTGTCCAGATGCTAAACTTTTCATATGCATGTGATATTATTTATCGAGTAGGTATCTTGAATTTTGTTTACCTTCTTTTAGCTTCTAGAAAAATTATTTATATTTGATTAAAGTATTTTACAGCCGCATGAGAGACACTCGGTTTGCTAGATTGCTTCGTATTGTTGCGATGGAAATCGGCGCCCAAATAAACCGTTCATTCAGTGAAAAACTTAGTAGCGAGGCTTCGCGTCGGTTAACGAGGAACTCAAGGGGTGGGTGGGAGACGCCTCCGCCAGTTAGTGCTATCATCGCACTATAAGTAATGGTGTTTCATTTTAAATGTTTGTTTTGGTCTGCGCTGTCACTTTTTGTTTTCGAGAGGTTTCGTTGAGATTGTTAATTATAAAAGTTTCTTTGCAGTTTTTAAACTTGTGCTTGGTTTTATGTCGCTTATTTAAAGTAGCTTGTCAAACAATGCTTAGAACAGATTAAAGAGGTGAACAATGATTAAAGGTTATTAATCGTGTTTTCGTGTGCAACTTATTTGATCAGTAATTCTTAATTATTTACTAGAAAAATTGCCACTTGCCACTGATTTGGAATATGACACCTTTATCTCTTTGTATTCAGAAGTTTATATCAACATTCCATTCAATCTCAAGCAAAGTCTAAAATTAATTAAAGAAAATACATCTTAATAAATATTATTATCTGGGGCGGTCACAATCATTTTAAGTCGTATATATCAAGGAGGAACATATAATAAAATTTTGAACCCACTAGAAGTAGTTAAAATATTGGTAATCAAAGTTATTTTGAAAAAACCGTCAAAATTTTCTGCTGAAATTCTTTTTTCAATTTTCAAAGTACCTACAGTAGACAAAATGTATCAAAAATATTCAATACTTCAAATTTACAAAGAAATACAGTCAAATACTCATAACTTGCAATTTAATACATCAGCAAGATACCAGAAAACTATTAAAATCCCAAAATTTAACACTAAACTCATTCAAAATATATCTTTATCTAGGAATATCTTTATCTAGGCATAATTTATTTTAATAACCTTCCATTAAATTTAAAAAATATCGAAAATATTCAGGAATTACACCTTAAATTAAAAAAAAATTACCTTAAAATATTATAAGTCCAAAATACGTTCACTACTTACATCTAGAAGTAATATTGTTTAAATCTTGTGTTGTTTCTTAATAATTTATTTACCTTAATACTAACATATATATAATTGAACTAGAATTCCCTCACTAAACACAAGAGCACTGTCTCTTTATGGTGAGGAGAGGCTATTTTAATTTCTATTGTTTTATATCTTGTTTATATCCTGTATAGTTATCTATGTAAAAAATATTTTTTTCAAATATTAAATAAAAAAATAAAATAAAAAAATATCAGTCAACACATCATCTCCTTTGTTTCTAATGTAATTTATAAATCCGAAAAATAAGGTGCTAACGGTATAATATGTTAAATCTAGTTACATAGTAAATAATAATTTGAAAATGGAAAAATTGCAGACCCTTGAAAAATTATAACATCTAACTTTATTTTAACGCAAAGAAATAAAAAAAAGATATACATGTTTCAAATAATGTAAAAGAATTTAAATAATTATCTGATAAAAAAATATAATATTGTATCTAGGTACCTACTTTATTATATATTGAAAATAACACTTAAATTTAAAACAAATCGGAGTTCGTTTATTAATAATAATAAATAACGATAAGTTAAAAATAAAGTTTTTTGCTTCTAGGCCCTGCGGGCGGTACTTGGTTGGGTTAGGTTAGGTAGGAGATCCTAACAACAGTTACATTTAATAGGTAGATATAAGGTCATTAACAGAGAGAGGTTGAGTATATATTGTTAAAACACTGAACAGGAAGGAGTTAATGGATAATAAAATGCTCAATTTAAATATAATAAGAATGAGAGTCGTTTGAATAAATGAAAGTTTACGTATTTGTGATGGATTATTTCAAATGAAACACTATTATTCACTACATGTCTACAACGGTTCCATGATAACTCAACACAGTGACAATTCGACACACCTTTAAAAAGTGATATAAAGTCATTGGAAACGATGAAAAAAAAATTAAACCTAACCTAACCTACCCTTCTTAACCTGGTTAATAAAGTTTTTGTATCATCACTTTCCATGACTTTATATAACTTTTTAAAGATGTGATGAATTATCATTGTGATGATTTATCCGGTCACCGTCTACAACTGATATTAACTGTTGCCGTATCTAATATAATTTGCTCATAGGAGACTTGCAGTGCTTAAATATGTGTTACAACCGTAAATGTCTATAAGGTAAATCAATATCGTATAGTTTGTCTCAACAATTAAAGATAGTTATAACAAAGTTGACTGATATAATAGATTATTACATATTGATTAATTGTACCCGTGTTTATGAATAAAAGGAGGGTAATTGTGCGATGAGATTAGCAGTCGTTTAATAAAAAGGTGTTAATTTTACTCCTACAGATGGTAATTCTTTACCTACAACTGTTACTGTATCTAAAAAGTTTTAAGTTATAACAAAGAAGAATGAAATAAAAGATTATTAAAAAATAATTTTTAACTTTTATTGCGTGCATTGATATACAACGGAAATAGATAAAATAATGTAATCTTATTAAACTTTATTTTATCAAAACACAAATAACTTTGTTTAAATCACTTTCTTATATACAACCACTAAATGTTTCATGAACGAAGTTCACCTCATCAGGAGTAAGTATAAGCCATCAGGAGTAACTATAAATATTTTCCCACTTAACTGGTTTTTCACGTCTAACTATATTGTGATTCCTAATTCTAATAAACCCCGCTCACTCTTACCCCTCCCCCCTCCTTCCACTTCTTCTTTCCAATTGTAATCTATATTTAATGTTTGACTTCAATGTATACTTACTCCTGATGAGGTGAACTTCGTTCATGAAACATGTAGAGGTTGTATGTAATAAAGTAATATAAACAAATTTATTTGTGTTTTAATAAAATAAATAATGCCATCACTATGTGATGGCATTCCAGAAGAAATCTTCCAATTAAAAGCTTATTAATGGTCAAGTGATTTTGCATAACTATGCATATTGTTAGCTGCATATTTAAAGTTTTAAGTTTAAGTTAAAGTAAGTTTTTATTGAGGTGTGGTTATGTATTTTTAATTGCAATAGTTTAATAAATATTTTCCAAGCATCTTCAAGGTCTTCAGCTTTATATATTAATTCCCAGGTTTCAGTTTGTAGTGAATTTTTTAGTTCGTTGTAGTCTATAACATGTCTATTCCCCGTTAAATTTTGAGTCGATGGTCGATTTTCCTTTTCATGGATGTTAAGAATTAAAGTGTAGTGATCAGTGATAGTTGATTGATGTATGATTGTGGAGTATTTTTTATTTGTTTTTGTCATTATGTGGTCAATGCAGGTTTGCGAGGGGATTGATTTATTCATTTTGTGATCCACTCTTGTTGGTTCCCTTATAGCGGCAGTCATCCCGTGGGAGATGACTGCCACATTTATCTTCATTTATTGGATAATTTATATAGCGCCGCTTTTGTGAGATATCGCCTCAGGGGCGCTTTACAGTTGATGCAGGTATTACAAAAAAATATAAATATTACAAAAATAGAGTGAAGTTAAGTTAAGTAAAATGAAGTATAGGAACAGGTGACACGAAGATAGAAGATGGAGACTCTGCAGCAAGAATCCTAGGTGGTGAAGAAACTGGGCCAGCTGCTGCAGCGAAAGAGTCCACCGCGTCCACCAACAGTGCTAGCACGAGGTTCGTCATCCGTCCAGGCATGTGTCTGCTGCTAATAGAGCGCTGACACACTATCCTCTCACAGATACCAGACCTTGGCAGCACCGCTGTGACGTTCTACGAAGATAAAAGATGGAGACTCTGCAGCAAGAATCCTAGGTGGTGAAGGAACTGGACCAGCTGCTGCAGCAAGAGAGTCCACCGCGTCCAACAACAGCGTCCAGGTATGTATCTGCTGCTAATAATAAAGCGCTGATACCTCACATGGATAAGAGACCCTGGCAGCACCGCTGTGACGTTGGGCAAGTCCATCATTTATCTCCATGTAATCCTGTTCCTGGTAATTGTTGAAGTGGTGCATTCTGCCCGCAATAAAAATCGACAGTTAATAAATTATCCTGGGCTTAGAAAAAAAAACTTGCCACGGTCCAAACTTCCCCAGTTTCCGAGAATTACGTTGAAAACATCTGGAGTGCATTTACCGATCGCCGTTCGTTTCGAATGTCCAATATTTTTGAGCAAATGTCCGATTATTCACTTTTAAAACACTGCACTCAAATCACATATTATAAAGTTCTAATAATTATAAAGTTTATTTTTATTTAAGTTCAAATGTTGATTGATTGATTTTACAAATAATTTCAAAGGGATGTTGCCTCATTTCCCTTGAAAATACTAAAAAAATACAAAGCGGTTGTAGGACGCGTTAGGACGCGTCCTGCTGCCACGAAGGGCACTATACTATCAATAATATAATATAATTATCTTCATTTATTGGTGAAATATTTTTGACTTGTGAAATATTATGATAAACTAATGTTTATAAGACAAGGTTTTATGCATAGCATAAAGGATAACAAATAATTATAAGCAATAATTAGTCGCCTGAAATATCAATACAAATTGAGAATATCTCCTGAGTAAAAATAATATTTGGACGATTTGTATGGCGGCATTTTTGTGCAAAATCACCTCAAGGTCGCCCTGTGTATCGAAATTGCAATCACAGACAGACCCATGGCCAAAATTAGTATTTTTGATGATACAGTGAAATATCACAAAAACAAATATATAAAATATATTATTATCACATCATTTGATCATTTTACTTAATGAAAATTTTCCAATTCTAGTCCTATTTCTTCAAGTTCTGCTTTACCGGTATTATTATTTTAAAAAAATCGTAAGTTATTCATTTTTGTATTTCACTAAATTTCAGTATGAAAAGGTACCCACAAAACGCTGAACTTTAAAAGAATTTTAACTAGTCTCAGAATCGATACGAAAGGGTGAATCATTATTCTTATTGGCAGAGGTTTCTGTACAGCGGAACATCTGACGTAGAGCTTAACATAATTTTAAAATCAATCGCAGTATATATTAAGTGAAACCTTTTCCGTCGGGTGTTCTGTAATGACGTCGCCTAAATTCCTAGGCTGTATTGTCCCCTCAACTTAGCCATCAAAAGTCTCCCTTCACAAGAACCTTTTTCGCCATTCCTTCCAGTTTCTACTTTGCCGCTTTTTATTCACAATCTGCTTCAATAGATAATGAAAATCACCATTTTCTATCCATAGTCGGCAAATATTATTTATTTCAAAATACTTATTGTATGAAGCCTTTTATGCTTTGTTTGTTCAATGTAAAATCATCGTTCTATATAATAGGGCGTAAATAAATACATACATATAGATTCTGAAAGAAGAAAAATCTTCTTTAACCCACGGTATAAACTGCCCACACACATTGCATATTATAAGGTATTTAAAACAAATTTAAATTATATCTTACCTCTAAAGTCAACAATAACATTCAACGAACATTTCAATTCTTGCAACGAAAGCGAACAGTTAGTAGCCTACTTAACATTTGTACACAGAATTTAAAACAAAAACATAATAATAATGATTGGTTAATTTGTATAGTGCCGTTTTCGTGAGAAAATTACTATTGATATTTTTTTATTTTAGTATAAGTAAATTTGTTAAGCTTTTTAAGTTCATTTATGTAAATAATTAGATAGAACCTAGGGAGTCATTTTGACCGGTGATTTAAAAAAATAATAATCTCTTAATACTGCTCGAGAGTCTTAACTCCTCCCAACCGTCGGGAGCCAGTGAGACTATGGCATCCCCAATCGGGGTATGTAGTGAGGCTGTAGGTAGTGAGTAGGACAAATAGATGTGGAGGAGGACGGTGGGGAAGTACCTGGCTAGTCAGATCTGGTCACCAAACATGGCTAAAGCCATTTCAAGACACGTTTCAATTGTGAATAGTGGTCTTACACCAGGGTGATACTAAGAGTATCTTCTACTCTGTAACGTGCCTCAAATATAAAACATAATATTTTCAATGAAGAAATTGTGAAATAACACAAAATTAATCAAATATAATTTACTTGCCCATCCCGGGATTTGAACCCATGACTTTCAGTTTTCTAGTCAAAAGCCTCAACCCTTGACTACTTATTTTAATATTATAATTTTTTGTATTTGCATAAGTGCAGTAGACAACCTGCGATAAGAGAAGACATCAAAAGAATAAAAAAAGGTTTTAATGCACATAAGTTTGTACAACGCCCTTGAGGTGATTTTGCACAAAAACGGCGCTATATAAGTCGTCCAATTATTATTATTATTATACTTATTAATGATTATTTTCTACAGTGCCTTTGCTGAAATTGCTATACAGTTGATGGAATTGAAATACGACAAGACGACTCTTGTCAAATCAGCGACTCGATTATATTCTCTCCTCTACGAAACCCAATTCTGTTCAGTATAAATGGATGAGCAAAATAAATTTCCTCGAAGGTTTTCTTATTCGATTGGCAGAATCACTCTTTACCTCACTCGAGTATATTTATAGGTAGAGATAGAAAAGAGATTTATTTTAGACCCGAGGAAGGTTTTTAAATAATGTTATCTGACCCGCGGCGATGACCGCACTTCGGCTAAGCTGGCCTTTAGTTCTCGATTATGTGGAAAATGTGGATCCACCGTAACACACCTCGCCTACAGCCCCACCTCATCCTCAACTTCAAGAAACAAAGGAGAATATATCTAACGACGGAGAATACTGGACGAGAAACAAATTATCGTGGGTAACAAATAATAAATTTAAAATACAGGAAAAATTTAACATTAACAAAACGATATGGGTAGCAAGTTTGTTCGTAGTTTGTACAAGCAAACAACTTAAAAAGTGAGAAAAAAATTCAGAGACTTAATAATATTATATAAATTATCATTTTTGCATTAATGCCACCCAGGAGGCCATGCCGAAAATACTTTCCCTCAGGGGATACGCCATTGGGAGGTGTGTGTGGTGGGTCCTTTTAAGTAAAGCAAAGATAAGAAGTTTAGGGAAGGAAAGTTGTTTGTTTATTTTTAAAATTTTATTTGAAGCTGTATAGAGTTCCAACTACTCCCTACCGTCTAGAGTCAATGAGACTATGGTGTCCCCGATTGGGGTATTTTGTGGGGCTGAAGGTCGTGGGGAGGGGACGGAGAAGGTGAAGAGTAAGTGGGGATGTACCTAACTATTCGGATCTGGTTACCAAACACGACCAAACCAAATTCAAGTAACGCTTCAATTCTGAATGATCATCTTACACCAGGGCGATATAAAGAGTGTCTTATACTCAAGAATATGCCGCAACTATACTATATGTTATTTTAAATGAGAAAATTGTAAAATAAAATTAAGCCAGTTTTTGAACCTGCGACCTCCAGCTTGCTAGTCGAGAGCCTTACCCCACGACCACGGAGGCCGTCATATGGGGAATGGGAAGGAATGTGGAGGTTACTTATGAATTCATCCCTCCCATTGCGGTGCCATAAACGTCGAGCTGTCAAAGGGTTTCCCTCAACCAGTCTCTCGTGATCCGGCCCACTACGCAGCTGATGGGCAGATGCATTCTCTACCAAGACCGGTGAAAACGTCGCCCATGAACTTGGGCACCCCTGCTTGGTCACCAAATGGATCGAAATACCCATAGAAAAGGTGGTAAATTACCGGCCTCCCTAAGCTGTAACTGTAAATAAAAAAGTTCCCATGTATTTTGATCTCCATCAATACTTCAGAAGCAATCCAGGTATTAATCCTGGTCGGTGACGTTAGATTTGCTTAAAAGTGGGGTAAGAGTCGTCAAATTTCCACTTCAAAGCCTTTGTTTTCTGTTGACCCTTTAATTATTAGGAGACCAAATTTGGCCACAAACATCATACGAATTTGGGTTCCTGATATTTAAAGGGTTCAGAAGTAAATCCACAACATTTGCATTATATTTTCCATCGCAGTCGTTTCTTCAGCCATATTTTAGAGCAAAATTGGATTGTGAAGAAAAAATATCCCGAGAAATTCCAATAACACTTCAATAAATACGTACAACTTATATAATTTTATTATGGAAGCTCAAGTAGGTGCAGGATAAAGTTATGTATTTGTATTCATTACAACCAGAAGTTAAAGATTGGAATATCGCTGACATTGTATTCGGAAATAATTAACTTCGTAACACTATTCTCGTAGTCTTGGATTCCTGTTCCTAAGAACACTTGTCAATTCCACTCGACCTTTCTCAACCATATGAGAGAAGGTGCTCTAAGTATTTAGATAAAATCAAGAGGAAAAACAACATGTCAAAGGCAGGCTAAAAAAACAGAATTCAATCATAAACCTAAAAAAAATCAAATTCAAACTTTTTTTATTTTTTTGTGAGGGAAACTTATTGATGAAATTGGAGAATGAACATTTTATTTATTTATTGAAAAACAATATAACATTTCAAAATGTGCAATAATATTTTTTCTTAGTTATTCTACTACTCGAGAAAAGAAGGCTTTAAATTAACATAATTCAAATTAACTACAACCGTAATTTAATGAACTCAATTTTAAACAATTCGTTTTAAAAAAAAAAATGATAGCCAAAGATTTTAAATACTAAGTATAAAAGAAAAAGTAAAGGTATGTTATGGGTACAATATATATCACTATCCAATTTCAGGGAGACAAATTGTTTTTTGAATTGTTCATATTTCAAAGATTCGGTTACTAATTTTTGGATAATGTGGTGAACGTATGTCTATCGGTATGAAAGAGACAGGCATATGAGTAAGACAGCATGACCGAGAAGTATAAAAAGGCGTGTCTGTTGTAACTCGTCCTCTTTTCAATAACAAACTCTTATACTGTCCATTGTATCAATACGTATAGCTACCTGAATAAAACCAAATAGTACGGAGTACCCGCGTGCATTTTATTAATAAGTAATCTGGGTGATCGGCACGGAAGATTACTACAGTTGGCGCAGCCTAAAAAGGAAGCTGAAGAGCCATTAAATTCTTCCTGGTAGTTTGGTTATAATCCCACCGAGCACCGCGGAAGGGATTATTGTCGCAAGAAAAAAAAATTGGGTGCAGCTTCATGGACATTAAAGGAGCATCAAGGCAAGGAACTGGCAAGGAGATTCAAGGCGCTGAGCTCATGGAATCAGCAGCCGAGAAACCGTGTGAAAAACGGATCCAGGCAGCTTGTACCGGGAGCCGACACGGGAAGACGTGCGGTGGTGACCGGACGAGAAGGACGACCAGGAATCCGGACGGAGCCAGAAGACGGTCGGACGCAGAAGGGCAGCGATCGGCAGGCAGCATCAATCATCAGATTCGTGAGTTGAGTGCTGTTAGTTGTTGTTTTTTCTGATAATTGGTAATCTATGTGGAAATGGAAGAAGTGGGTTAGCCCAGGTTTTGTCACCTTAGGGACGGGCTGGAGAAGTTCGTGCTACAGTTCGAGCAGTTGATCCTCGTCAATGATGAGAAATTTAAATCCGAGGAAAAAAGAGAGCGATTTTAATATCCCATCTACACACAGACACGATTAATCTACTGATTGATTTATGTTTTCCAAAAAAAATAACAGAATTATCGGTTGAAAATATATTTTTGTTATTATAAAACCACATTGGTGTTTCAAAGAATGTGTTTAAGGAACGTGGAAATTTTTTTGTGGCGAAAAAAAGAGTTGAGGAATCTATAAACGATTATATAGCTAGGTTACGTTGTCTAACAAGATTCTACAAATTTGAAAGCAGACTGGAAGAAAACTTAAACGATATTTTTATTACTGGTTTATTAGAAGGTTGTATTGAAAAAATGTTTTAAGATGCAGAGAAGCTGACTTTAAAAAGTACATTAGAGTGCGCATCGGGAATGGATTAATTTCATAAAAATATTACGTGTATTACATCCGAGAGTGTCGGGCTTATTTCTATAAGTAAGCAAAATTTTAATAGTAGTGCAGGTAGGAATTATTCTACTTCACCGGCGCGGGCGAAAGACAAAAATGTTACAATTACGAGAAGGAAATCAGTAGAACGTATACAACAATTGAAATGCAGATATTGTAATTTAAATAATCTTGATTCCAGTAATTGTAGATTAAAAAACGTGACGTGTTTTAATTGCAAAAATAAGGGACATTTTAGTAAAAATTGTCGCGGATAAAAACGGGAGGAAGTTTCATCTGTGTTTGTGAATTCAAGTGAAATAAATTCAAGGTTAACAAGGAATACCGATCCCATTTATTTGTCGTTAAAAGTTAATAACGGTATCATCATAAAAGGACTATTTGACACTGGTGCAGGAATATCGATCATATCGGATAAAGATTATTGGGAACACTTTAAAGATGTACAATTAAAGCCGAAGGATTTAACTCTGAAGGGTTACAATAATTGTGAGTTACAATTACTTGGATTTTTAATTTTGTCAATTAATTTCAATGGTATAACTAAAGTAATGGAATTTTGTGTTGTTAAGGATGGTTCAACCACTGTGCTGGGTAGAGACTTCGTAAAAGAATTTAACATTGGTTTTACGGGTTTCGAGACGGTTTCTTCACAGTTGAAAAGTGAAATACTCATGCATAATATTCACGACGTAAACAATAATAGTGTTGATACGTTAGTGCGTAAATATCCGGAGGTATTTTCAAATAAACTAGGTAGATTCAATAAATTTAAAGTTCATTTAAAATTGAAAGAGAATGCAGAACCAAAATTCTGCAATCCGAGAAGTATTCCTTTCGCTTTGAAAGCGAAAGTTGAAACGGAATTGAACCATTTACAGGAAGAGGGAATTTTAGTTCCGATTAGTTATAGCAAGTTTGCATCTCCAATTGTGCCCAAAGTTAAAAGCGACGGAAGCATTAGAATTATCGAGGATTATAAATGTACTGTGAATCTACAGTTGATTGTTGACAAATATCCCATGCCGAAGATAGAAGTTTTATTTTCACAAATTTCGGGCGGAATAATATTTTCAAAAATTGATTTACGACAAGCCTTTTTACAGTTGGAACTAGACGAACAAAGTATGGAATATACTACGATTTCAAGATTCCAAGATATTTAACATTAAATTTATGACTTAATTTAGCGCAGTCGGTATTACATTTAATGTTATTTATACATCTTTTAAAAATTAATTGTGTTGTCAATTAATTTGTTTGGCATATCTTCTTATAGAGAGAAGGGAATATAATAAGTTTTTTCTGTGTTGAGTGATAATAGATTGCCATCGAACCATTTTGTTGAAAACCTTCATGGCTTGATTGGCTGCATTGGTAATATTGCTCCGTGCCTTTTTGATAATTGTTGCTGTGTCGTCAGCAAAAGATATGAGTTTACAATGAAGTGATAGTTTAAACATTTTATTAACGTAATTTGAAAATAAAATAGATCATATTACAGTCACTAGCGGAATTTTAAATTTTAAAAATTTCATCTGCACTTAGAGTGTTATTTAATTTGACCTTTTGACATCTTTGAGTTAAATAGCTTTTTATCAACACTTAACCTTGCCAATAAAGCCAATATCATTTAATTTATTAATAAATACTGAGATACTATCAAATGCCTTACGTAAATCTATGAAAATGTCAAGGCATTTTTTTATCCAATGCATGGTATATAGTTGAAGTAAGTTCCGCAATGGCATCATGAGTAACTAGTTTTTCTCAAATTCCAAATTGCCTAGGACGAAGTTTTCTTTGGTAATTTTTAGTAAATAAATAAGTTAATAAGATAAAATACTTTTTGTTTTAAAACCACGAGTTTTAATAATTTTTAGAACTGACCGGTTTCGCTTTACTCAAGCATCTTCAGGGTACAAATTATTACTAGGTTTTAAATTTATTCCTAGTAATAATTTGTACCCTGAAGATGCTTGAGTAAAGCGAAACGGGTCGGTTCTAAAAATTATTAAAAACTCGTTGTTTTAAAACAAAAGTATTATATTTTATTAAATATGTCAAACCACAAAGTGATTGCTTTCTACAATAATAATAAATAAGTTTTTTTTGACAATCTTTTGCAATTTTTCAATTTGAGACAAGAAATATAGGTCGATTATTTGACATTTCGTCAGGGCTGCTTGATTTTTTATAAAATGATGGGAATATTCAAACTTATATTTATAATGTGTGTAATTGGAGTACTTAATAAATTGTTTTAACGTTTCAATATTCTTCTGTGACTCTATCAAATACTGATGCAGATTCACCATTTAAATCAGTTATAACATTTTAAATATCACGTATACCTGTAACATATAATATCGAATATACAGTTGGAAAAATGACATATTATTTAGTTTAAGAGAGTCATTTCCGAAATTATCTATTTTATAATTTTCATCAATTTGAGTGGCTATGTTGTCTGACTTTAGCGAAATGTTTATTAAAGGCATCAGCATATTTTGTCGGTTCTCTTGGCTATGCGTTTTTATAATATAACCTACTACTAACAATAATAAGGTTGTAACAGCCGTAAAATATATCCGAATTTGAGGATGTTTATTTAAACTGGCCAGTACTTTTGAAACGTAATATATAATATCTAATCGTCAATTCGACCTAATAAAAAGTTTTTAGATAACAAAAAAAATCTTTTTAGAATATAAAGCCTAAACAAAATTATTAGACGACAAGTTTCTGTGCGTATTGTGTGCCGTGGAATCAGAGCGGAAAGACGAACTTTTATTCCCTCGACTTCAAATGATTTCGTTTTACCAATTTTCAGAGAAAAAAACGCAAAAATGGAGCTGACAGACTCGTTTCATTAATTTTAAGACTGTCACTGAGATAATTAAGTACATAAATCCTGTCTCCATATTAATCGCATCACTTTTATGAAAAAAACGTTTATGGGTGATTACTTTTATCGCTTTATCGTTTTATATAACCTGTATCTCTTTCAAGTCTGGTGTTTTTTATTAGTAACCAGTCCCTGGCGTTGCCCGGGCTTAAAACAGGGTTTTTCGAAATTAGATGTATAGTAGTCTCAGAGAGAAGTCGCACGTACCTACATCATAGAGGAAAAATCTTACTTCTCGTATGTCTTGTATGAAAACGAGAAAAGACAGAATGATGACAAAGTGTGTATAATTTCATCGAGGAATATCAAAATTCTGCTAAGAGGGATGGGATAAGGGGGTGGGATAATGGGGTGAGTTAAGGGAGTAGGGTAGTTTTCAAAATCTTAAGTAATCTTTCTATCTCATTTTTCTCCTGTTTTAAAGGTCGGGTGTACAATCTTTTTTTCAAATCTCGGAATAAAACTGTAGATTTAAATAAATAAATAAAAAAACTACGCCACCACAGACACTCTTCTTAATAAGACATATACTTGAGTTACTTTAAACAGTGATTCCTGACATTATTTCGGCTCTCACTTTTATGATGTTTTTTTTTCAATTTTATTTTTCAAAAACAAACAATTTGTTTTCCACTTAACTTGTTAACCTAACATTACCTAACCCCGACCCTAGTTGTACGATACCTACTGTTTTTGAATGTTTTTAGTTGAAATGAACCCGGGCACCCCTGCGGACTTGTGGTGACCCATACCAGGGGTGTTGGATATCCTGTGGATGGTTCCTGAGGAGGCGATATCCACACGGATAGATAAAAGAGACTGTTTTTGGACTTAATTGAAAAATAAGTTCTTAGATATATTATTGCTTTTATTTGGATTCAAATTACCTAATTTATCCAATTTTGTTATTGACCACAAAATGTAATTCTCCTCGAGGTTATCTAAGCACTCACTATTTGAAATTGAAAAGCTGAAACTGAAACTAGAGGAAGTTTCAAAGAAATTCCACAGGTGGAGATGCATGAAGAAGCCAGCTGATAGGGGCTACTTTTTCAATCTATCTCTTACAGAATTTTTTAAAATACAATAATAAATAAAAATCCCTATCTATCATCAGCTAAAATCGACAAAATTATTCTGAATTATATAAAAAACGCCTTTTGGCTTTTGCATAATATAACTCAAAGAATAAGACATGAACTATAATAAGAGATTAGAATTATGTGAGTATTAAAAAGCCCTTATGACCGTGTAAAATAGCTAAGGAAAGAAAACAGAAGTTAAGACTATAATGTGAAAATAACAATGTAAATACGATCCTCTTTAAGTAATTAGAAAGCAAAAAAATATTTAGAATATACTAGTGTAGACAAAAGTATTTGTAACTAACTTAAGATAAAGATGAGGTACACGGTAAATGCTTTTTGGTAGGTATCTACATATAAAGTAAAGTACGTGTCAATTTGAAAATATGTCTAAATGAGAATTGTGTAAGTAATAAATGCCCTTATGAGCGTGTAAAACACCAAATAATGGAAAAAAGAATTTAAATACATATATAAATAACAAATCAAACAGATCCTGTAATTAATCCTTTTTGCAATGATATAAACATATTTATATAATACTAGCTGTACCCCGCAAGGCGTTGCTGTGGCTCTGTCTGTCTGTGCAGATAGAGAAATAGTAGCGCGTTTTTCTTTTACATCCCATAGATGGCGCTGTTTTTCAAAAAAGAGCGTGATTTTACCTGTCACAGGTGACATCTATATAATATAGGTATATAAAAACACACGTGTATTTGAATGCAAAGTTGTGTCAAAATTTAAAGGCAATCGGTAAAGAACTTTCGGAGATTTAAGATTTTGAACAAACAAGCACTTACATTTTTATTTATATAGATAATAAGTAACTTGCTTAACATCAAGATGGGGTACATCATAGACATATGAATATTAGTAGACCTGCCCTAAGTGATTAAAAGCGTATTATTCCCCACTCCTCATACCGATTCCATTGGAGCCGGCTGGGCTCGCGTATGGCCTCCCTTGAATCTTGAGAATGTGACGTCATCATTCTTGTGCGAACTAGCGTCAAGCTATGGTCGGGTTCATTTTACGAAATAACACGGCAAAATGGTGGCTTGCGCCATGAAAACTTGTAAAAATAGAAGTGAAAAAGAGAATAAACCCAATTGTCGTATTACATTCCATAGGTAAGCATTATTTTACTTTGTTTTAACCTTATTCACATCGTATAATATGGATCAGTTTTAGAAACATATACTATCACGCGATGGATGCGAAACACAAAGCCGTGCACAAGAATCAGGGATGTGCCTTCGCCTTTTGCGCTTTGATAAAATACATAATAGTATCATTTGGAACTCCGTCGTATTAATAAAGGATAATAAACCAATAATTTTTAAATTTATTCCACTTTAATGGCGTTATTACTAAACGAGTTTTGAACTTTACACAACTCATAAACAACACTTAATATAGGATAAATGGTTGGTTATCAATTGTGAAAAATTGGTATGTTTGGAAGTAAAATGTAGATACAGTGAGCATGTTTGGAATGAAAAATGTATGTGTCATTTTGCTGTCCGATGACATTTTTTTATCTATTAAAATTTAAAATATTATATTTTTCTATCGCACGTCGCCACCGATCACATATTATCTTTCATACTATCACACATCGCAACGGACCACGTGTTAGGTACGCGCTTTTTTCGTATGTACGGTACTGCTGTAACGGGAAAGAGTGCATATCACGTAATGCGCTAGGTTATACCGAGTGGCGATGTGTGATAGAAAATCATGTTTTTTGTTTTTAATTGAAAAAGTGTCATCGGAAGGCAAAATGATGTCCAAATTTTTACTCCAAATACTCTTAGGAATCGCTTGTAAAAGCTGTGTGTATATAATTTCATTTGTTTTTTTAGTTGTTTTACTTTTCTATTATCTTCTTAAAAGTGAAATATTATATATTTTCTTAAAAGTGAAATGTTATATATTTTCTTAATGATTTCAATATTTTATTATTAATAGGTACAGAGCGGTTGTGACAACCCTCCAACATTGGTCGAATGTAGCGATTCTCAAGTGTGCGCATCGTTGTTACTAGGAAGTAAATTATGAACATTTATAAAAGTGTCTTAACTAAATACGTAAACTAAATATTCGACTCTGAAAATAGAAGAAATTTTTTTTGCCGAATTTGGACTTGGCAAATTTGTTCATAACGTGGCGAGTAATTTGCGCTCCCATGTAAAAATGTCTATTCATTCAAAAGCAGATTTTACTTTTAAAAACTAAATGGTGATATTATAAGGCGAGATGCCTATATAATATCAGATTGATTTATTGACGAATCACAGTCAGCTTTACCCTCTTCGTTCTTCAACAGTTGATTTTACCCCTCACCCTTTTGTTCTAGTCTATTAATATTCATATGTCTGTGGGGTACATAGAAAGTGCTAAATGGTAGGTAGAATATATTTAAAGTTGAGAAGATGCCTAACTAACAAGATATAAAACCTGATTTAAAATTAAACAATGATGAACATTTAAAATCCCAAAGTCCCTAAAAGGAAAGAAAAATCCCGAAAAGATTTCTCCCCCCAGCCTTCCAGCCCCGTAATTCCTTATATTATTTTATATCTATTTGTTCTGTATTAAATTATATATAAAAAATTTTAGAGTTTTATCAACAGAGTGCATGTCAAAAATTCGGTCCACTAAATAATACAAAATCTACAGCCT
Organism: Hesperophylax magnus; assembly: GCA_026573805.1. Lineage (NCBI taxonomy): Eukaryota > Metazoa > Arthropoda > Insecta > Trichoptera > Limnephilidae > Hesperophylax > Hesperophylax magnus. The sequence goes on from JAIUSX010000156.1 coordinate 610,393, forward strand.
ACAAAACCTAATATCCATAAAATTTATCTATAAAAATGTCCCCGAAGATTAGTATAGACAAAAATCGAAGTTTGTGAAATCTTAACGCTCTAATTTTAGAGTTTACAAGTGTTTAGTTGACTGTGTTAACTGTGAAGTATTAGAGTGTTGTTGGCGAAATAATAACCTTCCATTATAATCACCGTAAACATACCTGTGCGAAGACAATACAAATAAAACGAATAATCGAAGTTTGTGAAAACTTAAAGCTTTAATTAACCAGGTTTACAAGTGTTTAATTCAACTGTGAAGTATAAGAGTGTTTTTGCCGAAATAATAGCCTTTTATTCTAATCACCGTAAACATACCTGTGCGTAGACAATTTTATATTACTCTTAATTCCCAGTCAACCATAAGCGGCCGCTAGCCCGATGGTGAGCTAATCCGCACATAGATCCGAAGGTCCTCGGTTTGATTCCTAGTAATACTAAGTTTTTTTTTCTGCAACATTATTTAAATCATTTTTAAACAAGATATACGAGTTTAGCAGATCATCCAAATCAAGGCGCTGATTCAAAGTACCAATTAACATCAAGTACCCACAACTACTTACTGTGGCAAGTTAGCCCTATTTCCTATATGACAGCAGTCCGAAAAAAAGACACCTGAACACAATGATGCCTCGGATTATTGGAGAAAATAGCGTCTCAATTGGGGATGCAAACGAAACCTCATCGGTTGCGTCATCCAAAGGCTCCGATGACACCGAAGTAGAATATCCTTTCGCCTCAGGGGTTGATGTGCTTAATTAAGCTCAAACACATTTGACAGCTCTACAAGATGTCTTGGCAGAGAAACAGTCGAAGGTCTCAAAAAAACAGCAGCTGAGAATTGCCAGAAACGTATCGGAAGTTTTTAGTTCCGTATCTCAGCTGTTGTTGGAGCGCGAGACCATGCGTACTGATCTGGCTACAGTGACCGCCCAACTGAGAATGACAGAAATCAAAGTACGCCACGTGAAGAGCGAAAAAACACAACATAAACAAAAAATCATTCAACTAGAGTCTGATCTTGGACCTGTAATGCGGAGAGTGGCGGAGGCAACGGAGGCTGGCCTCTCATTTGCTGACATCGCCCGCAAACAGTCTAATGATGCTCAACAACCCACTCCACTTACCCAATACGGACATCGTGTCAGAGCACCAAGACCTGCCATATGCGTATTTCCAACAGATGCAGACGCCACCAAGGATAGTGATTCTTAAGGATCGCCTTAACTGGGGTTTCCAACATTCAAGACATTGAGGGAACTATTGCGTGCTGTAAATTAAGTCACATAGCTGCTGCTCATACAGAAAACACTTGTAATCGTATTTATGAAATGCAAGCTATCGTGCGTAAATTATTTATTGAACAGGAGAAAGTATTTGTGAACTGGACTGTTCGCCACGTCAGAGATTTTATTGGCCTTACTGTCTGCACTATTTCATATGATTGGACAATCATATAAATATTGCAGAGATACTAAACCTACATGTGGAGACTGTGCTCAAGAAAAACATACCCGTAAGTCTTGCCCAAATGCAACCATCAAACCAGTTTGCGCGACATGCACCAGATTTAGTAAGCCTGCTGACCATTTAATTGGAGATAGGGACAACTGACCAGCTTACATAGCTGCCCTCAAGAAGGACCTAGCTATAATAGACTATGGAGTGTAATATACAAGAACACAAGTGCTTGACTATCGATGACTATACTTCCATGAAGAACTGTCTGTATGAACGCTAGATGTATACAAAACAAGTTTGACGAAATTGAGGAAAAGGTCAGAAGATTATGCGATATTGTTCACGTACTTGCCATCACTGAAACGAGGCTTGATGTTGGAGAAGAAAAGTTTTTTTACTTAAATGGTTTTCTCAGTGTTTTTTCTTCTTGCCCAAATGATGAAGGAGGAGGTGTGGCCAAATACGTTCTGGATTCTATGAAGTGCTCTATCATTGAAAATTTTTCCAACGAAAATTCATTTTTAGCTATTAGTGTTTGCAACAGTGATAGGAAAACAGTCAACATTCATGCCATTTATCGAAAACCTAACCCAAACAACATGAACGATTTCCTAACACATTTAAAAAAAATTCTGAACAAAAGCAGACAAGATACATTAATACTTGGAGATTTCAACATTGACACTTCCATAAACACACCTTCTTCTTTAAATTTTATCAACACTTTATTAACACACAATTTCTTAATACAAAACAAATCATTTCCCACGAGAGTCACTGATACAAGCAGCACTATTATAGATCACGTTTTATCAAACAGACAAAACATTTTAACCACCATATCGAATATAGATGACCCGCTTAGTGACCATAATATACTAATTGTTGACTTTAAGAATAATTTAAAAAAACGGTTTGATAATAAGGCCAAACAACGGTTTACTAAACCTATCATCAACAGTATGGCGGTAAAAAACGGAACGAAACCAGCTTCACAAGCAGTTGAAACAAGACCCAGGTAATATTACTCTTGTAATACGTAAAAATAAACTAAGAAACATAATAACTAATTAAAGGAGAAGTCTGAAAAACAAATATTACATCAATAGCTTTCAATAAAGCCTAACTAACTCAATAAAAACTTGTAAAAACAATAACTCAATTCTGTCGAACCGTGTTCATCAATCCACCAACACAGTTGAATCGCTCATCGTAAATAATTGTGAAATTAGGGAACCCCGTGAAATAGCGTTTGCATTTAATGAGTTTTTCCTGTCAGTTGGAAAAAAATTGGCAGCTGCCATTCTATGATTTCCGGATGTCTTTAATACAATATATGTAGAACCAAAGGCACGACAATCCCTATATATGACAAGGAAAAATAAGGATGAGGTAATAAAGACCATCTCGAAACTTAGGTTGAATGCAGCGGCAGGAATCGATGGAGTAACACCGTGCATCCTTAAAACCTATAAAGAAGAACTAGCGGGGCACCTAACCCAACTTATCAATTTTTCCATAGGCTCTGAAATATTTCCAAACCAGTTAAAGCTAGCAAAAATTATACCGATTTTTAAAGAAGACTGCAAGAAGTGTATTTCTAACTATCGTCTAATATCGATTTTAACGGTATTTTCAAAGGTGTTCGAGACAATTATCAAAGATAGACTGATAATGTAAATCTAATAATGATACCGGAAGCATGAAAGTAATAAAATCGAAAGATGGAAAAATGTTGACGAATGAGGAAAAAATAAAAGAGAGATGGATGAAGTATTTCGAGGAAGTCTTTGAAAGCGAAGTGAGTGACAGTGATTCTAGCGGCGAATCAGATATGAATGATGATGGACTGAATGTTACCGAAATTAGCATGGATGAGATAGAAAGATCAATTAAGTGTATGAAGAATGGTAAGGCTGTCGGTTTCGACAACATTGCTGCTGAATATTTTAAAGGAGGTAGCCGTATAATTCTCACATGGTTGTGCAATCTTTTTAACCAATGTTTAAAGGAAGGTTACACGCCTTTAGATTGGAGAAGGGCAGTGATCATGCCATTATACAAAGGTAAAGGGTCACGTATGGAATGTGGGAATCATAGGGCTATTAGCCTGCTAAGTTCAGTTGGCAAGCTGTATGGTAGAATTTTGATTGAAAGGGTAAGAAAGGAAACAAAGGATAAAATATGGGATGTGCAAGGAGCTTTTATGAGTGGAAGGAGGTGCATGGACCAGATCTTCCCATTGCGTATGCTCACCGAGAAGTTTCTGGCAAAAAACCAGAAACTTTTCTGTGCCTTTGTAGATCTACAAAAAGCATACGACCGAGTCGACAGGAAAAAGCTATGGAAGGTGTTGTCCAAGTATGGAGTGAATGCAAATCTGACTCTATATGAGGGAAGCGTTGCATGTGTTAGGGTGAACGGTGGTTTAACGGGGTGGTTTGATATCACAAAAGGTGTTAAACAAGGCTGCGTAATGTCACCATGGTTATTCAATCTATACATGGATAATTGTATGCAAGAATTGAAAGAGGTGGGATTGGGCGCGAATTTGAGTAATCTGAAAGTATGTTGCCTGTTGTATGCTGATGATGCGGTGCTGATTGCTAATAGTATGGATGATCTGCAGTCTCTCGTGTCTAGGATGAACGAAGTATGCGTGAAGAATGAGTTAATGATGAATGTAAGTAAGTCTAAAGTAATGGTGTTTGAAAGAGAAAGTACGAGAACAGTGTGCAATATAGCTGTGAATGAGGAATACTTGGAGCAGGTGGATGAATTTGTGTATTTAGGAAGCATGTTTACGAGAGATGGGAAGGCTGACAGAGATATTGAAAGAAGAGTAAATGCAGGTAACTCCATTAATGGAGGACTCAACGCAGTTGGCGCTAACAAAAAATTGTCCAAAGATGCGAAGTTAGCAGTCCACAATGGAGTGCTGGTACCTACCCTGATGTATGGAAGTGAGGCATGGAACTGGCAAAGAAAGGATGAAAGTAGATTGAATGCTGTTGAAATGAGATCCCTGAGGCGTATGTGTGGTAAAACCATGTATGATCGTGTGAGGAATGTGGATATCCGCAAAGAGTGCAAGGCTGATGTAAGCGTAATGAGTAAGATCAAGAAAGGGACGCTTAGATGGTTTGGGCATGTAGAGCGAATGAGCGAAGAAAGGAGTGTAAGGAGAATATACGATGCAAATGTGAATGGTAGCAGAAGTCGGGGACTCCCGAGGAAGACATGGCACGACCAAGTGAATCAGATACTTGAGTCGGGCCATGTCAAGAGTCAGAACAATAGAAGAGTATGTATGAGACGATGTATGAATGTGAATGAGGCAAGGAGTGTGTGCCAAGACCGAGTTGTTTGGCGGTCCGTCCTCTCTGCCTACCCCTGCGGGGAAACGGCGTGATGGTTAGTTAGTTAGTTAGTTAGTAATGATATCCTAACACCACAGCAATATGGCTTTCGGCAAAACTCCAGTATCCAATGTGACACCTTCGATTTCATTTCTAACATTCAGCAGTATATAGACCAGGGCAAATATGTGGCAGCTATATTTATAAATCTGAAAAAAGCCTTTGATACGGTAGATCATGAAATACTTCTACAGAAAATGGAACATTTGGGAATAGTCGGAAAATCTTTAAATCTGCTCCGAAGTTACCTAGCTGATAGATTTTGCCTTGTCGATAACTGAGGGAACCTAAGCGGCATTGGAAAAAATCACATGTGGAGTGCCACAGGGCTCGATTCTTGGACATCTACTTTTTTTACTATACATCAATGATATAACTAAATATGGCATCTCGGGAAAACTTCAACTTAACGCTGTTGATACAGTGATTTACTATCATTGTAAATATCTGAAGGAACGTGAAGCTCTAATGAATAAATATCTCTCAAAGCTGGCTAAATGGCTGCGATTAAACAAATTAAGCCCCAATGTTTAAAAAACCCATTACCTTACTTTCGGATAAAAAGATAACATGGGTATGAATATCATTCTTGGAAATGAAAAGCTACAACATGTTCAAGTAACGAAATATTTGGGGTTTCTCATAGACTCTAATCTCTCGTGGAACTCCCATGTTGAGAATGTAAAATCCAAAATTTCCCCGATAACCGGTGTACTCTATCGACTCCAAGGTGTGCTCCTCACATCTCTACTGCTAGCCACATATTATGCTATAATCCACTCCCACCTGAGTTATATAGTTAGAATCTGGGGCACCATTACCAAAAAAAAAGTTCAGAATTACAAGTCTTTCAAAATAGAGCCCTACGGAATATATATAATCTGCCATGGGATACACATGTCAAAGTTATATACTCACAGACACATTTACTTCCTTTTACGATCCTGCCAAAGTATAACATCACAACTGCCATTCTACAAATAATTCAACACTCCTCACACACCAACACTAAACCAGTCTTTAATTCTGACATACACCAGCACAAAACACGATCACAAAATCAAATACACTACATCTACTTACACGACTAAATTTGGAAATAACTTCTTACGATACATTGCATATAAGCAATATAACGCATTACCTAGTAATCTAAAACTTCCGGCAACGAACAAAAAAACATTGGCAAAAGCTCTTAAAAGCTATTTCCTCAGCAGTTTCATTAATGACTAACACAATCTTTCTTTGGAACTCCATAATAACATCTGCGTTTATTTATTTTAATGTTGTCTTGTCCTTAATCTGATGTTGTCTTTCCCGAAATGAGTTTTGTAAACTCAGTGGGAATAATACATTATAACTTTTTTATTATTTTTTATCATCTTATATCATCAAACATCAAACGTCTGTGTGTGATTGTCACTCGGTTTCAATGAACCAGGATTTGTTTTGGATTTAAGCGTCATTTTAAATTTTTGAACACATCATGTCAAGAATTCAGACTAGCGATAAAGTACCTGCATGTTATATCATTTTTTTCTAGAAATTTATTGTAATTTTATTCGAAATGTGCATTTCTTTCGTTTCTTCGGAATTATCTTGACAACTAAAGTCAGATTTTGTGATTTTTCAAAGCTCTACGTTTTTTTTCCATTTATAAGAAAATATTATTAACTAGCTAACTATACATACAGAAATAATATCCCATATAATTATTCACCGACCTGGGCTAGTAATAAAATAATTTTTGACAACAAAGTATCAACCTACGACTATTAGCTGTTATCAGCTGTTTCGCCTCCCCAATCCAACCACATATCATATCATAAAACTATTCCTAGCGCATCCATCAAATCTAAACTACTTTATATCCATGTAATCCCGTTTCCCTGCCAAAGTTCCCTGAAAATACAATTTACATAGACGTGTAATAAAAATAAACTTATGAATGATAGAAACATGAATGAAGGTTTATAAAAATTAAATTAGTGTTATTCAATTTTTCGGTAAAACTCTGTGAAGTTTATATTGATAAAGGTAATAAATGATAATCGAGGAAAAAGACAACATTAATAATCTTATATCTCATTTTTTTAAATGTAAGCAAAATATGAAACAGAACTTATCTTACCCGGACAACGTTTTTCACAACTAAGACAACGAACTTTATTTTTAATACTATGAGTGTTAATAATATTGGAAATTCTTAAATTAAGATATGAGATCAATAAAAAATACGGAAAAAAATCAGGTCTCAATAGTTAAGTGGTTCTCTAGGACAGGGAAATTTAGGATTCCATCCCCAGTTTCGACCGTTACCTTTTTATTTTCTGTGTCTTGTTCTATTTCATATTTCGTTAAGATGTATTATTAATCCATATTAGTAGTTGAGTAAATAGTAGACTTCGCGTAATGTTGTTTACTCACTCGTGCGCTCCAACGGAATAAAAAAGTACCATCAAACACGGCTACCATCTTGACAGGATTGACACAGAACACACAAACAAATGTGATCCAGTAAAAACAAGACATTGCTACGCTCAGGCAATTATCTTCTTCTTCAATGATTCAAAATTTATTTTAGTCTGCAAAATATGTAAAAGCATTCTGAATCAAAGTAGAGCAAATAATAAAAAAATAAAAAAATCTGTCGTCGCATTAAACCTGGCTAATCGTGTTGAGGAAGAAAAGGAGAATGAACAGTAAGTGAGTAGAGTGGAGAATTTAAAATGGAAGTCTGAAGTGACAGAGATGTCCGGGTCGACAGGAGAACAGAAGTAGAGGGGATAATTAAAAAAGTTATTTTACCTTCATTAATCTGCATAATGAATGAACATTTTTTCATTACACTGTCCTTCTGGCGGAGATATTCCGCTTTATAATGTGATCCGATGGATTTAAGCACCACTCTCCGTATTCTGCGTCCCGCTTGACAAGGGCTGTTCCTTCGTCCGTTATTAGATTGAGACCTATTCTGATTTGCCGGCCGAGCCGACCTTCAATTAGAATCTTCTGTATCTTTTTATGTATAACTTGATTTTTTTTCTCGACTAAATTAAAATTATACACGTGGGAGTAATAGAGCATGTCTTTCTGATTTCGTTGAATATTAAAAGTTTTAAATAATTATTTAAATTGAGGACGACTGAATGAATATTATGTGGCTGAATTGTTACGATCCTTGGATACAAAATCGGAGTTCACGATTTTTTGGGTATTTTAAAAATTTATTCATTCAACACCATATATACAATATTTATTTGCGGCACGTTCTTGAGTGGTCAGTATCGCGATAGTGAAAGGATTGTTTTCCTGAAATGGCTTTGGCCATGTTTGGTAATCAGATCTGTATGGCCATTTACTTTCCCACCTTCTTTTCCTTATCTTCTTACCCCTCTCTGCCTTTAGCCTCACAACATACCCCAATTAGCAATGCCGTAGTCTCTACACGGAGAAAAATGATCCTGTTAAAAAAGTGATATAAAAGCCTGTCTATTTCCTGATAAAATATTAGTCATTCAGTATATAACGAGAACAATTGTCAATATCAATATCAATATCTGTATGAACACGTGTTCCGCCGCCCTCATAAAAGGTTCGTTTTTAACTGATACCCTGTTAGGAAATCTGTCAATTCAATTGTTAAAGACCTTCAGTTCCGTTTTTAACAGGATAAAGAATAATCAGACCAAATTTTTAAGAAATTAACAGTATTATTTATCGGTAAGTTTTCTTTGTGTAGCTCCAGATGGTTTGGAGCAGTTGGGACTCTTGCGTGGTACACACATTAAAAAATATATCTGTATAAAAAATAAAACACTATCACAACCATAAGAATATTAAAACAATTAAAAAAAATGTTCACTGAACAAAACTTAAGAAGCTAAATTATTGGAAAATAAAAATATTGAAATATTTGATACCAAATATCTCAATATTTAATTTCCTCATTCGGAGAATATATACAACTTCATGTTACCGCATGAGATTATTTCAATATAACAGTAGCGAAGTCCTGTTTTAACGTCGAGAGCGTCTAGCTCTCCATGAGGACGCCAACAAACGAAATCTTTAAGTCTTTTATAGTCCCAAGCATTCAAACCTCCGCTTAAAATGTTTCAATCAAACATTTGGAAAATAAAAGAAAACACTAGAGCTAGCCTAAATGACATTATGAAATATTTCAAATTTAAAATTGCTTTAGGTCTAAGGAACTGTAAATACCTCTCCACTAATTCACCTCCAACAACAATAAAGAAAGGGGATATAGCAAGTGATTTAAATAAAAATAAAACAAAATCTGGTTTTAAAAAAGTCAAATAAGAAGAATCATACAACATTTTGAAAAAACGTCACAGAAGCTGGAACAAAGAGTATTTCAATAAAAGCTAGTCCGCCTCATACACACATACAGGAATCCCGAGTGAGGAGGAAAGACAAAAACATTATCGATTATATTTTATAATTGTCATTAAAAAAATACTCTCAGTTTCGCTCTGGTGTAAGACCTTTATTCAGAATTGAAACGTTGCTTGAAACGGCTCAAGTCGTATCTGGAGACTTTATTTGAATAGCCAGAAACATTCCCACGGTCCCCTTCTATTATTTTCAGCCTCACAATACACCCCAATTGAGATGCCATAGACTCACTGGCTCCAGACGGTTGGAAGACGTTGGGATTCTTGTGTGGTATTCAAATAAAAAAGTTTCGGTTTTAAAATGGAGGTCGTTTTCGGGAAAGATTGTTTTTTCAAATGTGAAATCGTCGTATTTATTCGAACTATTTTTCAAATCTTTTAATACATACCTACCTGAAGAAATTTAGAAAAATGAATTATATTGACGAATTGTATAATTCCTTATTTGAAATTAAAATATATATACATACATGTAATTTATGATTAAGTAGATAGGCTAGGACATACCTAATTTTAAATCTCATAATTTTGTAGATATTTTGGTTTTGATTTAAAAAAGAGAAAATTAAAAAAAAATTTCTTGGATGCGAGCTCTCCTGTTCACAAAACGACTAGTTTTAATAAATTACTTTAGAAAAACAAAACATACAAATTCTGTACGCGTGACTGAACGATGTCGCATGACATCACCAAAACCCAAGCTGCTCGGTGTATGTGGGCCGAAGAGTATTGGGACATTTTTTCTACGACCTGGAATACCACAAGTTCTGGGAAGATCCTGCCGTTCGAAGGAAATAACTATTATCTCTCTATTTATTCAAAGCTCTTATTTTCAGTATCGGGGTAGATCGATAATTGTGGGCTTAAGGAATAAAATTACAACATTTGAATTACCAAGCATAACACATATTATATAAGATTCTGGTTACAAGGAAGGGAGTAGGTGTACGAAATTGTGAATCGAGGCGGAAATACGTATTCAATATTAGTAAGACATTTGACCGGTCGGTGGCCGAGTTGACATCGCCTTTGGGTAGTGTGTACCTTGTACTGTGTACTTTGTACCCAGGCGTAGTGTTTCAATTCGACGGCTGGCTAAGTCCTCCATCACAACACAAGCAACATTTTCAGCTTACCGTGGTGCTAGTAGGAGATTTTCAAATATTGTCAGGTTATTTGTAACCCGGGAATTTTTGTCTTTCTTTTTAAGTAAAAAAATAAAATAAAAAAATTTATCGAGGTAATTAAATAAGACTTCGCATTAATTACGTAAGTCCTCACCAAATATGCTCCGTTCTATTGATTACTTTTAAACTATGACAATAGTCGTACTTTTCAATGATCCCATTTGCTTAAATTATTATGATATATTTAATTCATAGCACTTACTGTTACTTACGTGTTCTGAAGTGACTTGCCAAGTAAGTATGATTTTCTATGATTGTTTGAAAACAATAAGTTTATATGTTTTTATGAATCTGTTAATAATAAAATTAAATAGAGCATAGAAACTAGTAATAAATTGTACAGAGCTATTGAGGTGATATTCACAAAAACGGCGCTATATAAATTATCGAATTATTATTATTACAGTAATATACTATATGTTAATTAGAAGAAACCCATTCCAGTGAGTAAAATCTATCTACAGGGTTTTCCAATAAGAGGTGTTATTTTGAATAGCTCGCTATTTCGGTAGATTTTACTTTCGAAGCTGTCATTTTAAACAGATTATAAGAACATCATAAAATAAGTATTGCGAAACGAGATTGCAGGTCTTTATTTATTTCCTAATAAACTTTCAGCAAAACACAAATGAGTTTTCACGTTGTCCGAACCCGTGATCATAAAACTTCAAATATTTATGCATTTCGTCATTGTATATTATCAGGAGAGATGCAGGTTTATTACTGCTCTGATTTATTAGAAATATACTAAAAATTCAGAAAACGACCCGCAATACCGTTTTTAATCGAATTGCCAATAATTGGAATCTTAATAAAGTAGCATTACTTGTTTTTCTCCGTGCGTGTAGTGTCAGAAAAAGAAATAATTCATCAAGGTACATTAACATGTAAACATAAGAATTATTCACTTCATCGAGGATAAATTAATATACGATGTTCAATAAGAATGATAAAATAATACTAGCTCAAGTCAGAATTTATAAAGAGTGTTTTTGAAATTAGATTGTAGACCGTGATTTTTTTGATCATTTTTAAAGTAACTTGTGCAAAATTTCTTCAAGCATTATAAAAGTTCTGCTTTAAAGGGTGGAAAACGGAGGTGAAAATGGTTTTATGAAATTTCACCTCGACAGTTACTTTCCTCTTGTTTTAAAGATCAAATGTGCAAAATTTCTTGAAGAAGTATCAAAGATATGCTTTAAGGGATGGAAAAAAGGAGGTGAAGGTGTTTTTTGAAATCTCTTGTCAACTCTTGTTTCCTCTTCAAAACTCTTGTTTCCTCTTCAATACTCTTGTTTCCTCTTGTTTTGAAGGTCAAGTGTGCAATTTTTTTCAATTCCGGAATTAAAAAACACATTTTTATAAAAATAAAATCCACGTTACCACGCGTCGCCCAGTCGCCCACCCGCCACATACACTTCTCTTCACATAAGTAGAAGGAAAATAGATGCAAGAATGAGCTTGCTTAAGTCCTTTTTTTATTTGAGCATTTGGCATTTCATCTGTCTATAAATTTATTTGTTACATTCCCGTTCTGGGTCAAGATGGTTGACATGGTGGACACTACCTTTTAATCCCGCCAGAGATTGCATGATCGTTGTTCCTACTAAGAGCTGCAAAATTGAAACAATAAATAATAAAGTACCGATCTTTCTGAAAAATGTTTGAAAAATGAATAGTCTTTGGGGTTGTGACCATTTCTTTGGACAAATTCTATAATTCCTTATTTAAAATTTTAAAAACTTTTTGCGTAAAACCAATAACCCTGTAATAAATAATACTAATAATAACTTCTGATATTTCCGTTACATTCTGATGGCAACTTGCTACACTAGCGCCTCCTAGCGGCGTGAGTTGTTGCACCTTGGTTTTCCTTCATACATTTTAATGGATTTTTTGTGTATGCAATAAAATCTTTATTTTGAAATCTAAACAAAATAGGTATCCTACAGGGTTTTCCAATAAGAGATGTTATTTTGAATAGCCCGCTATTTCGGTAGATGTTACTTTTGAAGATGTTATTTTTTGATATTTGACAAGTAAAAACTAGCCATTAATAAAAATGAAACGATACACGCTTCAACAACGCATCGAAATTATTAAAATCCACTCGAGTAAATCAAATGCAAATCATCTTGAGTGATGAGGCCCATTTCCACCTCGGTGGCTTCGTCAACAAGCAAAATTGTCTCATCTGGGTCTCGGAAAACCTAAGAGTTATTGTTGAAAAGCCTCTTTATCCTCAACGTGTGACTGTTTAGTGCTGTTTATGGTTCAGCGGAGTCATTGGACCTTACTTTTTCGAAAATGAGGCTGAAGCAACAGTTACGGTGAATGGATTGCGCTATCGAGAGATGATTAATGATTTTTTATGGCCGGAATTGGAAGGAATTGATCTGGACAACGTTTACTTTCAACAAGACGGCGCTACGTGCCACACAAGCAAAGAAAACATTGATCTTTTACGATTGAATATCAAAATAACACCTCTTTTTGGAAAACCCTGTATATATCGAAAAGTTGATATATATGTATTTTAGTGAAACCTTTCAAGCCACATATTTTAGGAATATTACTTTTCAGCGGTTTCGGTGTATTGGATAATATATTAAGGCTTTTTTCAAAAAAACCGTAGGTGAAATTAATCAATCCTCAAATCACTTATAATTAGAAATGGAATTACAATATTTTACATGAACATTTTAAAAAACAAATAAAAAGCTCCATACAAAAAAAAGTTTTGTTTTTAATTCATTCGAATTTGTAAACATTCGTTTTTGTCGTCTCTTGCAAATTTTTAACCTGTAGCTTGAAGGGTTTAAACAAACCACAATCGATATATATATATATATATATATATATATATATATATATATATATATATATATATATATTTATATATATTATATATATATTGTCCTCTTCCCGTAGTATGTTGATCCAGTAAGAAGTTGTTAGACTAAGTTGATCCACCTTTAACACTAAATAACTTGGCTATTATGGAATACATCTGTATGAATTGGCAACAGTGGTACAATAATTATCAATGTTGCCAGTTTGCCAGAAAAACCATTTGATATACTGTTAATAAAATTTTCAAAATTTGTATGGAAATCGGATGCATAATTTATGTTGATCTACCCAAATTGGCATACTTATGTTGAGCTCATATATATTGATCTATTCCCGTAGTATGTTGATCCAGGTAAGAAGTTATTAGACAAAGTTGATCTGTGTCCCTATATATGGTTTTACTAAATGAACCAATCAAGGGGCAATCGGTGGACTGTTCATCACAAGGTTTTATGTGATTCCGTAATCTTTTGTGATATTGAACTCAAAGTATTAGTCTCTAGAGTCGAATATCGCATGAAATGACTGTGAGATGGTACCGTTTCAAATCAAAATGACGTGTGTTGCTTGAATTGTTTAAAAGAAATGTATGCGTATTTAGATTGAAACGAAAATTTCGCAAAAACAAATCCATAAAAAAATCATAACTTAGCAGGGGTACACGGGTTCATAGGGTGAGGTTTGTCTAAGTCCTGGCGGCGGATGCGTTTGCCCATCTACTGCGTGGCGGGCCGGATCGAAAAAGAAACTGGTTGAGGGATACCTTTCGACCATAAAAATCCAAAATGGCGGCAAAAGGAATAATGTTACGTAGGAAATTTTGAACCTGTATCTTTTACCATCTCTCCTGATTACGCTTCGTGACTTAGTAGGGGAGGCCGGGTTCTTGGTTATAATGGGTAATTAATGGATGATTGGACGCGGTTGGAGCTAACTAAAAACTGTCCAAAGAAGCGAAGCTAGCAGTCCACAATGGAGTGCTGGTACCTACCCTAATATATGGAAATGAGGCATGGAATTGGCAGAAGAAGGCTGAAAGTAGACAGAATACTGTAGAAATGAGATCCCTGAGGCATATGTGCGGTAAAATCATGTATGACGAAATGTGCGTATGCTGTGTCTATTCTACAGGTATTTTATAAGAGCCTGTTAAAAGGAGCTAGCAGCATTGATCCCCGGTGCACCGTGCACGTGCTTGATACTCGACGGACACGAGCGGAACACACGTTCACAGTAATGTTGATGTTATCTATATATGAACGGGTCGTTTCTCCAACTCGTTTTCTCGTAAGTCGGCTCGCATGTGGAACGAGCTATCGGCATCTGTTTTTCCTCCTCTATATAATCCGGGCCTCTTTAAGATCCGCATTAATAAATTCATTCCTACAGACCCTACCTTAACCCGCCCCATAACGCTGCCCAACTGGGTGGCGACATAGTTTCTCTGTATTTAACGTGTAAAGACAGGGGCGCTCTAGTGAGATGTGTCACATAAAAAAGTCATACCTCTGAATTTGAATATGGAGACATACAAAATGATCTATATTATAAGTTACCAATGAATTCACCCAATTTTTATCGATTATCACTTTTTATTAGGATTTTAAAAAAATCGTAAACTTTATAATCGCATAACTCTTGAAAAGAAAGTCCCGATGATTGGCATAAATCATTCAAATCGAATAAACATTATTTTTTAAATATTAATATTCTGTATAAATTATTGTCACATCTTACCGGAAATCGTTATATTTTAAAGTTCTCTAAATAAAATTAAATCTTCTTATTTAAAAGAATTATCTCACATTTAATATTATTTAAACAATATGACCGGAAGTCCGCATCTTTCAGTGAAATAAAATAATGCAAAAACTAAAAAACACCACAAGGTGGTTACAAATGCAATTATATTTAATCAATTTTTTCGATTATATTTTATGTGAAGAATTTTTCACAGAGGCCCAATGAATATTATACAATGAAATCACTTGCTTCATCGGTAGAGGAGACCAAAGCCAATTGAACCAATTTGACTTTAACATTTTCTACGTCTTGCATATAAAGTTTACGATAAAAATACTTATAATCAACGTCAGACAATTTAACTGCTCACCAAATTCGTATATGATTTTTTTTCAATCTCATATAAATTAAGCTATATACTCATAAACAATTGAGTGAAATGCTGCAATGACCCCGACCCCGGGGTCATTGCAGCATTAACGGAATGTTGATTGAAGTGTAGAATTTAGGCACATAGTTGTCCAATTTCAATAACTTCGATGACGAAAAGGAGTTTTTATAATTAGTTTAAACTTACTCTTCAAAATTTCAATTATTTTTAACGTAATACACTATACACGGTGTCCGGAAACTCGTAGTACAAGCGGGAAACTGGAGAATCTACACCACATGGGGAACCCAAAAAAACATAAAGTTTTTTGATTTGAGCTTTTTCACAAAAAAAAAAAAACCAAAAAAAAATATTTTTCGGCTATTTTTGGGTTAAAGTTTTTTCTGGTGTTTAGGGTTGAACAACAGATGTTTTAACCCTGCAGAGCAGAAATATTTTATGATTACACCGGATTAAATGAAGGGTGATTTCAAAGTAATGCTTCAAATCCGAGTTTCTTCATTTGTTTTACTTTCAAATAGTTTTAATTAGTTGGGTACTTTGATCTTCAGTAATAATTTATAAGAATTTGATTAAAAAAAAAAAAAAAAAAAAAATGAACTTCTAACTCGATTTACTCGATAATGAAAGCTCAAATCAAAAAAAAATATACTACAAAATCGACTCCAAATGTGATGTAGATTGACCAGTTTCCCGCTTGTACTACGAGTTTCCGGACACCCTGTATATCCTCAAGAAAATCTGTTTAATCACAAACCGTAACTACTTGATGTAATAAAAAAAGAAAAACAAATATATGTTAATATCATAGTTTGCTTTAATCTCGATAAAAACAGAAGAAGAAAAAGTTTTTTTTTATGAATGAGATAAAACTTTACCTCAAACAACGTGTAAATATATTAATTAAAATAAAAATATAAACTTCACATTAGGAAAGAGAGGACAACGAAAAAATAAGAACATTGACTAAGTGTTACGGACGGACATGCACTTGAGCAAGACTTGGGAGCTGTACTCACAGAAACTTAAAAAAAACTTGGGTTTATTTGTAGTACGGGGTCAATTATTATTATTATTATGTAATGAGCAGGCAGCATTCTGCTGATGCGCTCATATCTGATTTCACAATAAGTTTGACAGTAATTGAGTTGTACTGGTATAATTATCCCCCGAAAACATTAAAACTGAAACAATATAAACTACTTTTTTAAAAGAAAGACATACATTCCCGGGTTTCGAATAACCTGGCAATATTTGAAAATCTCCTACTACCACCACAGTCAGCTGAAAATGTTGCTTGTGTTGTGATGGAGGACTTAGCCAGCCCAGGAATTGAACACACTACGCCGCGCCTGGGTGGGACCCAAACGCGATGTCAACTCGGCCACCGACCGGTCTAAAATATGACAGAGATCGCTCCAGTGGATAAGTAATAAAACGTAGTTTATAGGCAGTTTATTAAAAAAAAATTGTCTAAAGAAACAGATACATTTTTAAAACAGTAATAAATAAAGTACATTCTGGAATCGTTAATAAGTCGTTTTGAAATATTTAGCCGTGTTAAGTAATCAATAGTATCCGGAAACGCGGTGGCAAAACGTGGAATTCCATAGCCGTTTTTAATTTATTAAAAATATTTATAAAATCAAAGACAAAACAATTAAATGTATTCTAATCAGGGTGTTGTTATAACAAAAGAACGCCGCGCCGGCGGCCACGCAGCTGCATTATCTTAACAACGAAGTTTAGGTCTGATCACATTCACAATAGAGTATTATTTTTTAACGAAATTAGTTTTCATACAGAGAATATCCAAATAAACCTTTTTTGTGTATAAAAACATATCGGCTTCTTTATCTGGATGTGATGTAATTTGATTTATATTTTTTTTATGAAACATTAATATGAAGCATCGAGGAATTATCAAAATTTAAATAAAAAACATTGAAGTGTTTTACGCTGTCCTCTAGCTGGTATTAGTATAACACACACGTGTTTGGTTCTACACAAACTGTGAAAAAAATCAGCTTCTCATTGGGTGGTCATGTAAAATGAATGTTATTCATTGATGTATTAATGTCAAATATTAGTCTACTATAATAATATTGCTATTGTTACAATAATATTGCAATTTTGCCATTTTGCCGTGCTAAAAACACTCTATTCAACTTCTCGAAATTAGATGTATATTTGTAGGAAATATAATTGGCATCTGATTATAATATTTACAATATTGTTTTCATTTAAAAAAAAAAATTTTGAATACCACACCAGAGTCCCAACTGCTCCCGTCTGGAGCCAGTGAGACTATGGCATCCCCAATTGGGGTTGTTGTGAGACTGGAGGTATTGTGGACCTCGAAGGAGATGACGTAGAGGAAGGTGGGAAAGTCCCTGGCTATTCAGATCTGGTTACCAAACACTAATTGTAAAATAGTACAAATTAATTTTAGTAAAATTTATTTGAGCCCGCGACCTTCGGATTGCTAGTCGAGAGCCTTACCCCTCGATAACGGAGGCCGAGATTTAGGTACGTTTTAAATTATGTTTTGCATTTGAAAGTAGACTTTTATTACAATTTGGGAGGAGGGTATGTGTACTGCCGCCCCGGGAACCATTTATTGGATAACCCACACTTCTGCCATAGGTCACCCCAAGTTGTTGGATATGTTTGGTGACTTAGCAGGAGTTCCCGAGTTTATGAGGTGAGGTGTGTTGGGAGCTTGGCGGCGGATGCGCCTGCCTAATAACTGCGTGGTGGGCCGAATCGATTAGTCCTCTTCCAACGAATGGCCTTGCAACGCAGTAGGAGAGTTAGATTCTTATGTATATCACTAGTACACACTGACCCCCAGATTACTACTCACCCATTATTCCTATTTACTTCCCAGAACTCACTCTCCTTCCTTTCCTTCAAAATACCCCCAACACAGCATTCACAAAGATGACATAGGCCCTGAGGGTTACGATTTTCCTCAGGGCCTCCTGTGTGATGTATATGATGTAAAAATATACAAGAGATAAACAACAATCTCGCTAAACGTTGGCGGTGACCTATGGTAGGGTTATTGGTTATCTAATAAATGGTTCCCGGGGCGGCGGTACACATAATTGTAATAATTCTCAAGGGCTCTGATGTACAGACATTATGGCTTCTGTTGATTGACGAACATATACTAAAACATCGTTGGTTGGAATCGTAGCTTGAAATGACTTTAGCCATGTTTAGTAATAAACAAATTAGAATAAATTTTTAGCAATCATAATTTAAAATTTGAAAAATTTAATTCTCACCAATCTAATCGCCGCAATTTTAATAGGCACATATTATGGATATTACGCTTTGTTTCAACTTAATCATTACAAGAAACTTACGTCGGGAGAGATGGTAAAAGATACATTAAAATAAAATTTTATTCCATCAAAGTTTAAAATTTCTCTTATAAAATGACCCAGACAAACCTCACCCCATGAACCCGGGCACCCCTGCTAAGTCACGAAACGTAGTAAATGATGTATTAAATTTACAATTTTTGTTTAATCAAGTTCAAAAGATTTTTTTAGCATGAATTTGACGTTTGCGAAAGTTCCATTTCAATGTAAGTACTCGTGAAGCAGTCTATCCTCTGTAAGTATAAAGTCATTTTCATAGAATATGGATGTACTAACAGGATCTAAGTACGACAACGCGCGCGAAATTGGCGGTTAAGTTACAACGCATGCAAGCCGTCAAGTTTGTCAGAAATATATAGATCAACAAAATAAATCGTGTAAAATGTATATCCGACCGAAAAATGGGCGTGGCTTACAGCTAAATCTCGATGACACAAGTTGATCTGTAGGGATTTACATATGTATGCCAGCTTGGGTAATGGATCAACATATCCGGGGTGGATCAACAAATGCAAACGGATCAACATATACCTGGCGTACCGTCGCGCGAGATCAACATAGTACGAGAGGGGATAAATATATATATATATATATTTATTTAAGTAATTATTTTACAGGGTGTTGAGGAACTTACTTGATTTACTTTAAACCAGTGATTCCCGACATTATTTAAAAAATTATAAATGAAATTTTGATCTTCAATGACATTTTAGATGTTTTATTTATAAAAAAAAAAATAGTAGTTACTGGACATCTAGGGTTGATGTGAGGGTTGGGCGGTTACGGGGCTGAGTGACAAGTGGCAACATGTGGGAGTATTTTATTGAAGATTGTTTTTAATAATAATCATAAAGCCACCGTATTTTGCAAACATGACCTCCAAATAATACAAAAGTCCCTGTTTACACGAGTTTTCGAAAAACCACATTTATCCCACTTTCCCACCCGTAACATCGGCGTCTTCAGCTCGTACTACCTACTCGTAAAAAAAAAAAAAAAAAAAAAAAAAAAAAAAAAAAAAAAAAAAAAAAAAAAAAAAAAAAAAAAAAAAAAAAAATACTATAAAATTAATAATTTGTTACATATACGTAAAGAAACGTGCATTTGTTTATTTAAAACAACATCGCAGAAAGATATTTGCTTCGATGATCTTTGTTCCGATGGACCAAAAACGCATATTAGGTAGTGATCAATGAACTATTTTAGTTTTATTTTTTTTCATTTATATACATTGTATATTCATTGTCTAATAATTACACTGCAGTATGAATATAATTTTAATACATGAATTCTTTTATGTATGTATACTCTCTATAGAATGTGATGGATTGCACCAACCTTCCCACAATCCGGAAAAAATACCATTATCATTATTATTGCAGCGTGAGGTAAAAATATATTATTAATAGATATTATTGTAGCGTGGGTATAAATATCCTATAAATAGATAATTTACGTGGGCTATAAATATCCTGTTAATAGATATTATTGTAGCGTGGGCTATAAATATCCTGTTAATAGATATTATTGTAGCTTTGGGTGTAAATATCCTTTAAATGTATATGATTTTAGGGTGTGGTATAAATATCTTTATAGGATATTAAATAGATATTATTGTAGCACGGGGTACACATATCCTATGAAAAGATAGTATTATTGTAACGGTATAAATAGGGTAAACACTGGTCTGAGGCAGTCAACTCTTAGATCAGCAACATCGTCAACTGTAGGCAGACTGATGGAACTAAGTTTGGAAGGCTTGGAATTAACTTCCTCCCGAACTAATATCCATAACAAGTCCAACAGAATTCAGGTCTAAACTAAAAACTTACCCTTTTAAGTTGTCATACCCTTAAATTAAATATCGTGAAAGAAAGTCCAGTTATATCTAATTATTTCCTAAATCCTGTATTTAATTTTCGCTAATAAACAATTAGTTAATGTTAATCTCAAGTGACCTACCAGGTAAGTATTGTTCTGTATATTATCTCCATATAAAGTTAGTAATAACATAGTAGAAATGTATTATATACTTGTACAGCGCCCTTGAGGCGATTTTGCACAAAAACGACAAATTATTATAAATATCCTATAAATAGATATTGTTGTAGCGAGGGGTATTTATATCCTGTAAATAGATATTATTGTAGCGTGGGGTATAAATGTCCTATAAATATATATAATTGTAGGGTAGGGTATAAATATCTTATAAATAGATATTAAGAAGAAGATAAAAATAATAATAATGTACTTGAAACTTATTCCTTTGGTATCAAAATACTTTTCTATTAAAAATTAAACCTATTAAATCCAATTTATATATTCCACATATTCCTCCGTCATAAAATATCAGTTTTATAACTCATCGATATTGGCAAGGAATAAATTATTATAATATTTCTATGTGAGTCTATAGCCCATTCTAGTTTTAAAAAAACCTGCATTAAAAGTAGTCGATAAATGTTTACTGCGTTCGCAGGTAAGTGAACTTTTACAATCTGCTAAAATAATTTTCATAAGTCGGTTTAAAACCGATAACTATTCCTGTAGACCAGTAAGTACGCATAACATATTCTATGTCAATGTACCCCTGGTTCGCAGCCATGTTTGCACAATGGGCAGGTGTTAGTCAAATATTGCCACATTATTGATGATTCGTCGAACGAACAGCTATGTAGATTTGTAGACTGAAATAGAAACTCACTCTACCATTCCTACAGAGTACTCGTGTCGAGCTATATAAACACATGCCACAGTTGAACAAAGAATGTTGAGACCTTTGAGAACCCGGAAAATCATTTATCTTACGTCACATGGCGCAATACCCAATAGGACATGGATTTTCATGAAAAAAGCTAATTTAAGGATGTTTTCTTGAAATCTTCTATATGTTTATAAATAAAGAAGAGTTTCTGTGGTGGGCGAGGGAGCGGGCGGCTGGGCCTTTTTTTTACAAATCTACATTTTTATTCCGAGGTCGATAAAATTATGCACACTTCTTTGAACTTTGGACTTTGAAAACAAGAGAAGGCCACTATATACAAGAAATTCCGTTAAATCACCCCAATCCAATTAATGCCCCCTTTAAAGCAGAATTTTAAATCTGTGTTCAAAATAAGAGGAAAGTTGCTGACATCCGATTTTGAAAAACTGTGTATAGAACCCCAGAAAAGCCAGGATTTCAGCGGGTTTTATTTATTTATTTTTTTATTATTTTTTTACTTTTTTATTTATTTATTTGTTAAGACATACACAGTACAATAAGATACAGTTAGATATTTTTAGTTATTACATAGTTGTAGTACCTATTACGTATGTCCATAAAATATCATTACGTAATTTCGCCTGAGATTGTTATAAAAGGAAGGAAGTGTGAGGATAGATAATAATAAGTGAATTGAAAACAAGAATTATAATAAGCTCACGAATTGTAATTGACTGTTAATACATAGGAGTTTTGAAAAATGATTTGAAATATTTTTGAAATATGTCATGCTAAGAAATTTAATAAGTTAGTTTTGTATGTTAGAAAGGAATCATGAAAGATGTCTAAATGTAGTAATTTTTCGTAATGGGTGTATGTTGTGATTGCCCGAGTAATTACTGAGTTGTTTGCTGCATTGGTATTGTTGGCTTCAATACGAAATAGTGTAGTGTGCCTGGTACGCCTCGTTGGAATATTTAAACCAATGACGGATAGCAATTCGGGACTATCTATTTTATTATTTCGTAGTGTACGGGACATGTTTGCCTGCACAAGAAAATACTGTAAATAATAAGCACCGGCACACATCAGTCCTCAACCTGGGTAATGATTTAAGTAAAACACCGTGAGGTGTTCTATCCAAACCATCATAAAATAAAGACAATTTGAATCAAAATTCACATTTTAATTACAAGTATTGCACTGGTATACAGAACGTACAAAGGGGTGAAGCTTATAGGTAATTCCTATTTTTTACAGCCAACCCAATTCACAAGAAATAGTAATACGTATTTCAATATAACTGGGATTTAAAACACAGAAAGAAAACTGATACAACCGGAATTCTTTCAGCGATAATTTCAGATTTGACAACATTGTGCATCATCGCGCCATACGATACAGCAAATGGCGTAGTCAACTGCTGGAGCAGTGACCAGTTCAATTGGTAGCCAGCAGAAATCGGCCAGCCTCTAGGCTTCAGCATCAATGGCTAATTCAGTCGGTAGCCAGGAAGAATTGGCCAGCCTCTAGGTTTTCAGCATCAATGGCTAATTCAGTCGGTGGCCAGGAAGAATTGGCCAGCCTCTAGGTTTTCAGCATCAATGGCTTATTTAATTGGTAGCCAGGAGGAATTGGCCGGCTTCTAGGTTTTCAGCATCAATGGCTAATTCAGTTGGTAGCCAGGAAGAATTGGCCGGCTTCTAGGTTTTCAGCATCAATGGCTTATTTAGTTGGTAGCCAGGATTTTTGCCGGGATTCCAGAAAAAGAGGGAGAGCAGCCCGCGGAATCAATCAAACGGGTGGCTGCAGTAACAGGTGTCGAATTAAAAAGCGACGATATTCTCGACATCCAGAGAATTCCGGACCGACGACCTGGAGTCCCTCCTAAATTACAAGTAAGATTTAGTAACCCCCCAAAAAAGACGGCAGATTATTCGGAACAAGAAGCTACTCAACCCAGTCGCAACGCAAGGAAACGGATTCCAGAAGATTTTTATCAGTGAAATCCTCGGTCCCTACTTCAAAGATCTGCTGTGGAGGGCTAAGACAAAGACAAAAGAAAGGGGTTTTAGATACGTGTGATACAAAGACTGCAAAATAATGGATAAAAAAAATGAAGGCGATAGATTAATACATTACATCAAACATTCCGATGATCTTAAAAAAATTGATTAGTTTTTTTGGCTGAGAGCCCCTCCCTATCTGGTCATTCACTGGGTTGATTCCCCTCATATGGGAGAGTCATATTTTAAACTTACTTTCTTACTGCAACAATAATTATGCACATCCTCCACTTTCAATCAAAGGTTGAAATCCCCAGTGATGGCTGCGGATTAATGGAGCTCTCACTCAAAGGAATTAAACTTTTTTTTCTGTAATTTAAATTATAATATGGCTACTACTATAAATAACATGTATGAAGAACTAAGTGATCAAGACAATTTTTATACAACATCAGATGCTTAATTGTGTAAATATCTGATATCCGTTCCAAAAAACACAACTATTATGCATCAAAATATGAGGTCGATTAATAAAAACTTTAATGAACTCCAGATACAGCTTAGCCACCTAAATATAGACTTTGATGTAATCATTCTCGAATGTTGGTTGACAAATACTTACACTCCAAAATTCATAAATTACTACTCTTCTTTCAATTCTACAATACACAACGGTCAGAACGATGGAATTGTGGTATACACAAAAAATGATCTAAACTCCATTGTAACCGAAATAAACATCATCGACGCGTGCTGTATGAAAATAATGTACAATAATGATACATGCATTCTAGCTATATACCGCTCTCCATCGATCCGTAATATTACTAATATTAATAGCATAATCTCTAATCTTTCATATGTTAAAAACCTTATAATTATGGGAGATTTAAATATCAACATACTCCCAAAAAATCCACACCATCAATGTCACGACTACCTTAACATGTTAGAGTTCCATGGATTAATTAGTACCATCAATACACCAACAAGAATTGCTAATGACTCAACATCATGCATTGATCACATAATGGTCAAAACTAATAAACAAAATAAAAGCATCGTTTACAAATCGACAATTACAGACCATTACACAACTATTTTTACATTGCAATCTAAAATCACTAAAAATAGAAGAGATCAGTCAATCGTTTACAATAACATTAATTTTGAAAATTTAAAAAACATAATTAAAAATAAATCTTGGCAAGAACTTTTCCAAATAAAAAACTCAGATGATGCATGGAGATATTTTGTAGAATTTTTGAAAAACGAATTAATTAATAATACCACAACTCTGACAAAAAAAATTCCAAACAAAATTAAACCCTTGAAATCATGGATAAACTATTCAATCATCAACTGCATTCGTAGAAGAAACGCTCTACACAAAAAAGTGAAAGAAAATCTATATGACATAATAGCAATAAACACCTACAAAAGATACAGAAATACGTGCGGTGACGTCATTAGAAAGGCAAAAGAAATCTACTACGGAGTCAAAATCAAAGAAAGCAACAACGATCCCAAAAAAATATGGCAAATTTTAAGAGAAGCCACAAATACACAAAACACCAAAGACAAACAGGACATAAGTAAACTCTGCATTGATGGAGCAATTATTGACACCTCAAAAAACCCAAAACTCGTTGCGGATCACATCAATAATTTTTTTATTAATATTGGGTCACATCTTGCTTCTCGGCTACCAAATTGTGGGAATGCTCAAACTTTTGAAATAGGACTCCAATTTTCTCAAAGAAGATTTAACTTTCAAACAGTGTCTGGGGAAGAGATTCTAAAAATAATTAATTCCCTAAAAAACACGTCCAGTTGATGGGTCATCAACCAAGATTTAAAAAACGCTGTCTACGGAAATTGCATTGCCCCTAGAACACTTAATAAACTCTAGTATCACTCAGGGCCACTTCCCCTCAAACCTGAAACAAGGTATTGTTATTCCTATACATAAAACAGGTAACAAGACAGATATAAACAACACAGACCAATAACTCTACTAACTAGTCTATCTAAAGTATTTGAAAAGGTTGTAGTTATCGTGGTGTATAAATGAAAGATCTCTCCAACTCAGGTATAGCGTTTATTGATTAGTCGAAAGCTGATTTACAATCACAATATTTCACGTTTATTTATGCACAAATACTATGGAATGTTCGCGGAACTAGGTCGTAGTACCATAGGTAGGTGCAGCCAACGATAGTAAAAACTGAACACTAATAATATGCTCGCTGCGTCGGGCCTATTTATATTGTTCGGCCGGTGGCGACAGCAGGTAGTTAAATGGCAACTAAATCGAGACCACTTGCTCGGTCTGGCCCCTTCGCGAAGTTTCGACGGCGTGGCAATTATGCCTAGGCGGTAGACTCGAACCTTCTGGCGAGTTCTCGCAGTATCCCAGACGGACTGCAGTATTATTGTCGTCGATAGACAGTTAGGTACTTGAAGTACGTAGGTTGCTCTGTTTACGATGCGAATTGGAATGCAGGTACATAATTCGGGAGTAGGTACTAAGTAGGTCGAGTGGTTTATTATTAATTAGTTAATCTAGATTTTTCTCGACGCCACAAGGTTATCAATGCACAGTTGGTAAAATTTCTCGTGAGCAATAAACTGATCTCAGAAAATCAATACGGGTTTCAAGAAAACAATAGTACCTCAGACGCTATTGCTTCTGTCACTGATTTCATTGTTAAAAACCTTGATAAAAGCAAAAAATGTATTTCAATCTTCTTAGACCTTTCTAAAGCCTTTGATACAATATCGCACAATAAATTAACAAATAAACTTGAAAAAATCGGTATTGCGGACAACGAACTTAAATTCTTTAAAAGCTACCTTAATGGACGTAAGCAACAAGTTAAAATAAATAACATACTAAGCAACACCTGCTCAACTAATTATGGTATACCACAAGGAAGCATATTAGGACCGATTTTGTTCCTGGTGTATATTAACGACTTATTTTATGTATTTATTTATTAATCTTAATTTAGCTCACATCTTCGTGTGTACTAATAGTTTTATAAACATATAAACATGTTCATTGTTTGGCAAACATAATCTTTCTTTAAATATTTCAATAAAGTCACAAAAAAAGAAACATTAATAATTGAGATAGACATATTTTCTTAATTCATTTTTGAACTTATTAATATTTTCTATCACAGCAATTTCCTTCGGGATTTTGTTATAGAGTTGAACGGCCTGGTACATCAGAGATTTTTGGGTGCTTGTTTTTTTTCTTGTTGGCAATCTAATTTGCTTAGAATTTCTCGTCCCGTGTCCGTGAATCTCGTTATTGTAATTTATTTTTCTTTTCAGTTCCTTAGACATCATCCCTAAGTTAATTTTATGTATAAAAATAAGTACATTCAAATACACAGTTTGCTTCACCGTCAAAATATTCAGCTCCTTTAACATGTCTCTTATCCGTGTGTATATGTTGCGCTTGAGTATTATTCGCATTGCTTTATTTTGCAGTATTTGCATTTTTTTCATTTTCTCTTTATTGCAGAGAAAAAGAATACTTGAACAGTAATATGTAACATTAATATTCAGGGAAAAATTGTTAGTTTTGCAGATGACACTGTTCTTCTGTTTGAAGCTGACACTTGGCCAGCTGTCTACAAAAAAGCTGAAACGGACATAAGCATTGTAAAAAAGTGGTTGGATACAAATACGCTCACACTGAATGCCGAGAAAACCAAATACATCACATCAAGCATTAATATTACAGGTCAACCTCATGACGATGCCTCTATTAGAATACACACATGTTTGAATTGTGAAGAATGTTGTCAGTGTCCCTACATTGAGCGCACTGCTCAGATAAAGTACCTCGGCCTCACCATTGATCCATACCTCAAATGGAATCTTCACACTCAAATAATTGCAAAGAAAATAAGAAAAACCATGCACTTCTTCAGAACGATACGAAACTTCCTCAACTCACAACACTTGAAAATGGTTTATTTTGCACTCTGTCAATCTATTATTGAGTATGGTATCATAGCGTGGGGAGGTGGAACTTCATCTGCACTAGACCCTATCATAAAGGCACAGAAAACTATTATAAAAATAATTCTTAGGCTTCCTCTAATTACTGACTCGAACTTAATATTTAATATTATGAATGTGTTTGATGTTCGGCAGACATACGCAAAAACAATACTCACTCACCTATACACAAATATACATACATACTACGAAAAAAGATCTAATACTCGCTGTACTCGAAGCAATAACAAAGACTTACCTCAAATTCCTGTAACGCACACTACTTTTGGACAACGAAACTTTAGATATCTTGCAACAAGAATTTACAACATTCTTCCTGATAAAATAAAAACATGTCATTCACAAAAAAATTTCAAAGATAGCGTAAAAATTTGTATCAAAAGTAATGATAGGGCCTTTACCGGTGCACTCATCCAAATTCGTAGTTATTGATGCAACCTAATTATTGTATTATTTTCATATAATTGTAAGTATATTATTAGGACTATAAACGAACTTGGTAAATGATGTATTAATATTGATGCTACCTAACTATTGAGTGTTCGTATTGTTATATAATTGTAGGTACGTTATAGTACTATAAATAAACTATAAACTATATAAATAAACTTGGTAGATAGCTGCCTCAACACAGGCTAAGCCTAGTGAGGCGGGCTATAATAAACCTACACATAACTACATTAACATTAATTTCTATTATTTACATTTATTTTACCTACTGTTTATATATTACTTTCCGTTGCTAAAATTTATATACTCATCTAATTTATAAACCAATGTAAACAAAACAGTCTTTTATGTATTTCTGTAGTTATAGTTTGAAAATTTTTCACAATAAAGATTATTATTATTTTATGCTTCCGATTTTGTTGTCCGGGTTAAATCTTCCCCATAGGAAAAACTAAACCCTTCCACTCACTTTTCCACAAATGATCAGCTAGTCAATCAACACTATGCAAGTGCATTACATAAGTAAAATAAATACAAAACAATACATGAACAACAACACGTCAACTCACCAGAGATCAAATGGGAAAAAAAATTCACCGACTCCAGATATTTTCATATCAGAGGGTTCGGCTCGGTAGAACTTCTAACAGGGCCTATAAATCCTACTGATCCCTCAACATAAATATTTAAAAAATCTTTCGTTATCCTACATGTATTAAAAATGACCGACTTTTGCATCTTTATATATAATTTTTTTGATAGATCTAATACTCCTAAATTTTTAATGAGAGAGCTAGGTATAATGCCAGTAGCCGAAATAACGAATGGTAATATTTTTATAGTCTGAGAATGCCAAATTCTTTTTATTTCGTTTCCTAAATCTGTGTATTTTCTTATTTTTTCATTAACAGATTTTTGAATGTTACAGGAATTTGGAATAGCGACATCAATGATATAAGTTATTTTTTTAATTTTGTCATGTAAAACTATATCGGGTCTATTATGAGTAATCGTTCGATCTGTCAGTATAGTTTTATCATAATATATTTTATAAAATTCGTTTTCTAAAAATGAATTTGGTTCGTATTCATAATATGGTATTATATTACGGCAGTCAATCAAGTTATGTTTAATTACCAAATTTTGGTGAATTATTTTTAAAACTTGATTGTGCCTAAATGTATACTCGGACGGTGCTAATATAGAACATCCCGATATAATATGTTCTATAGTTTCCGGAAAAGCCAAAAATTTTCTACACAAATCATCAATTTGATTTGTATCTTTGATTATATGCTTTCTATAATTTTTAGTATTAATGACTCTATCCTGAATGGCAAGCATAAATCCTTCTATTTCTGCGCTCAACTCTCCAATACTCAACCATTTGTTTGACGAAAATTTGTCAACATACGTTTGGTTGAGATAATTGAAGTGTTTTGCGTGTAAAATTTTATTTGACCAGGAATCTAATAGTTCCTGGTTGGGATTTATAAAAATGTTGGCATTCTCATCGTATAAATTTAAAGGTGTAATATTTCTATCTGCCTTGCAAATTATTTTGTGCATTTCTGAGCTATGAGCTTTCCTATGGAAAAAAGTTCTTAGCATTTCTACCTGATTATATTTCAAAGAAGTTATTTTGACTATGCCTCTACCTCCTAAATTTCTAGGTAAATTAACTCGTTCTATAGCTGAATTTGGATGATGGCAATTAAATTTTGTTAGTGTAGTTCTAATTAATCTTTTTAAGTTATCTAAATCTGTATTAGACCATTTAATTATGCCAAATGAGTACGTTAATAGAGGTATTGCCCAAGTATTTATTGCTTTTACTAAATTTTTAGCAGATAAATTGCATTTTAAAATTTTCCTGATCCTAGTTTGAAATTTAATCCTAATATCATTTTTAATACTAGTATGGTCTAATCTATTTGATTGTGGGTATCCTAAATACTTATAAACCTCATCCCTTTTCATACTAGTAATTTGGAAATTTCTAAATATACTCTCGTCCCCATCTACAATTTTGCCTTTCTCTATATGGATCGTTCTACATTTATCTAAACCAAAAGTCATTTTGATATCATCTGAAAAGTTTTTAACTACCTCGATCATTTTCTCTAAATTTTTTTCAGAATTCGAAAATAATTTTATGTCATCCATATACAATAAATGCGAAATTGTACTACTCTCCCTTGTATTACCCTTAACTTTTATTCCAAACTTGCTTTTAATTAAATTTTAGATAGAGGATTCAATGCTAAGCAAAACCAAAGAGGACTCAATGAGTCTCCTTGAAAAATTCCTCTTTTAATTGAAATGCCCGGTATTACTATTTTCTTACCTTTTAAATTGATAAGTAAATTGGTATTCCAAAAGGACATAATATTTTCCAAAAAGCTAATAATAATGGGGTTAATATTATTATTATAATTGGCCGGCTTCTAGGTTTTCAGCATCAATGGCTAATTCAGTTGGTAGCCAGGAAAAATTGGCCGGCTTCTAGGTTTTCAGCAGCAATGGCTTATTTAGTTGGTAGCCAGGAGGAATTGGCCGGCTTCTAGGTTTTCAGCATCAATGGCTAATTCAGTTGGTAGCCAGGAAGAATTGGCCGGCTTCTAGGTTTTCAGCAGCAATGGCTTATTTAGTTGGTAGCCAGGAGGAATTGGCCGGCTTCTAGGTTTTCAGCATCAATGGCTAATTCAGTTGGTAGCCAGGAAGAATTGGCCGGCTTCTAGGTTTTCAGCATCAATGGCTAATTCAGTTGGTAGCCAGATAGTATTGGCCGGCTTCTAGGTTTTAAGCTTCATTAGCTAATTCAGTTGGTAGCCAGGAAGAATTTGCCGGCTTCTAGGTTTTCAGCATCAATGCAGCAAAAATTGGCCAGCCTCTAGGTGATCAGCGGTAGTGGGCAGTTCAGTCGGTAGCCAGCAGGTATTCGTCAGCCTTTAGGTTGTCAGCATCTGTGGCCGGTTCAAGCGGTAGCCAGGAGGAATTCATCAGCCTCTAGGTTGTCAGCATCAATGCAGCAGGGATTGGCCAGCCTCTAGGTGATCACCGGCAGTGGGCAGTTCAGTCGGTAGCCAGCAGGTACTCGTCAGCCTTTAGGTTGTAAGCATCCGTGGCTGGTTCAGTCGGTAGCCAGGAGGAATTCATCAGTCTTTAGGTTGTCAGGATCAATGCAGCAGGGATTGGCCAGCCTCTAGGTGATCACTGGTAGTGGGCAGTTCAGTCGTTTGATTATAAGAGCCGGCACACGGAGACGCCCCATTATTGTAATGATTACAGATGCGTCTGATTCAGCTGATAGAGTGATGGCCGTAAGCAGCTCGTTAGAAAAAGTTGTAATCTTTAAAATGATTGTGCCGTGATGGAGGATTCAGTTGACACTCAGGAATTTATAATTTTTAATTATATTTAACAGATCGCGATTTAACTGGAGGTGTTCCGTCCACTCGTGTTAATTTTTGAATTTTGACTTCCGAATATTGTGGTGTTTTTAGCTATTTTTAATTTCTCTAGCAAGCCTTCTTGAGGCAGCAATAACATCAAACAAAAAAACTTGTTTACTGTTTAAACGCAGGTGTTTGTATGAGTCATTCGCCTAGTTACCGATTATTTTGGTGCATTTTTCAACTCGTAAACATTATGGCTTAGAAAATGGGTCATCAAACTTGCAGGTGTTCAACCTTAGTCGCAATCGAATCAAATGCAATAAATCTTGTTTTCACGTTCGATACAAGTAGATTATGTAGAAAAACAGGTCCGACAATGTGCGTCTTTTTTGTAAAGTTAACATATTATTTGTAGTTTTGTTATATTTCTTGAGTAAATGTTTCCAAAATTTATTCTCTATACTTTCTACTAAATCTATGTATACCTTATATTGAGGATTCCATATTGTGGAAGTATACTCCAGTGGACTTCTGACCAATGAACAAAACAAAATTTTCAGAGTCTTGGCACTTTTGAAAACTTTGCATATTCGTAATAAGAAACCTAGCATTCTGTAGGATTTTGAAATAATGTGTTCAATGTGCTTGTCAAAAATTAATTTGCTATCTAAGTAAACACCTAGATCTTTACACGTAGACATAGGTTGTAAAGGTTTGTTATTCAAGTTGTATGGATAGATGATTTTGTTTTTATTTCTAGTAAATGTAATAGAGTGACACTTAGATATGTTTAAGGACAATAAATTTGATTCACAATATACGCACAAATTATCAAGATCGCTTTGCAATTCCATACAATCGGGTAAACACTGTATAGCTTTATAAATTTTCATGTCATCCGCGTATAAAACAAAGTAACTATTTTTAAAGCATACGTAAATGTCATTTGAATTCAAATGTCATTCATCTTAAAAAAAAATTATATAAATATTAAATAAAAGTGGTCCAAGATGCGACCCCTGGGGCACACCTGAGACGATTTCCGTTAAGCGAGATGTAAAACCATTGACAACCGTGATTTGGTGCCGATTATTGACGTATGATGCGATCCATCTGTAGAGGTCACCGTGAATTCCTAGACCTAATAACTTTTGTAAAAGAATATAATGATTAACACGGTCAAATGTTTTAGAATAATCCGTATAAATGGCATCGCATATCCATTTGAGCATGAAGAAAATTTGTAAAAAATGTAAGATTTGAAGTTGTGGAGCGATTTTTCATGAAGCCGTGTTGATTATTTAAAAGTGAGGGTGAGATAGTAGAATATAATTGATCGTAAACAATTTTTTCCAATACTTTACTTAGTATCGGTAATTTGGATATAGGTCGATAGTTCGATACATAATTTTTACTGCCATTTTTATATATTGGGGTAATCAAGGCTGTTTTCCACTTGTCGGAAAATGTTTTTTCAGATAGCGATAGTTTGAAAATAATAAAAATGGGGGGTGTCAATTGTTTACTACGATAATTTATGAAGATCCTTGGAAGTTGATCATCCCCTGGTCCCTTTTTGATATCAATGGACTTAAGGTATTTGAATGTGATGTCTTCATTGATCTCGATTGAGTTGATTATGCTATTTGAATTAGAGCAAAGACTGGCATTGCTTGTATGTGCAGGTTGAGCATTCAAAAATACTGATCCAAAATACTCAGAAAATAAGATGGCTACTCCTCTACTGTCATTAGCAGTTTTTTCACCGTAAATCATATGATCAGGGATGGCAGGAGATTTTCTTTGAGAATTGACGTAGGACCATATTTTTTTTAACATTATGCTGTATACCGGATTTTATTGTAGAAATGTAGGTTTTGTAAGCTGCTGAAGCAACTGTTTTTTGCCTTTTGCGAAGCAATGAAAATGAGAGATTATCAAGGGGGTTCCGATGGCGCTTCCATTTTCTAAAGAATTTTCATTTTTCGTTTGTTATTTTTATTAAGGCTGCCGTGTACATAGTGGGTATTTTCCAGATTTCACAACTTTCTTAGGAATAAACGCTTCGATAATCTGTTCAATTATAACATAAAACGAATTTAACGCTGTATTTACATCCGGTGCATTTATAACGGTTGACCAGTCGGTTTCTTTCAGTCTCTCATTGATCTCTGCATAATCTGCTTTATGGAATAATTTTATTGTTCGAGAAGTAGAGAGGGTTGCAATAGTGAATGGAAATTCTAGTTCTACAATTAATGATTTATGATGAGCATCTTCTTTAACTAATGGGTGGTCGGCAAGCGACACATTAACTGAAGTGTTACAGAAGACGAGGTCCAAAATTCGACCGTATTTATTAGGTAAATGGTTAAATTGGGTTAAATTTGCAAAAGATAAGCAGTTAAGTAACGCGAGTGCGCATTGATCTCTATTACTTTGCATCTGTTGATTATTCCATTCGATATTGGGCATGTTATAGTCGCCAATGATTAAAAACTTGTCATTGGAAAAACGAATTGTTAAGTCAGAAATAGTATTGGTATGACTGGTAAATAATGCTAATCTTTCTGATGATGTTAATTTTGGACCAACGCTAAGTAAATACACGTAGCACATATGAATATTATAACAATGACGAATCGATTTTGATGTATTGACAGTTATCCAGATATCCTCAGCGTCTGATTTCCAAGAGCGAGGGGTAACAAAAAATTCTTTTTTAATTCCTATGAGTACGCCTCCGCCAGTTGATTTACTAGTGCGATGTATATCCCTATCATTTCTGTAAACAGAATAGCGATTATCGAATAATTCCTCATCTCGGAAACTATCAACCAACCAACTTTCGGTAATGAAGATCAAGTCATAATTATTGAGCTGTATATTTTGATGAAATTCCAGTGTTTTCGAGCGCAAACCTCTTGAATTTTGATAAAAAATTATTAATGAATCATGCATTGAGAATTTTTGGTAATTACATTATTATGTTCGGTTTCTGTAGAATATATTTGAAGAATATTATATTCTAGAGTTATGTTATTAGTCATGAGTCCACTGGGCTTAGCAAAGCACAACATACTATTATTTTCAATTAAAGTGAGTGAGTATATTATAGAATGTAGTAGTGAGCAGTTAGTGTAATTATTAGCATGTGGGGTTAATGTAAAAAGGGTGACATTGAAAAAATTATGAAAAAAATACTTAAAAAATAGTAGTTATGAGAGGATAGGTGGTTTAACATTGCAATGGTAGTTATATAAGGTTTTTTTAGCTGTAATTCGCATGAGACGTGTATGAGTGGTGATGTTTCGTTTTTCCGTAGGTAAATTTTTGCACTTCTTATCCATAAAAACTGATAGTTGTGTTCGTTCTTAAAGGTTTTAGCGCAGCTCAATATAGATTTATTCTTCCGCGTGAGATGGTCGTTGACGAAGATCCTCTGGTCAGCTCCAACCATCCCGATGGCCTTGGTAGTGATTCCTTTTCTTTTCTTGATGACTGCGACAAATTCGTCCTTCTTCTTGCGGGAGGTGAATTTGGCGATTATGTTACCCGGACGTCCATCTGTCGTGGCTTGTGTACGATGGCGCTTACTGATTCTGCTAACGTATTCAATGTCGCTTTGATGGAGAGGGCATCCAATGACTGTTGCGATATTCGACATCATGGTAGATTCTCGTTGGTGGTCTCAAGCATTCCATGTATTTCTATATTGTTGGATAGAAGTTCCTGGTCCCTTTCGTTGGTTCCCCTCTCTAACATGTAAACTGTTTGTTTTAATTCTGAGACCTCCATTTTTAGCTTATCTATTTTAGCTAATTTTTCGTTTATAGATTTCATATTACTTGAAAAATCTTCCATGACATTATTATTATAAATGATGACTTTTTCGAATTCTGCCATTTTACTGCTCATTTTTTCTATTTGTAGCGCCATTTTTCTAATCTCAACAGTTAGGAGTACGTTGCATTGATCTGAGGAGCAGGATTGGGTATCTAAATTGTCCAGGGTTTGGATACAATTATTGCACTCTCACGCATCCTTTTTACCTTGCGACATGCGTTTAAAAACACTTGCCGGAATATCAGCGCATTCGAAATGGATGGTGCATTTGCAGGTTGAACACTTTATACACTCAGTTACTTTCAGCTGCTTAACGCAATATTTGCATATTGTATCCATCTTATGTTTGGCTAGTGGCTGCAATAGGTTACAATAATGTGGGTAGCTTGAAGATTTTTGAAGAATAACTAAAATTCTAGATTTAGCACTTTTTACACTCCAGACAAGCACTCACTTTCGTATTTTAATGCACTTCTACGAATATTATCAGCTGGTATAAAAATTGTAAGATAAGGGTCGATGTTTTTAGAAGAAAATATAGATTAATAGGGAGCGAAATGACAAACGTCAGATTTTTGATGATTGTTGTTGTTGTGTGTTTATATTTAAAGCATTGATGTATATACACTAGATCGATAATTACCGCGTCAAAGCATTGCCACTGCAATTAAGGCCACAGCCAACATTGCCGCTAACGTCAGTTCAGTGATCAATGAGACGCCGACCGAGTTTAACCGAGCGACACGCCGTCAAAACTATTTCCGAAATGGGTAAATGCGTCGTTAAAGAATGCAATTCAAGGTCACAAAAACATAATAAAACAAGCGGAATTACTTTCCACTCGTAAGTTTAATGTTTACATATTCACATTAAGTTAAAAAACGCTAAAATTGGAATTAAATATCGAATACTATAAATATAGGTTCAGTGTTGCCACTAAGAATTCGTTTTGGTTTTCCCACATTAATGGGAGAATACATAATTTATGTAATAAGTTACTATGGAGGTAACCTCTGATTTTAAATATTTTTGAAATAATATTAAATTATATTTTAATCTTCGTACAAAAAAATTCTTTAATCTTATTTTAGTTTATTAATGAATAATCCAGTAATTATATTTTTTTACGTATTTTATATTAATAATTTTGCAGTGTACCTAAAGATCCAGCACGCCGTGAGAAGTGGGTGGAAATTATCCGATTACTCAGAAAAGAGACAGACTGGCTGTATACTAAATCTACAGTCATTTGTTCGAATCACTTCCGGGATCAAGACAAGCTAAGACCAAAAAGCGATGGTGGTCATGTTTTTTTGTCTAACGAAGCGATTCCAATGCTTTTTGTAAGTAAAAATTTAATAGGCTAGGTAATTTATATAGTCAAAACATAGTTAATATTTGTCTAAAATATATTCTCATCAAATAACAACAACCTGCTTTGGGGTCGTCCATTAATCACGTGATGTTTTTTAGCAACTTTTGAAACGTTTTTTAATGATTTTGAATGTTTTTTAACAACGTGATATCTCATTGTACCTCCCCCCCACCCCTTGTGATATTTCGTAATTTTTTCCGAACCCCCCCCCCCCTCCTCACCCTTTCGAGCCTCACGTGATTAATGGACGACCCCTTTAATGCAACTCAAACTAAATTTGTTTCCATGATGAACGTTTTTTTTTACTTAGTAATCAGATTTGATGTTGCTCTTTTGACTACAGTATAATGTATTTTTTTCAGGACGAATCTCATTCTGAAGAGCCGGTGGAACTTGTAGTGGAAGAAAATATGGATGTGGATATTGTGGAAACCGATGAAGAGATAAATTAAATAACTGAAACGCCGCGAAAGCACAAAATGAGAAAAATAATTCACCGCTTGAAAATTGTATCCGCACGAAGACTGAGAAAAATTAAAAATATATCACAGAAAAATAAAAGACTAGAAGTAAAAAATAAAAAATTAAAAGATGTTATAGAAGAACTGAAAAAAAAACGTATATTGAGTGAAGAAGAAGAAATGCAGCTAAATTTGAATGAAGAAACGATGCAATTGATGGAAGAATTTCAAAAATCCTTCAAAAAGAAAAGGATTTTTAAAAAATTTCCTTATACGCTAAAAAAATTTGCATTAACATTAAACTTTTACTCCCCTGCTGCCTATAAATATGTTCGATCCGCATTTAATGACTCATTACCGCATCCAAGAACGCTGGTCAATTGGTATAGCAAAATAAACGGGGATCCGGGGTTTACATCGGAAGCCTTTAATGTTCTTCAGGTCAAAAGTGATAATTCTAAGTCCAAGATCATTTGTAATTTAGTTATAGATGAGATGGCCATCCGCCAACAAAAAATTTTCGATGGAAAGAAGCACCACGGGTATGTTGATTATGGATTAAATGACACGAACGATACGCAAAATCTAGCGTCCTCCGCATTGGTTTTACTTCTCGTGTGTTTGAATGAAACATGGAAGGTACCTATTGGCTATTTTTTTACACATGGGTTATATTCAGTAAAACTTGCCAATATTATAAATTTGGCTTTGACAAAATGCGAACAAATAAACGTCGAAGTAGCATCAGTAACGTGTGACGGTAGTCAGACAAATATTGCTGCAATGCGGGTTTTAGGATGTAACCTAAACGACCCAAACAACCTGAAAACAACTTTCAAATATCCTACAACAGGACACGATGTTGTGCTATTGTTAGACGCTTGTCACATGCTCAAGCTAGTGAGAAACAGTTTTGCATCAAAAAAAATATTTTTAAACAAAAATAATGAGAAGATAGAATGGAAGTATGTAAACCGTTTACAGGAGATTCAAGAAATTGAAGGCCTTAGAACAGGTAACAAATTAACCAACCGCCATATTAATTTTCGTAATCAAATTATGAAAGTGAAGTTGGCATCACAGCTGCTAAGCAATAGTGTAGCTCAGTCACTTCATTTGGCCAAGGAGTTGTCTTCTGAATTTTCAGAAAGTGAACCCACTGCGGAATTTATTAAATTACACAATGATATTTTTGATGTCCTAAATTCTAAGGGGGACCCCAAAGCTTACGGTTTTAAGAAAAGTCTTAAATCAGATACGAAAAATGATATCTACACATTAATTGAAAGATATAAAAAGTATGTTACGAACCTAAGTGTAGAAGTTAT
Source organism: Hesperophylax magnus (assembly GCA_026573805.1). Lineage (NCBI taxonomy): Eukaryota > Metazoa > Arthropoda > Insecta > Trichoptera > Limnephilidae > Hesperophylax > Hesperophylax magnus. Next base: position 648,892 of record JAIUSX010000156.1, read on the forward strand.
AACAAAAAAAACAATTAAACGGAAGGGCCAGATACACAATATTCTGATAAAAAAAAATATGAAGAAAGTGTTAGATTGCAAATTTAAAACGGGATTTTTGGGTTTTCTGATTTGTCTGGAAAGTTTAAAAGTATTATATACAAGGTTGATTGAGACTAACGAAATGAAATACATCGCAACATATAGACTTTCACAAGACCATCTAGAATTATTTTTTGGTTGTATCCGGCAAAAAGGTGGTTACAATAATAATCCGAATGTTGTGCAGTTTAAATCTGCCTACAAAAAATTATTAAATCACCTTGAATTAAAAAACGGTTTTAGAGGCAACTGTGTGCCCCTTGAAAAAATTAATATCTTGTGCTCTTCAACTTCTGCAAGTGAAAAGGACCACATCGAAGAAATCAACAAGTCTTCCTTTGATCGTCATGATGACATTGACTTACAAAAATCTCAAACTATAATGAACAATCAAAACGTAACAGATTTAGAAGAAGAATGGGTAGTGCAGCAAACGAATGATAACCTTTTTACGAACGTAACAAAACAAGTCGTTGGATACATTTCCGGCTATGTTGTTAACAAAGTTGGTCAAGAACTCAAATGCGAAATATGCATCAAAGCTTTACTCGCTACAGAACTGGAGTGGTTTCACAAGCTAATTAATGTAAAAGATAAAGGAGGATTATGTTACCCATCGAAACATGTGTATGAAATATGTATGATTTGTGAAGGCATTATAAGACATGCAATAACGCTTTCCGACACTAAGTCTTTGCCTCCTAAATTTGGGCTCATGATATTAGCTACAAAAACTTTAAAAATGCTTCAAGGAAAAAAGTTACTAAAAGAATTTGCAATGCACCCGGGGGATCATTTGTCAAGTACAAGTGGATCATTCTCTTTTATTAATTAATGCCATTATTAACAAATATTTAAAAATAAGACTGTATCACGAAAGCAAATTATTCACACAAACTCACAAAAAGGAATCTAAAAGGCAATTGTTTACAAAATTAATGCTTCATAGCGGAGTTTAATTTTTATTTTTTTATTTACTATTTTATTTTAGTAAATTGAACATTTGAGTTTATAACCGGTCCGGTTTATGACCGGTCAGTGGTTGAGTGGGCATAGCGCTTGGGTCTCACCCGAGCGTCGCGTGTTCGATTTCTCGGCTGGCTAAGTCCTCCATCACAACACAAGCAACATTTTCGGTTTTCTGTGGTGGTAGTAGGAGATTTTCAAACATTGTTGGGTTATTCGTAACCCGGGAATGTTTGTCTTTCTTAAAAAAAAAATAATAATTTGATAATTAGTTACATTTTTTCATATTGCAAACTATATTTATTCTTGTTTAACGTAGCTCCAATAATACATCTTGAACTTACCAATTTGTGCGGACTTTAAAGTTTCTGGTAGCGTGTTATACTACAACTTCATCCCTTTGAACAGTAAACTGTTCTGCGTATTCGCTTTGTCCTTTTTTTTTGTAACCTGATTTCCTTGCACGTCCTTGTATTGTGTCTGAGAATGTCTTTGTTGTATATAATTTTATTTGAGAAATATTTTGAAAACAGGTTGTTCACTATTTTACTGTCAACGTCAGCATATATGGTGTAGCTGGTTTTATTTCTTAAATTTGATGTTTCTTTTACAAATGTTACTCTTATTTGTGAGTTTTGTTAAAAAATAAACTCATTTAGAAATATATTTTTCCTTTCTACCTCTTCAAAAGAGTATTTTTCGATTAAACCTATAATTTCGACAGATGTTTGAGTATTGTATGCTAGGTATAATACAAAATATTGGAACCAAAAATGTCTTTATTATTTGATTAATTATGCTTACTTTTAGTCATATAATAAAAAACACACATATTAAAATAATTTTAATTAGTTTATTCATTACAAACTAACGTTAAAAAAACACTCTATTTTATTGCTTATGTCAGGTAAAATTTCAAATGGTAGGCAACACTGACGCGCCAGCGCAGGTTTGTGTTTCTGTCGCTGTCTAATCGTAGCGGCAGCATTGGTCTCGTGACTTGTGTAAGTGAGACAAATATATGTTTACTTTAAAATGTTTATTGGTTTCAAAGCTACGTCGTCGCGGTTGTATAGTGGTCACGCTTTTTTTGACGCGCGGTAATGAAACTTGCTTCTCTATTTATATAACCTCATTGATTTAAAGTAGGAAAATTTTCCTACTTTAAATATTATTTTATATTTTTTTAAACATTACTGGCTAATAAGCCAGTAATGTTTAAAAAAAACGCTTGTTGTTGTTTAACGTTTAAAACTAAATTAACAAATGCTAAAACGCCTAAAAAAATATCCCCTACTAAACGCTGCGTGTTTCAAAAATTAAAGCATAATACATCGACACATTCACAAAATCTCAAAAGGAAGCAGATTGTTTCTCATTAAATCACCTCGCTGCAACAAATTTATCAAAATGCTTCATAATTAAACTGATTTCTATAATATCAATGTTGTTTCAATTTATTTTGAAATTGCCACAACTTGTAACTTTACAGAGAGCAATGTGTTTTGAAAATCTTTCCAACACAGAATAAACATATTTGTTGGTTGACACAGACTATTCTGCTTGATAGAACAGCTTCATGCAATTTATTTCCAACCAGTTGAACGCTGAAAAAACCGCTAAACTGAAAACGAAAATGACCAAGAAAATTCAATCGGGAACACGAATTTATCGGTTGCCGCTATCGTAGCCTCACACTGACGCGGTACTATGTACTGGGGGATGAGTTAAGAGGAACGACTGCGCGGCTTTCTTCATACAAAATCTTAATTTGGATTTGAGGCCAAAATACTTGACCAAACTAAATAATTATATTTTTAATCAAAAGGTAAAGCAAACATCTAGTACTGATTTTTATTTTTTATTTTTATTTTATTGTTTGAATAAAAAATCTAAATCTAGTACTAATATGTGCCACTTTATTTATTTTTGTTTTAAAATAGAAAATAGGCCGTTAAAAATTCAAATTTTTACGATTTTAGAGGCGGAAAAGTTAACAAGTTTTATGTCAGAATTTAAAACAATAATAGAATAGTAAGAAATGAAAGATTATTTTAATTTAGTAATTACCATTAGTCACAAATAATTGCTAAGCTTGCCTCTAAAATAGTGAAATAAAGATGTTTTAACCGCCCACATTTTATAATTTGAAACACACATCGTTTGTTACAACCTTTGATTAAAATAATAATTATAAATTTGGTTGGGTATCTTGGCCTCAAATCCAAATTTAAGTTTTCTATGAAAAAGGACGCGTTATCGTTCCCGTTAAGAGCATCGGCTACGCGTTTTTATCTAATCACTACAAAGCAATAATTAAACAAAATCCGTGAGTAGTTAGATAATAATCTAACGGATATGTGCTCTTTTGTTTATTTGTTTGCTAAATATATAATTTATGATTTTAGAGTCAACTTTGGCAATCTTTTTGTGAGTTCATAAGTAATTATTAAAAAGTTATTTCCTGCTAATAAAGTGAACTAAAAAATTAAAGCTAGTTAAAAAATGTTTTTTTAGTCGAAATATTAATTTAAACGCAACATATACATAATGTGTTTCAAATTAAACACTATTCAGTGGGTAAAGCAAAAAGTGTTTTTTTTTAATTTTCATTAAATCACAAGTAATTGAATTTTTTTAGCATTTAATGATTATTTTAAAACTTTAAACACACATAAATAAATGGCTAATTTTCCTTAAAAATTGAACTAATTTTAACTACTGATTTAAAAAAAATATATTCATTTTTGTTGAAAATTTTGTCCTCAAATTCAAAATTATTTACCTTTTTGTATAAGTCTGTGCAGCTGTTCGTCTTAAGGTGAAAATAAGTCAAGCGTCCTCTCGGTAAAGAAGTCAGTGACGCGTGGACAGATCGGAGAAAGGAATAAATCTGAGACAACAAGGCTTGTCGTTTTCGCCTTCCTGTCTCCTGTGTCCCTGGAACCGGCGTTCGTTCCGTCCGTCCTTCATCTGTCGGTTCGTTTGTCTCCGCACCCTTTCACAGATAAATAAATACTTCAGCCATAGTTGTATTGAAATCTGTTACGCGTTAAGCGCCGCATTCCAAATAGATGAATAAAGTTTTATCGGATAGTTTTGTAAATAAAATAACCTATCTACAAATATTTCATAAAATTGAAGTGTAATATTAATTTGTGAGAGTTGATTGATTGATGAATAGCCTGAGTTGGCTGCTGCGCCAACAAGTCAGTATTTAAATATAATCATTTTTGTTCGCAAAACCATAACGTCATTTCATATGACACTCGCACCAGCTAATAATTAATGTATTGAATAGCTGCCATTTAATCCTCAAGTGTCTCAGTGTCGGGTGGATTTGACAGACTGACTTGCTTAAGCATTGATAAATAGTTGTTATCAATACAATAGAAAATACACAATTATTGTTCATCAGTACAACAAATCTCCATTTATAATGATCAAATTGAAAATTAATGTTTTCAAGTAGGTCCATATTGAAATTACATAAAATGGGTACTTTTGACAAAAAATCCAATTTCCAACTTTATATTTCAAATAATGAGAAACTAGTCATTTTTTAAAAAATAGTAAAGACCTTCTAATTTAAATGGATGTATATATTTTTTATTGTTATTAGTTAAAATGGTTTTAATAATTTTCAAAGTTTTAATTTTCCGGGTCTTAAAAACGCATCTAATCTGTCGAGGTGACCAGTGACGTCACCCGTCACCCGTAACCCGTCGCAAAAATCCTACGTTTTTTTCTTTAAACCGCCGTGTTATTTTTAAAAATATTCTAATGATCACCCGCTTTTAACAGCAAAGAACACTAGGTAAGATATCAACATCTCATCACTAATTTTATCGTATTGAATCAAGGTGCGAAAATGCATCCATGACACGTAAAAAAATAACGAGCGTTTTTATGCGTAGTTTTCTATTTTACTTTGTGCATGTTGTTAATATGTTTTCAATAAATGTACCTTTTAAATATTCTATCTGTCCTTTAAACACTTCTTTCATGAACAACATTTACCATATTATTTTAAATACACTCAACCGGTTTCACCACCATTCCTTCATCAGGAGAATAATAAAACTCAGTTGGGTGTAATTAAAATAATGTGGTCAAAAACAAATTTAGGTGTTTATATTGTAAGTTATGGCGAGCCACAAAGTTAATGCTTTTTACAAATACTTGTTTCATCATTTGCGTTAAATCAACGTCTAAAATTCCTTTGATCGTGCCATCTGTTGTCGAGGTATCTCCGTTGTCTTTTTCCAACCACTTGCGTACCATATTTTATAAATATATTTTATCCTCCCGAATCATACTTCTCCATCCATCTGTTCTGCATATCTAAACCATCTGTAAGTTGTAACTACCTTTTCAAAAAGGATTTTTAATCCTCTGAAAAATCTCTTAAAATGGGAAAGTTTTTCCACATTTTTACTAATCTAGATAATTTTTGTGATTGTTTTTTAACCACAGAATAAATCCGTACTTCTTCATCCCGACAAGCAGAAGAACATTTATTTACCTCTTAACCGCGATTATCTACGGGGTAGCCAGTAATGGCCGCCCGAAACCACTCTCAAATTCAGAGTTCTTCCTTTAAAGTTTATTAACCGGATAAGAGTTAATCTCTTCGTACGACAGTACTAACGGCGCCAGAGAAGGGATGGAACTCTGCAGACAGTGGATTAATTCACTAACCAACCAATGAGGTAACAAAGTTCTATAAAACTTCATTAAATCACCTCTTTGCATTCATCAAATAGCATTACAGCACAAGGTAAAGCTTATCTAAAGCTTTTACTAAATCAATGTTCATTTCTGATATTAAATCGCTGTAATCTGGTGCCGGGCTATCTGCTTATATTCCTTACAATATGCCAGTATTGTCTGATCAGGCAACTGCAACATGCGATAGTAACTGGTAGCGTGTGCACTAAAGATAATTCGTGATTATTCGTGAGATAACTCCGTAACACCTGCTTTTGGAAAGTCGATTTCCACTTCGTATTTCAGTTACTTGATTCAAGAGAGTCCTTATTTCTAGATCCATTATATTAGTTATCCCCGAGCACAATATTAAAACTTTAACTTTATATAATTTTTTTAATTTGGTTTTACGCCCAGCCGGGCTTTCACATGGGTTTAAGAACAGAATGTACTAAGTGAGCTATCGAAAATTTTTCAAAAAAAATTAAAGCATGATATTACAGTAAAACCATGAACTGAATTTGAAACAATATTAGTAAAACATGTAACAGTAACATAAAATCAAATAGAAACTATAACAATATTACAATAATACAAATCACTACAACTACAATACCAACGCTACTATAATTTGTAGTGGCAACTAAGTGCTGGTATTGATTACACTTGGTTCTATAAATGTTATTAATAAATATATCAATAGTACCCGCAAGCATGTTGCCCAAATCATGCATCCTATTGGTAAGTAAGTGTGTCTGATAGTTGTTTGTGTATGTATTGCAGAATAATCTAACATTTTGTCTCGAATTCCTAATCAGCACATGAACTTCAATAGTGGCAACGATGGCAGGACTGTCAATTAAGTTGTTAATGACTCTGTGTAACACAACCCTATCTGACATAATTGTCCTGTCAGACAACTGACATAATTAATGCATTCAACTTATTTAACTTTACACACATTCTTACAATATACACAAGAAACACTGTCTTTGAGACGATCGAAGTGGCACAGTGTTAAAGTCATAGCACTTGTACCTACCTATTCACAACTGATTACATTTATTTTTATTGAAACAACTTTAAAACTTAACGTAATTAAAAACATGTCAATGAGTTTTTAATATAATATTTCATTTTTACCGGAATCGAAATAAGCGTTAAAATTCGACGTTTTTTAGTTTTTGTTTGACGGTGTACTTGAAAACACTTCTTGAAGGAAATTTTGAATAGGCATTACCGGCTGTGGGCAAATAATAAAAGGTACAAAAACAGTCTACAGTTATAAAAATACAACCCCGTAAATTTGTGAACTAAGCGTCTAAACCCTAATCATTGACGTATTTTGGCAGGGATTTGTGCGTTAAATCAAGGAATAAAACCACACACGTTCCGTCCAATAATTGAACCTTTCAATGGTCGAGCTTCGAAGAAAAGGACATAAGGCTTTTATTATCCACGTGAGCAAAGGTAGGGAAAGACGGAGAATAAGGGATGAACCTCTAGAAAAGGAGGGGGAGGAAAAGGAAAGAGCAGAAATAAGAGATAAACGAAGAGTTTAATGAGAACGGGCAACTCTTCCATTTCATGAGATATCTGATTGGAATACTCAATTGGATTACTTTAATCCATAATGGCAAGAATCCAATCCAATGCTACAATATCGATACGGAGACCGGCTCATAATCCATTATATACCAACCATTTAGTCAGCGAGGGGACCTGCAGATCGGAGATTCCGATAACATCATTTCCGCATTCTTTTACATTGACTGCTTAGAAATAATATTCATACAACGAAACGATTCAAATGTAGCCTTCTAAGTAAATCTTTATTCGTTACATACAAATAAAGTAATTTTTAAATCATCCGATTATTACGAAATATATAATTACGTTTCGGGGACATATATAGTTTCTTAATTGAGAGCATTATTAAAATTAAATTAAATAATTGTGATACCTACCTCATTCGTACTGTATCATTTTTTTTAATAAATAATATATGCAATTTATGTATAAATTAAATTAAATCTTGGAATATCCCATAGAAGTGCAGAAGTCCAGATATTATTAATTTAATTTTAAAAAAAACTTATTTACACTAATTAACACTAATTTATCAACATGTTGCAGAAAAAATAGTTTCTTCATCAGAATGTAAGGTATATTATCAAGTATATATTTGAATGCGCGTGAACCGCTATACTTCAATGGACTATATACTATTATGAACACACAAATGAATTATCAATTAAATTTTCCTAATCACCACAATATCGGAAACAAAATTATAAAACTGGTTGAATTACTTATAAGCCACCGTTATTTCAATAAACTTGTACCTACAATATAAGATTTCATGATTATTATAATGCACGAACCTCACAGAGATGCGAGTTCCAGGTTTTGCAGCACTCACAAGAACCATGTGGCAGGTTTAATGGAGATAAAAAACTTCAGTGGACCAGTCAGTGAATGAGTTGGCATCGCGTTGGCATCATTTGCGCATCAGCTGGCTAAGTCGTCCATCACAACACAAGTCACATTTTCCGCTTACTGTGGTGGTAGTGGGAGATTTTCAAATATTTTCAGATTATTCGTAACCCATTAAAAAAATTACAATTTAAAAAATCCCGCTATAGTCTAGATTCCAGCATCGTAACATACCAAACATAAACATTGTTCTGATCTTTTAATTAGCAGTCGGTTGAAATAATATGGACCCCGACTTTGAGGTTCCCCTCAGTCTCTACAATACTCGACAGCTAACGTCATCTGAGGGTAACCAATAGACTAACCTAGGGATAACCATCTATGGGTGAGCTCATATACTAATATCATGTGTAGTAAATAGTGTGACCCATTTCTCTTATTTTTATTAACGTCGGAGAAGACGGTTTGCTAGAATAGATACTAGATACATTTATATTAGACTGAAATTCTAAAAGATTCATGGAACTCTAGGATTCCTCAGTATTTCGTAGAGTTCCTCGTAACTCGTAGCGCGTAGCGTGTAGTGTGTCAACAGCGTGATGTAGCATTCCCTTGAGACGAAATTCCGTTTTACAGTTCATTGTCTTCAACAAACATTCTTAAGTATTACTACAGCTGTGTGTGTAATCGTAGACGCCAGTCTAAGGAAGAAAAACACCTACTTTGTTCGCGGGATGTTAAAGGTTTTACTTTTCTTTCATTGGATAAACACAATTATTCCTCACGAGAACAGATAAAAGATAACATACAAATAATAATATGACTTTGCGCGCGTAATGTCTTTATGATTGTTTTCCGAACAATGGGCGATAACAGGAGGGCTGTGGGTGGGGGTGGGGGTGCGGGTGCGGAGGAGTGGAATCCCGGGATAACACATCATGAATATTTCAAAGTAAACTCTTCTTCAGAGTTAACTCTGTACTGAACAGCCTAAATAAGCCATTGAATAAATCAAAATATGTTTCTTACCTGGTCTGAGCTGGAGCGATGAAAATACGTCAATCGGGATCTGGAAAAAAGAGTTTTTATTAAAGAAAGCCTTCAATGCGGATTTAATAAAAACGTATGGGATGGATTTGTAAAGGGGAATGAGAATATAACAGCTTTGAGTTGAGTCATTTATAAAAGGCTCAACACGAAAAGCAGTGGACTTTTAAATGCTTTTGTTTTATAAAATCACCAACGGCGAGTGCTTTATAATATTTTTTTTTTTATTCATTTTAAAATCCAGTCCATTAGACTGTTATCCAATTTATTTTTAACTGTCATTAGATTTATTTTATATCATTGGTTGTCATTTATCACTAATACAGTATTTTTTCATGTCAAAATATTATATTTTATATGAAAGGTAGACATAACGTAAGTTATAATCTACGAGTTCATAGATGGCAAAAATACAAGTTGCAAGTTGTGCTCTAAAATATGCAACGAATTATTTGTTTACGTCCGTACATACGCAGTATGAATATGAAAAACATAGTTTGGTCAGTGTAAAAACTCAATTCTTTCAAGAAAGGGACACAAATACAAAATTGTATCGGTTATACAGTCCAATGTTGTATTTATGCCTTTCTTGAAATAATTGAGTTTTTATACAGATAAAACTATTCATTCATACACATATTGCGTTTGTACAAGTGCAAACAAATAATTCGTCTTATTTTAAAGCATAAAAAAGTCACTAACAGTATATAACTTAATTAATTAGTGTTAATGTTTGATTAAATTATTTATTTATTTATAAGTACATGTTACATGATTAATACATTTATTTAGAGAAGATACATTACAGCACCCTACTAGGCAGCTGCCTGTTTCATGGTGCCCAATGGAGGAATGGTTAGTTAGAATTTAAGTCTAGTGTAAACATATTTTGGTGGAATTATAAAAAAAAGAATTTGAAAATTGGTAAAAAAATGTTTTCAATAACTCACAAAGTTTTCTATAAGATATAGACAAATATATAAAATAGTACACATATTTACATACATACACATGCACAGGCAAGTATATATACATACATACATGTATATATGCATATACACATACATACACATACACAACATACATATACTTACATACATGTATCTTATTCCTCACACATGTAAACAATATATACACCTCTATCTGAGTACGAGAAGCAGGTTACCGACACTATCCCATTTACTCATACTCATCAAGCAAATTTATGTATTGGTGTACTTTGTGTAGTTTGTTCCAATGATGTAAGCAAGCGAGGTTAGTACCCTATAAAGATAGTCTGCGGCGTGCGTTCGTGACATCCCAGTCAGTACCTACCCCGCCCTTCAGAAGACATAAGTGTCATTGAGGTAAATCCCACAAATTCGGAAATTAAATAACCGTGCGAGTCAAAATGACGCATGATTGATTATCTTTAAAGTTACTTAAGATTTAAAGTTTTCTCAATTTTACAATTTTCATTTACTTTTATAATTATCAAAACACGTCCCTTACTCGCAAGAAGACATTCCAGAATAGACTTCACCCAAAAACGTAATTACTGTTCATATTGCCTAATCAAAATAAGACAAAAGGCAAGTGCAAAGAGTCATACGAGAAAACATAACATTGACTTTCTGCCAAAGCTGTTGATGACTGATTTCTCTTTAAAGTTTCGTCAAAGCGTCAATTTTACGCGTATCTTTTGTATACCTTTGAAAAATTATGTATTTTTTCACTTCTTTATGTTTTTTTCTTTAAATTTGACCACGACAACAGCTTATTTTTTTAAAATCCCATGAATCGGTCAATTATGCAACTATTACCATTTTTTCGTTATTATTCTTCAATTAATTTTGATTTATCGGAATTGAAAAAAAGTGCATTTATTTCCAGAGGTGAAGTAAATGCTTTCTACGTTTGGATATGGGTTATTTTACCGTGAGATAGCACAATGTACCTTTGAACAGGGGTTATTTTAACTTTGGACAAGAAAATGTACCTTTAGACATGAGTTATTTTACCTTTAGTAAGCACAATGTTACCTTTGGAGATGGATTTATTTACCTTTGGACAGGGGTTATATTTACTTTGGACAGCACTATGTACATTTGGACATGAGTTATTTTTACCTTTAGACAGAACAATGTTACCTTTGGACGGGGATTTTTTTGCCTATGGAGAGCTCAACGTACCTTTGGACAGGGGTTATTTTACCTTTGGACAGCACAATGTACCTTTGAACATGGGTTATTTCACTTTTAGACAGCACAATGTATCTTTAGACTGGGGTGGTTTTACTTTTGGACAGCACAATGTATCTTTAGACTGGGGTGGTTTTACTTTTAGACAGCACAATGTATCTTTAGACTGGGGTGGTTTTACTTTTGGACAGCACAATGTATCTTTAGACTGGGGTGGTTTTACTTTTAGACAGCACAATGTATCTTTAGACTGGGGTGGTTTTACTTTTGGACAGCACAATGTATCTTTAGACTGGGGTGGTTTTACTTTTAGACAGCACAATGTATCTTTAGACTGGGGTGGTTTTACTTTTAGACAGCACAATGTATCTTTAGACTGGGGTGGTTTTACTTTTAGACAGCACAATGTATCTTTAGACTGGGGTGGTTTTACTTTTAGACAGCACAATGTATCTTTAGACTGGGGTGGTTTTACTTTTAGACAGCACAATGTATCTTTAGACTGGGGTGGTTTTACTTTTAGACAGCACAATGTATCTTTTGACATGTTTTTTTTTACGTTTGGATAGCACAATTTTCCTTTAGACAAACTAGATTTTTGCCAACGAAAGAAAATTTTAATTTTATTTATAAAATAACCTTTATAATATCTACTGCTTAGTAAACTACATGTATGAGTCTTCATAATCAATGAGTGAGTCAAATGAGTCTCGGCTTCATCACGGTAAGACTTTTTTGAAAGTATTTTTTACAGGGGTGTCCGGTCCTTATTTGAAATGCATTCAGAGAATTACTACAGCTTCATTTGAGATAATATTTTACCTTTTAAAAAGCACTCCGTGCAAAATTCTCGTTTTTCCCTTCCGCCTTCCTTGACTGGTTAGACATTTTCATTTCAGGTGCTTTAGGGAAGGGGAGGACCAATTCGAGATAGACATTAACATTTTTGCACAGCTTATGATGTCGATGGAGTTGGCTATGTTGGATTTGAAAGTATTTTTCAACAGTGTTTATGTATCTGAAATGTGAATGCATAGTTCCTCCTGCTGTCTTTCAGTGCGATTTTCCTTCTTGGCTTGAGAATTTCAAAGTATTCAAATGTGCATAAATAATATTAAAATTGTCAATTACACTAAACGCAATTTATGATGATTTGATACATCAGTATTGTCATTTCATCAACATGCCATTTATACTATTTTTAAAGTTAATTTAGGACGATGTACTGTTATAGAATTCAAAATCGTCCGTAGGTGGTAAACGGTGGTAAATTTAAAGGGATATTAAGGGTGTAGTTTATTAAATATCTGGTTATTATTGTTGTTTGGGACTGTAAGGGAAAATGGAGATTCCATTTGAACAGATAAACGTTCGCGGATTTTCAGCGTAAAGCTCTCAATTATTGCCATTCTTATTCGAAATTGAGCACTAGCACGAATAATAACAAAGAAAACAAGCATTTCAGTACCACGTCTTTTCATGTTGACCTGTTCAGGAGGAGATTTACACACTCCACGGGGAGATGGGGTCATAAAGGCCTGAGAGTTAGGAGGCAGTGCTATCTGCTACCCTATAACTATAACATGTCAGTGTTTAGGTTTAATGTTAACGTCCTCGTTCCGAGCACTCTAGGTACTACTTGAATATCGTGTACTCTGTAAACTACTGTACAGTGAGCCATGTTCATATTACTGTTAAACACCTTACATTAATTATTTATTATTAATTCTTTTAAATTATTTTAAACACCTTATTGAGCTTGCTACGTTACAACGATTATTATCAATGTCCGCTAAAAACTAACAAACTAAGGAATTAACCATCACGCTGTTTCCTCAAAAGGGTAGACAAAGGATTAACTGCCGAACAACTGGGTATTGGCACAAGCCCATTGTTTCAGTCGTATTTTTAAATCGGCTCATACATACTCTTCCATTATTATGGCCCTTGACAAGAATCGGCTCATATATACTCTTTCATTATTATGACCCTTGACAAGAATCGGCTCATATATACTCTTCCATTATTATGGCCCTTGACAAGAATCGGCTCATATATACTCTTCCATTATTATGGCCCTTGACAAGAATCGGCTCATATATACTTTTCCATTATTATGGCCCTTGACAAGAATTTGGTTCATTTGATCGTGTGATGTCTTCCTCCAGAGTCCTTGATTTTTTTCTAATATTCACATATGCGTCATGTTTTCTCTTTTTACTTCTTTCTTCGTTTGTTCGCTCTAATGCCTAAATCATCGCATCTCTAAGCGTCCCTCTCTTAATTTTACTTATTACGCTTAAATACGATAATCCGTGGTTTTTCCAGATATATTTCTACAGCATTTAGTCTACTTTCATCTTTCGTCTGCCAGTTCCATGCCTCTTGTGGACGGCTACCTTAGCTTCTTTGAACTTTTTTTATAAGTGCCAACCTCGTTTAGTCATTGAAGTTTCCTGCATTTAACTTTTTTTAATATCTCTACTCTAATGTCTCTAAAAGCCTTTCCATCTCTCGGAAACTTACTTCCCAAACACAAATAAAAACTTTATAAATAAAGCTTATAACTAAACTTTACATTATTTACACTTTCTGACCGGTCAACAGCTCTGTGAACAAATAATTGTGTTGCCACCCAGGCGGCGTGAGTTCAACTCCTCTGCTAGTTTAATCCTTCATCACTATATAATAAACAATTTTTAGAAATATAACGATGGTAGTGGAAGTTTTTTCTAATAATGTCAGTTATTCGTATCCGGGATTGTTTGTCTTTCTTAAAAAATCAAAAATTCCTTTTAAAATTTATTGATATGAAAGTATTAATAAAAACATTTTTGAAGAATATTTTTTTTGTAAATTAATTTAAAGAGAGCTTTAATAATAAATAAGTACCTGCCTTTAAGCATATGTAGGGATTTACTGGATGGATTAAAAAATAATTGAACTAATCGTAATGTTTGTTTTGTTAGAAAGCTGAGGAATGCAACAAAACAAACATAAAAATAACATTTTCGAATTGAATCGCTAGTACAAATTTAAACAAAATTGATATGCTTTGCCAAACATCTACTACTTTGTTCATTTGCTGGGTAAGAAGGGACTGCAGGTAGGTATTCCAAACTAGTTAGAAAATTTTTTTTGAAACTTTCGATACTATCTGTTTACAAAAAAATTCAAATGTGTCGTTTGTGTAAAATATTAGGTATAATATACATATTAGTAAATATATTAATTGACAAGAAAGAGGATCACATTAGTCAAACTGAAAATTCCGTCAGAAACGAAAACCACGCGGCGGTCTATCTAATACCTAAATACATAGAAAGAGGAAATATAAACTGCGAGGAACTGGGGACAAAATCCCCCTGAAGCAGAATTCTAACAGCTGGGCGGCTTTTTCACAAAAGATTAAATTTGGATTTGAGGCTGAAATACCCCACCAAACTGAAAATGTATTCGTTTAATCAAAGAGCATTCCAAATATCTAGGACTAACTAAGTACTTTTTTAATAATCACAAATAAATTCTTTAACAACTCCCAAAATATTTACAGTTACTTTTGCAACACATTTTTTAATACTGATGCTAATTATTTGTTAAAAAATAATTAATTATTAAAACATATAAATAAAATGAATTTATTAGAACTTCCTTCTTACCTTTGTGATAGAATTTTATTCTTTTTTTATATAAGTTATGACTGACAACTCGGGCAAATCCCAAAACATATATTTTTTTTAATGTAAGTGTGTTTTCTGTAAGTCTATAACTTTAAGCTACAGTTGTAAATATGTACGTAATTAAATCAATATTTTTAAATCAGAAGTTATAAACCTTAGGGTCTAGTTAATGTGTATCGAACACGAACAATTATTTAATTGCATTTAATTTTGATTGCGACTAAAGTTTTAAGTAGGTTTTAAGCCACCTTTTTCCAAATCATAATATTTATCAGTTGAAAAATCTATCAATCTGTTACCAGGCGGCAAAAAAGACTGAATCTTACCTGAAACAGTTCGATAACCCTATTTTCTAAAACGAAATCAAAATATTGACAAAACCAGTCACTGGGCGAAATTATTATTCGCCCCTAAAAATACCTGCGTCTGGAACGATAAACAAGTTGTGGTGATGATATTGACGTCACAAGAACTTGTAAGAGAAATTATAAATAGCAAATAAAACACAATATTGACGCATTCAAATTTCAAAAATTAACACGAGTGGACGGAACACCTACAGTTAAAACGCGATCTGTTAATTATAATTTAAAAAATTATAAATTCCTCATGTGTCAACTGAAATCTGTAGTCGTTTCTGTTCCTCCATCACGGCACAATAATTTTAAAGATTACTATTTGCAACGAGCTGTTTACGGCCGGCACTCTATCAGATGAGCCAGACGCATCTGTCATCATTACAATAATGGGGCGTCTCCGTGTGCCGGCTCTTATAATCAAATGACGATGCCGCCGCTGAATACCTGCTGGCTACCAACTGAACTGCCCACTGCCGCTGATCATCTAGAGGCTGGCCAAACCCTGCTGCATTGATACTGATAACCTAGAGGCTGATGAACTCCTCCTGGCTACCGCTTGAACCGGCCACAGATGCTGACAACCTAAAGGCTGACGAATACCTGCTGGCTACCGACTGAACTGCCCACTACCGCTGATCACCTAGAGGCTGGCCAATCCCTGCTGCATTGATGCTGACAACCTAAAGGCTGATGAATTCCTCCTGGCTACCGACTGAACCAGCCACAGATGCTGACAACCTAAAGGCTGACGAATATCTGCTGGCTACCGACTGAATTAGCCATTGATGCTGACAACCTAGAGGCTGGCCAAATCTTCCTGGCTACTGACTGAATTAACCATTGTTGATGACAACCTAGAGGCCGGCCAATTCTTCCTGGCAACCAACTGAATTAGCCATTGATGCTGAAGCTTAGAGGCCGATTCCTGCTGGCTACCAATTGAACTGGCCACTGCTCCACCAGTCGCCTACGCTATTGCTGTATCGTATGGCGCGATGATGCACAATGTGCTCCAATCTGAAATTATCGCTGAAAGAATTCTGATTGTCTCAGTTTTCTATCTGTTTTTTAAACCACAGTTGTATTAAAATACACATAACTATTTCTTGTGAATTGGGTTGGCTGTAAAAAATAGAAAGTACCTATAAGCTACACCCCTTTTTACGTTCTGTATAACAGGACAATACTTGTAATTAAAATGTGAATTTTGATTCAAATCGTCTTTCTTTTATGATGGTTTGGATAGAACACCTCACGGTGTTTTACTTAAATCATTACCCAGGTTGAGGACTGATGTGTGCCGGTGCTTATTATTTACAGTCTTTTCTGGTGCAGGCAAACACGTCCCGTACATAATGCAAGCGCTTCTGTCTATGCACCGAGCGCGTATCTGTCCTATCCGCTTCCTTTATTTTATTTTCAATAAGTTGTATACAAATATAATAAGGAATTTGAGTAAATTTTCAATAAAATATTATCAATTTCCACCTTCAAACTTAAATAATAGTATTTTTTTTAACATTCGTTTTCAAAGTTATATTAATTCTCCAAGTTAAAATTTTCTTAAAACATCTTACTGCATAACCCGAGCGGTAAGAGGTAGATGGGTGCGTGACGTCATCTGTGCTCTGCACGTCTAGCGTGGGTAGTATTGGGTTGGCATTTTGTATGGAGATTTTCTTTATTCTTAATTAAGGAATTCCAGTAATTTTTGTATCAATTTTAAACCGTCTAAATAAATTAATTGTCAATTTGTTATACCAAAATGTCATATTCAAATTAATTTTTAAAGTTAGAATTTGTGATTCGCCCTAAAACATCGCAGGATATTGGGGTTTACACGGTTTTATCTTCATATCTCACATAAAATTTCCGTGGTCGTTGGAACAATAATGGCAGGGCGCTTTAATGTTGATTAAAACAATAATGATGTACGGCCAGTCTGCACTTGTACTTGTGTATATGATGGCAATAAAAGACCTCAGCTTAATTCAATGGCTATTAGCTTGATTTACCTTCGGGTTTACCTCGTTACCGACTCTAAACCATATGAATAAAGAGCCGGCCCTGGATACATGTTTAATGTTCCCACCGCTAGATGTATTCCACCATTTACAAGTTTGTTCACATTATTTTAGTTCGTTGTTACTAACTAAGTTAGAATAGTAGTACACTATAAATACATCTACAGGGTGAGCTGCTTCTGTCAACAAATTTTATTAAATTATCATAATATTACATTAGAAATGGAGGCCACATAGGTATTACATCTTTGCAAGCAGTCGAACCTCTTGGTAAGAAGGAACCAAATATACCCTAGGGTCGAAATGTAATGCATTTCAGTCAGCAGTAATCAAATCGGAAAGCGAACCTCCATATTACGCAATGCAGGAAACAATCTAGAGAATTTTCTGCAATGCAATAGTTTCTGCAAAACAATAAATAATAATAATACATCTATGTGTTATTTGCTGTGTAATTTAGGAACCGTGATCAGCTACTGAACGGGCACCCTTCATACGATGCTCGTAATGTAGTATATTATGCGTAAAAGCCTTGTCCGTTTACATTAACTCCAACACAGGAAGCCACGAGGAAAATTATTTCTCTTAGAGCCTATGACATCTTTGGGGATTCTGTGTAGAGGTTATTTTTTAGGAAAAAATTATGAGAAGAAGTTCAACTAAAGAAAAGTACACAAGGGTATGTCCAGGAGTGACGAAACGTACGAATCCATTTCTCCCACTCGAAGAAAAAATAGTGTTGCTGGTTTATTAAAATCCTGTTAAAAACGAGACAGCGGGCCAATGTTAGTATTTTTAGAATATATTGGAACACGTGTTCGTGCACCTGCGTTTGCTCTGTTCAGATATAATGATGATTTTTTTTAACGAATAATTTGAAAAGATTTTTAATAAATTAGCATTACTATATTAAATCAGTAATTTTTCTCCGTTAATTTGGTTTCCGGGCGGCGCTACCGGGGGAGGGCTGGCCCTGAACTAAACGGCGCGGGCGCCTGGCACGAGTCAAATCTTGACGCCCCTTGTCAAAACCAGTAGACGCCTAGCGAGGTGATCACTCTAATCAATAATATCCGGATAATTTGTATTTATATGTAGTGCCGTTTTCGTGAAAAATGGGAGATGTTAGTTGTTAGGTATTATCAATGCCTTTGGGCCTAGAAAATTTAGCGCTTGGAGCGGCTACTCCTATCGCGCCAGCTCCGGCGGTACCCGCCTCGTAAATTGATATTTGAGGTAAAATAAGTACGTCAGTTGGTAAAAGGTCATTAATTGTAGAAGGTCTTTTTATTACTTTTTTTTTTTAAATCAGGCAATAAAAAAAAGATCATTAAAAATGTAAACTAGGGTATCTAAAGTCTATCTTTCCAATGAATTGTTATGATCGCTCATAGTAACCGGTATCTTCTGCGCAGTTATTGAATATATCAACACGTGGCCCCGGATACGAACCACTCATCGACAGCATGTCTGCAATCGGGTGATCACCAATACATACACGTACATCGGCGATATCGTTGCCTGGTACGATCACGCGGGCTAACAACCAATCAAATGGCCAGACTGCAAAACGTGTCCTTATAAGGGCATCCGACCACGCGCCAAAAATAGATCAGGAAGGGACGAGTTCGCTCCCGGCGGGACCCAAAATCAGTTCCCGGCGAGACGCGTAGTGATCAACACGATGGATTAGTTCCGAGTGAACGTTTGCCGCCAATTGCGCCAGTAAATATGGACCGGCCTGATTTGTTTTATCCTGTGCCGCATCTCTAGTTCAAGATCACCACTCCAGGACAATCACCAAGAACCACGGCTCCATTACATTATATAGTGGAGTCATGTCTCCATCGTCCTCACCAGTCTGCAGCGGCGAACCATTTCCCGCCAGACCTGAGTTTCTGCCTGATGCCCGCCAACCACCGCTCCATTACGTTATATAGTTGTGTCATGTCTCCATCAGCCTCTTCCACGCCGTCACCGTCCTCGCCGCCAGCCTCTTACCCTTGTTTGATGCCGGCTGCCACACCTACCGTCCACGCCAGGCTGAGACAGTGAACTTGTAGACCCCTGTCTCAGTCCTGGGCATCTGCCGCCCTAGCCTGATCGTAAGGAGCCCCTTGGCAATCCGACCAGTGCCCCCGCCCTTCTCCATCGACTCTGTGCCGCCTTGCCGCCGCCCTGTCGCCGTGCCGCCGCTCTGCTGCCGCCTTGCCGTCTAGCGCGGTGAACGATAGCTCCCGCCCTTCGCCCTGCATCCGCCTACCGCATCCGCCGTAATTTACATGTGAGCTAATAATGTACCTTTGTCAATCAGAGCCTATAGATTCAGTAGATTGCTCTAGTATAACAGTCAGGCCTTAAAAAGCTATGTACCTTATGTAGAACTGTCTGATTATCCTTTTTATGTAACAATAAACATGTTATATCTCAGCAACCTATTTCATTTGGGAGACTGTTTAATATCTACCCCTGAAGATTGTAGTTTCAATACCCTACCGGCCGTCTAGCATGGCGAAGGTTATTTGCATAACACGATCACTTGATAACATTAACTGTCCTAACTCACTTATATCTATCTAAGTTATTACATATACGGAAGGTATATGTAACAGAATATTATTATAATAAAACATATTTCGCAAATCAACACCCTATGTTGTTTATTCCTGAGCCGGTAACCGAGGTAATGTCGTTTATTCCGAACGTTAAACTTTATTTATTTTTTCCATTCAAATCTCCTAGAATAATGACTTTGTTAGGCATCCCTTTCGGTTAATTTTCCTCCCTTCTTACTGCACCCCTGTATTGTGTCCTCTATCACCACCCTCTGAGTATGCTAGTCATGAAAGGGTAAAACTTCTAGGTCCTGAAGGGTTTAAAATACATTACAAAACATTGCAAGCTGTACGTCCACTCCATCAGCTAAACTGGTTAAGATTTGGTTAAAAACTTCAATTTTCGTTTTAAAAGGTGAAATGAGAACTTCTACCGCAGAAAGGGGATTGATTAAAATAAAGCAGAGAAATAAATATCCATTTCAAAATCAAATAATCAAATCACCTCTTAAATTCCGCTTTTTTGTGCCTATCAGAATCACACATGTATTATTTTTATTTTTTTCTTAAGCTAATTATGTATACAATTTAAAATATGGAATGTATTGCATTGCACTACCCTTGCATACATTCTGGAATAAATTCTATCATTATTATTATTATTAAATCAGTGAAGAAGATGATATACAAAATTCAAAAACTCAAGTAACAATCAAGCTTTTGAATTAGTTTGTCCGTCCAAGGGGACCCTGCAGTACTGTAAATTGTGCTTCAGCAAACACTAACAGCCTTACTAATGAAAAACGACTTCACATTCCTTTAACGTTGTTTTTATTACACATTGTATAAAGACTGTGAAAGTTTAGATTCAAGTTAGATAGTAAGATTCAAGATTCAAGGCACTATTAAAAAAATATCTCTGGGCTCCAAAAGAATTGGCAACACGTGAAATTCCGGTTATGAAAAATTTAGATTATTTCGGACACATTACTCTTTAATTCACTCTTACCTCGTAAATTTAATGAGACTTCTATGAAAGTGATGGTTGTAATAGCATAAATGTTTTATTTTTGTGTATGTAAATATAAATCATAGAAATCAACGTGCATTGCGCTAACAATGGATTCAAAATCACATTTTTTGTTGTTGTCATTCTCTGGGAATCAGTTTAATATTTTTTATTGTATTAACGAGATTATAAGAGAGGTGACAGTTTTCTTGCAGATTGTCTAAATAAAAGGAAAGTGTTTTTAAAAAATCTCATTCTCTCAATTATACGACTTTTGGATTTAAAAAATATATGTGTTTTTTTTTCAAGTTTTTTCATGTTTGTAATTAAAATATTCCAATTTAAAAATATTAAAGTCTATTTCAAATAGAAAAATCTAAAATGTAATTGCTATCTAATTTCTAAATGGTATTTGTTTTACATCTTCAAAAATAAGAAATATATATATAGCACATACCTTGGAAATATTCCGAAATTCGATGAGAAAATTCAAGTTTATACAACAGATAACCCTTTGGCTGTGTACACAATGTATATACCTTTCCACGAACTACTGTACGTCAGTTTCTATATAAGTAATATTTTCATATACACGGTCGTTTATCAATTGAATAAAATTGTCTCCTCGTTTTTGAAGTGAAACTTCTTTACGCGCGTCATGCAATTTCGAGGACCGGAGTAAAACCGACTCATGACCGAAACGAAAATGCGGGACCACCGATTAAAGTTCATTTGATCTAGTCAAAGTTTTGAAGTAACATATAAATGCTTCTTAGCTCATCCCGACAACTGGCGTTGGTGGTGTAATGGTCAGCATAGTTGCCTTCCAAGCAGTTGATCCGAGTTCGATTCTCGGCCATCGCACATTATTTTTTTTTGTTTTTAACGCCTTTTTCATTCAATATCTTATTTTTTAGTAGGTCAGAACATTTTTTAAAAGAAAATAATATTGCAAAATAATAAAAACACTTATCTCACTGTGATAAAACATTACTCCGCTAGAGCGCGCTTTGCGTTATTGTGTTGGATTAAAATTATTATCTAATCCGTATATTATGATAATTGTATTACATTTATTTAATTAATTTATTTATTTTGATAATATGTAATAATTTACAGAAAAAAAAATTAAAACTATCTCCCTCTGATAAAATATCCGTTCGCTAGAGCGCACTACGCGATCTTGTGTGGGATTCTATTTCTGTACATTGTACATTATTTTTAAAAATATATTATATTTTGGGTGTGATGTAGGTAACATTATAAAACATAACAAGCTCTCATATTTTCAGAACCTACATAATATAATCAATTTATGCGGCTTTGCTTACAGTTGGTGCTCAGCGTGGTTGGCTTTCAATCAGTTAAGCGAGGTTCGATTCTCGGCTGTGGCATTTTTGAAGTGAAACCTTGTTGAGGTGGGGGAGCCGCTCACGAACGTTCTCTCTCTTCTCTTCTTTCCTCTCTCTCAGACACCAGCGAACTGCGCCACGCCAAGCATCAGCTGAAACTAGAAGTTTCACTTCTGTCTTGCGTAGGCTTGACACACCCACTTTTTTTTTTAGTAACACCGGAAACATTTTAGCAATTCTTCAAATACAGCGTGAAACAATCGTTGAGTTAAGTTTTTAAAACAGTATTATGTGATTTATAATGAATAAATAAACCAAAACAAAAAATTAATCAATGTCATGGCGCTGTACCAACTATCTCCTAACTTTATTTATTACTTTCTGTACCCCGCCACGCATTGCTGTGACTCAGTCTATGTATGCAGGTGGCGCTATTTTAAAAGAAAACATGTTTGTCAATTAGTTTGCTCTGTTTTAAAAAAAAAAACATGTTTTTACCTGCCACAGGTGACATCTATGCAATATAGGTAGATAAAATCTTTCGGAGATTTAAGATATAAGATACAAACGAACATTTACAATTTTATTAACATTAACATAATAATACAAATATATTTTATATTGTCCTCAACGCTAGGAGTTCATTAGTCTTGTGGAAAACAGTTTCAATTGTAAATTACTTAGTAATAACAGTATATTTAATCAGAAACAGAACAAGACGCGAAAAATAAAATCACTTTCTAATCATTCAAAGATAGCAGCTAAAATATGGGAATTAGTTGAGAATTATATTGGTAATTCTTAAATTGAGATATGAGGTCAGATATTACTGGTTATAGCATTGTCCTGGTAAGACAGAGATCCTGGGTTCAATCCCCAGTTGCAACCTTCACGTTTTTTATTTTCTGTGACTTGTTCGGTGTCATGTTTTTGAAATTCATTAGTGGGTATTATTTTCTTCTTCAATTATTACATATTACGTTGGTGGGCATAACCTTCAAAAGTTATTCAAATAAATTCTTAACGAAATTATTCATTTACCAGTATTCCATGAAACAAGCGATACGTTGTAGACCGATGAATACCTACATTTTTAGGTAATCCAAATTGGGAGAAACACAGCTTTCACGTTTTCCGAGAATTTGTCTTTTGTTTAAGGCTCGCTAGAAACGTGCTGCCGCAGTCCGTACCGCTAAAGGCAAATTCAGTCCAGCCAACTGCGAAGTGATTCAATGTGCTTATTGGCAAATAACTTCACCGGGATGCTTTCAATGGAATAACGGCTTTATACCACTCCTACCCGCAGAACTGGACGGAACAATAATGACCAATATTTTATATGTATAATGGACAAGTATAATAAAGGGTTGTGGATAATCCCTTACATTCATTTCCACCGCCGCGCCCGCCTTTAACAATAGCTTGTAATGTTCCTCGCTTTCCATATCAAGTAACTTGGGGCACGATTAGATGTTCCGTAATACGACTCCATTTTCTAAAGCGAGTTCTGCCGAGGACGTATCTAGCCACATCCAACATCCACAAATATAATAAGATGTAATTGTTTCCATCATGAGCAATAATAATAATTCAATCTTCACACATTATAAATTAACCACACAAATTACGGAGATATGTAGATATATATGGGTTGCGATAGCAACAGAATTCAGCAATTTAAGCGATGTAATATTAAAGGCACCCGTGGCCACATTATGTGATTACGTGTTAATGTGCGGTGGCAGAAATTTAATATTAATTGAAAGCGTTTTAAAGTAGTCAGTTGCTCCCATTAGAAGCGAGCGGCCATTTGACTAAAGTAGTTTGACCACGGTGCTAGTAATCAATATCTGCCAGTTGTAATCGTGATTAATGACTGTTTCCAATTTGCCGAACGAAAAACAACCCGGAATAATTCAGGGAAATGATATAATATAACCGATCAGGAATTGGTATATTTTACCTTCCTTCGCTTCGCATCCACTCATGCCTGAGTCTCCGCCCACGGTCGCTCAGGTCGCTTCGTACACAAACACATTTCTCCCTAAACGAAACACAAATATACTTTATATGATAGGACTTTATGAGTCGTGAACGGATTTTATCGCATCTACCTGACATTCCGTTTCCAGCGATTCAAAAAATAGACCCCCCTTCCACAAACTTCGTACAAACAGCGAAACGAATATAACGAAACCAATTTCATATTCTGTTTTAATTTTGATCTGCGCAATCTCTTAGATTAAACTTTTCGTAATAAAACATACTTTACTTTATCAGTCGTAGAACTCCGAATAGATGTCAGAATTCCACTTAAGCTTAGCGCGTGATTTAATTAAAGAAATAATGTACCTGACTTTGGTTAATTTAATTGCTAACAGCTTGCGTAAGTAAATACTTTTAACCTTTACAGATACTTCCCTAACCTTTTATTGGAAAAGCCGACTTTTTATATGGAAGGTTGACTTCTATAGGTAATCAAAATATACATAATACACGACAGTGAGATAAACATTCATACGAGTAGGTCGTGCACACACATGAAACATACACTCACAAATTAGGCACCTTGGGTTATCATTTGATATTATTTTTGGTGAAACAGGTAACTTTAAAACAATAAATTTTCTCCCGAATTACACAAAATTGTTCGTACATATTTTGTAACCTTACTTCGCTAACGCTAAAAGTCCCTCATATAATCTTTCTCCATAATAAGGTGGTGGTGCGCAAATCCTTTGTTCGCAATTGTGCGGGGTTGGTTGCGGTAAGTGCGATAAAGACC
This sequence comes from Hesperophylax magnus, assembly GCA_026573805.1. NCBI lineage: Eukaryota > Metazoa > Arthropoda > Insecta > Trichoptera > Limnephilidae > Hesperophylax > Hesperophylax magnus. The sequence goes on from JAIUSX010000156.1 coordinate 674,076, forward strand.
TAGACAAAACAAAAACGAATTGAATTTGCCTTAGTATTTGCAAGAGGAAATGAGTGGGAGAGGCCAAAGACTTACCCTGGTCTCGTCCTCCGTAGCCGCTGGTTCCTTTTCACTTATTAGCTTGCAAATCCCTTTAACATTCGCTCACTCAACACAAAACAAAACAGTGACATTCAGTGCGGCGGGTAAAAACGTTTCACTGGACGATGTGTGCTCCAAAACAATCACAGCCGAATTCAACATATGCGGGTATTCACAAGATGACACGAATGTTCGCGGACCAAGATGCAATGATAACAACGTTTCTTGTCGTTTGGCCGGGTCAAGGAAAGGGGACAAGGGGCAAAGGGGGGGTGAAGGGTACACATTTTAAGGCTATTCAATTTTAAAACCTCACGCGCGGTCATATCTCTAGCACTCCAAGTGAAAAAACTGGTGAAAGCAAATAGGTACATAGGTAGGTACCTATTTAATGATTATCAAAGGTAGCTAACATTACCTGCGCGCTCTCCCCACTTAAGTCAAACACGCAATACTTTTAATAAGACTGTTAGAAATCAACCCTTCGTGGTTGGAAAAAATAAATATTTGTCGTTAAAAATGAGGTGACCTGACGACCCAAAGAGATTTACCCGCATTGGCTGGGTGAGACCCGTCAAAAGTCGGCAAATAAAAATACATATATAAAATTATTTTGAAGTAATTACAACAGAAGCAACAGTCAGCCACAGCTGATGTTTCAGTTGGGTGGTTTAAGTAGTTACACCAGAATGTCTGTGGAATTGAAAGCCTTAATTTACCTAACTCAATTTAACCTTGAAGTTAAATTGCATCAGTTTAACAGTTATCTCAAATTGTCAATAATATTACAACCCCATTAGATAGTGACGTGATTATATTTTCAAAATAAGAATTAGATTTTGACTCATGAGGTTCCAATTACGTACACAACTATCAGTAGTTTAGTATGAAGAAAAAAGAACCTGTAATACTTTTTCTCAGGATGTCAACTCGATAACTCTACAACCTCGCCATATGCAGATCGGGAAGGACCGACATTTATTTCGTATTAAGTGCTTTCATCCGAGTTCAGAGAATTTTGTATTTTTCCGTGTGTATGAACATGATTGCCACCAAAAATTGATTGAATCTATTGTCATCAACAACAAGTCTATCTACCGAGTTTCAGCTTGATCGGATGTCGCGAAGTGGGTTAATTTCAGATAACAAGATTTATATTCATTCATTACCCAAACAAAAATGAAATTCAAGTTGATCTATTTAAAAATATACGAATTCTGTTGGAAATCGGTAACTTTTAAAAGGGAAAAAAACTATTTTTATACATAATATTATCATCTCACTCCTAAATGATCAATTTTATTGATAATCATGTCTGTGATTTTACGTCAAAATAAGAGATAATAATAATCGTTGATACACGCTCGTCCCCAAAACTAAACAAAATGGTGGAACTCAATAGGTATTTCGAGTTACAGAGACTTTCCATGTTTTTCAGTATTAATTAAAAACTGTGAAAGCCGAATTTAGCTGTAAGAATTCGCCCGGATTATATGATAATATCTGCAATACTCAATGCAATGGTGCTATACGTATTGCAAACTCTAGGCGCCAATGACCCCGCCCATCATAGCCTTCTAGAATTGCGCAATGAAAAATTTCCTTATTAAAGGAATTAAAAAATAATGATGTTTTCAATGGATTGGATTATTTTCAATGGACCGGTCAGTGGATGAGTTTACATCGCGTTTGTGTCTCACCCAGGCGTAGTGTCAATTGTCGTAGGCGTACAATTCTTCGGCTGGCTAAGTCCTCCATCCCAACACAAGCAACATTTTCCGCTTACAGCGGTGGTAGTAGAAGATTTTCAAATATTGTCAAGTTATCTGTAACCCGTGAAAGTTTGTCTTTCTTTAAAAAAAATGATTAATTTTAATATTAATCATTCGAAATGGCTTACAAGTCTAGTTCTTCAGATTATTTTTTATTTCAGTATTTAAATCATTATTAATGAAAATATGAGAAAAAGTCCGTTAAAACCACTCAAATAGAGTAGTGCTACATCTGTCAGCAAATAACACGTCCTCATTAAACTTGTTATATCTCCTTTTACATTGTTATTACACTTCTTCTTCTATTATATAAAGAAAAGTCTCAGTGGCAGTTGCGCGGCGTGTAATACAAATGAGTATTTCAATTGCTTTAAAAAACAGCGTTTCATTTTAAAGATAGGTTCAACAACAGCGTATCTGTTTGAAATCAAGCGGGGAACATTTGATGACCTGATAAATCAACACAAAATAATTGAATAGTGATATAACATCATCAGGTGATGAAAAAACGAGCCTATAAAGTTAACCTAAAGTAACCGTTTTTTTCATCACTTTTCAAAAGTGTTTCGAATTGCCACTGTCCTAAAAACCGGTAACCGATGCATGTTGAAAACATGTTCAAACCATAGGTCGTTTAGCGGATTAATGGGGACAAGAGAAATTATGTTCATCCCTGTTACACCTTTAACGGGTTCGATATTGAAATTATCATAAATGCCGGCCCTCCCTGTCTTATCCGATCTTCCCCTAACGTATTCATAATAATTAAATCTTTGAAGCAAATAAGTATTAATTTAAAAAACATATATTTCAAGCCTTATCTAATAAGCGGTGTAATAACGGTAAAACGGTTTATTATACAGAACGTACAAAAGTTCAGGTGCTATAACAATAGCTGAAACTCTGTTCGGACTTCTAAAGGATGCTATCGAATCATTATTTTCTTCTTCATTAATCTTACGCGCGGCGTTCATCTTTGAATGCTTCCAAAAGGTGAAAATATTCCAGGTCATTAGATTATCTCATTTTTAATTTTAGATCCATCTCATTTTCAGAACCATGGACGTCACCCAATGATATTAAAATATATTTTGTGATATGTGCAGAGAATGGTTTCACTAAGTAAATTGTGGTGGAACCGGTTGGTGGCTGCGTTGACATCGCGTTTGGGTCCCACTCAGTCGTGTTCTGTTTAATTCCTCGGCTGGCTGAATCCTCCATATCCGTCAAGTTATTGGTAACCCGGGAATGTTTTTCTTTATTTTTTATTAAAAAAAAATTATGACAATCTTTGACATGTCCACTATGTCGTCTTCTGATCTCGTAGTGACACATTCTACACAGAAGCCGTGAGCGAAATAGCAATATAAAATTCAGGGCATTTGTCATCTTTGAGGATGCGTTGTGGAGGGTCTTTTTGAGGAGGGGGAGGAGTGAAGATGTGTCTTGAAGATACGATAGAAGAATTGCGCTACGTCGGCTTATTCAAAACTCGCCAAATTATTCAATATGTACTGGTATTTTTCATTCAACAATTATTGCATTTTAGATTTTTCACCAGAAAACAACCAACTTTATTTTTGCAGGAAAGGCATTGATAATGCTACTAGATGGCGTCAAGACATATTATATTTTCATTTATTGGTGAAATATTATTATTTAAATTTAATTTGATAAATTAATAATGCGGAATGTACTTTTTCTCCCAAGAATTATTAAATGTGTATATATTTCAGGATAATAATTATTGTTATGCGTACAAAACCTAGTTTCTTAAACATTAGTTTATCATTGAAAATAATAGTAAACATTTAAATTTAAAACCTGGTAAAATATATTGAAAGATTGTCAAAGATTAGTTAAATGTCGTTAAGCACGTTAAGAAATAATAAAACCATACCACCCAATACTAATAAACGCAATTAAGCATCGTTTTAGGAATTAACCAAAAGTTAAGCTTTATTGCCGGCATGTATATATTACGCACAGCACGAATTAGGTTTGTTATTCGCGAGTAATTATTTAAAGCTGAGCTTCTGCGAATTAGCAATATCAATTATTTAAGATGGAGTCTTGAATAATAATTATACAGAAAGTGCGGTCTCGGGGATATGGGGGAGTTGAGAGTGCAGTGCTAGATGCTTGTTCGCTTTTCACAGGAAGAAGGAACTCGATGTATAAAGCCAGCCGAAACCGGAAGCGAGCGTAATGAATAGCAAGAACATACTAAGCCGACCACGTGTTTCCGTCTGCCTTTGCCGGTGAGCCACCCCGCCAGTCTGCCAATAGAGCCACCCCGCCAGTCTGCCAATAGCACTAGCCTAGTGGAACACTACGCACAACTATTCTGATGTAGTATACGCATTTCAAAGCCAATGAATCCACCTAAATTTTGCTTTTTATCGCATATTTTAGGTTTTATAAATATGGCACATTACGACAAGCGATCTCTAAAAACATTTTTTCATAATAAAATATTTTTAAAAATCACTCCAGTGGTTCTAATACAACATGATATGATGGCTAATTGACTGTCCCTAAAACGGGAATCCTTCCTGGTTGGACAGTCAAAAGCATAAAATGTAATCAATATTATTAAAAAAATATATCTATAAAAATTAAAAAGTGGCTCTGTTTAATCGCAAATGGTAAGTATACAGGGTGTCCGGAAACTCGTAGTACAAGCGGGAAACTGGTGAATCTACATCACATTTGGAGTCGATTTTGTAGTATATTTTTTTTTGATTTGAGCTTTCGTTATCGAGTAAATCGAGTTAGAAGTTCATTTTTTTTTTTTTTTTTTTAATCAAATTCCTATAAATTATTACTGAAGATCAAAGTACCCAACTAATTAAAACTATTTGAAAGTAAAACAAATGAAGAAACTCGGATTTGATGCATTATTTTGAAATCACCCTTCATTTAATCCGGTGTAACCACAAAATATTTCTGCTCTGCAGGGTTAAAACATCTGTTGTTCAACCCTAAACACCAGAAAAAACTTTAACCCTAAAATAGCCGAAAAATATTTTTTTTGGTTTTTTTTTCTTTTTGTGAAAATGCTCAAATCAAAAAACTTTATGTTTATTTGGGTTCCCCATGTGGTGTAGATTCTCCAGTTTCCCGCTTGTACTACGAGTTTCCGGACACCGTGTATACTGTTGTGTATCGTGCCCAGCGTAGATTTCGGCGATAGCTCAGATGTAGAGAATAGAGAGTCCAAATCCTTCAGGTGTGGGTCAGCCAACAGGCTTTTACACGGGGAACAATGCCAAGTAGACCACTCTATATTCGTCAAAATGAAACGCAAATAGGATTATGAAAGTATATTCACAAGCACAAATACATTGCAGTTACACAAATGAGAGGTACAATTAACATCCTAAATAAATTCCTGACTGTTAGTTAGAACAATCTCCCTAGTAAAAGATTCTGGCTGGCAAGCTTGGATATTGACACAATTCAAGTAATAAAGGCACATGTAGAGGAATGATAATTAAACAGCTTACATGATTTGCAGGATGATGCAACACGTGCGTGTTGAATCACTGATGAGACGGGATATCTTCCGTATTGTACGCGCAAAGCGCCTGCAATTCTCAATTGTAAATCGGCACATAATTAAATACCGGTTTTAAAAGTATTACGCACAAAATTGTCGTTGAAATCGGGCGCGCTTCGAGAACGTCTTGGATTTTATTTTTATTTTATTTTTGATTTTATTTTTTTTTTTTTAATCATCTTCGGACTTGCTTATTCTAGACAGCGAAAAATACCTTGGCTTACATATTGATAAACATCTGACATTTAAACAACACGTAGAAAAATTAAAAGCAAAAATCATCCCACTAATTGGTGTATTTGGTAGAATTGCCCATCTCCTACCAACGGAGGTAAAGAGGGGCTTATACTTCAGTTTAATCCAGTCCCATCTGAATTATTTACTAGAAATATGGGGAAACACATACATTAGATACCTAAATGATTTACAAACAATACAGAACAAAGTTATTAAAAAACTCTTCAATTATAACCCGGACACTCCCACAAAAAAACTGTATCAGGAAATGAAACTCTTGAAAATAAGGAAATTGTACGAATACAACATATGCCTCCTAATCTACAAAATCCAAAATGGACTTATACACACAAACACAACATTTAAACAAACGTCACAAGTACACGAACATTATACTAGGCAACATAACAAATTGTACACACATACTGTAAGAACTGAAAGTGGCAAAAGAGGCATTGGCCACGAGGGTGTACAAATATACAATCTCCTTCCAGATAAACTTAAAACTGAGAGTATAAATGTGTTTAAAAAAAACTTTTTAATCTTAAGTTATTAGAACAATAATTAGAAAACTATTTATTTAATGTTACATATTTAAGTTAAGAAAGCGAAATGTAAATTTCTTTAAACTTAATAAAAAAAAAAAAAAAAAAAAAAAAAAAAGTCCCTGTAAATGGCACAACACACATGTTGTCAAGGCCGAGGTCAAATTTTAAGAGTGGCCGTTGATGATTTCATCAGCGTGCGTGTGGGCGAGTGCATTGTACACTGTACAGTGTTGACAACTTAACCGCGCGCAATGCGCAACGCATGCGCGCAGCTAACAATGGTATCAACTGACAGCTACTTAATTTAGTTTCGCGGGTCTTTTTAAAAGTGTTGATTTATTACGTGACAATACATACGATTAGCACAGTACTTTAAACATAATGCTCTCTGTAAAATCACCTCACAGGCGCTCTACAACACGGATAAAAAGATTTATTTAATTTTTAGTGAATTCATAACATATCGAAACACATGTTCATGCTTCTGCATTTATCCTGATAATGTACAGTGATGAAATGCGAAAACATTTAAATTTTTATGAACACGAGTCTGACGACGCGATAACACTTTTGTGTTTTACTGAAAGCTTATTGGGAAACCTGTCAATTCATTCATTAAAGTGCCCGCAACCCCGTGTATAACCGTATCACAAATAATTTGATGAGATTCTTAATAAATTAGCAATATTTTATTTCAGTAAATTTTCTCCGTGAAACATTTATTGTAGATTTTAATTTTGTTTTAACAACAAATATCATCATGTAAATTGAAAGCGTCTTTTAGATGTACCTATTAATAGTTCTCATAACTTCAGGATGGCATCTTGCACTAATAGTTCTAATAACTTCAGGATGGCAGCTTGCACTAATAGTCCTAATAACTTCAATATTTTGATTAAATAAGTTTAATAAGAACAAAAACATTTTATCTATTGACCGGTTGACTGTTTTATTTATAAAGGAAGCTTCTTTTTATAAGCTAGATCCCCAATTTCCAGAAATACAGTGTTAGTAGGTAGAATGCAAGTGCATGTTGTTGGATATATAAGTCAATTACTTCTCATCCCCGCCAATTGGTGTTACCGCTAAAATTTTGTTAAAATAAAGAGAAATAAGTTACAAGAATTAGAAGACAAATATTCGAGATGAGATTGTGACTTGACCAAAGTAGCCAAGTTTCAGTCGTCCGGCAGTCCTGCCGAGAGTGAGCGGGGAGCGATTGGACCAGCAGCAAGCGAGACTCGGCGTACGCGCCGAGTATTTAGCCATCTTCCCGAATAGGCCCTGGGTTATGGGGAAAGAACCCGAAGACTTAGAGATAAAAGTGAGTCACCAGAGGCCGGGCGGAAGGGCTCTGGTCCCACATTAGAGTCTTGACGTGTACGGTGAAGGAGGACACCATCTGTTTCCTTAGAACGCCGTGGGAGAGTGGTGTGCATCTCCAATAACTATTATGTACTACGTATATATGTAATGGTAATATGTACTTCTTATATATGTAGTGGTAATATGTACTACGTACATATATGTAATGGTATTATGTACTACTATTATTGTTTACTACTATTGTTTATTATTCTACGTTATAATTTTTTTAAACGTCGTTTACTCAAGTTTACCTAGGGAACGTAGAAATTACAACCAATAACTCAACTTCTAATAAATATAGAAAGTTATCTATGTTAATTAAACAAATGCTGATTAACAAATTTATCATTTATTATTATTAATTATTATTTTTATCTTTTTTACAATGTCATTGAATATAATGAAATATTTTATGTATCAAAAAATATGTAAACATTAATTCATGTATCAAATACGTCTGTGTCTCGACACAGGTTTATCCTAGTGAGACAGACATCGAAAAAAAAAACCTGTAAAAAAACTTTATATTGATAATAAAAAATAAAAAAAAAAAAATAAAAAAAAAAAAAAAAAAAAAAAAAAAAAAAAATAATAATAATAATAATAAAACAAACACATGAAAATACTTGTGTAAAAGTATTTTAGTTTCGTTATTTTGAGCAAATACACCGTCTCCCTTCCCGTCCTTCGTTTGAAGTCAACATCCTCAAGTTTTCGGAATACTTCCCAGTGATGGTTTCCTCGCCTCCCGATATTACGTATTCCACTGTTCAGTATAAAACAGTCGCGGATATAAAAGATATACAAGTATTGAGTAATTGTTTTATTTTCCAGTTTTGAAGTTTCGAGACAGACGAAACTTGCAAACATCCGGATAATATTCCAATAAACTTTATGGGAGTGTGTTTATTTATGAGATTTTTTGATGAATCCGCTGGCTTATCTGAGCCTTGTGAATTGTTTGTGATACGAACAGATATCTCGTCGGATACAAATGGAATATATAAAGGTAAAATAAGTATCGCAGAGAGTGATAAAATATTTCGGTAACAGATTTTTAAAACTATTAAATGTTGAAAGTGTTTAATTAAAGAATATTAATTAAACACGTTCACGTAAGTAACTTCGTTACTCAATTTGGTAATTATTTTTCAATTCGTTAAATCCAAGCCTTAGCGTAGAATAATCATATATGCTTCATGTGTAGTTAACGTATTATTTGAACTGGCCGATTTTTGGTATTTTTAAAATTTATTTCCCAGAGATATACCAGAATCCATTTTTGGTCAATTAAAAACATTAAAAAAAATCAATAGGTATTGAACAGTTAGGGTCGGTGGATAATCGCCTGACTCACTAATGACATGTGGATGTTTTTATTCAATGGCTTTTAAATAATAGGTAGGTAAACAAAAATAGAAAAATAAAAAGCGTCAACGGAGACTAAAATTACATATAATTATTTTGCTCCAAATAATGTAGGTATATCAGATTCGTCCCTTAACACCCTGTGTCATACACATAAGTGCTTTCATTTCTCGGAATAGTATTTCCTTGATAAATTCACCCCAATTATATGAAACAGAAAACGAAGTTTATTTTAGGTCACGGTATTTGAAGACAAAAAAAAAAGATACGTAGCGGCTTTTCTGTGCTGCAGGAATATTCTTTAATGCATTATCTTCTCAATAATATAAGATACGAATAGAAGGAGACAAGTATCTTATATAATTATGTTTGAGAAGGTAATACATTAATGCATCTTCCTGCAGCATGCAGAAGGCGCCACGTATCTCATATTATTATAGTTCATTGTTTGATAAGAATATGCATTAATTTATTATCTTCTCCAACAATGATTACTGGCTGGGATGTCCACAATATTCTAAATTCCCAAAACTTTGTTACTGCAAAACTAATGTGATCGGTGATGTCTTTATCCGATTTCCAAAAATAAATAAAACGGTGTTCAGTAAATCAGAATTTCTCAGAATAACCAATTTAGGCTTAAACTGATTTGAAATCCCCGCCCTAATGGAGAAAAACAAGTAACGTGGTCACGAACGTTTTATTATTGCTGGCGATACAAAAGTAAATATTTCACCAATTGGCGATTACCGCTGAAAGCTTTCAATGTTTATATAATGTGGAATATTCGTTAATTGATTTATAATTAGAGTTTCGCGTGTGAGGTCCATTGGGAGGCAGCGGGCGACTCGAGCCTCCGTCGCTCGCACCAAACACGTTCAGGTGATATTTTATTTTAGGCCATCCATCAAAAGCAGAAAACACGAGTGACTGGAAAAGTTACTACTTTTACTATTCCATACTTAATCCCTTGTCCAGCGCGGAAATAACGCGAAGGAAAAATTCCGCGCTTGTCAAGATTCATATCCGACAAATTGATTAAGTGGCCAACAAAATGATTTCTATACAAAATTTATTGCATATTCCCCCGTCTACAAAAAATCCAGAATGTATTAGAATTTGACATTTTTGAATATTTGATTTCATTGGCATTCTAATTTAATGCCTTATAACTTTTAACCACTCGTTTATTTTTGACCGGAACGATTTTCCCCTGAAACAGTCACTACCAAAGTGAGATGTTTAAGGATAAGGACATCATATAATAGCTAGCGCAGAACCGTTAAAAATCACGGGGTGGTCTGCATTCTTGATCAATTCCATTTCATTTTTTATGTTTGTTCAATTATTAAATTATAGGTAGATACCTTATCGCTTGTCTGAACTCGTCACCCAATCAGACTTATGTTGAAGATGACCCTTAAAATCATTGACCATTGTTGGATATACACAGACCCAGAACCGAAATAATAAGTATTTTTGATTTCTAATTTCCGTTGTAGCTTAGATACAAGTTTAAATAAAATATATAATAGACTGATGTCTGTTGATTTCCAGATTAGATTGAGCCAGTAGATTGATAAGATTTTATTCAACATGCATTTAGTGTACGTTATTCACGATCGAATAACAGTGCAAAGATATTTTACGGTTTAGCTTAAGTTTGAAATAACATTCTTAAGAAACAAATGTTTAAATCTGAAAACCGCACACTTGAAACCTGCAAAACCCGAGAGGCAAAAGCAGTAAAAGAGACTTCAGAAGTCACGCTCGAGCTGTTAAGTCCTTTACTGCAGAATATTTCATTACAGCAGGATCTGTTCGCGATTTAATTGCGGAGGCCCCATCTGGCATCGGGATCTCAGCGCTAGGGGTGGAGGGTGGAGGGTGATGGGGGAGTGAGAGGTGCGGAGAGGGGGCTCATTGACAACGGAGATGATTAATCGATTCTCCGCGATACTCTGTTAATATTATTCTACGAATTGTGATAATGACATCACAATTATTATTCCGTCAGCACAAAGCAAATTACTCGCACGCTGATGAACTGCACAGAGTTTTGAATTATTGTTCCGTCAGCACAAAGCAAATTACCCGCACGCTGATGAACTGCACATAGTTTTGAATTATTATTCCGTCAGCACAAAGCAAATTACCCGCACGCTGATGAACTGCACAGAGTTTTGAATTATTATTCCGTCAGCACAAAGCAAATTACCCGCACGTTGATGAACTGCACAGAGTTCTGAATTATTATTCCGTCAGCACAAAGCAAATTACCCGCACGCTGATGAACTGCACAGAGTTTTGAATTATTATTCCGTCAGCACAAAGCAAATTACCCGCACGTTGATGAACTGCACAGAGTTCTGAATTATTATTCCGTCAGCACAAAGCAAATTACCCGCACGTTGATGAACTGCACAGAGTTCTGAATTATTATTCCGTCAGCACAAAGCAAATTACCCGCACGCTGATGAACTGCACAGAGTTTTGAATTATTATTCCGTCAGCACAAAGCAAATTACCCGCACGTTGATGAACTGCACAGAGTTCTGAATTATTATTCCGTCAGCACAAAGCAAATTACCCGCACGTTGATGAACTGCACAGAGTTTTTAATTATTATTCCGTCAGCACAAAGCAAACTACCCGCACGTTGATGAACTGCACAGAGTTCTGAATTTCATGACAGTAGAACATTGAAAAGATGTAGCGTTTAAAAAAAAATAGAAAAATATAATAATTTTCTTCAGGACCAATGTCATCTTTGGGGTTGCTGGGTGGAGGGTATTTTAAGGAAATCGTGAAGAGGCTCTGGAAAGAAAAGGTATGAGGAAGGGAAGGAATCCAAAGATCAGTGTGCCAGGATGACAAGCGTATGAACCCATCTCTCCCACTGCAATGTAAAGCGATTGGTCGAGAGAGTCCGGCTAAAGAGGTAAAAGGATCTTGATTCCGATCCGACCTGCCACGCAGCTACTGGGCACCCTATGAATCCGGGCACCCCTGCTAGGTCATTAAACGTAGAGAACCACAGGGGATGATCTGGTTCCCGGGCAGCGGTACCCATATCCGCCTCCCAAAATGAAATATCCAATAATGTTGATATTTAGAAACTATATTTGAACTTGTGTCTACGAAACGTAATATCAAAACATTAACTTGAAAAAAACCTTTCTCAGAATAAGTAATTAATTTCTACCGGTTCGCGGGAGAGGTCGAGATAAAGAAGGTAGGATGGAAAATACTTTAAACAGCTCAGTGGAAAGCAAATTGAAAAATATTGTACCGTTTGTGGAAAACATCTTTTTTACCCAAAAATAAGTGGACAAAGAACGATGTTACAAAATGAATTAATTAAACGAGTTTTTAAATTCCGGAGGACGACTAACCTAAATAACTCAATAAAGTTAAATGCTTTGTAAAGACAGAACATCATTATACAAAAAAACTATGTAGATATTAAAAAAAACTCTCACGAAGAACAACTATAATAGCTTACCTTGAAGTCTTAATATTAGTTGGAAGTCACAAGTTATAAATAAATCATAGTTGTAAGTTGTAAGTCACTAGAAGTAATAATAGCTAACTAACCATTACGTCGTTTCCCCGCAGGGGAAGGTCAAATAACTCAGTCTTAGCACACACTCCTGTTAATTCACACATCGACTCGTACATACTTTTCTATTATTCTGACTCTTGACATGGCCCGACTCAAGTATCTGATCTACTTGATCGTGCCATGTCATCCTCGGGAGTCCCCGACTTCTGCTACCATTCCCTTTATTCTCCTTACACTCGTGTCTTCGCTCATTCGCTCTACATGCCCAAACAATGTAAGCGTCCCATTTTTAATCTTACTCATTTCGTTTACACCAGCTTTTCATTCTTTGCGAATCTCCACATTTCTCACACGATCATGCATGGGCTTACCACACATACGCCTCAGGGATCTCATTTATACTTGCATCATTCCTCTGCAAGTTCCATGCCTTACTGCCATACATATCAGGGTAGCTACCAGCACTTCATTGTGGACTGCTAGCTTCGCTTCTTTGGAAAGCTTCTTTCTTGTTAGCGCCAACCGCGTTCAGTCCTCCATTAATGGAGTTACCTGCATTTTCCCTTCTTTCAATATCTCTGTCTGCCTTCCCATCTCTCGTAAACTAGTATGTAGTAAAAATAACGATAGCAACACGTAAATGAAACAATATCATTTCGTTTGAACCACTGTATTTTTTTTCTATATTAACACCGGCCGGTTTCGAAACAATCGTTCCTTCCTCAAGGCAAAATATATACTAACATTATAAATAAATAATTATTAAATACATAATATAAAAAGTTATATTGATTAGTGGGGAGTGGAGGTTTGACCATGGATTAGTGAATCGTGTATTCTCAGACGTCGGTCGTGACGAAACAGGAGTTATTTCAATAAACATTTAAAATTCATATCGACTTTTAGAAAAAGTAAATGGGTGTCCCATATAAATAAGAATCAGATATGTTTATTCATGACATCATTTAGGTGACAAAGCAATTCTTTAGAAATTTTTGATCATTCTAAAAGATAGCAGACAAAAATGTGGGAAAAAATAGTTCAGGCTAATATTGTTAATTCAGAATTTTGAAATATGAGATCGACAAAAATTGGATAATAAAATGATTAGGTCTCAATGGAAAAGTGGTCATCGAAAATTCTGGGTGTGATTCCTAGTTGAGACCGTTAGCTTTTCTATTTTTCTCTCTCTTGTTATGTTTAGATTTATTAGTAGTATCTTAATCTTCAAAGATATATTAAATTGATTGGTTAAAAAGGTTATTAAAACAAAAACAAACAAATATATGTAGGTTGTTGTTGAATTGCTCGGTAACCGCATTATTAGCACTGGCGCTGGGGGATGTGGGATAAGCTATAAAGCTATACGGTGACGGGGGCAGGGGCGGCTCGTCACATTCCGCTATGGTTATCTCTATCTAAACTACACGCCTTCAATTGAGTCATTTAATTACTGTAGGTTGTTGTTGAATTGCTCGGTAACCGCATTATTAGCACTGGCGCTGGGGGATGTGGGATAAGCTATAAAGCTATACGGTGACGGGGGCAGGGGCGGCTCGTCACATTCCGCTATGGTTATCTCTATCTAAACTTCACGCCTTCAATTGAGTCATTTAATTACTGTAGGTTGTTGTTGAATTGCTCGGTAACCGCATTATTAGCACTGGCGCAGGGGGATGTGGGATAAGCTATAAAGCTATACGGTGACGGGGGCAGGGGCGGCTCGTCACATTCCGCTATGGTTATCTCTATCTAAACTACACGCCTTCAATTGAGTCATTTAATTACTGTAGGTTGTTGTTGAATTGCTCGGTAACCGCATTATTAGCACTGGCGCTGGGGGATGTGGGATAAGCTATAAAGCTATACGGTGACGGGGGCAGGGGCGGCTCGTCACATTCCGCTATGGTTATCTCTATCTAAACTTCACGCCTTCAATTGAGTCATTTAATTACTGTAGGTTGTTGTTGAATTGCTCGGTAACCGCATTATTAGCACTGGCGCAGGGGGATGTGGGATAAGCTATAAAGCTATACGGTGACGGGGGCAGGGGCGGCTCGTCACATTCCGCTATGGTTATCTCTATCTAAACTACACGCCTTCAATTGAGTCATTTAATTACTGTAGGTTGTTGTTGAATTGCTCGGTAACCGCATTATTAGCACTGGCGCTGGGGGATGTGGGATAAGCTATAAAGCTATACGGTGACGGGGGCAGGGGCGGCTCGTCACATTCCGCTATGGTTATCTCTATCTAAACTACACGCCTTCAATTGAGTCATTTAATTACTGTAGGTTGTTGTTGAATTGCTCGGTAACCGCATTATTAGCACTGGCGCTGGGGGATGTGGGATAAGCTATAAAGCTATACGGTGACGGGGGCAGGGGCGGCTCGTCACATTCCGCTATGGTTATCTCTATCTAAACTTCACGCCTTCAATTGAGTCATTTAATTACTGTAGGTTGTTGTTGAATTGCTCGGTAACCGCATTATTAGCACTGGCGCAGGGGGATGTGGGATAAGCTATAAAGCTATACGGTGACGGGGGCAGGGGCGGCTCGTCACATTCCGCTATGGTTATCTCTATCTAAACTACACGCCTTCAATTGAGTCATTTAATTACTGTAGGTTGTTGTTGAATTGCTCGGTAACCGCATTATTAGCACTGGCGCTGGGGGATGTGGGATAAGCTATAAAGCTATACGGTGACGGGGGCAGGGGCGGCTCGTCACATTCCGCTATGGTTATCTCTATCTAAACTACACGCCTTCAATTGAGTCATTTAATTACTTTATTACAGTTAATAAATTTGCAAAAAAAATTTCTTCCATATTTGCAAATTCACTTTGTGGCGTCTTTTTTTTATTTAAATAACTTTGTAAACACCACTATTTAATCAAACAGGATCGAATGTTTCAAAACCAATGGTTCATTTGTCACGCTAAACGTATTATATACGTTATACTTGTGTTTAATTATATTATATGATATATTTATGCTGACGAAGAAAACATTGGTTTTGAAACACGTGTATTGATTAAGCAGTGGTGTTTACAAATTTATTTATTATTATATTTAAATATGACTAAGGCCTATAACTACTATCTTAATGACATATATATTTACATATGAAGAAACTTTACCAATTAACATAAGAATAAATAATAAAATGAAAATAACTTTAGCAATATAATTTTACTAATACCAAAAGAAGAAGGAGGTTATTTAGTATTTAAGTGTGTTTATATAATTAATTTTAGAACACGGGTGCAAAATGCGCCCAATGGGTTAACAAAATAGAACTATAAAGAATAACACATCGCTGTAATCAATATATATCGCAATTGTGTTTTATTTATATATTTTCATGAAAAAAATACCTTTTAAAAAATGATTAATAAATAATAAATAACAATAATAATAAAATGTTTATTCCGGAACTTGAGGAGGTTTGTGCAATCTCACTCATCCCATAAAACATATACAATTAGTAACTAAGGATATTGTGTGTCGAAACAGGCTAGCTTACAAATATTTATTTCACATCTAAATAACAATAATAATAAAATGTTTATTCCGGAACTTGAGGAGGTTTGTGCAATCTCACTCATCCCATAAAACATATACAATTAGTAACTAAGGATATTGTGTGTCGAAACAGGCTAGCTTACAAATATTTATTTCACATCTAAATAACAATAGTAATAAAATGTTTATTCCGGAACTTGTGGAGGTTTGTGCAATCTCACTCATCCCATAAAACATATACAATTAGTAACTAAGGATATTGTGTGTCGAAACAGGCTAGCTTACAAATATTTTATTTTTAAAGTAGGTACCTATCAAAGGGAAATTCCGACAATTACATTTTTTCATAAGTTGGAAGCAAAAATATTTGTTAAAATTGTGTAATTAAGTTTAGAATTGGTATTTTGATGACAACAGTAGAGAACTGTTGACTAATTATTGCACGATTTTTCGTCGCCGTATTGCTTAATTGTCCAAAAGACAAAGTAGCAAATTGTTTAATCTCCATTTCAAAACAAAAAGTACCGAAAACGATAATTAGTCACCTTACTAACAATTGCTTAAACTAATGTGACCTTAACCTTTACGAAAATAGCTTCATCGTAAGTACATGTCATACTGTTTCGTTGAAATAAAGAAAGAAAACCTTATCTCTTGTAAAATTTGCACAATGATGATCCAAAAATGTTTAAATTTTCTAATTGTCTTGTCGTGTCAGGTAGATTATTGTACATCTTAGTATCAGTGAACTTGAAATTTCTTTGTTCAAATAATGTATTTGTTTTAAATATTCGTAAGAGTTCGTTGAATTTCATTTATTTTTTCAGGTAAAATTTACTTGTTTTTTGATGTGACGAAAATATTTACCGAATTTATACATTTCGTGATGCGGTTTCAGGAAATTTCTTCTATGTGATAGATTTTGTGTATTGTATAAGTCGTGTTTATATGTTCATGAATGTATTTTTCAGTGTGAGGAGGAGGTGATCTGTGAAGTGACATGTATGCGCATTATATTATTGACACGATGCTCCTTTTAAATATCGGAAGTGAATTTGAAAAATCAATCGATAATATAGTTGTATAATTATAATATACGTTACTCTGTTTGGTCGTACCAACGACATAATTATAACATAACGTTTGAGACGGTTCCATATGTTAGCTCAAGTTGCAACAAAACGATTTTTCATATTTAAGGGCGCTGTGCAATTATCGTGCGTACAACACATTCTCAAACCCCGCATCTTAGGACTATGGCATCCCGATTGGGGGATTGATGAGAGGCTGAAGCAAGCAGGGAAGTGAAGGTTGCTCCTCGCTAGGGTGATACTCAGAGTATAAGAGAGTGTTCTACACAGGTGTGAACACAGAACATTATGTAATATGCATCATTTAGTTAGTTATTTCAGCATCAGGCAGTTATGAAATGTCGAAAGAAGTCGAAAGGATAAATTAAAGCAAAATAATTTACGAAAAAAACAACTTTTCACAAGTCTGATACTTTTATCCTCTACTGGGAAAACTAATATTTCCCTTAAGGTTTGTTAGATATTGTTTTTTTACACTTTTTCAGAACACGCTTTTCTAAATGGAATGGAGATGGTTCTCTTTGGTGTTTTTAAGAAAAGAATAACTGGAAAATAACGATGAGCTAATCGAATTGAAAACTTTAGAAAATGTTTTTATCGAAGTAATAGGAATAAAAACACAAGTACTTTATTTTTA
Organism: Hesperophylax magnus; assembly: GCA_026573805.1. Classification (NCBI taxonomy): domain Eukaryota; kingdom Metazoa; phylum Arthropoda; class Insecta; order Trichoptera; family Limnephilidae; genus Hesperophylax; species Hesperophylax magnus. The sequence goes on from JAIUSX010000156.1 coordinate 691,833, forward strand.
TGGCATCTTAGAGGATGAATAAAAAGCTGTACATTAAAAACTATTATTTTTCCTCCGGGAATCAAATCATTTTTTTGTTTTTCTTAAGGTTCAGCACACTTGAGGTGATTTTTCACAAATCTATGCAAATCTGCAAAATGTTATTAAATATTAATTTATTTAGTTACTGCAGAACTGCCGAAACATGACGATCTCAGTGGCTATTCACGGATACCAAACCAAAGATCGCTGGTTTAAATCCCAGCGAGCACTGGCAACAAAATATTTCATTTTGTGCTATTTCACAAGTTATTTATGTAAAATGATATAACTGCAGTATATTTGCGGCGAGTTCCAAAGTAGTAATTCCTTTTACCCTTGCTGAAAGACCAGCATTCATTATATAACTGTAGTATATACGTGGCGAGTTCCACAGTGGTAAATCTTTTCAGTATAGCCTTGCTGAAAGTTCAGATTTCATTTTAGAACAGTATTTTATTTGCGGCGAGCTTCACAGTGGTAAATCCTTTCAGTATAGCCTTGCTGAAAGACCAGATTTTATTATATAACTGTAGTATATGTGCGGCAAGTTAGTAGTATAGCACTGCATAAAGACCAGTGTTCACTATCTAAAAGTTGCTTAAAATGTCTTTAGGTATGTTTGGTTTACCAGAACTGAATAGCCAAGTACTTCCCCATCTCTATATACGACATCTAATTCCTCTCCCTACTACCTTCAGTTTTAGGGAAAGTGATCGCAAACATAATGATCGTTTACAAAATGGTCGTAATCAAATGATCGTAGGCAAATAATAAGCAAATTATTGTGAGCAAATAATGGTTTCTCGGTGTCATGTTAAGCTAAAAGATTTGAAATAATTTATTTTATGAGATATTGTACGGTTTACGATTAAATGAAAATTAAGATCTTTTTACATTGAACTTTACTTTTAGCTTACGAAAATTCAGTTAACACTAAATTCAGCCTCACAACATGCTCCAAGTGGGGATCACATATCCTCACTGGCTTCAGATAGTTTGGAATAGATGGGACTCTTGTGCGGTACCTGCTCAGATAGAAAACTTGCGACCTCTGAGCCAATATCTATGAAACTCACCACTCCACCGCGAAGGTTGCCATGAAGCATTTTCCAAGGTACCCTCGTAAATTTACGAGCCTTGAGAGTGATGGGAAAAAAGCTGCGACGACAGAATATAACATTATTCTTTGTCATAGCAATATGTTTGCATGCTTGTCTTACAAAAGGGTTAACGTAAACACGTATCCCATCTATCACGTTTTTCGTACAAAGAAAAAACCCTTTTTACGGGACATCCTCTAGGGCCAAATATTTGTTGAGCGTTAAATCAGGCAGCGTCTGTTGATGTTTCCTAGTCCCTGGTAGCTGTTACTGTCAACAACTTAACCGACCGTTAAATGTCATCGCTGGGTAAAACCAGAACCTCATTTGTAAGTTACACTGTGTACAAACGATCATATTACATGTTTTTTTCCATATTAACATTGAATATTTCATTAAAATATGCCTCAGAATTACCTAATTGATTTCTTTTTTTCATATTTATCTATTTTCACAGGATAGTAATTTCTCTCAGGGCCAGTATCACCTTTAAAAATGCTGTGCCAGGGATCTTTGGAGAGTTTTCAGTCTAAGGTTGTGCATGTTGTAGGAGGAATAAAACACAGAGTCCTGCAGATCGGTCCCAAGCCGAGCTGTTGAATTTAAGAACGAATCGTAGAAGCGACCCGTTCTAACGTGACAAATGTAAACCGTATACATATTTTGAGGGCGCGTTTTGCGCGTTTCCCGACTATGCACCGGTGCCGAAGAGACCCATGACGCTAGTTCCTCGGTGCACCATCCATTTAAATACCAAGAGAATAAGAATAACGTTCCTATCTGGCACCTTTCCTCTAAAAATTGCAATCCATCTGTTACTATAGTGGAATCTATCAAACGAACCGCCAGTGGTTGCACAGAGACAAGAGTTTTTTTTCAAGTACTTTGTGGCTGCCAAATTCAGCAGTGGGACGCCTTTGAGAATTATACAAATTAAATTAAATTAGAAGAATTCTAATTTGTTTTAATAAAATAATGAGTTTTACACAATCCAACCTAAAAATTAAAAATAATTAAATTCAAGTCATTACATATTTCCATGCACTTATAGCCTCATAGGTACTATATAATATTACACACGGTTTTTGCAATGTTTGGAAAATCAACCATATTAATAAACATAAAAGTCATTCCTACATGGAATAATAATGGTGGTAAATTTTTCAACACTCGATATTTCACTCCTTCCCGAGAGGTCGTTAAAACATGATCATCAAGGCGGGAAAAGTTTCACCGAGTGCGGTGAAACTTTTTGGTTTAGAACAACTTTACATTATCAGAACTCAAAAACTGTTCATTTTGGACCTGCGTGAGAGATTGGTCTACTCGTATACAACCGGAATAACCAGTTTCAATACATTGCATAACTCTATTGATAGCCCATTCCTCTTGATATATTATGTCTTATATCAAGAGCAATATTTCAGCCGTTGTTGTCACCACGACTTGTTCAAGGTAACATACAGCAGATCAGATGTTCTAGCGCAGGATGAATACTGCTATAGAATACAAATTTTCAAACGATAAATTTGTTTGAAATAACATTATATTTCCAACATGTTAATAATCTCGCCATCTTTTTATATCCAAAGAAGAATGCCCCGGTGTGGGTTTGTTTTTTAAACAAATCTACGGTTTTATTACGAGATTTATTGAATTTGACACACTTGACTATTAAAACAGGAGAAAGTTCACAATCCACACAAAGATTTCGAAAACCACCACCATCTCCATTTCCCACACTTTAAAGTGGGAAATGGAGGTGGTGGTGGTTTTCAAAATCTCTGTGTGGATTGTGAACTTTCTCCTGTTTTAATAGTCAAGTGTGTCATATTCAATACGAGATTTATTGAATTTGACACACTTGACTATTAAAACAGGAGAAAGTTCACAATCCACACAGAGATTTCGAAAACCACCACCACCTCCATTTCCCACACTTACATTAAAATATATAAATTTGTTTTAGACCACTTTAATTTTAATTGCACTCTACCGGTTTCGGAAGCACCCTTCCTTCGTCAGGAGAATATTAAAACTAACCTATGATACAAAGTATTGACAGATATATACACAAAAAATGTAATTTAGGTGTTTGAGTAGGAGGTTAACAAAGGGGGACGGGTAATTGCGTGAATTCCGGCAAAAACAGAGCGGTTTACTGGAAATATACCTAGAGTGGGACTAAACGATAAATTAATTTGGTTATTTAATATACATATATACAAGCGTTATTATTTAGGGATTTTTTGATTTTAAGTTCTACTAAGTTATCTAATCTTTAACTTTTATTATTACGGTGTAGAATTTTAACCCCCGTGTCCTTAAACCCATTACCTCCATGATTTATTTTTATTTTATAAACTTGAATCATAATTATAATCCGATAGTATAGACTTCAAGGAGAACCCAAAATCACCAGAGCGTCTAGAAAATTCATGTCTAAACGCAACACTTGGAGGTAACCCGCCTAAGCAAAATGTATGTCAACTATGGAAAAAATGCATTCAAATGTATGATTTATATTGATAATATAATATAAATAATTGACTATGTTTATAATTCAATGAAAAAAAAATTTTTGATGGAAAATACGCAAAATGATGAAAACTAACCAAATTATTATTTACGTGATACCGTTTGAAGCAGTCAAAATGAAAGGCGCGGTTGCAGGCCCGGCACCGATAGACCGTTGGATTTGTTTTACACAGAACACAACGAATACGAGATTCGCCACGCTATGGCAAATGAAATTCTTGCATTCGAGGCACACGATTCCTATCTTCTGCGTCATGATCTTCTTCCTTCACACGAGATTCTCCGAATTCGGCATTGACCTGATTTGGAAAAGACAATAAAAGAGTACGGGTAACCTCCACACGGAATGCCTTCTGGGAAGGTTTTCTCTATCGCCTAGTCATCTGGTTTCCCATATCATGCTCGTACTTCCTCCAGAAGCATTACAAGTTCCATCCATTTACAAGAGCACTGCTGAGGCAAGATACAAATAAAGGCCAGTACCACTTCTTTGACCAAACGTTGACCCGAAAATTTTGTATACCATTACCTATTTTTTTTATGTAATAAAACTCCATCTCCAATCAATTTTAATATAGGAGACTTTTTTGGCTTGACTGTATTTAACATGTATATATTTATATTTATATTTTATGTATAAGCTGTTTGTCTCTTATCTTACCTTTACAAATAAATCATGGAGGTCTACTCCACCCGTTCCCAAATTATAATTTCGTATTGGCGCCGGGCAATCGATTTTTTTTGCATGCATCCTTCAAAACTTTGCCTTTTTTGTCTTTCTTCGATTTTGCCAACGCTGCACTTGACTTACAGGCTCCATTCGATCATAGGTCGTGGCCACTGCTACTTCACCGTTGTCCTGCCAACGATTTACGAGGATTTGGTTTTTTACGTCTACCACAGCATCAAATTCACCTGTAATTATAAGATCAGTGAGAGTTACACTTTGGCTAAGTAAATGAAGCGCACATTCTCTTATCCTTCAGGATACACATCAAACGGTGAGATGTGAAGAAATTGTCCATAAATAGCTCATGGCGTGCGGGGAACTCTATATATTCCATCATAGACAGTACGACGGATGATCGATAACCTAATTAGGGGTCATTTGTATCAGATGCTCCGGAATACGGCATTGCTTGGAACAGGTAGCCTTCGGAGGAAGCAAGTCACCAAATCTTGTAGCCAAATTTGATTGGCTTATTCTTAATGTACATCTTGCAAAAATGTCGATCGAAATATGGCACCGTTTGCTCGTCGATGGAAAATTTGTGTGCAAAAACACCAAATTGACGATTTTTCATGTTCAGCATGTTGAACAATAGACGAACCTACAAAGAAAGATAGAACGATTAACGTTAGTCGAAGAATAATAAATATAAAAAAGTTTATGTTATGGCTACTATACCTTAGCCATTCTTTCCGTTTTATCTAGATTTTTGCTATCGCATTTGTTTCCTCTTTTGATGATGCTTAAACCCAATGTCGGGTCAGACGAATAATAATCTGTGGTAGATGGCAATGTATTGTAGCCGGTCAACACAAGGAAACCAATAAAACGCTTCAATTCGTATATATCTAACTGGAATTCGGAATTGCTTTTAAATCGAGCGTATTTGATCGTAAGAATGAACTGAAGCACTTCGTCATCAAAGAATAATGAAAACAATTGGAAAGCATTATAAGACTTCAGTTTTTCGTACATATCTTTATGCACCACATTCAACGGTTCAGGAACCCAACGGATATGGCTGGTGTTTCTTTTCAATGCCTTAGACCACTTTTGTTTATAGTGAGACTTCTTTTTGTACTGTAGTTTTGATTTTTTGGCTGGTGGTGCATTTGAAATAGATATTTGCAAGGTATTACTACTCGCACCAGACGATGTCGAAGGCTGATTCCAGTCAAGGTCATTATTGAATTCATCTGGTTCATGTTTGTCATGGCATGACTCATCTTCTTAATCCTAAAAATCACTCATAAAAACACTCCAAAACCGTAGGTATTATTTGAAGGCAAGCTAAGCAAAAACGTGTGTAAACACAGTCACAGCTAACCTCCAAAGGTTGCGCGCAGGCATCACCTGATTTCAGTCACATCTAGCGTTCATCTTATGCGTATAATACTATGTTGAAACAGTGTTACCGACTATTTAATCTTTTGATAACAATACGTGATTCACACTTTTTAAATTTTTTTCCGTTTTAATTTTTTTTTTCATATCCAAAATGGGTCTATTTTTAGGGCTTCTGTAAAAAAATAATAAAAAATATAATTATTAATAAAATTTATTAAATTATGTTAATTATTGAAAGCTAACATACCAATCTGTTAATACTGAATAATAACTTGGTGGGATTTAGCTTTATTCACAGTGAAAAAAAAATCATACTTTTCATCTATTTTTTTGATGCCTATAGACATCGTCATGGAGGTAATGGGTTTAAAGTATGATTGGTGGAAATAAGATGATTGGCAAACTCAGAAAAATTATTGTTATTTAAAGATCTTAAATATTCCGTGATTCTAATATTTATATTTCTGGTTGCCTTACATATGTAGAATGATGGACAATCATTGCAACATAGTTGGTAAATGCCTGAATTTGAATAATATAAATATTTTAAATATTACTTATTGTAGTAAATTATTTTATTTATAATAAAAACAAAAGATAAGATATCTTAGAAGCCCTTGAAATCAAAAAAATCCTTAAATAATAACGCTAGTATATTGAATAACCAAATTAATTTATCGTTTAGTCCCATTCTAGATATATTTCCAGTAAACCGCTCTGTTATTGCCGGAATTCCCGCAATTACCCGTCCCCCTTTGTTAACCTCCTACTCAAACACCTAAATGATATTTTTGTGTATATATCTGTCAATATTTTGTATCATAGGTTAGTTTTAATATTCTCCTGACGAAAGAAGGGTGCTTCCGAAGCCGGTAGAGCGCAATTAAATTTAAAATGGTCTAAAACAAATTTATATATTTTATTGTAAATTATGACGAGCCACAAAGTGAATGCTTATTACAAATATGCAGATTTTTATACTTCATGATGAAATTTTGAACGTTCAAAATAATAAGAAAACTAATGTCTACGTCTGATTTCAATAAACTCTTAGTTTTTACAAATTTACTCAAGACTGATTAGCAAATATGTTTGCTAGCAACGTATAATTTACTCTAGTCTTCTTAGCAAATAAGTTTGCTAGCAACGTATAATATGTCGTACAATAATAATGAGGAGTACGCCGGCGCTTAACAAAATACCACTTACGGGAGGAAGTACAACAGAAATAATCCTCAATGGTCGGGGATCAAGTGTCGAGGGGTCAACTGGCAGAGAGATCAACAGAACAGAAGGTGATTTTTCACAAAAACGGCGCTCTACAAATTATCCAATTATTATAATTATTATTATAACTGTCTGGAGGATAAGTGTCGGAGATAAAGCATCACGGAATCAGTAAGAAAGTGTATCTGAAAACTTAACACATTATATCTACGGCAGTGGTACACCTGTGTTGGATCGTACGGTAGAAAAATATGAAATCGGGACCGTGACATTAGGGGTGGTTGCCTATATAGCCTATAGACCACACGCTCCCTAACTAACGAGTCCTTTACAGCGTGTAAAGTGTCTCCTGCAGGCGGTATGGGACGGCATTAGGCGTTGGGGATTCTTGATGGCACAACGATGCGTAAACGATCTGTGTGATGTTCACTCAATATGTTTACATAATACCTTTGTCCAAAATGCGTAAAAATATACCCGAATGACGAAAAAACCATGTGAAACTACAACTTCTAATATTGACAGTAACGAGTAGGTGTTAGAAGTTTTAAGTCACATCAATGATAATAAAAGTATTTTTAGACTTTTAGACTTCACACTCTGAAATATTAAAACAAAGTTAATGCGAACGCAACGCAAGGGAGTGTGGCGCGAAAATATCAAATGGTCTTTGCCACTTGGAAACGTGACAAATAACATGAACCCGCGACCTCCAGCTTGCGCATTACCCAACAATCACGGAGGCCGTCAAGTTATTAAGAAAAAAGTATCAACCAGAGCATGGCGGGCCATTTGGCATTTTAGCTCTCACACTTTTCAATTTGACAAAATAATTAACACTTAAATTCATTATTAATTTCACACACAAAAATCATCATTAATCTTTGTTCAAAAGAAATAGGTCGCTGAAAATTTTGGAGCGGACACGCGGAACAACGGACACGCGGGACAGAGGGCACGCGGGACAGCATTGTCACTTGGCATAGCTCAGCTTTACGTCACTTCAAAACGCGTCGTAATTGCGCTGGCTCAGACTCAAGACGCAATGTTAGTTACGTGACGACCTTTTTGGAAGGGCGGTATGTGACGAAGTCGGAAATCAGAGGTCGTGTGCTCAGAACACGTGAAGATCAAAATAATGTAGGGATTCGTTTAAACACTGTTTTAATTTTTTTTTGAATAAATCTAAGAAATTTAAGTGTTATCACTGACTGATATAAGTGGAGGTATGGAATGGTTTTATTCGTACTAAGAAATTTAAGTGTTATCACTGACTGATATAAGTGGAGGTATGGAATGCTTATTTTGGAATTTAAGTGTTATCACTGACTGATATAAGTGGAGGTATGTAATGGTTTTATTCGTTCTTAAGGATTTAAATAATAAATATTAGGTATATATTTTAGTATATCTTTAATAACGTGAGTTCTTACTCTGTGAATAACAACAATTTAATAATTCCTATCAAAAGTTACAATATGAACTTATCTTTAATATCGCAAAAGAATCCCAACTACTCCCAACCGTCTGGAGCGGGTGGGACTATGGCACCCCCTGATGGAGAATTTTGTGAGGCTTAAGGTAGTGGGGAAGACAAATATTATGAAGAACCTTGCTATTTAGATACGGTCACCAAACACGGCTAAAGCCATTTCAAGCAACGTTTCGATTCTTCGAAGAGTGGTTTTTCACCGGGGCGTTACTGAATATCTACCACTGTGGATTTTGCCGCATAAAAACTGTATATTATTTTTAATGAATGAATGAATAATACAAATGAATAAAAAATTATCAGTTTTTCAATAATAATATTAGAAAATCCCTTTATGGCGTCGTTTTAAAATAATTTTGTGTACACTACTATTAAATCATAATTATATTATACGATTTATCCTGACGAAGAAACCATTGGTTTTGAAACATGTTGACGCTGCTAGAAAGAGACACATCCAAAGCACTAAAGTACGCCATGGTTTATCGAAATAGGTACGCAGTCCGATAAATGACGCAACTTTGGTATCTATTTTGTTTATTTTACAAAAAAAGGTTTTTTTTAAAGCATGTTTAGACCGTTCGCTCTCCCCTGGATTCTTGCCTTGAACACATTGCCTACATCCATCGCGCCATCTCGCTGGAATGCTCTCCTTTCACGACAAGTTAGTGGGAGGAAGACGTTATGGCTGATTATGATGGTGATGGCGCGTCACATCTGCGTGATGGCAGTCCTTTGTACCTAATATCCACATTTCGCCCCTTCCGCAGGAATTCCAAATAAAATAATGACATTTCGCGTCGAGTGGGGCCATCACGCCGAATGGTGTAAAAATTTCAATAATTGTGACCGAATATTTAAATTTGTACCCTTTTTGTAAGTTGAACATATTCGGAAATACTGGGAACGTGTTTGGCGGGTGTGGAGTCGTTAGTAATTTTACTGAAAATAATATTTACTAGTTCTTATGTGAATTCCCATTTCCATAGCAGCACCGTTTTGGAAATACTGTGTATGAAAGGAATTGATGGGCGGGACCTTTCGGGTAAGAAATTATTTCAAAAGTACATAAATGAGCATAACTGATTTATTGAAATCCGGTTAAAACATGATTGCAATCCATTTCCTAGTAAAATATTAGTTTATTCAGAATAAATCGGAACACGTGTTCACGCAGATGTCCTTTTCCCAGAATATATCGGAACACGTGTTCATGCAGGTGTCGTTTTCCCAATAAATATTTTAACGAAATGTTACAATAATATGATATTTATGTTTTACCAACAGTTTTCTAGGAAACCTGTCAATTAATTTGTTGAAGGCCTGCAGTCCCATTTTTAACAGTAATACCAATAGTTTAACCAGATTTTTAATAAATTACCAATATTTTACGTCAGTGAGATTTCTTGAAATTTTGCAGACTTGACTTTCGAAACAAGGAACGGTGACTGTTTATATAGAAAATTAAAAAAATAACCTCTCCCCCTTAAAGCAGTATTTACATACATCTGAAAGAAATTATGCATACTTAATGATTACTGTCTACAACTTATTATAAAAAACTCTGTGTAAAACCCGGACAACGCCGGGACTTCAGCTAGTAAAAAAATATAAGTTAGTATCTATAGTCTTGGAGTAAAGGGCTAGTGAAAGCGGCAGGAAATAAATTTAAAATGCCATCTCGAAAAATATGATCTACTATTTTTGAAGTGAATTGAAAATAGAGTAAATTAATTATGGGTTCACACAATCTCACTTAAGTAGACAATTTAGATACTTTGGAGCAAAAAAATATACTGTACATTTGAGGAACTTATCTACAAACTGTATATTATTTTACGCTAGGCTGAGTTTGAAACCGCGATCTCTTGGCCAAGAGCCAAGGATCTTACCGTTCTGTCACATAAAGTTATTTTTGCTATGGTTCTGTTATTTTTCTAAACAACTTTATGTATTCGCAAACCTTTTTAAGGAAAGTTGTTTCTCCCTTGTCAGTATTAAAGGGTAATGATTTATGTAACAACTAACGTATAGTCTGTAAGAAAAGGAGTGAAAAGATTTGTAAATTCCAAAAGTTGCCTTTGATTAATGTTAGATGCTCAAATAGACTTAAATATTCTCTTGGAAACAAACGTCTTTTACGGCCTGTTTATTTGATTTTTAAATATTAAGAAATTAAAACAAGACTGGAAATATGATTAATGCCAGTTCTTGCCTTTCAATGTTATAAAATTTGGTATTAAGTGAGCTCCAAATGCGTGAAATACGAAATAAAAAATGAGCTCGATAAATCTCCGGACTGTCGACAAAATGTGCCTCCTCTCGGGCGAGATATCGCCCCCGGCGGTAGGGGGGCGCCCGAGCAGTCGGGGGGTTGGGGGGGCGCGGACTACTGGTGGGAGTCCCAGTGGGCGTCGCGCCCCATTCCAGGGCTAATGGGTCGGGGAATTATGAAACTAAACATCTTATGTGATTGTGAATGTAGCTGACTTTTGAATTGTCACAACGGTGTTCGGTTCAAGTTGTAGCCTCCTTCTCAAGGGGTCCGGAGATGATCAATGTGAATTGTCAATGTGCTAATGTCATTGACAATGTGCATTGAATCGCGATTAATGGATTTTCAATCGATTCGTCAATATATTCGACCCAGCTGTTTGGTTGACGTCAGCGAAAACTGTGCATAAAGCGTGCGAATAAGTATTAATCTTTAGATTCTATTTTCCGTAATTCTGAACGAACGCATCATGTTGCAACTTTAAGTAAAACAAATCCTGATGGGGGATAAAACAGATTTCTGAACAATTATTGAACGAACCATTGTCAATCACACAACGAAACGATCGTACCGCTGCGCCAATGACGCTTGTCCATGGTTTCTACCAGCACAATATAACACATTATTCTCCCGCCAATGGGAAGTCTCAATTATTAATTGCTTTAATTGTCCCAGAAACGATCAATTAGCAATTGTCAATCGCATCATTTGCGTAAATTAAAACCTTTGAAAGTCTCCCGGGAGTGTGAGTCCAACTGCTCCCAGCCGTCTGGGGCTAGTGAGACTGTGGTATCCCCAATTGGGGTATGTTGTAAGGCTAAAGATAGTAGGGAGAAGAAATAGATCGGAAAGAAGAAAGTGGAAAAGTACCTGGCTATTCAGATCTGATCACAAAATACGAATGTTGGTCTTACACCAGGGCGATACTGAGAGAATCTTCCACACTGTAACTTAACACATATATACTATGTACATTGTTCGCAATTAGTAATTTGTGAAATAAGACATATTAATGTATTCATCCACACATTTTACAGCCCTGCATATATGATAAAATTGAAATGATAAAGTTTATTTTAGAGTGACGGTTGATTGCCATTTTAAATGGAACATTCAAATAAATAATATTATCTATATTTATATATTATAATAATATAATCCACAAAACCTCAACTCTGCGATATAGAATAACCACTTGGGGATATTCTAAACTAAATTTAAATTACAATGAGTACAAAATTTTATGGTTAAATTACTAGTTTAAAATTTTTTTTTTTCACCGAGACGTAATATTTTATTGTTGTATCGAAACTTAAATACCTGTGCAGGCATTACAATGGGATAAAATATTAATTCAGCGTATATCTGACTCTGGGTATAAGAGGAAAGTGGACCATGAACACAACACTAGGTTCACAAAGAAGAAGGCATGCTTTTTGCAAAATACTGCAATAAGTACGACAACGATCATTTGATCATTCAATTTGGTAGGCGGGAATGGGTACCGCCGCCCTGGGAACCATTTAGTGGATTACCAAAACCTCTGCCACATGTCACCCCAAGTGGTTCGCTACGTTTGGTGACTTAGCAGGGGTGCCCGGGTTCATGGGTTAAGGTTTGCCCAGGTCTTGGTGGCGGGTGTGTCGGCCCACCTTCTGCGTGGCGGGCCGGTTGGGAGATGCTGGTTGAGGGAGACCCTTTACAACCGGTTACCGCTGTCCGGGCCGCTCGATAGTACAAGGGCCCGACCCTCAGGCTCACGACTAAGGGTGGGCTGCCCCATCAGCGAGTGAAAAAACCCCGCCACTGCTGTTGTGCCGGTTCGTGACCGGAGGGGACCCAGCAGCAGCGTTTGGGGCGCATTGGATTCCCTCTCCAGCCGGACTCTCACAGCCTATCGCCTAGCACCGCAGTGGGTGGGCTGGAAACAAACGCTCATCACTCCTAGACAGCCTGAACCCCAGATTCCTACCCACCCCTCATACTTTTCCATTCCAGACCTTCCTTTCACCTCATACCCTTACAAAACAAAAAAAAAAAACAAATAAAAAACTTGAAAAAATCATGAAAGCACAACAAAACAAATTTAATATCTCTACAGCGGCAAGTAGCAGGCGTCCCCGGTGCGGGCCAAAACTGTTGGTAAATTTTGCCAACATTCGCGGCCTGAACACAAATTTAAATTCCGTTCATCACCATCTTTTGTCCCAACGTCCCAACCTTCTTTTCCTATCCGAAACTCAGATAGCCGTGCCGCCAGACTCCTCCTATCTGGACTGCCCGGGCTTTACCCTTGCAAGCAAGTTCCGACTCAAAGGCTTGGTCTGCCTCTATAGTCGAGCTGACGTCAACTGTGTACGACTATTGAGTCTGGAAAACTCCAAATTCGACTTAATGTGGTTGCGCGTGAATCTTGCCAGTACGGCAAGATTCTACGCATGTCTATACCGCTCACCGAACCATAGCGAATCAGACACTTCGGAACTCTTCAAACATTTGAGCGATACTATTGATGATCTCTTGCCCCGCTACCCTTCGGCCGAGTTTGTTGTTCTGGGGGACTTCAATGTTCATAACGAACCATGGTTGAAGTTCTCAGGCCCAACGGACTCGGCTGACTGACAGGCGGAATCCTTTGCCATTTGCTACGGATTAGAGCAACTGGTTCAGGAGCCTACAAGGGTTCCTAATGTCCAGACTCACCGCTCCAATCTGTTAGACCTATTCTTAACTACTGTGCCACACGGCTATAAGATTGACGTCACAGCACCTCTGGGAACATCCGACCACTGCCTAGTGACGACATCAATCCCCGTTAACCTCAGACCAACCAATGAGAGGCTGAGGAGAAAAGTGTGGCACTATAGGTCAGCAGATTGGTTCGGTATGTGGGCACATTTCAACGCTTTTCCGTGGTCAGCTGTTTGTTTTCGCACATCGGACCCTTAAAGATTTGCCCAGGAGATTGGTGAAATCATCAAATCGGCGATGGATGGCTTTATACAATCGACTACTAAAGAAACTGGTGTGGGCTCAAAACCGTGGTTCAGTCGACAATGCTCCGAAGCAGTTCGACGAAAAAACGTGGCTTACCAAGCCTTCAACACATCTCGAACGCCCGAAAGTAGATCAGCATACAACAAATCGGCAAAGGAATGCAAGAGAATCATTAATAGGTCAAAATTCGAACACGACCTGCAGATCAGCAAAAAGCTGGCTGCCTGCCCGCATGGCAGCAGAGCATTCTGGTCGCTTGCGGGCTAAATAGGTCGGAATTTTCGCAAACCCAATTTACCACCTCTTACCAGACCTGACGGCTCACTAGCAAACACCGCCACCGAAAAGGCTAACCTATTAGGGAAAATGTTTGCGGAAAACTCGACCATCTATGACAGGGGTGCTGTTCCGTCGTCGGTTCCTCCCTGCGGCTTCTATATGAAAAAGCTGAGGATCCGGCATCGGGATGTACTCCACGTCATACGGGGGCTCGATGTTAACAAAGCTAGTGGACCTGATGGAATACCTGCCCTGGTATTGCAGAGGTGTGCTGCGGAAATAGTTCCAGTTTTGACAAAGCTCTTCAAAATGTCCCTGAAGTGTGGCACTGTGCCCTCTGGTTGGAAAAAAGCGGTCATTCACCCTATTCCCAAGAAAGGTGACCGCTCCAACCCGGCCAACTACCGCCCCATAGCGATCACATCAGTTCTGTCCAAAGTGATGGAACGTGTGATCAACGACAAACTGCTCACATACCTCGAGAAGAACAAAATTATCAACGACCGTCAATACGGATTCCGGCGGAACCGCTCGTGCGGTGATCTTCTCGCGTATGTGACGCATGTTTGGGGGCGGTGCCTGGAACGTCACGGTGAGACCCAAACGGTCGCACTAGACATATCCAAGGCCTTTGACCGGGTCTGGCACCGAGGACTTGTCAACAAATTGCCTTCTTACGGACTTCCCGCATCCCTGTGTACGTGGATTGCTGACTTTTTAAGGGATAGGTCAATTCAGGCGGTTGCTGACGGTTTCATCTCTTCCTCGCACTCTATAAATACTGGTGTCCCACAGGGATCGGTTCTGTCTCCGACTTTATTTTTGTTGCACATCAATGACCTTTTGACATGTGCACCGATTCATTGTTACGCGGATGACAGTACAGTTCATGATAGCTTTTTGTATGACAGGCCCCCAAAGGGCACACAAACTCCAATGGCTCGGAGGGCTTTGAAGCGGAGAATGGACGGTTATCTCGAGAGTATTTCCTCCTGAGGTAAAAATAATCTCGTCGAATTTAATGTTTCAAAGACCCAATCCTGTCTGATTACGTCTAAAAGGGATCCAAATGATAATCTAGTCTCCTTCAACGGAAGCAATCTTCCGAACAGGCCTTCCATTGATATGCTTGGTATAACTATAAGTGACCCGCTCAGGTACGGGGACTCCATCGAAGCCAGAGTATAGTTGGCCTCTCAGAAGATGGGCGTACTGTACAGGGCCCGCAGATACTTTAATAGTACACAACTGCTGACCCTGTACAAATCGCAAGTGCGCCCTACTGTCGAAGTTGGCAGCCATCTCTGGTCCGGAGCCCCAAAATACCTGAAAAAAACCCTTGACTCTGTGCAGAAACGGGCGGTCCGTTTGATAGATTCCCCAATCTTAATTATAATCGCTATATTAAGTCCTGCCACCGAACACCTTATCATCCGAATGCCGTTCCAGGTTCTCGACCTAAAAATATTATTCTAGCTCTACCCAGCCCTCGTATACGTGACGAACTACTTACTATCAGCAGTGAAAGCTTTTAATCGTAGGAATGCTTGAACATCTTGGATTCCCGGACTCTTCCCCCATTTATGTATGCGAACACCTATCTCCACACAACAAGGATATACACGCAGCTGCTAGGCGCGCCGCCAAAGATCTTCGCTACAAGTACGTGTGGGTCAAGCATGGGCGCGTTTACTTAAGAAAAGATGACACTTCTGCTTCAGTGCTAGTAAAAAACAAGGATTCACTCCTTAAACTATCTCAGTAATCCTCCGTGTTTTAACTGATTGTATACATATGTCTTATAAAATACAAAATGGATCTGAAAATTTTCTACCAAAACGTTAGGGGAATTAAAACTAAAACAAATGACATAAAAAATGAAGTTATAATCAATAATTACGATGTAATATGCTTCACTGAAACTTGGTTAAATTCATCAATATTCAATAATGAATTGTTTGACGAGCGTTACCTAGTTTTTCGGAGAGATCGGGAATCCACTAACTCTACATCTAGAAAAAGTGGGGGGGTATTAGCAGCAGTCAATAAAAAAATAATAACAATTCATAAATCATCTTGGGAAAGTGGTGGTGAAGATTTATGGTTAATGACAAAACCGCATGAAAATTCGAACTCATTCATCTGCATGTGTGTACTATACATTCCCCCTAATCTATCTGTCGATGATTACTGTAATCGAATCAAAAATATTCAGGATATTTATTTGCAACACATTAATCCCAAATCTCAATTTATAATCATTGGTGATTTTAATGAAATTAAATGGACACCTGACATAGCATATTATAAAAAAATACTAGCTCCATCTAATTACTCTAGTCACAAAGCTCACTGCCTTGTCAATTTGATCTCAGTATGTAACCTTCACCAATTTAATCATTTACCTAACAAAAATTTTAATATTCTCGACCTTGTTCTATCCGATAAAACCAATATTAATATTTCAGCCACAGCTAACTTATCAAAAATCGATCACCATCATCCCTGTTTTGAAATAAATGTAAATTTAGAAAAAAAGCAATACTTACAAGAAAATCACTCTCCTGTCAAACATAACTTCAAGAAAGGTAATTATGAAAGATGTTGTCATGATCTAACAAATGTAAATTGGATCTCACTTTTCAGCAACTGTCATCTCAACAATAAGGTACAGTTATTCTACAATATTCTATGGGAAATTATAGATAAACACATTCCAAAAAAAAAACTCACATAAAAAATCACTATCCCAATTGGTTTAGCGAATCTCTAAAAATGCTCCTCAAAGAGAAAAATAAGGTTAGACTACGTGCTAAAAATTGCTACTCTTAGAAAAAGATCAAAAAAAAACTTAAAGAATGCTACACAACCTATATTAACCTAGTTGAGCAAGGGATAAAAGATAATGTAAAGACTTTCTGGGCGTATTCTAAATCATTGCGTAATACAAATTCTATTCCAAAAATAATGTATATGGATTCAATGTCTGCAAATAATGGACAGCAGATTGCCAACATGTTCTCTAATTATTTTGGATCAGTTTATACTCAGTCGAATCCCACATCAAATACTTTTGGACTAAATGCTGCTCTATTCAACCAATTTAGTCTTAGTAAACTTAATGTAAGCATGGGATCAATCAAATCCTGTTTAGAAAGAATTGATATACATAAAGGCCCAGGACCAAACAAAATACCTCCCTTGTTTGTAAGATGTTGCTCTAGCTCGTTGATTAAGCCACTTTTCATTATATTTAACGAATCATTATCTACAGGAACTTTCCCAGATTTATGGAAAAATGCACATATTATTCCAATACATAAATCTGGTGATCAGTCTTTTGTGAAAAATTATCGACCAATCAGTGTTTTATCATGTTTTGCAAAAGTCTTCGAATCTATAATGTATAATTTCATATTCACACACTTTAAACCACAATTATGCATTAATCAACATGGATTTGTTCCCAACAGATCAATTAATTCTAATCTTCTTGACTTTTGTGATTACGTTTGCAATGCTTTTAACGAAAGAACTGAAGTAGATACCATTTACACAGATTTTAAAAAGGCATTTGATAAAGTAAACCATTCTATTCTACTACAGAAGCTTGATCGTATAGGTATCCACAGTGATCTATTAAGATGGCTTAAATCTTACTTGGAAAACAGAACACAGTTAGTACTTATAAATGGGTATGAGTCACCTCCCATAATTGTAACCTCAGGTGTACCTCAGGGGTCCAATCTAGGCCCTCTGCTTTTTTTAATCTTTATTAATGACCTTGGCCCCATGTTACGCTGCCGTTTTGTTTTATTTGCTGATGACCTCAAGATTTACCGTAAAATTTCCACTGATTGTGATCAAGTTATGCTTCAAGAAGATCTTTACACACTACATAGCTGGTGTACTCAAAATTATATGTTTCTAAATATTGATAAATGTTACATTATAACCTTCACTCGTAACAGAAGACGAAAGAATCGTGCATATTTCATTAATAATGTTCAATCAAATGCAGTCACCACTATTAGAGATCTAGGAATCACACTTGATTCAAAATTTAAGTTTGATGTACACATCAGTGATATCACGAGTAAATCCTTGAAAATGATTGGTTTTATACATGGAATATCGAAACCATTTAAAAATACCCAATCCATTATAACCTTGTACCACTCGTTGGTCAGAAGCAAATTGGAATATGGTAGTGTTATCTGGAACCCACACTACTTGAAATATTCAAAAACGTTTAAACTTGGACTAAGTTCCGTACTGCAGTCTTATGAGGAACGACTCCAATACTTTTACTTTACGACCCTGGATAAAAGAAGACAATTTACTGACTTTGTCTACACAAAATTATTCATGATAAGCTTGAAGCAACTCATTGTGTGAGCAATATTCTTATTAAAATTCCTAATAGACGTAATCTAAGGAATCATAATATATTCCATCTAGAATTATTTAAGAACAATATTGCATACTTCAATCCATTATCTAGAATGTGTCGTCTGTACAATTCTATTGAGTGTAACTACATAGATATATATGCAAATAGTCTCACTTATTTTAAAAAGCAAATTAGCAATAGATTGTGAATGTTTGTTTGTTTTTTTTTTTATTTACTCTATTTGTTTTTTGTTTTTATTTTTGTTTCTTTTGTTTTTTAGATCATATATGTATCTGTATTTTTTGTTTTTGATATCTCTTTTTTTTCCTTTGCTAACGTTTTGCTGTTTATATATTTTTTTGTTAATACATAGTGTATAATGACACTTAAACTGTGCATGATGTGAACATTTTTAAGTGGACTGTTGACATTTCCTTTTTTTTTGCAGCGCTTATCTAATGTTTTTTTTCTCATGTTAATAGTCTGTAAATGTTCCTAAACAATAAATAAATGAATAAATTAACAAACGGGCTGCAATCTTTAGGGCACAGGCGTCAGGTAGGTATGCTGTCCTTGTTCTATCGGTATTACAATGGAAGATGCTCTGAGGAACTAGCGTCATTGATCCCTTCGGCACCGGTGCGTAGTCGGGATACACGCCAAACCCGCGCCCAACATTTGTACACGGTTGACATTTGTCACATGAGAACGGGTCGCTTCTACGATTCGTTTTTAGGTTCAACAGCTCGGCTGTGGAACGAACTGCCGGCCTCTGTGTTTTCCTCCTACAACTTGGGACTCTTCAAGATCCATGTTCACTCCTTCCTCTCCACAAAAAGACCCTCCACACAGCATCCCCAAAGATGACATAGGCCCTGAGGGAAATTATTTTCTTCAGGGCCTCCTGTGTGGAGTTAATATAAAAAAAAAAATAAAAAAACGAACCCTGGAATATGATGTGCCCAAAATGTTCAACATAAAAAATTGGTAACTCTCAAATAAATTCAGGTATATGCTGAAAATATGACTCATAAGTAGAAATACTTTATACTAGTCATCACTATCAATCAATACTTGTTATTTATTAGCATGTAGATTTAGTGTTGTATTAGATTATGTGTGCTAATAATTATAAACTGAATATCTTATAAATAGTTACAAACGTTATTACTGTTTCTGAAAAAATAAGAAAATGCACAGATTTAGGAAATGAAATTAAAAGAATTTGGCATTCTCGGACCATAAAATATTAGCATTTGTTATTTTGGCTACTGGCATTATACCTAGCTCTCTCATTCAAAATTTAGGCGTACTAGATCTGTCAAAGAATTTATACATATAAATGCAAAAATCAGTCATTTTAAATACATGTAGGATTACGAAAGATTTTTTAAATATTTATATTGAGGGATCAGTAGGATTTATAGGTCCAATTAGAAATTTTACTGAGCCGAACCCTCCGATATGAAAATATCTGGAGTCGGTGAATTATTTTTTGTCCATTTGACCTCTGGTGATTTGATGTGTTGTTTTATATTATTTTGTATTTATTATGCTTATATAATGCACTTGCATAAGATTGACTAGATGATCATTTATGGAAAACTGTGGGGAAGGCTTTAGTTTTTCCTGTGGGGAAGATTTAACCCGGACATAAAGTTGGAAAAGTATAGAAATATTTATAAATAAAATTACCTATATATATTTACATTTTAATTGAATATGTACATTCTGTTGACAAACTGATTAATTGTAGCTTAACGGGATAATACTTTAAAGAACAGTAAAAAAATCAAACCAAAATTTACTTTTTATTTTTTTACAATTTGATTTGAACCCGCGACCCCCATCTTGCTAGTTGAGAGCCTTACCCCTTGACCACCAACGCCATCTCTTATGTCTGCCGGAGGAGCATCCGCAGGCCAAAGGACACTGAATACGGACTCTAACCCCTCCCCGTAGTTTAGAAGAACTAAGCGCAATAACAGACGGACACGGATAGCGACATTATTTTAGTATAATATAGATCATCGAGTAATAAAATAATGGCATTGTCAACAAACGGTTTGAAGAAGATCATATTATTTATATCATACAAGCTGTTTGCGAGTCATTATTTGCTGGACTTTTTTTAATCTTTTACGAGAAATTAATCTATTACAACGGGCAAGGTGTTTGAATACATTTCGCACACACGAAAACGTTAACAGTATAAGTATAATATTATTTTAACAATGTGTGTTAACCTTTAATCCAGCACTTGCTTTTGATACAATCCTTTCCTACGTTAAGTTTGGTTTTGTATCCTAATATTAGCTTCAATTTTATTCAAAAGAAAGACGGGATTCCGAGTTTACAGATATTAATTTATTTTTCGTTTTAAATATCTGGCTTAAAAACTCTGCTTTAAGCCAGGGCAACAAAGTCCGCGACTTCAGCTAATGTAGAAATGTACGGTGGAGGTTTTAGAATTTGCTGTTTATCGAACACGGTATATTTGCCTAACAACCAGTTCCCAAGTCCCTACCCGTGGCTAACCCGATACTATGTTTCATTTAATTTAAGCCCGGGTTAAGGTAGCTCACTTTATACGCAACAATAATAATCTGGGCTGCGCCAATAACCAGGAACATTCACTTTAATTATTCAACTGGAAACTCGGGCAGGAATGGCCTGTGGAGAGGGAAAGGAGGAAGGATTGTGATTGCGAGGATCAAACAACACATGGGACGGAATATTTTCTGTTGGATTGAAAGGTAGACTGGATTAAATAATTTGTTGTAGTTGAACAGGTCGACAAAACCCAAAATCACTGTAACATGTAGATTTAGATCATATGTATCGAATACATTACAAAATCTTGGTTATTAAGGCATTCTTTATGATATAGTAAGTATTCATCTGGGACGAAGGCTTGGAATAAACTACCTCCGGAACTAAAATGCATAACAATTCAGGTCAAAACTAAAAACTTACCTTTTTAAGCTGTCATACCCTTAAATTAAATACACCATTATTTTTTTTAATGATAAACTAATTTTTATAAGAGGTTTTTTATGCATACCACAAAGGATAACAAACTATTATAAGCAATAATTAGTCGCCTGAAATTAATACGTATGGATATTTCAGGCGACTTATTATTACTTGTAATAATTTGTTTTCCTTTGTGCTATGCATAAAAAGCCTTGTCTTATAAACATTAGTTTATCATTAAAAAAAAAAATAATATTTGACAAGTCAAAATATTTCACCAACAAATGTAGATACAATCAGTGGTGGCTGGTCGCATAGTGCGTTCGTGTGCAGCACTATCTAAATTGTAATGGCTAAAATTAATTTATAATATCTTACTGAAGACTATAAAATCTATAAAAATCATTTAAAAATATTACTTACCAATACAATGCAATGAATATTATCAAGGAGAGCGATTTTAATCTCTCCAAGTATAAAGTATGGCCGCCGCGCGGCGCTCAAATCCCCCGTGTGCACAGATTTGCAAACGGATGAAAATACGTTTTTGTATGTATTTTTTAAAACACTGCGAGCGCCTCAATCTAGCCATTTGTACCAGAAGTTAGCTAATTCTCGTGTGTCACACGGCGCCGACATAACCCGATCATTTCCGAAGATTACCGATTTATGAACTTAGACCCGAGGTTACACGAAGACATCCGAAGTTCGTCGAACTTGACGAACTCGATATTGGACAATAGATCACAGATCATCATCTACCGTCGTTATCGCGAGCCGTTACGTAATTATTGTCATTGTTTTGGTATTGATTTATCGAGTAATTTATCAAGCTAAATACAAAACTTAATCCTTTTAATTTATAACTTTATAAGAAATAAAAATGAGTGTAATCAGTGTCGAATATATAAGAAATAATAACAGTTTGTTTGAAAATAAATTATTAATTAAAAATTCCGGTCCACCTCGTCCAGTGCTCGTGATTAAGCAAGAGTGTAAATCTAAATCAAGAGCTTTTTCTCGAATATTTGACAAAAAACTTGATGATAAAGCTTTTTGGTTGTGTGGTTGTGACATAGTTAATCGCTTTTTTTGTTTTCCGTGTCTTGTGTTTGGTGGAGATTCAACTTGGACGTTGAGTGGGATTAATGATTTAACGCATCTATCAGAGAAGTTGAAAAAGCACAATTCATCTACTTTACATTTACAAAATGTTATGAGTTTAGCTGTTTTAGGTACAGTTGACATTCGTCAACAGTTGGATTCTGGATACCGTGAGCAAACTAAACAACATAATGCAATGGTTGACAAAAATAGATATATATTGTCTAAATTAATAGATTGTGTCATATTTTGTGGAGCATTCGAATTAGCATTGCGTGGTCACGACGAAACCCCTGATTCGATAAACCCTGGTGTATTTTGCGGCTTAATAGATTTCGTAGCAGAATTAGATGCAGTATTAAAACAACATTTAGATAGTGCCACTGTTTTTAAAGGGACATCAAAGACTATTCAAAATGACATATTGGATTCTATAATGGAAGTATACGGCACAGAAGTGAAACGACAAATTACGGAATGTGAATTTATTGCGATTCAAGCAGATGAAACTACAGATGTCTCTACGACGACGCAAATGGTTTTGATCATCAGATATGAATGGAAGGGCAATATTTATGAACACTTTTGGAAATATTTAATTCCAACCTCGCATTGCGCTGACGGTTTGTATAAAGCCATCTCTGAAGAACTTCAAGGTTTGAACATCAGTTCAAATAAATTGATAGCTCAATGCTATGATGGAGCCTCAGTTATGAGTGGAAGGGTTGGAGGGGTTCAAGCAAAAATTAAGGCTAATTTTCCATTTGCTAATTATGTTCATTGCTATGCTCATCAGCTGAATTTGATAGTCGAAAAAAGTGTTTCACAAAGCAATGTAATAAAAACGTACTCGCACATCTTCACGCATTTCCAATTTTTTTTTCGAGGTCTCCTAAACGAATGAACGTGTTAAACGATGTAATGAAAAAGAAAATCCCTTCTGCCCCACCAACAAGATGGAATTTCAACATAAAAACTGTGAGAACTGTTTCGGCATACTCAGAATTGTTGATACAATGTATGGAAACTATTTTAGACCAAAATAATAATGATTCGAATACTATAAACCAGGCCAGTATGTTATTACATTATCTTAAGGATGAACAGTTTATATATTGGTTAGGTTTTTTCAACAAGATATTACCCCATTGTGACATTTTGTTTCAACAATTACAATCACGCTCTCTGGATGATTAAAAAATATATATATCAATTTGAAAAATGCATTCAGACAGTTCGTGATTCCATAGACCAAACAGGTGAGCCCAAAGCAAAAAGAAATAAAACGGTGAACTATGCAACTTGCATCGAAGTATGTGATATTATCTTACAACAGATCAAAGACAGATTCGAGTTTACTAACCATTTATTAGCAGCAAAATTATTTGATTGTGAACACTTTACTCAATATAAAGAAAACTTTCCTCAAAGTGATTTCAATGAAACAGTGAACACGTACATCTTTTTAGATAAATTTAAATTGAAAAATGAATTATGTGCTATATACGGGAGAGATGATTTCTCTAACGCCGATGGTGCAGTGGCAATCTTGCAACTTTTTTATAAAAATAATTTAGTCGAGTCGTTTTCGGAGTGTGTGAAGCTTTTAAAAATAATATGTACAATACCTTTGACATCTGTGGAAAGCGAAAGGTGTTTTTCTACCCTAAAACGAATTAAATCATTCTTGCGAAACACGATGAGTCAAGACCGTTTGAATGCTTTATCTGTACTTAGTATTGAAAAAAAATTTTTGCAAACAATCCCAAATTTCACTTCAAAAGTGATAGAAGTTTTTGCTCTTCACAAACAACGTAGAATAGACCTTATCTACAAATAAGGTAGGTGGAATAATTATTTTTACCCATAATCTTTTTGTCATATTGTTTTATTTTGGATTGTCAGTGAACCACCACCTTTTTAGGGCAGCGGCCGCCACTGAATACAATATGTCTCGACGCCATCTAGTGGGAAATTTAGCACTAACAAAGCCTTTCCTAGAAAATAAAGTTGGTTGTTTACAGGTGAAAAAAAAATAATACGCAGTAATTGTTGATTAAAGTTCTAGTACATATTGGATTATTTGGCGTGTTGGAAATAAGCCGACGTAGCTTAGTGGTCCAGAGTACCTGACCGGACATCAGAAGGTGCGGGTTGAATTCCCGTCGGCCCCATTTGTTTTTACTCTGGAGATATTTTCAATTTGTATGGATATTTCAGGCGACTAATTATTGCTTTAAATATACCATTCCTGAGAGAAAGTCCAATTATATCCAATTATGTCCTAAATCCTGTATATAAATTTTGATAATAAACAATTAGTTAATGTTAATCTTAAGTGGCCTACCAGGTAAGTATGGTACAGTTTATTATCTCCATATATGGTTAGTAATAACATAGATCATTGTAGAAATGTATTATATATTTGTACAGCGCCCTTGAGGTGATTTTCCACAAAAACGGCGTTATACAAATCATCCAAATATTATTATTACTGTCGTGACTTATTTTTGGGTAGCTATGCCATTATGTGCTTCCTCCATTTAGTAGACGTTTAGAATAGCCTTGCAGTGTTCATCATTTGGTCAGATGGCAATACGTTGGCTAAAGAAAACTTGAAGTGCCACACGGCATCATAAACCAAAAAAATAATCACGATCAGTACATTTGGAAGAGAAAATCTCAAAACATATCAGTATTTATTAAAGTTAATTAAAAAACACAAATTTGACTTTTGTAAGTGAGCACATAACTTTCTGGTGGAATATTAGAAAGCAAAAGGCGATTCCTTTGAATGTAATATAGTTCTGGCTGAACTCCCTGGCGCTGCACGGACAATAATTTTCCTTTTATTTTGAAAATCAAGTGTGCAAAATTTCATCAAGAAGCTTATGACGCAGACTACGTCAATCAAATAACACAATCATCACTGCCATGGTTGCCTGGATGGAGTCCCCCCTGATGGCATCGTAAAGCCCCGAGTCGCTCTGTTGATTGGCGCATTCTGATACGTAGAAGTCCTCGCTTTCGGAAGTGCATGGGATCTCCCACGATCAAACAGTTATTGTATAGTATATAGTTAGGCATGTATAAGTTAACCTCTTTTAGCACAGGTGGATTAAGTATAGTTCTAGATATTAAATTCAAAATAATCAAATTTATTTATTTATTCATTA
The DNA here is from genome assembly GCA_026573805.1 of Hesperophylax magnus. Taxonomy (NCBI): domain Eukaryota; kingdom Metazoa; phylum Arthropoda; class Insecta; order Trichoptera; family Limnephilidae; genus Hesperophylax; species Hesperophylax magnus. The sequence continues at coordinate 717,488 of JAIUSX010000156.1, forward strand.
ATTTTCTCCACAAATTGGTATGCACCAATATACTATGGAGAACATCACAAATTTAAGGAGATACACGTTAATATAAAAGATCATGGGGGCACTATAACTATTTTGTCATATAGTACGTATAAACTGTGTGTAATTGACATCAAAAACGTCGATTGTCAATGCAGAATCGTTAAGCAGTTGAGTCACTCTGCTCTTTGGCGAATTCTGATAGGCAGAAGTCATCGATTTTGGAGTATAAAAAAGTTATATTCCGTTTTCCATATACCGAGCAGACCATGATACGCCACAGCTCTGATCTACCATCAGACCTAACCAATTCGTATATTTCACGTAGCGAATTGTTATTAGTGCGATAAACAATCTACTACGGAAAATAATAAGTAGAAAAAAATCATTGGGATATAATAATAACACGGACGGCGATCTTCGCGTACGTTTCTGTAATACGTGAAGCCGAGTATTGAAGTGATTTTTTATGGGAAATACGTTATATCAGCCCTTCAAATGTATATATCAGAAATGATGTGGACTTTTTATTGGAAACTCAGGCAACCAATAATTGAACATTTTCCATTTAATTCATCACTTTTTCGCATTTTCTGAATAAAAAAAATAATTTTAAAGCTTCAATAAGCACTTCCATAAAAAAGTAAATTTATGCCATCTAAAAGCAATCAACTTTCGTAAAATACAAACAGAAAAATTTTCGAAGGGAGTCTCCATAACTCAGTTAATGATGATTATTAAAATGACTTCATTATGTACATACTCTTAGAAATTATGATATCATTTAGCGCAATACATATATTTTTTAAAGAAAGACATACATTCTCGTATTACGATTAACCTGACAATCTTCTATTATCATTTATTGCATTTGTTTTTAATTCGTAGAACTCCATTTATTTATTTTCATATTTACTCCATTTTTCATGTTATTCCGGTAAAGAGATAGTATGTTAAGTATTCCTCGGGTGTCCCCGAGTATTTATCTACCATTTTAAGTACTCTGTAAATACTCCTGGCACTGATAAGAATATACTTTGAATTTTCCAAAGACAATGTTACACTTATTTTTGAGTTTTGCGAGTGAAAACTTACGCAGGCTGAAATAAAAATAGGAATATAAATCATTAAGAATAGTACCTTTAAGATATAAAGAAATAATAAAAACAAATACAACAATTCGTATTAAAATTAAAATAAGACCATAATTCGCCATGTCATGTCATTTTAGGGGTGTGATGGTTTGAATACTCACATAAATAAACGAGACGAACGTACTCCAAAAATTTTTTGTTTAGACTAGGAGAAGATATATTACAGGCAGGCCGTAAACACGTTCCCACGGCAAGGGAGCAGAGATCGCAGGACAAACAGTCGGGTTTTGAACTTGGATACGTTGACAGCTCCGAGAAATCGATACAAATCAGAAGTGATGTGTGAAATTACAGTTAATTAGTGAATTCAGATGGTGTTAGAAAGCATTGTTGAATATTGAATTAAAGTGAAATATTATTGAACCGGTGTTTGTGTGAAGTGAAAGTGGTTGTACTCAGTGAGGATAGAAATAATTGGATAATTTGTAGAGCGCCGTTTTGTGAAAAAACCACCACAGGGGCGCTAGGTGTTGTGCGATCGCGATTGTGTTATAAAATTGTGTTAATTTAAACGTGATTTCGTGTAAATTACCTGTCTTAAAACATGGAAGTAATAATAATAATGATCGCGCTTTAAAACAGAGTGAACGTATTTAAAGGCAGGAAGTGTTTCATCGGGCTAGGGAGGAATTAATGATTGACGAGATGGCGTTCTATCCACGGAGATCGTAAACCAGAGAATCAAACAAATCATAAACTGCGGGTTCGAATCCTGACAGAGATTAGGGAGATACAATTTTATTTACAGAATTATTTAATTACCCTTTTATAGGCTTAAGGAGAGGATCAAAAATTGAACAAATTGCAAGGATTTCGCTAAAAGGATAAAATGATTAATGTAATGGAATGCCGGTAGGGAGGAGACCGTAAAACTAAACTGATTTAGTTATTTAGTGCGTAACCAGGTAAGTTTCACACTAGGATTTGGAGATGACTAACAGGGTGAGTTTTTTTATATTATTTATTAAATTCCAGAGGACCCTTTAAAGGACGGATGCAACCGAACAACAGGAACCAAGTTCACAACCCCTGCCGCCCAACTAATGTTTCAAAAGGGAATGTGTCAATCAGATTATCTATCAGCTGAAAAAGGGAGACGGGCCAATGACCTTTTCATATGTGGGCCAAGGCGCGGTGTACAGTCAGTCGAAGGGGAAGTTTTGCTAGCTTTTGACCGCCCGAATAGAAAGCGATCGGATGCAACCGGACAGAACAAAAATGAATACTTTTCTTCTGTTATTTGACTTTCTAATTTAATACTTTTCATCTATTATTTGACTTTCTAATTTACAAATTGGGATACACAGGAACAAATATAGAGTCAAAAGGGGGAGATGGTAATCTCCGAAATAAAACTACCAACCGAACAACTTTTCTCAACAGGTTCCTTTCGAGAGGTAGGCAGCTTCTTTAAATTAAATGCAAAAAATCAAACCAATTATCCGTTTATACCTACCTGAGAGGATAGGTATTCAAAAGAAGTTACCCATACCTAATACACGAGGGTGCTAGTAACCTCATAAAACAATTACTGGAACCAAATATTAAGATACAGACAGTCCCCATCCTAAATTTGGCATTTCGAGTAAACCTTACACATATCTCACATGATAATTGGCTGAATGGATAAGCACACAACTTATCGATAAAAACTGACTTAATGTCCACAAGATCGTCGTGTATTACCTGTGTTTTTGACCTAGAAAGGGATGTAAATTCCCGACGACGAGGAATTTACAGCGTTTTTTGGAGGTGGCATGTAACTTAGGACCTAACGTGTCACATTTTCGCGACTAGATTCGTGACAAGGGATGTCATGGTTTTCCCCTTCTACATTCAGTAAAGTAGATTTTCCTGGAGGTGCAATGAGGTTGGGGCATTTCTGAAATTGGTGAGGAGACCTGGTTTTCTTTATTCTGGCGTGACGGTTGCCAATTTGGAACAAGGGGAGGCCATGCGAAAGCTCGCCAGATCCGGCCGGTTCGGATATCCTGACACGCAGATATCGATTGCCCTGTTTAAATTATCATCATTCAGATCTGTTTGGTAAAGAGGAGGAGCCAACTTAGCTTCAACAAATTCATTCCCGTTCCTCTCCCTTCCCTCCCAAAATATATACATGGATGGCGCCGACAACTAACACCATAAATTTATCGTATGTTTATCACATATATAAAATCTAACACTTTATTATACTCACATTACCCTATGACAGGTAGAATCACGTAGCTAATTGAAGAGCAGGCGACTCAGAAAAATAAGGTTTATGAAAAGGCTTTAAAACACAGCGGTAATGGATTCAACTCACTCTATCTCAAAAGAACCGAGTGGTACCACACACATACAAAGATAACTAGGTTTCTATACCGAGAAACAAAAAACCAACACAACGTTCGGTGAAACCTTTTTATACTGAACCGTCACGTGAAATGATTACGTTCAAGGTCGTAAATCACGTAGACAAACAATGATGCACACAGTTGAAGGGGTGTGTAATAAAGAGAGGAGCAAAGGCTTGTAAAGACGGCAGGGAGGATATTCCTACCCCGGATATATACATAACCAAAGCCTTATGGAAAAGTTACCTATGGGACTTAAAGAAAATTTATCGTAGAAAGAGAAGAAAGAAAAGTTTGAAAAGTGCCGATTATTACAGGGGATGGCTAATTTTCTTTTAAAATACACTTTAAACAGATGTCCGTATAGTCACATTCAATAGTATTGTACAAAATGACACATTTGAGACATTGGATTGAAGTAGGTAATATTGTAATTAAATCATTCAAAATAGTATATACTCCTTAAATTACATCTATTAAGAACTTTAAATTTAATATTGCTCGAACATTTAATAGAATATTTTGATGTAGTCCTATTTCTAGTAAATTGTTTTCATAAATTTTGTGCTTACATTCACTGGAAATAATATGTTATGTATCTTTCGCATAGCGTTGGTTTTACAGCTAGCATTATATTAACGTAAAGTTTCCCCTAGGGCGCAATACCTTAACGAAACCAAAACCGCTCATTTTTCATGTTTTAAATAAGCAAACAAAAGGCTTTTTAGAAAGCGCCACATATATCAAATTGTTTTTGAAAACAAATAAACATCAACAAAAATATATAAATAATAGCATGCTTATAATACTATGGATTCGTAAGAGCATATAAAATAATCCCATGCGTGTATCTTCTGGGAGAACTGTTTTTCGTCCTTGGCGTGAAAAGAGTCACTAAATAGGCGCAAACGTATAACAGCACGGAGGGGATCAGGGCCCAAGCATGGTCAATCGATAAAACTATTAGTATTGCTCCGCTGTGAATGCTGCAGGAGTTAACTATCCCGCAGTAAAGTGGGGGAGTAGGTAGTACTCAAAATTACTATCCTCCTTATATTAGCTTAAATACTTTACATATCATTTTAGTATGTTACGTATTCCTGCGCAAGTACATAAGTTATCATTAATATTTGACTGACTAATCGGGATTTCCAAAGTTTATAATTCCATAAGACAGAAAAATGCACAGGGTCTTCGGAAAACCCACTTGGTTACAGACGTTTTGTTTGGCATCTTGGCCTGTCAAGATTTAAGGTGGTAGACAAATAAATAAACGTTATTAACGAAATCGATGTATTGCAGATTGCAGACGCACCGTTTATATAGGCGCTCCCGTAGTGCAATGTCTCGGAGAACGTTCCCAAAAAGTATCCAGGAGGGCGATTCTCGTTCTTTTAGCCTTAAGCTAAATGATAGCATTCGTCAACGACTGCTATCGTTTACGAAAGATAGCTGTCCGTCGCTTGTAACATCTTTTCTTAACTATTAAGCGATTCTCGTTCTTCTGATAGCCTTACAAGATCGATTTTTGAGAGACCTAGTAAAAAATCCTAAAGAAGCGTGGTTAAGAGCATCTACGATATTGTTAAGAGATTATTGAAAACACAAATTGGTGAAATATAATTAAGTGACGCAAGGTTTCTAACTAAAACTTAAAAAAACAAATACTTTGTATTATAATGCATTTTAATAACTGCTTATTTTATTTATGAATGACATAAATAAGCCATTTATCGAAGATTTACGTTTTGTGAAAAGGTACTTACCTCGCTGGATAGTAATGACTTTGTTACAGATTCACCACTTCTAAAGTGACGTTTGCTGTCAAACTAACGCTGCCGAATGGCGCTAACTGTCACCCAAGTTGATTTAAGAATGAAAGGGATTCTTATTTCGTTGTGATTAACTTCAAAACCCACAATTTCTAGCGCCAGCTATTCTGCAGCCATTTTATCTGAAACTTATTATTATTTATGTAAAAATCCTCAATGGTATGTGTAGTTTATTGTAAATGGTTGCGCCAAAGCGCAATAGACATTAATTTATACACACATCTCATGCACACATACACACATACCTGCGACCACTGTACTGAGATAGTATTATTGTTCCTTTGTCCTACCTTCCGTTCCGTTCCTGCTAATTTTTATGTGCCCTTTGGCGTCAGTATGTTGCAATAACCCGAACCGCTAACAATAAACCGCATCAGCGCGAGGTCTCATCTCCCTTATCTTACGACATTATTATTCGCGACGATATAGTGCAATCCGCTTCATGTTAAGTGACATTGTTGTGAGGAGAAGACAGGAAGATACAAGTGCCCTTTCCTAATGGTGAGTCCTCCCTTTATCCATACAACAAATATTGTCTTATGTACAGTGGTCATTGCACAATCATCCAAGGTCCTTCGACAATCATTTCTTACACTAACATAAAAAACATCTTCATAACTTCTTACACACCACAGTTGGCCCAAACGAGCCTGATATTGAACCGTAATTTCTGTAATTTCGGTAATAAACCATAAGAGTGTTATTGCGTTTTACATACCCGCGTAATTAATTAATAATTACCCGCATTTTATTTCTAGATATTCCTATCCGATATTACTGGATGGTTTAAACGGAAATAACATATTTACCCGCAAATAGAATAGATTTAATATATGCCAATACCGCTATTTAATATCTATTTCTAATAATAATACCGATATTGTTATATCAACCGCATTTAAAATTAACCGCATTTCATTATAAATAATTTGGTTATTGTAATACATCCCAGTATTGGATGTATTATACATAAAAAGAATAATACTTTAATAAGACGTAAAGTGATAAATTTGTTCTACCCGCATTTTCAATACTTAACCCTTCACGGCTCCCGCACTGAGTTAACCCTACGGGCATAAAAGTTAATTTATTGAATAAAAATTTAATATTAATCAATTTATTTTATATAAATATTATTATTATAATATTTTTTACCGCATTCAATAATAAAATAACCAGAATCAGAAATGGCTACAAGCGCGTCCGGGTCGTGTCGGAAAGAAAGACTTTTGAAACGTTTAAATGCAAAATTGGCCGCTAATTTTGCATATTTACAATCAGTCTTCGACAAGATGAAGAAGGCTTCTGATAGTGTTAACAATCGGCTATCTTTCTTATCAGGCGCAAGTACATTAGAAAGAATTCGGTCCGAATTTATAACGCTTTTAGATGAAAAGGTTTATTGTGAACTGGAATTAAATCCAGAAGCAGTCGCTGAATATTCCCAATTAATTGCTTTTGAGGAAATTTTCGGCATTATTAAATATACCGAAGCGAACATGCTGGCCAATCCAGTTGAAAAACCTCGCCGTAAAATTAAATTACCGCCTTTAGAAATAGCGTGCTTTGACGGAAAATTAGAAAATTGGCCCCTTTTCTATGAGACTTATAGCTCGGTTATCCATTTAAATAATTCATTGGATAATTCAGAAAAGATCCAGTATCTGATGTCCAAGTTGACGGGAAAGGCATTAAATATTTGCCAAACTATCACACCTACCGGTACAAATTACCAAGTGATATGGGACGCATTGTGCACCAAATATAATGATCCACGCGTTCTCGCTGAGTCATACTTTGATCGATTGCTGAAAATACCTGCAGTTACTTCGGTTACGCCCGCGTCTCTAGAAAAATTTGCAGATACATACGCGACTAACACCGCCGACATAAAACAAATGTATCTTCCAATTGCAGTGCAAGAAGAATGCCGTCGTTATCAGCGAATACTTTATAGATTTAACAATAGCGACCCTTTACAATTGTTCGAATTTAATCGCGTCACATTCGGCATGTCTTGTAGCCCATTCTTGGCAATGCGTACACTGCGCCAACTCGCGTCGCATGAACGACCTCGTTTTCCACTTGCTGCAAACTTGGTGGAAAATGGCTCTTTCTATATGGACGATTTCGTCACCAGTTGTTCGTCGGTCGAGGAAGCCTCCGAGTTATCGACGGAATTAATTCAGCTGTTCGCTGCTGGAGTATTTGACCTTGTAAAGTTCTCTAGCAATGCTCCTAATCTTTTGTCCACGATTCCTTCAGCTCGTCGTGTTAAGGAACATGTGGAATTTAATCCTGATGAAAACCTAAAAATACTAGGGCTTCATTGGATACCCGCTTCAGATAATTTCGTATTTGTTGTAAACTCCAACGAAAGAATTTGTACTAAACGAAATATTCTCTCGACGATTGCTCGTCTTTGGGATTTGATGGGTTTCGTTGCACCAGTTGTATTATTAGCCAAGCTTATAATTAAGTCTCTTTGGGAATACAAGCTTGATTGGGACGATACTCCTCCTGGAACTGTTGTCACGCTTTGGCGACAGTTTGAAAAAGAATTGCCATTGCTGCAATCTATTAAAATTCCTCGTTTTGTAGGAATCGAACACCAATGTGTACTAACCCTTATCGGGTTTTCAGACGCAAGTGAACGCGCATTCGGAGGTGTTATTTACTTACATGTTTACTGTCCGAATACTGATAAAACCACAATTAGTTTATTATGTGCCAAATCCAAAGTCGCTCCTGCTAAGACGATTTCACTTGCGCGATTAGAACTATGTGGGGCACTAATACTTGCGCGATTAATGCATACGGTCAGTAATACCTACGCATCAAATTCAAGAGCTCATACGACCTTAGCTTTTTGCGACAGCACGGTTGCTCTAGCGTGGATAAATTCACCGCCTGCGAAATGGCAGACCTTCGTTGCCAATCGTGTGTCACAAATACAAAAACACCTGGGGGCTGAATGCTTCTATCATATAAAAGGGAAAGACAATCCCGCCGACTGCCTGTCGCGTGGTCTTACCCCCGCTCAACTCATAGACCATCCGTTATGGTTTAATGGCCCCGCATTCGCTCAGTTACCTAAAAATGATTGGCCTTTACAGCGTTTTGATTCGAAATCTGTATCTGATCCACCCGAACTGAAAACTAAAGTTTTGATGTCCGTTCAAAACAATAACCGCCTCAAAACAATTGCTCCACCTTTACTGTGTGCACTAGCTACTCGTGTTAGTTCATGGCCAAAATTAATTCGGATTGTAATCTATGTTTTTCGTTTCATTAAGAAATTACCGCGAACATTCGAATTAAGTCATATCTTAACTGCAGAAATAGCTGTTATAAAATCAATACAGCAAGAACATTTCTCCGAAGATATAAAGGCAGTCAATGATGGGAAGAAGGTTCGGCGAGCTATTGCAAAATTGAATCCGTTTCTTCATCACGGTATTCTAAGGGTAGGAGGCAGATTAAAAAACGCAGAAATAGAATTTGACAGTCGTCATCCCATTCTATTACCCGCGCGTGATCATGTAGTCGATTTAATAATAGATTACTATCATATCAAGAACTTACATACGGGTCCCACTTTACTCATGTCTTTACTAAGACAGAGATTCTGGATACTTTCATCGCGTAATCTGGTCCGGAAGCGCGTCCATCGGTGCAATACGTGCTTCAAAGTTAAGCCTAAACCACAATTCCCAATAATGGGAGATTTACCCGCTTGTCGCGTCCGCGAAGCTAAGGCTTTTCTACACACAGGTGTTGACTACGCTGGCCCGCTTCAAATAATCCCTTATAGACGTCGGGGGGTCCGAAGTCAAAGGGCATACATTTGCATATTTATCTGCCTAGTGACCCGTGCGGTTCATATCGAACTCGCTTCAGATCTTTCCACCGAAGTCTTTCTCAACGCTTTCAAGCGTTTTTTATCTAGACGTGGTCCTGTGAGTGTAATGTACTCCGATAATGGAACGAACTTTGTGGGAGCTAAGTCGCATTTAAACTCTTTATTCGATCTAATAGAGTCTCGTAATTATAAGAAGGAACTCTCAAATAATCTACGGGAAAACCGCATCGAATGGAAAATGAATCCTCCTCAAGCTCCACACTTTGGTGGAATCTGGGAAAGTAACATTAAATGCCTGAAGAGTTATTTAAATAAAATCGTAGGCACCTCTCTACTGACATACGAAGAGATGCAGACAGTGCTTTCTCAGATTGAAGCAATTCTAAACTCACGTCCGCTGTCGGTACTTAGTGTCACCGATGTTTCAGCTCCGTTACCTTTAACACCCGCGCATTTTTTAACACTTACGCCGTTAAAATCTCTACCCGCCGCTGACTTGTCCAACGAGTCCGTAAACTTACTGCAAAGGAAGCATCTCGTCGATCATCTCGTCCAGACTTTCTGGAACCGCTGGCGTATGGAATATTTAAATACTTTACAATCGCGGCAGAAATGGAACACGAGTTCAAACCCGGTAACGGCAGGCACAATTGTAATGATCAAGTGTGACAATATTGCGCCTCTTCAATGGCCTATTGGCATAATAGTCAACGTATATCCCGGTTTGGACGGAGTGACCCGTGTTGCTGATGTCAAAACAAACACCGGCATATACCGCAGAGCAGTAGTAAAACTCTGCCCTTTACCGTCACAATAATAGTCTTTGGCAACTTGGTCATCAGATGGTACATCTATGGCCCTCTCTTTTATTTTCTACATTATTCTGTTTAATTTAATTTAAATTTACCGCCGATTAATTTTATTACAAAATTAATACAATAGCATCAAATATTAACATTTTTCTGACCTTTTTTACAAATTAATATTATTTTTACCGCGTGTTACTACAATTTTGTTCGTTTTAACGTAAAAGCGTACTGACTTTCTTATGGTTTATGGAAGTGGATTCTTTCATCCTCTTCCAGGCGGGGGGCATGGTTGCGCCAAAGCGCAATAGACATTAATTTATACACACATCTCATGCACACATACACACATACCTGCGACCACTGTACTGAGATAGTATTATTGTTCCTTTGTCCTACCTTCCGTTCCGTTCCTGCTAATTTTTATGTGCCCTTTGGCGTCAGTATGTTGCAATAACCCGAACCGCTAACAATAAACCGCATCAGCGCGAGGTCTCATCTCCCTTATCTTACGACATTATTATTCGCGACGATATAGTGCAATCCGCTTCATGTTAAGTGACATTGTTGTGAGGAGAAGACAGGAAGATACAAGTGCCCTTTCCTAATGGTGAGTCCTCCCTTTATCCATACAACAAATATTGTCTTATGTACAGTGGTCATTGCACAATCATCCAAGGTCCTTCGACAATCATTTCTTACACTAACATAAAAAACATCTTCATAACTTCTTACACACCAGTAAATTAAATCATTTATCTGGCTTTCGACATGTTACGTACTTTACAAACATCGCAATTACCTGATTCAATTCATTTAATAGCATTATTGTGCCACAAACAAGTCACTAATCATGTTTACAGTCAATACTTACGATAATATTAAGTTTTCTCTTGTTAAAACTACGCAAATAATGCTAATTGTCAAAACGTCACAATTAAATGAAGCAAATTCTCCGCGAACGCTAGCGTTCGGCCGCCGAAAGACAGGTCTAGGGGTACCCTTCGCGTAAGGCTAAAAATTTTGGCGCGCAATCGAAAATCTAAGGATTCCATCTGTCAACGAGAGAACCGGAATCGCTTCATACGAATAAACCGAGAAAAATCGTTAATTTGAATGTAAGGACGATTTTAGTGTCGTTAAGTAGAACGAGAATCGCCCTCCAGGCTTTCTAACGTCCGGAGTAAGTAGTCGGCTGATGAGTCACCGCGCATTTGCAGGGTTGCCGAAAAAATTATCAAGCGCTGCGTCTATAAATATATATTGGTTACAATTTGAAAAAGTTAAAAATATTTTTTTGCCCATTATTTATTTCAAAATTCGGATGACCATATAAGAAATCAATTAGTTTAATCTACGAAAACTTAATTTACCAAAATTATCTGAAAGACGATAAATATTTCATCTGCATTCATCCAATAAAATTGTTAACTCAAGATTTGACTACCCTGACGTTATAATTTGTCATGCTTACATGTACTTCCGAAGCATACTAGATGGAATAATAATAATAATAATAATAATTGGATATCTTGTAGAGCGCCGTTTTTGTGAAAAATCACCTCAAGGGCGCTGATTATTTAGAACAATAAAATCGTGTTCAATTCTGTTTGAAGAATGAAAAGAATACATAGACTGTTTTATGAGCTAATTTAAGGCAATGCTTTAAATGTTAATACATTCAAAGCCAAATTAGTTAAACACTGTTTAGTCAATGTAAATAACGACTAATCATAATCTACGCATTCACACTGAATGAATGGTAGCAGACGTCGGGGACGCTCGAGGTATGATTGTGAATGAGGCAAGGAGTGTGTGCCCAGACCAAATTTTTTTTTTTTTTGCGGTACGTCTTCTCTGCCTACCCCTGGGGGAAATGGCTTGATGGTTAGTTAGTTAGTAAAATATTTTAAGGTTTTTTTTATTATCAAAATACTTTACTTGAATTCATGTATTCTATGGAAATTATTCCTTGCACAAAATGTAACAAATCTTCGTTGGCCACTCTTGAAGATCAGATTATACTCATGTATTAATCAACTAATAAGTTAATTTTCAAATAGTACTTTTTAATTATATTTTGGAAAACCAACAGTTTAAGTATCGACAATGCACAATTATTAAATCAATAAGAGGTTTTCACTGATATATCATAGTTTTTTGTGATAAACAAGAAAGAGTGACTACCACAACATAGGCATTAACCTAGTGTAAAATTCAAAAAAAAGTGTATTGCATCATGGTATAAATATTTATTAAATAAAAGAGTTAATCAGCCTGTGGGGTTGGGATGGTGGAAGTGACGAAAGGGAAAAATAAGAGAAGTGGGTGTATCTGGTCTGTTTTGGATAATATAACATGTATTGTTTGTATGTTATTAATTGATTTTAGGTGAAAAAGTGAGGTAATGTATTAAATAAGTATGTTTAGAATTCAGTGTATGAAGTGTTAAACATGTAAAAAGCTCTGTGAATGATTTTATTTTGAGTTTGAGTTGCAGTAAGAACGTTTAGTGTGTGGATCTGTCTGGTTTGTCTGATGGGCTCTTAATTGGATTCTTTGAAGAATTTTCGGGCATTCTACCATAATAAAAGGTGGCTATTTTTTGTAAAAATATTACGTCTGCTGAATTTCTAGTGTCGAAAACCTAGAAAAGGCAGCTGACTCATCATGACTCACATGAGAATGATAGCCCCGAAAATCAAGCTTTTATAAAACACGTTTTATATGGTACATTCTCAATCCTTTTATTGTACGTAATACATCTGAAATTCCACACTTGAGAGACGCAATCTAAAGAACAAAGTATTTTTTATGTATTTTCATTGCATCCTGATGAAGAAACCATTATTTAATTTAATAAGTTTATTACTAAATTTGTTTTATTTTTTGTAAAAAATTTCAAATTGTTAAAATAGATATTTGCAAAATGTTAAAGAAGATTCTATTATTATAAATTTAAATGAATAACTTCATTTCATGAAATGAAAGCCTGCGAAAGGAATTCGAAATTACCTCAATATTAAAGATAAAAAAAAAGTAGAACCCAAAAAAAGGCGGATGCTATGAATTTTGCCTATAAACAAGGGGCCGCTTGAGAACAATAATTATTAAACAAAATATATATATTCTAAAATATTAGAAATACTTCACAAGTGCTTAAAGGCATCGCAAATAAATATTTAATTAATATTAATTATAAGAAAAAATATCAGTATCAACATAATTAAAATAAGCAAACAATTTTTATAAACACTCATTTAAATATTTTCCTTGACCGGTTTCTTGCTTCTAATTTTCCAGAACAATTTAAAATCTCCACTATAATAGCTATTCATAAATCTGGGGATACGCAAAAATTAGACAATTACAGATCTCTTGTTTCAAACCTATCAAAAATATTCGAAATATTTTTCAAATTTATTCGATCATTATCAACGCCATTGAAATCTTAGAAAAATATAAAATTCTATCCAAAAACCAATACGGCTTTTGTAAAGACCTAAGCACCGAAGATGCGATATATGAATTGGCAAAAAATATATACACATTTTTTTTTTTTAAAGAAAGACCAACATTCCCGGGTTACGAATAACCTGACAATATTTTAAAATCTCCTACTACCACCACAATAAGCTGAAAATATTACTTGAGTTGTGATGGAGGACTTAGCCAGCCGAGGAATTGAACACACTACGCCTGAGTGGGACCCAAGCCCAATGTCAACTCGGCCACCGACCGGTCTATCGATAAAAAAAAATGTCTTGCCATATTCCTAGATTTAAGAAAAGCTTTCGACACCGTATATCATAATTTACTCAATAAAAATATAACTCGACTGGGCTTAAAAAAATACACTAAAACTACTCTCAAACTATCTTAAAGACAGAACACAAAAAAATAGATAAAATAGTAACACAGATAAAAAATGGAGTTCCGCAGGGAACTGTTCTTGGCCCGATTTTATTCTTAATTTATATTAATGATTTATGTAATTTTGGAATCCCTGGTAAAATTGTTTCCTACGCCGACGACACGGCAACAATAGTAGATTGTAATAATTAGACAGACTTTTTCGAAAGTAACTGAATGTATTTTACTTGTTTCAACATGGTTAAAATACAACAAACTCGTTTTAAACTACAACAAAACATTTTACTTACCTTTTTATAAAAACATTTTTTTTTTTTATTATTTGGTACATTATTTTGTTTTCCAGTAATGTAGGCCCCACTGGGTGGCTTGCCCGTGCTGAGGCCTTCATTTTATAATATGAAAATCTAATCTACATATTACATTTAAAGAGAAGATAGTAAATTTGAAAAGAAAATAATAAATTTAAAATTAAAAATAAAAATACATAATAATACATTTAAAATTAAAAAATAATACAATGAAAATAATCTTGTGTGTTTGTGAGTGATGTGTGTTTATGTTGGTTTTGTGTGTTACGTGTAGGTTTTATTTTTATTTTATGCTATGACATTTTGGTAATATTGTCTTTTTTGTTGTTTAATCCATTTTGTAATTTTGTGTGTGAATTTAGTTTAATTTACCTCAATTTTAATTTCAATTTTTAGACTGTTGAAAGCTTTTATAGCATGGTATTGGTAGTGTCTTTGTCCAAATGTTGAATTTACTGTTGGAGTTTTAATGTTTTCTTTGTACGCTTGTCTAACTGGTCTGTTAGTGTTATTTTGTGTATGTTGAAATTTATTTTTTTTGTTAAAAATGTAGTTTAGTGGTGTTTTAACGTATAATTGGCGTATATCTAGTACGTCACAGCTGTTGAATATTTGGTCTGTATCGGTCAGTCTATGTTTTTTTAGTATTACCTTTAAGATCGTTTTCTGTGCGGTTTCTATGTAATTGATAGCCGAGTTTGTTGCTCCTCCCCAAGCAATAATTCCATATTCTATTATTGATTGGCAGAGTGCAAAATATATTGTTTTCAATTGTTTTATTTTATATATGTTTCTTATGTTAAGGAAAATGTGTATTGTTTTGAGAAGTTTATTTGTGATTTGTTTGATGTGAGGTATCCATCTAAGGTTATGGTCAATTACGATTCCTAGATACTTTATTTGTTCTGTTTTTTCTAGAGGAGGGCAATCGTAGATGTTGGTGTTTAAACATTCGTGTATTTTTATGGTGTTTGTATTGTTTTTTGGCTGTCCCGTGCTATTTATACTGTATGTTGTGAATTTTGTCTTTGATATGTTAAGTGTAAGTATGTTTGAGTCTAGCCATGTTTTGACTTGCGAGATTCCCAAATTCGCTATGTTATATACATTATTCCAATCCTTAGATTTGAAAAGTAAAACTGTGTCATCAGCATAGCTAACTATTTCACCGTCTATTTTCATGCTGCAAAGTTCATTTATGTAAATAGTAAAAAGAACGGACCCTAGTATGCTTCCTTGTGGAACTCCATATGTAATCGGCAGTGGTTTACTTGTATGGTTGTTAATTTTGACTTGTTGAGTTCTGTTACTCATATAACTTTTAAATAGTTGAAGTTCCTTGCCTTTGATACCCATGTTTTCTAATTTTTTAAAAAGTGAATTGTGGCAGATTGAGTCAAAGGCTTTAGCTAAATCTAGATATATCGCTATGCATTTGTACCCTTGATCTAAGTTGCTATGTAAATAATCTACTGTACATGCCAAAGCTTCTTTTGTGCCTATTTTGTCTCTAAATCCATATTGGTTATCCGAGATTAATTTGTTTTCTTCAAGGTATTTTATTTTAAAAACAAACCTTAAGACAACCTAAAAATTAGAATCCCTAATACAAGTTGTAATCGAGAAATGTGCTTTATGTGCAACGAACTTGTAAATGTCTATAATATAAAGTATTTAGGAGTATCAATAGAAATAAATCTTAATTGGAAATCACATATTAATCAAACCACTTCTTAACTAAGATATATTACCTACATATTTTATAGACTTAAGGAAATTCTAAACTTTGAAAATGATCTACTTTCCCTGGTGCAATCTTCAATCACTTATGGCATTATAGGATGGGTGGGTGCACCTGATACATTTATCAAGCCTTTACAAGTAATTCAAAAACACATAATTAAAGTCATAAATAACAAAAATTAAAACATTCTCGACCGACTTTTTATAAAAAGAATCTAAATTATTTAATTTTCGTATATTATTTATATTAAAAACTATGAAATATGTATTTAAATACAAAAATAATTTCAAAATAAATGTACATTTAACCTCCTACCACTACAAACTCAAATGAAAAATAAAATATGTAGAAGAGGTAAAATTATGGCTGAATGACGCAGATATTGAAACGCTTTTTCTATAAATTTATCTATCCTTCTACAACTCACTTGCTGTAACTTTCTAAACTGTAGTACATTATGTTTTCTCTTTACTTTTTATGATAACTAAAAAAAAAAAAATTATTTATTCTACCTATGTATTTTATACTTTAGGTACTCGGAAATATAGTAATTGTTTTTATACTACCCACACTCAGGCAGTGCCTTAGTGGGTTTTCATTTCTTGTTTATACTATTTGTTATTATATATTATGTAATTATGTACTATTTTTTATTATGTATTAAATAATTGTATTTATAATCTATTTATAATCTATATCATCTATATCAATGAATTGTGCGAGCTACCAATCGGTGGAAAAAATATTACATTCGCAGACAATACGGTAGCTATCTTTGAAGGAGATGACTGGACTGACACACACAAACTTGCTGAAAGTGAAATTAATGTGATAAAACAATGGCTTAACAAAAATCTACTAATACTGAACACTTCGAAAACCAAATACATGAGATTCAGCTCAACTATAAAGGGACAACCTAGTACAACACACACAATAAAAACACATAATCATGACTGTAACTCCTATAAAACTGAACCTAACTGCAATTGTGAAGATCTTGAATGTGAGAAAAACATCAAGTACCTAGGTGTTATAATAGACAGTTATCTTAATGGAATTATCACATTGACAATCTTACAACTAGGATAAGAAAACTGACTCATATTTTCTTTGCAGTGCGAAACATAATTAGATAAGTAGATCTAAGAAAAATATATTTCGGACTGTGCAACCCCCTCTTAATGTATGGTTGCATTAGCTGGGGAGCATCAGGAAGATCAAGCTAACTAGATCCGCTTATGAAGGCCCAGAAATCAATAATTAAAGTCATAATTCGCAAACCATATAGGTTCTCTAGCGATGAGCTCTTTAAACAATTTAATGTACTTGATGTTCGTCAAAACTATATAAAAAAGGTTATTATCCATGTACATAAAAATCTAGACAATATTAATAAAATTGACCATAAACACATCACAAGAAGCCACACCAGAAATGACCTTATGATCCCAACGAGCAATACGGCAAAGTACCAAAAGATACACACATACTTGGGACCTAAATTGTACAACAAAATCCCCCCTGAATTAAACATTAAAACTTGTAATATTTCATACATAGGCCCAATAATAACTAAATGGTTGATTGGACTGGGCAGAGGAGAATCTGAAAAAATGTTAAAAAACGTCACGTAATAAATAGACATAGACTAATCACACACTATATATATCTTCCATTATTCTAATTATTGTTCATACACAATTGAAACATACACAACAGCTCAAATTCGACTCTATCATAAGATTGTAACGATTAAACATCACAAATTAAAACATTAATGAGATATATTATAGACATAGACAAATCACACACTTACTTTCACATATTTTGGTTCCTTGGAACGGGCAATTTGCCTAGTTAGGAACCAATAATTTCGACCTGATAAGGTACAATAATCTATAATCACTAAAAATATTTTAATTATATCTTGTATCATATTGTACTGTGTGTAAATCTAAATAATAAATAAATAAATGTGTAAACAAATGAGCATAAATAAAGTTTAAAAAAAAACTAACCTAATTCAAATAAACTTCCCTCTCCAACGGTGATCGATATTTAATTTATAACTTTAGTGTGCATTTACTTCTGATGAAGCGAAGAACGTTGTAAGAAAGTTATTTGTGTTTTTAATAAAACAACAAACTAACCAGATTTATCCTTACCTTTGTAATATGCTGTACAATAGGATACAACTCGATAAACTTTATGTTTCACATTTTGTTAAGTGAAGTTAATTATGATCACGTGTGTTGGGTGTTGTGTGTTGGGTGTTGTCACCTGTCAACTTCCTCCGCACCGCGGAAACCTTTTGATTATTGTAAAGTTCGTGATTACTTCTAGCGCGCAATAAGTCACTCAGACTGTCGACTTTCCGTTTTTGTTGAGTTGTTTTTGCTTTGTAGAACGCTGTTTTAGGTTCAAAACAGTTTTGCAGAAAAGAAAATAAAGAGGAATAATATTGTTTACCGACTTTAATTAATTCTAGCACTGACCCGTAGAAAATCACTATGTAGATAATACGTAATTTGTTTTAATTAATTTTTATTTATTAATTAAAACAATTATTGACTTATGACTTGACAATAAGGGCGAAAATGTAAGAATTTTATTTTTGTATTTATTGTTTTTGTGTTTAATTCGAGGAACTTCATTTTTTTTAAATTAAATGTTAATCAAATTTAATAATATTATATTAATTTATGCAAGTATTTTTTTGGTTGTTGTTATTGTTACAGCTTTTGTTATGGCTTTCAAGGCCATTTTCAAACTGTTTAAAAGCCGAAACAGCTTAACAATAACAAAAACCAAAAAAAATACTTGCAGAACTTAATAATAATATTATTAAATTTGATTTACAATAAATTTTAAAAAAAGAAAATGCATTTGTATTTGTTAGTCTCTAACTTTAAGCCACAGTTATAAATAAACATGTCATTAAAGTCGTAAGTCACTAGTTTTAAGTCAGTTGTTGTAATCCTAAGTCACTAGTTATTATGATTCCTTGCTGCATGCCAGTTATATTTATTATCTAATACACATATTTGTCAAATATTATTATTAGTAGTAAAATATTATATTATTGTTACCTACATACGCATTTCATCGCTTGTCTGAATTTTTGGCACAATCAGTTCTAATTTTTAAAACATTAAATTCTAAAAAACATCAAATCTACATTTTTCTATCAAAATTCATTTTCTGTTTATTATCAACTGGTCAACAACAGCCTGCATTTTTTATTTAACAAAAGGAACAAAACTGTGTTTATCTTAGACGCGATGTAAAATCACCGTGACATTCGTCACAAAGTGGTCGCGAAAAATTAACAAATTAATTTGGGGTGGGATTCATTCGTTTACGCAGGAAACGTCACTTTCATATTTATGATGGAAATTAAAATTATTGTAGGTACCATTTACGTTGACGGAGTTTTTTTAATATATTTTTTAATGTGATTATCGAACAAAAGTCCCAATTGCGAGTGTCAAAGGGAAGGAGATGAGGAATATGAAGGTAAGGAAGGCCATTTTTTACTTACGTTCACAACAATATTCATGTTAGATTGCTAATGTTGTTCTAAAAACAATTTATATACTAATTTTTAATTGTTGGCATAAATTAACGAGTAAAACCCCAAAATGTAATATTTAATCATTAAAGGATAATGTTAGCGACACTTAGACAAAAATTTGATACGAAAACGAGACAACAGATTTCGCACACTAAAATAAAAATTGATTAATTTATTCCAGACACTATCTAGATTGCATTTAGTTCGGTTAGTAGAGAGCAGCCAATAAAAAAAGAAGATAATTTCGGTAGCTCTAAGTTGAAGTATGAAACAGTTAAATATGACCGAATCAGCTCAGTGATAGAGCAGAACTCTGGTAAGGCTCTCGGTTCTGGGCTCTATTCCTAGATGTGACCGTAGCTTTTTCTGTTTCAAATTTTCGTTTGAGAGTCGCTAATATTGTCTTTAATGATTAAATATTACAATTTTTATACGTTCATATTTGACAGTATTATGAATTTTTATATCATTGACGAAGAAAATAACCACATTCAAAATTATTATTGAAGTTATGAAACGGCATCAATCAAATAGGCCATAAGATTGCTTTCAACGGTTCTGCTTTGACCTTTGAGTTTTCCAGGGCCGCAAATAATAGAAAGTCAATAGCCGCGAACTTAATAAATGGGAGTACAATTGATTACCTATTTGATGGGTGATATATTTATGCGCATTTAGACGTATCGAAATAAAATATCATAATTTATTATCTCTTTATTTACCCGGTTTAATGATTTTTCCGTCCAGTAAAATAATAATACGATATTCTAAATATATTAAATTGAAAACAGTAAGCCATCAACTCAGTACAGAGGTGTCGTCTTATTAAACAGAAATCTCTTCAAGTTATTATTTGAAAAATAACCCGGAAAGATGTAAAAATCATTTAAAATAACTACATAATGCCGATCAGAATACGATCGTTAAATTTTATTGAAATTCTTCCCCTTTGGGGAATTTTATTCCCTTTTTACGGAAAACTAATTTGAGGTTTTTTTTTTTCGTTTTTTTTCAAAATTTATTATAATATACAGTACACAATACATTGCATCAACAAAAGTTTAAAAAAAACTTTAAAGAAACTGGGGATCTTGAATAGGGCTGGCAGATTCTTCAATACAAATATGAAGTACGCCCAACAATTACTTTTGGGAGCCACCTCTGGATTGGATCTCCACAATAATGATAAACCTACACGATTCTGTGCAAAGGAGAGCGGTTTGTCTGATTGACTATCCGTTGTTTACAGACCGATTGCTATTAAATAGATGTAATGATGTAATGTGGAATGCTAAGTCCGTTCTACAGGTATTTTTATGTAGCCTGTTCTTAGAAACTAGGAACATTAATTAATGGTGCTCCGGTGAATGTGCGTGAAGCTTGGCGGGCACGATTGGAATTCCGTTCATAGTTGGAGATGGCTTCATTAGAACGGGTCGTTTTTTCGACTCGTTTTATGTAAGTCCGCTCATATGTGGAACTTGCTGCCGGCATTTGTTTTTCTTTCTTCATGTAATCCGGGCTCCTCAAGAACCGCATTAATAAATCCCTTTCTACAGACCCTTTCTTAACCCGCCTCACAACGCCCCCCAACTGACAGGCGACATAGTTCCCCTACCTGCACACTATAGACAGACCCAGACAGGGGCGTTCTTGTGAGGTACGATATAAAAAAATTAACTAAATGTTTTGTCAAAAAAAAACTTTCAGAAGTCCTTATTTTAATCTATGTAGGATAATAACTATGCATCTATAAAGGAGACAACCTTCAATAAACCTTGAACTCAAGTTTTATTTTTTGTGTGTTTAGCAAAGAAAAAACCCTAATCCTCATTACCAATAAACGTGTTTTAAATTTTAAACTACTGATAAACAACCGTTAATGTATCGTCAAATTAACGACATTGCTAATAAACGAGTTTTAAATTTAGGTTACTAATAAACAACAGTAGAAGTATCGTAAAATTAACGAAACTTTAGCGGTTTCTTTATCAGTTGTGTAAAATTTAAAACAAGGTTATTAGTAAGATCCTGAGTATAAACAGAAACTTGATTCATTTGTCGAACAAAATTATTAATAGAATACCGATAAAAAAATATTCGCCATTGTAATTTCATCTAATCTGTAACAACAGCATCAGACAGTGTAACAGCATCATCGCAGTACCGAATTCCTTTCAGCAACCAACAGTTTAGTTAACTGGGCTATTTGCATTGCAAATGATAGTTAGTTTCGCTAGGCTTAATCAACTCTGCAAACACAAACAACCGTCTGAACCGTTAGTTCTCCTCTAACCTTGTTTTACGTATTTGTTGGATTTAAACATTCTTTATTGTTATTATTTAACGAGCTGGAAACATTTTGCTGATGCGCTCATAACTGATTTCACATTGAATATGACAGTAATTGGTTTGTTTTAAATTAAATAAGTTAATCCTTTCTTCTCTCTTAATAAGAATCTAATAGAGTTTGAATTGTAAAATTAGTAAAATCGATGATATATTGTGGAATTTTTTGTTGATGTTTTTTTCTATGTGTCCACTTTTTTATTTGCTTGTGTTTCTTAGAATTGGATGCAAAAGGTGTTTTATTATTTTTTTCCAGGAGAAATAAATATATTTGAAAGTATATTCCAGGAGAAGTCCGCAAAGCAAATTTTTATAACGCATTTTTCGCAGAAAAAAAAAAATATTAAAAAGAAATATTATGTTCACATAAAAAAGTAGTAATAAAAACTAGTATACCCTTGAAGCCACTTTTTTGAGAATATTACATTTCAGTTGTTTCATGTAGAATAGTATTCAAAGTACAAAGTGGTAAAGTAATTTTTGCTAATAAAAGCATTTTTAATATTTTGATAGAACCGTAGATGGAATTAAACAACCCTCAAATATCTCATAATTATTGTTTATTATTTATTAATTTAGCATCAAAATTTTGTAAAAAAATTAACCACTTTCATATAAATTTTAAGATTTTTAATTAGTTTTACGAATTCGTAAATATTCGTTTTTATGTTCTCCTGGAAAGTTTTAAATTTAGAAAGATATTATATTCCTTAATAGTTCGTGTTCATCATTGCTTTAGTATTCAAGTCTTATTTTGAAAGTTCGTCGACTACGAATCTTTTCAAATAAAATAATACATATGGTACTTGCGGCACGTTTCAGAATGGATACTCTCCGTATCGCCCTGGTGTATAAACATAATTTATAATTGAAAAATGGGCTATGTCATGTTTTGTAAACAGATCAGAATAGCAAGGCAATTCGACACCTTCTTCTCCTTCCCATCTCCTTCCTCTCCACGCTTTGAAGAATAATTCTAAAGGTAGGCTTTTACTATGGGATGACATTATTAACGAATTTAAGTCAAATTACCCACATTACTTAAACCATTTTATTTGATACAAAATATACATGTAACGAGAACAATGTTTTCTGCATAAAAATGAGTCGTATGCTACAGTTAAATGTGGATTAAAATTAGGAGAGGTACTTGAAGGGGAGGGCGAAACCTAAATCGGCAGAAGAATGGAAGAAGAAGTGGAGTGGATTTTATTAGGGGATTACATGATCGTTACACGGAGAAAACTTACTGATTTAAAATATTTATAATTTATTGAGAATCTCTTCAAATTATTCTTAATACGGTTAAAAACGAATTAATCAACAGGTTTCCTTTCAGTAAATTATCGCGACATCGTAACACGTTTTTATAAAAATTCTAATATTACGCATTTCGTCATTGTATACACTCATGACAAACGAAGGTGCAAAAAAACAATTGTTCCTTTATATATATAAATGTACAAAAATTTTTATTTTTTTTATTTGGTACAATATTTTTTACATTTTCAAAGTTTTCCAGTAATGTTGGCCTCACTGGGTGGCTTGCCCGTGCTGAGGCCTTCATTTTATTATATGAAAATATAATTTACATAATACATTTAAAGAGAAAATAATTCATTTAAAATATGATATTGTGTGTTTGTGAGTGATGTGTGTTTATATTGGTTTTGTGTTATTAGGAAACGGTCTGCAATCCCGTTTTTAACAGGATTTCAATGAATCAGCATTACTCATTTTTCTCCATGTAGAATGGAAAAATTTTTAAAATATTTATGCCGATTTTTCTATATATTAATGTTTTTGAGTTAAGTTCGTAGAACTCCATCTAATTTTTTTTTAAATTTAATTAAAATCAAATTTAATAATATAATTATTAAGGTCTGCAAGTATTTTTTTGGTTTTTGTTATTGTTACAGCTATTTCGGCTTTGTTATGTTATTAATAATTACATTTGACTCAATATTAACACTCTTCCTAATCTTTGATATATTTTATTTAGTTTCCAACCCGAAGAAACTTTATATTTTACACCTTGTACCTATACAATGTTTACTAAAAGTATGAATTCCGCAGGACTGGGGCGAGGTTACTGTTCATGTTAGCCGGATATGGCGCAAAATTCAAGGAACAGCGGACGATACTTACTTTTGGCACTGGAGAGCTATGCAGAGTAATCAGATAAATTGTACGGAAAGCAATGTTTATGTTAATTAATAAATCAACTTTACAATTTCGCGACTGTTGCGAACTCGTGAGTCTAGTTAATATAAGAGTACCTACTCGACACAGGCATAAGGACATATTTCATTGTCACTGTTCTCAAAGCATGCAGCTAACTCGCCAATTCTTCACCTACATAGTTTAGCAAACAAATGTACAAATTATGTCTACATTTTTAACATGACAAATTCGACGTTTAAAACATAAATGTGCAAATTTTATCATGTCAATGAAAATGTTGGATTATTATACATATATTTTATATTAAATTTTATCTGATTGTAAACCTTATGAAATCATTGTTTAATACTAACCTGTGTGTAAAATTATTAACCATTTATTTATTTATTTATTAAGTCCATTTTTCAGGGCTCTATATAAATTTATATCCAATGTGAAAACACCATGGAAGTTTTATATAAAAAATAAAAATTTGAAATAAACAACAACTTATATTGTTTATACTTATGCCAACTTATGGTTTCGCTATAACCGTAGCTTTTTCAGGGCTGTATAATTATTTTGAAAACAGTAGAAAAATTACTGTCTATGCACCACCACCCCATTTCCTTCTTTCACCCATTCATAATATTGATCCTTTTTGAACAAATTTGTAACACTTTGCAATTTAATTAAGAGGAAATTACTGTAAACGGTTCCATGATAACTCAACACAGTGACTATTCAACACACCTTTAAAATGTGATATAAAGTCATTAAAAACGATGAAAAATTTTTTTAAACCTAACCTACTTAACCCAGTTAATAAAGTTTTTGTTTCATCACTTTCCATGAATTTATATAAATTTTTAAATATGTGATGAATTATCATTTTTATGTTTTATCCGGTTACCCATAAAAATATATCAAAAACAGTAATGATTTTACGTCACAGTAAATGCAAGTTACTAAAATAATAAAAAATAACATTGATTGAAAAGTTATGATAGTAAAGCCTTCTTGTACCTTATTGTATTGTTCCTAGATCAACAATTAGACGATTACTGCGTATCAATATCTCGTTGAAACCTTTTCCACTATTATAACGCGATAAGCGGTGCACGTAGACCGGAATCGGTAGTTTTAGTTAGAGCTTTGGGAGAGTTGGAGGTCAGTTGGAGGTCAAGTAGCAAAACCTATTTTTCGCCTCATGTCTCATCTAAATATGATACATCAATGGTATCGTTACAATCAAACAGGATTTTGGATATTAAATTTCATATACCCAGCTCTCGTGGGTATGTGAAATTTAATTAAGTAAATCAGGGCTATCTATTGTTCGCAAATTATTATTTCAACTATAATTGATACTTATTTCCATTCGCTTATTTAAATTTAGAGCATCTGCTTTTATAACAATTATTCCAACAAGTAATTGGCATTCTTAAACTCGATATCCCGATAATGCTTATTGCCAGTACATAGGTAAGGTTAATAAGTTGTTTTGATAACGCTGGAAGTATAATGATGGTTCAAATAATGTAAATAATGAATGAAAGAAATCTGAAACTCCTCTTCAATCAATTGAGTCAGGCACCATCTGTTCCCACTCCGTTTCACCCTCTTCTCTCTAAACCTACCCCTACCCATACTCCTACCCCTACTCCTACTCCTGGCTGTGAAGAACATTAATTATTATTGCTTTATACACTGCCCGATATTTCTATGGTCGCTTTATTCTACCGATTAATTTTAATCAAAATCTTAAAATTAAACACCAAAGTCATAATATTCGCATCATAAAATTCTGGCCTAAAATTATTCAGCCAACAAAAATACTATATTCTTAAGGTTGTAACTCTGATTCAATGAAGTCTGATTTGTTTTGAATTTGAGTGTGATTCTAAACAATAAGTTCTTATTGGGTGAATATTCCAGATAAAGCCTTCCTTATGATATTATTGTTTAACAGAAAATTATTTTATTTGTAATTTTAAAAATTGGAACTGATAATGAATCAATAATTCTAACAAGCGATGAAGTAAAACTGTATTTATTTATTTTTATCACTGGTAAGAATAATATAAAACACTTTTGCATCCAATCCTAAGAAACACTTGCTTGGAACAAACGTCTACAGTATTTCATCTAATAATATAAACCAACTAGCAGATAAAATCTTCAACGATTCCTTTGGAAAGAACAGAGGGCACCACTTCCATTTACAATAATCTCATAATGTTCAGTCATTAAGATAATAATACTATCAGAAAAACCCGATTGGGTTCATTTTTAAAGAGAAGAAAGGATAAGGTTATTTTAAATATAAACAACTCAATTGCTGTTAAGGTAAGTTTTTAGATTCTCACGGCCAAAAGCATTTTTGTTGTTTGTTTTTGGGGTGTTATGCCGTGTTGCGCTAACTCCTTCTTTAGCCGACGTTTCGGACAGCGTTGCAGTGTCCATCATCAGGGCAGATCCGGTAGATCCGAAGATGTGTGAATTTTGGTTGTCGAGTTTGTGCTTATTTATTTGTGGCCTGGGCCCATCCAAGTGCGAAATGCCAACGGAAGTGGCGACATCTTGTGGCGAATTCTGAAAGCTCAGTATTTATGTTAGCCTGGGTCCCGTCCAAGTGCGAAATGCCAACGGAAGTGGCGCCATCTTGTGGCGAATTCTAGAATTAGAAAACCGATTGACAGCGATTAGAGTAGATGTACCCAGTATCAAGGTATAAATCCAAGACCTACTGAGGTCTGCAAAGACTAAGTTTCCTCTGGAAGCAGATGGAGTGTACAAACTCAGCTGCTCTGGTTGTGACAAGGTTTATATAGGCCAGACAGAGCGGACGATTTCCAAAAGGATAGCAGAACATTTTCGTGCTTGTAAACTTGGCCACCCTGATAAATCGGCAATCGCCGAACACTTAATTGAAACCGGCCATTACTTTGGATTTGCTCCCGAGGTCCTGGGAAGACCCAAAACTTATAGATCACGCCTGATTATGGAGGCAATTGAAATCTACAAAAATCCATTTAATATCAATAGAGACGACGGAGCTAAGCTCAACAGCTCTTGGTATCCGGTAATTGACGGCTACACCAAAGCTAAACGCAAATAACATGTCTAAGTATACTCCAATACCATATAATAACACAATATAAAACCATTGCATTTATACCTTGATACTGGGTACATCTACTCTAATCGCTGTCAATCGGTTTTCTAATTCTAGAATTCGCCACAAGATGGCGCCACTTCCGTTGGCATTTCGCACTTGGACGGGACCCAGGCTAACATAAATACTGAGCTTTCAGAATTCGCCACAAGATGTCGCCACTTCCGTTGGCATTTCGCACTTGGATGGGCCCAGGCCACAAATAAATAAGCACAAACTCGACAACCAAAATTCACACATCTTCGGATCTACCGGATCTGCCCTGATGATGGACACTGCAACGCTGTCCGAAACGTCGGCTAAAGAAGGAGTTAGCGCAACACGGCATAACACCCCAAAAACAAACAACAACAATTGCTGTTAAATTTATTGTTTTAAATCAGATATGAGCGGATCAGCAGAATGCTGCTTGCTCATTAAATAATAATAACTAAGTACCTACATTTGATGTAATATTTTAACGTAAAATTATTTTGTCATTTTCATAATTGGAGCTGATATTTCAAGAATGAAGTGATAAAGTACCTACCTTTATTTTAAAGAAAATTATTTTCTTGTGTTTCTGATTTTTTTCTTTTTCAAAATATTTTAGAAATAATCTTGACAAGATATCTTGATTTTTCAAGCGTCAGCGCTTTCCAGCAAACATAATTATATAATATCCCGTGTTTTTAACGGACCTGCGCCAGTTACTAATTGCATCATGTTGTAAGTTACGTATAAATATTGACGTGTGCTGACATTTAATAAGCAAATGATATTTGTCATAATGTTTATCAAAGCAAAGATTATGGTGTATAGTTTTGCTTGATGGTAATCAAGAATTTATTATGATGGTAACAAATTAAGAACGTATATTAGGGCGGAAAGAAATTTTTTTTTTTTAAATTTTTATTTAGAATAGTTGTATTAAGTTGCCAATTGCCATAAATTACCTAAACATAGGTTATTCCCACACGAGGAACATATTTCGATTATAAAAGAACCAGGTACTGTTTATGTTGGGTAAGGGGTTCCAACATCGGGCAGTGCAAGAAACATTGAAAGAGCTATCCACAGCTTTTTAACGACTGAAAAGAAAAACACTAAATGGTTTTATGGCTGTTGGCTGTGATGGAACAAACACAAATACAGGAAAAGTGGGAGGCGTGATTGTCTTTTGGAAAACAGACTATCTCGACCATTGCAATGGATAATTTGTCTCTTACACGCCAATGAGTTACCATTGAGGCATTTGTTTACCTATTTGGATGGCCCTACTGCAGGACCTAAATCATTTGCAGGTCAAATTGGTAAAGCATTAGAAATATGCGAGACGCTACCGTTGGCCAAATTTGAGAAGAACTACCTCCACAAATATCCATATATCTCAGTAGAGACCAGAAATATTAACAACAAATTACTACTGCTATCATAAATGGATCCTGGTCACCTGATTTAATACAGAGAAGCCCATGTAAACTACCCCTTGCCCGCTGGTTGACAAGAGCTAATTGCATACTGCATTTGTATATTTCTACAAAAAATCCACAACAAAATCTCGTTACTTTAGCAAAGTTTGTCTGTACGCTCCTGTCTGGTTTGCTATCAAAACACACTCATCCTGCAAAGATAGTTTAAATCATTTATAGAAGTTCATTAACAGCACTAGATATTTGTCCAACGAGTTTTTAGCGATAGTGGACCTTGTTATAATTCTAAACAGTTACTTTGCTCATCCAGAAAACTTGTTGTTGAGTATGATAACAAATTCACGTAAGCACATTAGAGAACTCGCTGCAAAACGCATTTTAAAGGCTAGTCAAGTTAATAAAAATTCTGTTTCGCGCATGTTTGAGGTGCCAAAAGTGGACTTAAATGCATGTTCTTTACGTAGACATGATTGACTGGCAACAAAATATATACAAACCCCCAATACTAATGAATATTTCCGATGAGCAGTTACAAGATCTTATTGAAAATGGAGAAGATACAGTGTTGGAGTTTATGAGACTGCCTTGCCACATCCAGGCTGTGGAAAAATCTGTAAAAGTTGTGACAAAAGCAGCTCTAAGTGTATTCGACAAGATAAGACGACACATCTTCGGATCTACCGGATCTGCCCTGATGATGGACACTGCAACGCTGTCCGAAACGTCGGCTAAAGAAGGAGTTAGCGCAACACGGCATAACATCCCAAAAACAAACAACAAAAATGCTTTTGGCCGTGAGAATCTAAAAACTTACAAGACGAGAGGGATTCATAAAATGTAAATTAGAATCTCAAAAATTCATGCCAAAGTTTGAGCCGAAAAAGGATTTTTGCTATAAAATATGATTTTATTCATACCAACATAACTTTGTGAACCTGTGTTTACTTTTGAAAAAAATGATTTTGTTAATTAAAATCTACTTTTATTCTATCATTAAATGTATAATATATTATATTTACTCATTATTTTGTTTATAGGGTGTTTAATACAAAACGTCTATAAAACCTTAAAACATAAAATTTCAAGTCTATGGCAGGACCTCAAGCTGTCGAGCTAGAACTTCCAAATTGAGAAGTATTATGTAAAATTACATAAAGCAACTTGTACCTGGTATTCCATTTCCAATTTAGAAAAAAAAAATCATATAAAAGTGTTCCACCCTAACGTATCAAGTAGTTATAGTAGGAAAAAATAGGTATCTTTGGTACTAAACCAGTTTTTACAACATATTTAAAATGTGATGTATGTCAGTTATGCGCAAGCTTAGATTTAGAGTGACCCCGTTACTAATATATGTTTTTAATGATTTACTTACTAACCATCACAACGTTTCACTCCAGGGATGTGAAATAACTCGTCATTGCACACACTTCTCGCCTCGTTTACATTCATACATACTCTTCTAATATTCTATTTTTCCAATTTTTCACATGGCCCGACTCAAGTATCTGATTCGCTTGATGATGCCATGTCTTCCTCGGGCGTATCCAATTTCTTCTTTCCTCTTTCATTTGCTCTACATTACCAATGTACTGGACGGGAGTCCGCACAAGACTGTAGATTTAGGCG
Source organism: Hesperophylax magnus (assembly GCA_026573805.1). NCBI lineage: Eukaryota > Metazoa > Arthropoda > Insecta > Trichoptera > Limnephilidae > Hesperophylax > Hesperophylax magnus. Next base: position 747,723 of record JAIUSX010000156.1, read on the forward strand.
CCGGGTCCAAACCGTGTCTTCAACCGTTGAAAATGCTCCTTTACGGCCGATGATGATGATGATAGTAGTATATTTGATGAAATCTGCCTCCCGCACCCAGGCTTGGTGAATGTTGGGCACTGGGTGTGCTGTCGTCTCTGCTCGCTTCTGGTGTTGGCGGTTTTCCAGAGGAGGGCCGGCTTGTCTTGAGGAGGTAACACCAGAAGATCTTGGAGCAGAAGACTTGGCGAGGTGAGGCAGATGTTGGGCAGGAGTCACTTGTAGATAATAAAACGCTTGGTTTCGGTGGTAAAGATGAACTAATTTATTTTTTATTTTTGGCTGCTTATATTCAATAAGCATGACTCGCACCCGACATTGGGCTTTGAGTCCAAAAGTGGTGGGGGATTGTACCCGCGCCAGATATGTGTTTATATGCCCCGGCAAAATGTCGCATATTCATTTTGCCGGCAGCACCGGCGAAAGTAGTCGCTTAAATTTGCGAGTTAGAAAAGATTTTGAACGCTTACATGAATAACAATTACATAGTTTAAATGCATAGTAGTTAGTTGTAAGAATGTGTATCTTGACAACTAGATTTTTTGTTTGCCAAGATACGACAAAAAATAAGAAAAGTTTGTAAATAAATGCGTAAAAATGATCTCAAAGCGATCAAATTTGTAAAACATGTTAAGTTAGTATTTTTCCGAGGTCCCCCGTAACATAGCGCTCAGAAAGAGATAAGATTCACTATGCTACGAGGTTCCTGGATTTTTGTACACGCAAAAAAAGGTAAAAAATATTGTTCAAAAATGGGTTTACATATATGTGAAAAACAGCTTTTTTAATATCTCCTCAGCGGTAGTATATCGAAAATAGTGTTTATTTGACTACCGCCGAGGGGATGAACAAGTAAAATACATACATTTGCAACATTTAAAAATTGATTTTTCCTAGTAAATTTTACATAGAAAAAATGCTGGACATCGATCCACGCGGCAGGTAAGCCGGCGACGCGGTATCGATGCCGTTCGTAGACAAAGTTTTTCAAGCGGTCGGGAACAAAGACCACCGCAGTGAAAAGGACGCAGCCAAATTATGAAAAAATGAAATATTTACATTCAGTAATTCACAAAGGTAAAACAGCGTAAAAAGTTCAGAACTTATTGTTTTTCTTTTTCTTGTCATTTGTATGAGGTTTTTTATCCAGTTAAGAATTTTTCCTCATAAAACTCATTAATGTAATATAAATTCAGTCAAGTAAATACAACCATCAGATGGTAATAGTAATAAGGCCAAATGAGCCGCAGTACTAGTCAGCTAGAAACATGAAGGGTATTGTTATAAGCCCTAGCTAGTTAGAGGATTACGAAAGAATCCATAAAATCAAAAAAAAAAAAAGGTCGGGAACAAAATGGCCAGTGGCGGGGAGTGGTGATTTTGCCAGTGGCGTGGGGTAGGCACATTTTATAAAAGTAAAACAATTTTTTTTGAAATTAAATAATATGGTCAACTACGTCCGTTACACTCCCCCCGTTTAGCTATGCTGAACTAAGAAATAGGACGTTTGTTGGTACGGCGCAGTCCGCGGCGGCCAGTCCCTCTGGGATGGTGCTGGGCTGGTGGTACTGTTGGGTTTGCATCGGTAGGTGGGGCCGGCAAGATTACAGCGAGCTTCACAGCGGGGCGGACGTAAATTCCGGTGCTCGTCTGGATCCTGGCGGTCCTCACTTGGCCGTCTGCAGCAGGGGTAGCATCAAGGACTCGACCGCGTGGCCAGCTGTTGCGGGGCATAGCGGGGTCCATGATGATCACGAGGTCATCCTTCTTGATGGGGATGACTGGCTGTTGCCATTTTTGGCGAGCAGCCAGGGTGGGGAGATATTCGCGGAGCCACCGTCTCCAGAACATATCAGTGAGTTGTTGGCTGATACGCCACTGGCGACGGAGGCATACCTCCTCATCCTGCCTGTCGTATAGTGACAGATGAGGTCGGTTTCCGGCTCTTCCCAGTAAAAAGTGGTTGGGGGTGAGGGGCTCTTCGTCCCTGGGATCCACCGAGACGTGTGTGAGGGGGCGGTTGTTTACAGTCCACTCGGCCTCGGCAAACGCTGTCCTCAAGGTCTCTTCGCGTGGAGCTCGTTCCAGCAAGATGGCCTTCAGGGCGGTTTTTACAGAACGCACCAGGCGCTCCCAAGCTCCCCCCATATGAGGAGACATTGGAGGGATGAAGTTCCATTCGATCCCCTTTGTTGACAAATGATCCCTCATCCGGGTATCATTTTTGAGTGATTCGATGGCATCCTTTAGCTCGTTGTCAGCACCATGGAAGTTCGTACCATTGTCTGAGTACAGAGCTTTTGGTTGGCCTCGGCGCGCCGTCATGCGTTGTAAAGCCATGATGGCGGAGTCCGTGGTCAGTGAAGTTGTCAGCTCAAGGTGAATGGCACGAGTAGATAGACATGTGAAGATTGCACCATATCTTTTCTCCCGATGTCTGCATACGGTGACTTCCATCGGCCCAAAGTAATCTAGTCCACAGTTTGTGAATGGAGGAACATGGTGGGCTAGCCTTGATGGCGGCAAGGGCCCCATAAGTGGGGGGGCTGGCTTGCTCCTGCGCATCTTGCAGGTGGGGCAGTTGTGGGCGATCATCCGAATATTTGTTCGCAGTCGCAGCACAAGGTAGCTGCCTCGCACCTCAGCCATCGTTCTCTCCGTACTTGGGTGATTGGCTTCCTGGTGATGATGTCTCACCAGAAGTCTTGTATAGGCGTGATCACCATCTAATATGATCGGTGTCCGCACTGCTTGAGGCACTTTACTGAGGGCTTGTAATCTGGAATTCATCCTCAGTAGGCCGTCAGGTCCAAGGAAGGGGCTCAAGGCTTTGAGCCGGCTGTCACTTGGTAGTGGATCTCCTTTCTGGAGCGCATTTATGTCATGATAAAATGTCTCTTCTTGACATATTCTTGCCCATCGGGCCTCTGCTTCTTTGATTTCATCGCTTCTTAAATATTTATCAGGTTGTTCGTGATGTTTTCCACGACACCTTTTAATAAAACGGTGTATCCAGCAGGTAGTTCGAATAAGTCGACGCCATGAAGAGAATCTGTTGATTTCGGGCAGTGTCTCTGCCACAGTTGTTGTGATGCCAACGTATTGAGGCCTCACTTCTAGGGTGCCATCATCAGGCTGAGGCAGTTTGCACCGTTCGCGTGGCCATTCTGCCTCGTCTGAGGTCAGGAAGGCTGGTCCACTGAACCATCGTCCAGAGTGCGAGAGGTCAGGAGTGTTGACGTCTCGGGTGCCGATGTCTGCCGGGTTCAGTTTGGTAGGGACCCATCTCCAATCTGCAATGCGGGTGAGCTCGTCGATCTCGCCGAGTCTGTTGGCCACAAAGGCGGAGTATGTGCGTGGATCTGTGCGCAGCCAGCACAACACTGTTGTCGAGTCTGTCCAGAACACTGTTCGCGCAATGTTGCTGCGACATTCTTTCTTCAGGGTTGCTGCCAGTCTGGCCGTCATGAGCGCTGATTGTAGCTCAAGGCGGGGTATTGATAGAGGTTTCAGAGGAGCCACTTTGCACTTGCTGGCCAAAAAGGTGGCTGTGGTGTTCCCATCAATCTCCTCGGTATGGTAGGCGACCGCACAGCATGCCTGCTCTGAGGCATCACAGAAGAGGTGGAGGGTGACGAAGCTCTCTTTGTTTTGTAAGCAGCGCCGAGGTATGGCAACTTTGCAGTCTTGCAGAAGTCCCAGCCAGTCCATCCACCTTTCGTTGTGTTCAGGTGTGATGATGTCGTCCCATCCGATGTTGGATCGCCAGACAGCTTGTAGTAGAATCTTCGATCGGACTGTGAGGCAAGCGACGAAGCCCACAGGGTCGAAGATTTTCATAACAATGCTGAGCAGCTGGCGTTTGGTAGGCCTGCTGATCAGTTCAGGATCGGCAGCATCGCGAAATGCATATAAAAATCGATCTGTGACAGGATCCCACAGAAGTCCGAGGATTCTCTCGGTATCTGCTTCTCCGCTGTTTATGGTGATGGCTGACCTGGCTCGGTCTATAAGCGGGATACTAGCCATCACTGAAGTGTCGTTAGAGGCCCAGTTTGTTAGGTGGAATCCTCCAGTTGACAGCACTTTGGCAACAGTAGTGATGAGTGCTGTCGCTTCAGTTTTAGTATCGACCGCATCCAGATAGTCATCCATATAAAACTTTGTTTGGATGGCGGCTGCGGCAGCAGGGAATAGTGCAGAATTCTCCTGGGCCACTTTGTTTCGCACGTACTGGGCGCTGCTTGGTGAACAGGTAGCGCCAAACATCATTGATGACATCATGTAAGTACGTGGTTCTTGTTGAGGTGTTGGTCTCCATAAAAACAATTGTGACTGTTGATCTTCACTTTTGATTTTCACTTGTAAAAACATCTCCTTGATGTCGGCGGCGAGAGCTATTTTTCCCTCTCGAAACCGGAGTATGTTTCCTAACAATGAAGTCAGCAGGTCAGGCCCAGTCAGCAACTGATCATTGAGGGAGGTCCCTCGGCAGCGGCTGGCAACATCAAACACCACACGGATCTTGTTTGGTTTGTTTTGGTTCACTACGGCAAAATGCGGTAGGTACCATTTGCGGGCAGAGGGTTTTTCTACCTCTCGATCCGTAAGTTCACGTGCGTGGCCTTGTGTTATAAGTCCGTTGATTTTAGCTGCATAGGCGGTTGCCAAGTCCTTTTCCTTCGATAATTTTCTCTCCAGAGACCAGTCGTTTTAATGCACATTGCCGATTGTCAGGCAGTGTGATATTATTCTCCTTCCATAAAAGGCCGGTTTCCCATCGGCCAGATGTCAGTTGATGGGTTGTATCTTCCATCAGCTGATTTGCACGTACTATGTGCGCAGTTACACGAGAGGCGGACGTGATCCCCAATGAGTCAATCGCAAAATTGTGTTTGATGAGATCACTCATGAGGTCGTCTTTGTGGCTCTCCTCGCGCAGGGCCAGTGTTGTAGCCTCAGCTTCGTGTTCAGGGGCCCCTCCGCCATGGGTGATCCACCCCAACGCCGTCCGTGACAATATTCGCGTAGAGTCACGAACGTCGCGCACTTCCCTCGAGACAATAAGGTGTAGATTGTCTTGCCCGATGAGAAGTGTGGGGGTGATGTAGCGGCCGTGGACCCTCTGTTCAGGAAGGCTGAGCTGCTGGACGGTGTTGGCTTTGATGACGTACTCATCAGAGATTCCGGCGCCGCGTAGAGTAATTGGCACGCGGCGGGACGTCAAGTCTGTTGAGCACATGTTTTTTGCTCCGTGTAGTCGTAGCTCACGGGTAGGTCCGGTTGTGCCGATTTTCTGTGCTGTGGTGGCGTCAATAAGGGTGACAGTGGAGCCTTCGTCCAGAAGCGCAAAGGTTTTGATCTGCCGCTTGGGGCCCGACAATATGACCCCCACCACTTTTAACACGGCACTTTCGGTGTGGCGTCACATATTGTGAACGTCTGCCACTGTATTGTTATTTTCACGATAGTTCGGGTTGTGAAGAAGTCGGTGGTGGGGGTATCTGCACTCCCCCACTCCGCACCAGTCACTAACTTTGCAGTATTTGGTAAAATGTAGAGCATTGAGGCATACTCGGCACAATCCGGCATTTTTAACTGTCACAAAACGGGATTTTATGTCTTTCGCGGCGAAAGTGCGACATTCGCTAAGTTGGTGGCCATTTTGACCACACTGGACACACCCGGCGCGGTTGTCGAACTCGCAAACTTCACTGTAACTGTTTTGCACTTTTTCCCCGCTTCGATTATTTTCTCGATTATTACCAGACAAAATTTGGGGCATTCGATTATTACCAGACAAAATTTGGGGCTTTCGATTAATTTTTGCGAACTGTTGTTTTTCACTAGAATTGTTGTTATAAACATTGTTTTCCCGCGATAAAAACCGTTCTGACGCGGCAGACATGTTTAAACTGTTGTCACAAGTGTCACTTTTGTTCGAATTGTTTTTTCGCGAAAACTTTTCTGACGCGGCAGACGTATTTATGAAACTTTCACAGGTATCACGTTTTTTAGCACCGTTTTTGCGCGAAAACTGTTCCGTTGTCGCGAGCATGTGTTCACGGCGTGGGCGGGACCTCGCGGGGTCAACCAAACCGGACTTTGGGATGGCGTTCGCGACGGTTTTCAGGAAGGCGGCAAACTGGCAAATGGTAGCGGAGGCCTCGTAGTGCCGCACTTCCATCAGCCACGCCAACCGCAAGGTGGGCGGCATCTTCCCCGCGATGTCACTGAGCAGCGCTGGATTCGTCAGATAGCCATCATTGTTGAGGGAGCGGAGTGATGCCACCAGGTTTTGAACAGTGCCAGAGAAGTCTGCGATATCCTCCAGAGAGGCTTCAATTGTGAGGTGGGGCAGCTTCTTGACTTTGTCCAGCATCATTCGAGGATCCCACCACTTACCCGCCCCGGTATAGGTAACTTATGGTTACCCCTTCAGGGCACTAGCATGGACTCTAATTTTTTTTTCATGAACGACTCTACATTTAAAGAACGAAGCTAAACCTCGAATGTCCCCGCATACGTTGTTAGCAAGCAGTATGCAAGTGCTTGGTTATGTACAGGTTAGTATAGTATTAGTAAATGCTTACCTTTTGATTAGTGGATATAGGGATGAAGAATAAAACACATAGGAGGACACTAGGTCCGCCAAAACCAGTTTTGTGTACATAATGCACTTGAATAGAAAAGTCAGAACATTATATTTAAAATGGTATGAACTAAGATACATCTGAGAGAGGAGCTAAGAACTTCCCTCTCGGCAGTCCAGAGTTGGGTGAGACTGTGATCGGGCTGTCCGATGCGAGTTTCGGGTACCGCGCCCTTAAGCCGATTTCCCGATGGAGCCCTGACGAAAGTGTAACTGGGAACAGATGGGTAGGAACCCGAAGACCCTAGGGAGTTTAAGTAGCGTCGGGTTGTCGGAGGCGGGGCGGAATGTTTCCTAGTTCGAATCGGACATCCTTCTGACCTCCCACCGTCCTCAGGGGTAGCGCGTTTGGTCAGTAAGAAAAGCCTCTTCAGGGGAAGCCCGGTAGTCAGTGCGCGGGGACGAGGTTCAGATCCACCCCCATAAGGGGAGTAGGACAAAACAGAACAAATAGTTCAGTCTTATCTGGAGCAAGAACACTCTCATTCTACGTACTGGTGTAAGAACTAATATGTCAATCCTACAATTAGAAAAAGACAAGAAAGATTAATTGGAACGAGATGGATGGAGGAAAAGAGAAGATTTTGGGAGGGAAACAATTTAAAACAAGATTAGTAAAGCGAACGATGGATGTATGACCAAATTACAGATGTTGCCAAAATTAGTGATCGGTGAGGATGAGCTGATGACGAGGACTCCTGTAAGATGCATCAAATAAGAAGTCCAGCATCAGAGCAGCGAGTGAAGTAGTCCCTCCAAATCGCTGCTCCAGGACTGCCAGGATCTCCGGAACCTGAGCAGGGTCCATCAGAAGGGGGCCGACGGCTTCTCGGGCTTTCCCCTTGAGGGCCCGCTGTAGGCGGATCAAGTTTTCGCTGGAGGTCATCCGACATGTGGAGGTAGACTGGTTAAACTGTGCCCTCCAGGTGGGCCACTCCAGTGGATCTCCAGAGAATGGAGGCAGGTCCTTGGCCATTGATTGTCTGGCAATAAGGGCCGCCATTCGTGGATCGTCCTCGATTGTGGGACGGGGGCTGTCCTGAGCCCTTGAAGCTCTGATGGCTTCTGTCAGGGCGGAGGCCAGCTGAGCCATGGGACTGCCATCATGCTGAACCCAGGCTCTGGTATGTTGGGCCGTCTCATCCGCCGTAGGTTGGGGCGGGAATCTCAGCATGGAGCTGGTACTGGCTGTGGGCGGGCCATCTGGCCGTGCCGGCACGCCATACTCCTGTTCGCGCAGTGGTACGGGCGGCACATGTCCAGATGGTCCAGATGGTCCAGAGGGTCCAGGTGGTCCAGGCTGTGTCCATGGCACGTCCCACTGCTCCAGCAGTCCGGCAGGTGATCCTGGCGTCGGCGCTGGGTACCCCGGGTGGGGCAGAGGTACGGGCAGCACAGGGCCATGAGGTCCAGACTGCACCAGTACTGGGCATCCCTGAATGGTCCAGGGTGCTGGTTGCGCAGGGCCTGCTGGCTCTTGCTGCGCTCGTGATGCGTACCTCTGGTCCACCAGAGGTACAGGTCCGGCTGGCACTTCAGGTACGGCTTGCCTCTGTTCTATCAGAGGGGCGGGCGGTACGGGGCCAGAGGGTCCAGGCTGCATCATGTTTGGCCACCCTGCATTGGGCCAGGGTGACGAGGGCGGGGGACCGGCTGGCCTTGGCTGCGCCGCTGCTGAGTACCTCTGGTCCACCAGAGGCACCGGGCTCGGTTGGCCGGGCTGCACCCATCCAGGGCTGTACCCTTGGAAGCGCCAGGGTCCTCCTTGAGCAGGGTACCCTTCCAGGAGTACGGGTCCAGATCGGGCAGGCGCTGCTGCTGCTGGTTCCTCATACCTCTGGTCCACCAGAGGCACCGGGCTCGATTGGCCGGGCTGCGTCCATGATGGTGGTGACCTCTCCAGGAGCTTCGAAGGTCCAGGAGGGGCAGGGGCTGCTGCTGTTGGAGCTGATTGAAGAGCTGCTTTAAGTCTCTCAATGTGCTCGGTTTGACTGCGAAGCTGTTGTCGCAATGACTCCATCGCATCCTCTTGAGATATGGAGGGCGGTGAGTCATGATCTGCAGGTTGTGCCATGTCAGGAGTAGTGCTGGGCGTGGGCATGGGGGTTACGTCAGGCGTGACGTGAACCACAGCCGTGGCCTGAGACCCAGCGTCCAGGGCATCTGCAGATGGTGTTGAGGATCCATCGTCTTGGATCCGGCTCGACCGTAAGGTTGGAGACATCCTGGTTGAAGGCGTGTGAGAATCCGGCTCGGAGGACCACTTGTACTGGACGGGAGTCCGCACAAGACTGTAGATTTAGGCGCCGGGTCCAAACCGTGTCTTCAACCGTTGAAAATGCTCCTTTACGGCCGATGATGATGATGATAGTAGTATATTTGATGAAATCTGCCTCCCGCACCCAGGCTTGGTGAATGTTGGGCACTGGGTGTGCTGTCGTCTCTGCTCGCTTCTGGTGTTGGCGGTTTTCCAGAGGAGGGCCGGCTTGTCTTGAGGAGGTAACACCAGAAGATCTTGGAGCAGAAGACTTGGCGAGGTGAGGCAGATGTTGGGCAGGAGTCACTTGTAGATAATAAAACGCTTGGTTTCGGTGGTAAAGATGAACTAATTTATTTTTTATTTTTGGCTGCTTATATTCAATAAGCATGACTCGCACCCGACATTGGGCTTTGAGTCCAAAAGTGGTGGGGGATTGTACCCGCGCCAGATATGTGTTTATATGCCCCGGCAAAATGTCGCATATTCATTTTGCCGGCAGCACCGGCGAAAGTAGTCGCTTAAATTTGCGAGTTAGAAAAGATTTTGAACGCTTACATGAATAACAACTACATAGTTTAAATGCATAGTAGTTATAAGAATGTGTATCTTGACAACTAGATTTTTTGTTTGCCAAGATACGACAAAAAATAAGAAAAGTTTGTAAATAAATGTGTAAAAATGATCTCAAAGCGATCAAATTTGTAAAAAATGTTAAGTTAGTATTTTTACGAGGTCCCCCGTAACATAGCGCTCAGAAAGAGATAAGATTCACTATGCTACGAGGTTCCTGGATTTTTGTACACGCAAAAAAGGTAAAAAATATTGTTCAAAAATGGGTTTACATATATGTGAAAAACAGCTTTTTTAATATCTCCTCAGCGGTAGTATATCGAAAATAGTGTTTATTTGACTATCGCCGAGGGGATGAACAAGTAAAATACATACATTTGCAACATTTAAAAATTGATTTTTCCTAGTAAATTTTACATAGAAAAAATGCTGGACATCGATCCACGCGGCAGGTAAGCCGGCGACGCGGTATCGATGCCGTTCGTAGACAAAGTTTTTCAAGCGGTCGGGAACAAAATGGCCAGTGGCGGGGAGTGGTGATTTTGCCAGTGGCGTGGGGTAGGCACATTTTATAAAAGTAAAACATTTTTTTTTGAAATTAAATAATATGGTCAACTACGTCCGTTACAACCAAGCTAAGCTAAGCGCTCTTTTCTCCATCTTACTCATCACGCTTACTTCAGCCTTGCATTCATTGTGAATCTCCACATTTCTTACATGGTTTCACCATACATACTTCACAGAAATCTCATTTCTACAGCATTCAGTCTACTTTCATCCTTCATTTGCCAGTTCTATCCCTCACTGACATACATCACGGTAGATGCCAACATTTACCATACATAAATGGTAGTTTATCAGTTGTGTAAAATTTGAAGCTCGTTTATTAGTAAGGCCCTGAGTGTTTACGCCCAAGTAGCGTTTAAACGACAGATGCATTTTAAAACTTGACTAATTACATGTTATCAAGTTTAAAAGATCATTCGATCAAGTTAAAAGGGAGACAAGTGGAAAGACAGAGAGTCTTACCTTTCTTACTGATGCTTTTTGGTGAAAATCACAACACGTGTATTACCTTTAAGTTCTTAGATTTGAGATGTTCATCTCACAACACAATTAATGTGTTTACGACCAGGGGCATCCTCAGCTTCTAAGCTAGGGGGGAGGGCAGCTTAATATTTTTATAGAGCTTACAGGGAACGAAAAAAAAAGTAGTCAGTAGTAGTCAAACTAGAAACATTTACATAAAAGCTGACGTGTACCCGGAGTTTTTCGTGGTTATGAACATGGCCGTTTTAAGTTGTAAGGGGCTCAAAATTTTATGTTGCATTCGGTCAAGGTTAAATAAAAATTAAATGAATACATTTGCTTAATGTGTAGATAACCTACATAGATCTAAAAAAAATAATTATTGCACTTTAGTCCTAATTCCTCAATAAAAATACAGTGTGTGGCAAGCCTACGCACGACGGAAGTCAAACTTTTATTATTCTTCTCTCTCTCTTTTCATTTCATTCTCTCTTTTTTTCTGTCTATTGACATATTTATAAGTAGCATATGATAAAAAAAAATAAAAGTTATAAAAATATGGGATTCGAACCCGGGTCCTGCATAACGAGTGTCGAACGCTCTGCCTCTAGACCGCGAGGAGAGATATTTCGCGCGACGCGGCGTTATCGGCCTTGATTAGTAATTTTAATGATTCAAAATAAAAATAATTAATCAAAATACCGAGCAACTCTACCGGCTCCATTTGTAAGCTATATTTCGACCAAAATATCATATAGGTACCGTAAATTAAAATAAAGGTAAATTATCAAATTTATGTAATTTTTTAGTACATTATTACAAATCGTTGATAAAAAAAATAATTAATCAAAATACCGAGCGACTCTACCGGCTCGATTTGTAAGCTATATTTCCACCAAAATATCATATAGGTATAGTAAATTAAAGTAAAGGTAAATTAACAAATTTATGTAATTTTTTAGTACATTATTACAAATCGTTGATAAATAAAAATAATTAATCAAAATACCGAGCGGCTCTACTGGCTCGATTTGTAAGCTATATTTCGACCAAAATATCATATAGGTATCGTAAATTAAACTAAAGGTAAATTAACAAATTTATGTAATTTTTTAGTACATTATTACAAATTGTTGATAAAAAATAAAAAAAAGTTATAGAAATATGGGATTCGAACCCGGGTCCTGCATAACGAGTGTCGAACGCTCTGCCTCTAGACCGCGGTTATAACTTATTTGACCAAAATATCATATAGTCAAAATATCTAAAAGTCGCAGCACGAGAGCATTTTATCACTTTTAAAAAAAATATTATTAAAAAAATCACAAAAAGAAAAAAAAATAGTTAAAGCGGGGATCAAACCTCGGTTCTTCACGACGACAATCGGGCCCTCTGCCCCTAGACCGCGAAGCTGAGTTTGGAGAGTGACCTAAAGTAGGTATATAATATTGGCTAGGCTCCTATAGCGAAATGATCACGGTTTTTCATGACGGTCATGAGTTGGTTTTACTCCGGTCCTCGAAATTGCATAACGCGCGTAAAGAAGTTTCACTTCAAAAATCAGAGCCAATAATTTAGCACCATGACAACCCCAAATGGCGTAAGTGATGAAAGCGAAGGGAGTGAAAAATTAAACAATTTTTCTAGGTCGAAGCGCAACAACAAAGTCAGTATTCCAATAATATTTATACAAAAATTAGTTTCTTAATTAAATTAAACGAAAATATTTACTGTTTTGTAAAACGGAAACAATTAAAACAACATTAGATAAATGCGTCGAATTCCCATCCAGGCGTCGCGACTTTCAATCTCTGCTATTTGAGTCATCCATCATTGCAAAAGCTTCATTTTCCACTAAGTGTGATGCACAGAGTTCTGTGTCCTCAATGTCTATCATTTCGGAACCTAGCCGGGGCCCCTCTAGCGTTGGGAGGCTATGAAAATTTTTATATATTGTTTTGGAGTCATGTGTCTCAGTGTTTACCATTTTCACACCATCCCCAAAAATTACATATATTATTATGACAGAAACATTTTTCCGATCAGGCATCCTATGTGGAATTGATATAAAATATCCCACGCGGAGGTTGGGGCTCTAGGCCGGGACCTCTCGGGCCTAAGCAGAAGACTAATTAATAATAATTTGATTGTAGTTAGCAAGACAAGCTGAACTACCATTAACAGCGACGATATTTTGAATGTAGTATTATTGAATTGTCATCTTACTATGGAGTAAGCAGCATTTGAATTCTTCTTCTGTTTCTTTCTTGTAGTAGGAAAGAGAGAGAAAAGGGAGATGACAATATTTTATACGAGTTTTTTCTCACATTTCGAAGAGTTCAGCTTCCTGGAATAATTGCAGGGAGGGGTCAGTTATATATTCATCAAACATTATTTTTGTAGAAAAGAGCTTCAGAAACAGGTTACATCAGTGCACAGATTTTACTTAACAGATTTTTTCTTTAAAATTGTTATTTTTTTCTACTTTTTCTCCAAACAGGGGGCCCTGAGGATAATGAATTATCTCAGGGCCTATGTCATCTTTGGGGATGCTGTGTGGAGATTCTTTTTGAGGAGAGGTATGAGTGAACATGGGTTTTGAAGAAACCCATGTTGCAGGAGGGAGGAAATATAGGGGCCGGCAAATATATCCACAGCTCTGAGCTCTGGACAAATGTCGAACGTGTGAACGTGAGGCACCGCCCCCGCCCAACAGCAGCGCGAGCCCGCGCCGCCCCCACAGCCCCGCCCCCAGCCCCGCCCACAGCAGGAGCCTGTGCGTGCGCCCACCACTACAGAGGACGACCTGGACATCATGGCCCTGCTCCAAGGCCTCCTGAGGATGCGATCGCAGCTCGCCCGCTGCACATCAAGGGCAGAGAAGCTCGTCGTCCTGATGGAGCTCCTCACGACCACCCTCGATGTCTAATCCCGAGAAGGTGAGAGTCCTCGTATGGAACGCATTTAGCGTGCGCTACAAGACAGACGAACTGCTCGCCCTGGCAAACGAATTAAACACCGACATTATTCTCCTATCAGAATCTCACTTGAATCCAAGCATTCAGCTGAGAGTGCCAGGCTTCGAGATTTATCGAGACGACCGACAGGAAAGGTCAGGCGGAGGAACCGCAATATTCGTTCGACAATCTATGACATCAACAAGAATCCCCACTCCGAAGTTGAAGCACACCGAAGCCACGATTATCGAAGTCACCATAGAGGGTAGAGCGCATACCATCATCGCCGTCTACTGCACTCAAGCAAATTTAGTGAGAGAAGACCTAAATAAATTGCTCAATCTGGGACCAATTGTTGTGATCGGAGGCGATTTGAACGCCAAACACAACTACTGGAATAACAACAGAGGTAACGCAAACGGAAATACGCTCTTCACACACATGCAGACAAATACCTACTCGATTATGACGCCCGAGAGACCTACGCACTACTCGAAACGCTCTAAATATCCGAGTACACTGGATATCGTACTCGAGAAAAATTTAAAGAATATATCTCCACTGCGCACGCTAGACGAACTGTCATCGGACCACCTGCCCGTGAGCTTCTCCATAGGAGGCACAACTTCAAGGAGCCCCAGAAAACAACGCAATTATAAGAATGCTGACTGGGAAGGATTCAAAAAGGAAGTCAACGAACGAATACATCTCACTTCGGAAACTCTGCGCTCGCCACAAGAAATCGACGCAGCTACAAGCACTCTCACGGAGATACTTCAAACAGCACAAGACGCACACATACCTCTAAAAGAAGTAAACCCATACACGATCAAGCTTCCCGAGTATGTCTTATCGCTCATCAAGGAGAAAAATCGCCTGCGACGCATGTTTCACCGCACGCGCGACGAATATTTCAAGACAGCATTCAACTGCCTGCAGAGGGAAATCAAGACCGAGATCGTAGAACTCAAGCGCGAACTTTGGAACAAAAAAGTCGCGTCGCTCACACCGAAGGATAATTCCCTATGGAAAATGGCTAGCGCGCTGAGACATAAAGATTTCACAATCCCACCTCTAGCGAAATTGAACGGCCCGGGGACGGCATTGTCGCTACAAGAAAAAGCTGACACACTCGCCGACGGTTTCGAGAGAGCCTACGCCGCTACAGACGGCCTTTCCGACCCAGCTACGGACCGGATCGTAGCTGACTCTCTACGAGACTTGAGGGAAGCAGAGCAGACAAACGCTGAAGATATTCATTTTGCTACGCCGAGCGAGATTGCTGTCACAATCAGGCGATTGAGAACAAACAAGGCGCCGGGAAGCGATCAAATTCACAACATTTTACTCAAACATCTCCCTCAAAAAGCCATCATCTACACAACAAAATTGTTCAATGTCTGCCTCATGACTGGGCATTTTCCCCAGATTTGGAAATCGGCGACCGTGCTGCCAATCGCAAAGCCGAATAAAGATAGAACGCAGCCGACAAGTTACCGGCCGATTAGCCTACTATCTACGTTGAGCAAGGTATTTGAACAAATTATACTCAACAGGCTTGTCCCACACCACGACGACAACAAAACTTTGCCAGACGAGCAATTCGGCTTCAGAAAGAGGCACTCCACGACCCATCAACTTACCAGAGTAGCGGAATACATCGCAAGAAAATTTAACGAACATCGCTTCACCGCTGCTGCGCTCATCGACCTAGAGAAGGCATTCGACACCGTATGGATAGACGGGCTCGTGCATAAGCTGCACCGCACTAACACGCCCATATACCTAACGAGGCTGATACAGGAATACCTAAAGAATAGATCGTTCAGAGTGTTCATAAGGAACGTGCTATCTTCAATGCGTGAGATTCCAAAAGGCGTGCCGCAAGGAAGTTTACTGGGACCATTCCTCTTTATTCTGTTCACCTACGACATCCCCCGAGACGAGAGATGCAATCTGTCTATCTTTTTTTTTTTTTTTTTTTTTTTTTTTATTATCAATATAAAGTTTTTTTACAGGTTTTTTTTTTCGATGTCTGTCTCACTAGGATAAACCTGTGTCGAGACAGACGTATTTGATACATGAATTAATGTTTACATATTTTTTGATACATAAAATATTTCATTACATTCAATGACATTGTAAAAAAGATAAAAAATAATAATTAATAATAATAACGCAGATGACGTCAAACTATACGTTTCCTCGCTGAAAGCGAACATGGCCGCTATTTACCTACAGAGGGCGCTCGACGCGCTCGTAGAGTACTACAAAAAATGGCGCCTGAAACTGAACGAGGCGAAAACCGAAGCCATCATGTTCACGAGAAAACGTGTAAATAAAACACCTGACTTCAACATCGAAATGGGAGGACACAGCATTGAATGGAAAGATGAAGTGACTTATCTCGGCCTGACCATGGACTCCCGCCTCAACTGGAAATCTCACCAAGCCAAGATGCACACGCGCACGCGACAAGCGATCGGCATGATGAAGCCAATTTTCAATAGACGAAGTCCGCTACTTCCCAAAACCAAACTCCTCGTCTACTACTCGCTCATTCGTCCGGTACTCTCTTATGCGATTCCCGTATGGAGCAGCATCTCACACACAGACCACAAGAAACTACAGACACTTCAAAATCTCTGCATTAAAATCACATACAACACGAGACTCAGAACAAAATTGAAGAGATTACACGAACGAGAACAAATTCCAACTCTATACGAATTCACACACAGACTGACTGAACGCTTTTACAAATCACTCAGAGTTAGTAAAAATCCACTCATACGAGACATAGAACAATACAATGCTCCGAGCGACCTGACATTCAAATATTCACACAGACTACCTAAACACATCCTCATGGACCATGACCACATATGGTACATACCAGAATTAGACGCGGACGAATAGCGAGCAGTAGGTATTTCCTAAACTCCCGACTTCCTTCCTAAATATATAATGTTTATATATCTATTTATATATTTATATAATATTTTATAATTTGTATGTATATGTATGTTTATTTTCTATCTTCCCATAAGTATATATTAACATAAAAACAGACACACACACACACATCTCAAAAATGCAGGACATCATATACCGATGTTACTGAAGGCCGCATACGTTTCAAGTTGACGTTCGGCCGCTCCTTCCGGGTAAGGTTTTCTGCGGTTTCCCTTACTCTATCACGCAAATGCGGAAGGATACCCACAATAGGACGCAGCCAAATTTCCCCCCCGATCCCAACACAACACAAACAGACACGTATTTAGTATATGGCCGCCGTTGGTCGCTGGTGGTGCTGATACTGGACAAAACATGCAATTTTAGTAGGATTTTTAGGTAACAAATTTTTTCCCTACCGAGAAAATACAAGGCCTCTAAGTCTATAAAAGCCAGGTAATATTTGAATAAACCCATATGAGGTAAAAATTGTGAGGCGCATATGACGCCGTTCTATTTGTATAAAGAACATTAACTTTAAATTCAGTAAATTTAAATGATTCACCACTTCATGGAATATAAGAATCTAGAAAATAAAAATAAAAAAAATACCAACAATTACACATCTTCGGATCTACCGGATCTGCCCTGATGATGGACACTGCAACAATGTCAGAAACATCGGCTAAAGAAGGAGTTAGCGCAACACGGCATAACACCCCAAAAACAAACAACAAAAATGCTTTTGGCCGTGAAAATCTAAAAATTTACCAATTTAAGGAATGTTTTATCCGTTTTTTTACTAATCAGCAATACTTTTATATTACTTGCTTAAGAAAAGATAATTTAGTAGGCCCCTCCCTGTATAAGGTAAAGGGTCCGCTCTGTCAGTAAAGCTTGTTCTATTTAATTCCAGAATCTAATAATAAATAGCTCAATTGCGAGGCAAATAATAAAATCCCTCGCTCTATCACATTTATATCAGAAAATCTGAATCTTTTCAGATTAAAGAAGGTTTTTTAGGGGATGAAAGGATATCGCGAGGCTAACCCGAGTCTTAAACAGACGCATTTTTTGTTACCGGCCTCCCTAGCTAAATAATTATTATCGTCTTAAAATAAACTTCTTAAGAGGTTGGCTGTCGTTCTGGTTCAATAAAATATAATTATAATATTAGAAATATGAAAAGTTTTAATTACGTTTTACCATTTTGTAGAAATTTTAGACGAAAAAAATTATCGCAAAGACTGGAAATGGCAGGTTTTATTTAATTTAGTAATCTATTTATATTTTAGAAACAAAACTTTACATTGGTTATATTGATGAAACAATTAACAGATATTCAAAATTTCAATTGCTACTACGATAAGATTAGTACGAGAAATTATTAAAAGCAATAATTACTCACCTGAAATATCCATACAAATTGAAAATATCTCCCGAGTAAAAATAAATGCCGCAAATGGGAATTGAACCCGCACCTTCTGATGTTTGGTCAGGTGCTGTGAACCACTGAGCTACGTCGGCTTATTCCCAACGCGCCAAATAATTCAATATGTATTATTACTTCAATCAACAAGTACTGCTTATTATATATTTTCACCAGTAAACAACCAAACCAAAATCTTAAATCATATTAGTAAACAACCAACTTTATTTTGTATGAAAGGCTTTGTTAGTTCTCTCTTCTGTCCCACTAGATGGCGTCGAGACATATTATATCTACATTTTTGGTGAAATATTTTGACTTGTCTAATATTATTAGTTTCTCCGCCCTCTGGTGCAGTCGCTTTAATCTCGCTCCGGAGTTATAATTCTCAAACCTTGTAGTACTCCCGAAAATTACGAAAATTTTCGCTTTTTTTTATTATTTTTTTACATTAACGTTATCAGTATCACTATTTACAACACAACGGTGTATTTCTTTTCTTTAAAAACGGGCTTTTGCCCGTTTTTTACGAGTGTTTTCCGTTCTACGCAGTACTTTGTCGTATTTGCGTACCCGTTTTTGTGTTTTTTCTTTTTATTTAACAATATAAATTCAGTTATACGTTCGATCCTCTATCGCCCATACTTTTCCCGTTTAAAATACAGTGATTTTGTGTAAATCCTTTGTGAAAAACCTTATTGTTACCGTGTTTTTCTCTAGTGTTTTTTCCAGAACTCTCTAGAACGTTCTAGAAGCTCTTGTGTAAACATTCTTCTGTGACGTCACTTGTTTTCAAAATTCTTTCCCTTGTCACCACGTGCTATTTTTTTTTTTTCCAATGGATTGTTCTAGAACCTTCTAGAGCCTTCTGGAATCTTCTAGAGGCTTCTGGAAGCTTTGTTGGATCAATCCTAAATACTCTTTTTTTATATTTCTTGTTTTTTCTTTAAAACATTTTTTGATACCCAATTTTGACATTTCTCCATATGTATTGATATTTTTGAAAAGTTTTTTCCTGAAATTTTCCCCCATTTTTGGGGAAAATTTTGTTAAATCTGGGGAAAAAATATTTTTACCCCATTTCTTTTTTTTTCCTTTTTTTGTCTTTTTTCCCTCTTTATTTATAAATGGCGTCTAGTGCGGGTTCTGCCGATGATTCGGATAGCTCCACTGGGAATCCTGCGATTCATTCGAAGAATAGTAAACAATTGTTGAAAGAAATTGAGGACATTTTATTCACCACTTCGCCTACTGCTGGACCTTCTAAAGCTACAAAATATAAGAGAAAGTCCCATAGGGATATTGTTACAATTGATACAGACAATTAAGCAAAATCTGCACAAACTACTGCCCGGCATATTCCGACTATAGCTGATAACCAGGAAGTGCCCTCCACTGCTCCTTTCACCACTCCGACTGCTAAAAATAAAAAACGAGCTGAAGCAGGTACTACACAAACTACTGCCCAGGATACTCCGACTATAGCTGAAAACCAAGAAATGCCTTCCATTGTTCCCTCCACCACTCCGAATGCCGAAAACAAAAAAAGAGCTAGGTACAGTGATTCGCCTGGTAATCAAGAAATAAAGGCAATTCCAGCTCTAGAAAAATGCCACAAAATTCGTGTAATAATCTCAGAAGGGAGTAACAAGCTTAATAAGGCTGATAAAAACTTGCTGAACTCCACCCTAGATGACCTCATGTCGGACATTACTCGTCTGATGTTGGAAATGAACACACTCTCGACAAGAAGTTCTACCATAGACGAGATGTTGAATGCTCAATCGGCCATGACAACTAGGCTAGACCTGCTCATTAACTCTCGATCAGTTCCTGCTCCTACTATGCCACTACATAAGGAGACTTTCTCCTATGCTAACGCTGCTGCTAACCTGCCTGCTTCAAAAAAGATTCTGGTGAACGGTTATGAAAGACCGATTCCTCAGAAACCGCTGACTGTCCTATTCTATCCTCAGGTGCCGGAGGGTAAAACTTCGGAGGACACTCTGAAGAAGCTTGAGAAGGTTCTCAACCCTAGACAAGATGATTTCCAGATTGTTCGGTCCCGCAAAATCAAGGGTGCGGGCATGGCTTTTCAAGCCAAGGACAAAAAAGGATTGGAGAACATCAGGAAGGCCGAAGCGAAGCTCGCTGCAAATGGTCTTAAAATGATCAACCCTCTTGGACGCCTTCCCAAGATTGTCTTATACAATGTCCCTAAAGGAGAGCAATCTGCAGACCAGGAGCTATTCTCTGAGGTCTTTACCAATAATCTAGTAGGTCAAACGACGCTTTCTCTTGAAGATCATCTTAGAACCATGCGGCGAGTTTCGCTTTTTGGCAAGAGAGACACTCCCACCATGAACATGGTGGTTACATGTCACCCGTTAGCCAGAAAAGTTCTCATAGACAGCGGTATGTGCTTCCTTGGATGGAATGCCTGCCGTACTCGGGATTATACGGGGGCAACCAGGTGTTTCAAATGCCAACAATATGGGCACATTAGTAAGTATTGTCAGCAAGACAATGAAACCTGCCGTCACTGCGCCACTTTGGGGCATAACTACGAGACTTGCCCTAAGAAAGCCCTTCCCGCTGTCTGTGCCACTTGTACACGTTTCAAAAAACCTGCCGACCATCCCACAGGGGATAGGGATTGCCCTGCCCAAGCTGCTGCAATCAATGTACAAGTGAGGATGACAGACTATGGTTCAAGTTAATCTTATGGCACTGGCAATTCTACATGTTTCTTGTTTCTTGTTTCTTCTTTCTAGCATATACTTATCTACTCTTATAGTTTTTTTTTTATTTTTGTTATAATATTAATTTAATTTCTTGTTTTTATCTATTTCTCTTATTCTTTCAGGTAATACTGTATGATTGTTAAATTGTTGAATTTATATTGTTATTGCGATTGTTAATTTTCACCTATTTGATAGACACTAACGTGTTTCTGACTTCTTTTCTTTCTATCTTAGATCTTGGAACCATTCAGACCAGAACTGAACTCCATTGCTTATTGTGTTGTTTGATATCCCCATAAGGGGTTGTTCACGGACCTAGTCCCCGCATTAGCTCACTGAAGCTCTGGCACTTATGGAACTCTGCCAGACATCTGTGCCACCCCTGAGGGTGGTTGTGGGTCAGAGGGAAGTCCGTGCTGACCTGGGTGCCTTCCGCCCTGCCTCCGACTTCCTGACGCTTTTCTCCCCTAGGGTCTTTAGGGTTAATCCCTATCATCCCATATACTTTCTTCTGGGCACCACCACGAGGTCGGCTTAGGGGCGCGGCACTTGGACCTGCATTTGTCTTCCCAACCACCACCAACCCATCCTCGGTACTGCCAGCTGCGAGGCATTGAACCACTTTTCTCATGTGTTTTATTTTTCTCTTGCTTACAGCTCATCTGAATTCGGTGACCACACGATATTCGCGTTGGTTACTGATCATGTCTCTTTTTCTTTTTTTTTCTTATTACCATGTACTTCTCATCTCTTTTCTCTACTTAGGTTGCTGATACTTTGGTACAATATGTTCCCTTTTCTTTTTTCTCCCTTTTTTTCTTTGTTGTCGTAAATAGACTGTGAATTCTACGCTTTCTAACTTTGTTCTATTTTCTATGTTTATTTTTCTTGTTTTAAATTTTTGAGAAGTATTCATTGATCATAATACCCATTGTAGTCACTCATCTGTAAGCGCTTGCATATCGCTTCTTAACACTGTATGCGGGGACATTGAAGGTCTAACTTCACTTTAAATTGTAGAGCCGTTTATTCAAAAAAATTAGATTCTTGCGAGAACTCCGAAGGGGTGATCATAAGTCACCTATACCGGGGTGGGAAAGCGGTGGGTAACTTCAATGTATGGATATTTCAGGCAAGTTGTTATAATAATTTGTTATCCTTTGTGCTATGTATACAAAACCTTGTCTTATAAACATTAGTATATCATTAAAAAATATTAAGATTATTATGTTTTCTTATTATGTCTAACTTTGCTTAAGGCACATTTAGTAATTACCGTGTAGTGTGTGGTGTATAATTGGTTGTATGTTTGTGAGTGTGTTTGTAGGTGTGAGAAGTGGTGATCTGCCAAGTGAAATGTTCTGCCAAATGAACAGTTTATATCATTGACATGATTCTCCTTTTAAACTTGTGAATCAGGAATTATGTCGATATTAGAGTTTGGAAAACATTGTTTAATGGATGATAATGTTAAAAGGCGACATTGTATGGTTAATTGGCGATTTAGCTGCTACATTTTTTTTGTAACGCCTAACTAGGGGCATGGAATCGTGGTGTATGTCTCAAGGGACAAAAGTTCTGTTCAAAAATTCCCGCTATTTAATAAGTTTTACCACTTGTTTATTAAAACCGTAGCATCATAAAAAGCATTAACTGCAGTCGTGAAAATCAGAGAAAGAGTTTTGCAACTTTACTATGACCTCAGAGATTACGGGTTCAGACCCCAGTGTGATAAAATAAAAAAAAAATGTGTAATTGTAACGGCCGATTTCTCCGTTATGCCGAGTCGGACTTCTCGAGTGGGATGATGTCAACCCTGCTGTGTAGCCCTGCTCCTACAAAAACAAGGAGAGGAGATTCGAAGGCGTTGTCGAAATATGACTTTGTCATATGAATAAGTGACAAGATTTAAATATCCGAAACTAATTTCAGATATGTTCAAATTTACGAGTTGATTAGTGATCAAATTGTGTGAAAGGTGAAATTGACTTAAGTCATTTTGGTATTGAAGACAGTATAAAAACAAGCGCAGAACCTCATTTCGGGACAGTTTGTCGAGAGTTTTGGAGAGTTCAAAAGGTGCAGTTAAACGCATAGATACGTCGGGTCAGGTAATTAGACAAGTCTTGACAAGTCTCGACCTGAAATTTTGTGAATTTTCTACCAGTGTTAAATTAAGTGATAAAAAAAATCTCTTTTAAAAAATTCCATCAGTGTAATTTTTAATAAGTCAGTCTTAATTTAATTAATCAGTGAAAAATAAAATAAAGTTTAAGCTCAGTGGTTATAGCAAAGTGAAAAGTGTAAATGAATGGCGAATTATTTCAATTCAATTTAAGTGTTTTATCGGAAATCTAAAGTGAACGTGATTGTGAATTGGTACCTAAAAATAAATTATAATTTAGTATCAATTTTGTTTAAAATGTTAATAATAAATACTTATATCTTTGTTTAAAAATAATAGTTCAAAAAAAATAATAACAGTGATTGGATTTGATATAATTTAATCTCTTTGTGATCTTACTGTTCAGTTGAAATAATTACGAAAGAATTCAGCGAGTACTTTAACAATTGAAAAAAGAAATAAAAATAAATACTTATATCTTTGTTTAAAAATAATAGTTCAAAAAAAGCTAATAATAATGATTGTATTTGATTTAATTTAATATCTTTGTGATCTTATTGTTCAGTTAAAATAAGTACGAAAAAATTCAGCGAGTGCTTTAACAAGTGAAAATAATAAAAATAAATATTGTCTCTTTGTTTAATAAGTAATAGTTAAAAAATTATAAAAATAAAGAAATCATCGGATCCATAAAATTATTTGAAACTATTTCAATATTTAATGAAAATTGAAAAGATTTAAAAATGAAAGATATTTACGTCTCTTTCTGCACTGCAAGATTCTCGGTTGCAATCCAGTAAGAGTTTACCTTAGGAATTGAAATGTTAATTAAAAAGCTCTGACTCTGTTTAGCAACTCGATCCAAGTGACCGCCTAACTTTATTTTATTCCTTGAATTTCCCCTTTCCTAATTGTTCAGTCCAACAAAATTTCAAAAAAAATATTTCTAAAGACCCTTTCGTTGCGAACTGTCGGAGGTCAAAACAGTTAAATTAGCTAATTTCCAACGTACACCGCAAATCAATGTTTAATTTTTCTTTCAAACAGACCAAAAATAAAAAAAATTATATTTTTGCGGTTTTTTTACTAACAGTAGTGGAGTTTCAATAAAACAGAGCTATATAAATTATCCAATTATTTTTATTACTACGGGACTCCATAAAGTTTCATATAAAATCTCATAAAATGATCATAATTTTAAGTATTTTGGGACTGATCTCGGCCAGCCAAACCTTAACTGGACCACTGTTTCAGACAGCGATGCAGATATTCATTAAATTTGCTCATATAAAGGTTTCCAGACCGGTTCCAACTTGGGCCAAGCTTATTGTGAAATTACGATTTTACATTAATCGTAACTACGAATTGGTTTATATTATTAATACTTTATATTATTTGGATAAATTGAAACTTTTTTTAGCGTTTCGTTTAAGCAAAATCAAAATCAGTTTATTAATAACTTTATAAAAAATCACAAACGACTAAAAAGTTATTTTTTCATTAGAAATGTATGAACGCTCATACGAAATAACTTTAAAAAATATATCACTTTATGACTTAGATCATCTGTGACAGTTTCCTTCGATTGCCTTTATCCTCTCTTATAAAAATACCTGGTCATTAAGTCTGCATTGGTGGCTCGGAGAAAAACAATTTCCTTCCGTGTCTAGTTAATCTTTGGGGATGCTGTGTGAAGGGTCTTTTTGAAGAGAGGAAGGAGTGAACATGGGTCTTGAAGAGATACACATTGTAGGTGTAAGGAAACACAGGGGCCGACAAATCGTTCCACAGCTCATCTTGCCAAAATTGCAATCTGTTTGTTTGCATGGACACTATCTAACGGACCTATTAAAGTGAATGAAGCAAGTGTTTGAGACAGCACAGAGTTGAGGGGCATTATTTCATATTTTTCTACTCTTCGGGGGGAATGGATTAAAAGTTGGTCAATTTAAAATATAAATATATCATCCCTATTTCTATCACAAGTACCTAGAGTGAAATCGATGATTTACAAGAATTGATATTCTTATCTGTAGTTTTGTGCCTCCGGGGAGGTTATTTACTATTTAGCTCAGCATGATATTTATAGCCTCCCAGGACTCCTGGCAGGAGGCGAAGCGGGCTAACTTTTTAACTCGGGACAGACAGCCTTTTAGCGGGATATATTATTACGGGATATAATACGGCCTGAGCCTGGTATGAGTATTTATGTCCCGTGCAATAATATTAGTACCCTCGTGTAATGACATTATGGGAATATATATATACTGAACTGATATAACAAATGTGGACGATAAAAATAAATTTAATCAGCGAATACTAAAAATAAGAAAAGAGTACTCTCTTAGATTGTTTGAACGTACATACTTTAAGCAGATTAGACTGAGGTAGACTGTTCTTTTAATATACTCGTGCATGACACGCAAGCGAAAAAATCTGAGAAAGTACAAGCATGAATATAAATTACTTTTGAAAAGTTAAGCGACCGAAAGACAAAAAACTATGTGATGATAGCTCAAAGTTATTATACTTTCTTAAGTAATATACTATTGTTAATTTCATTAACATTGTAATTATAAACGGTTTATTTATGAACAAGTTCTAACAATAGAAATTGACACATAAATTGACATATAATTTTAATATATTGTCTGTAATTGGATTGTCCACAGTTTAATGATACATTCAAAAAGCGAAGATAAAGAAAAAATGTTACACCCATTAAAAAAAATCACCCACTCTCTTTTCCCCACCCCTTAAGGCGAAGCACTACGAACTAATAAAATCAAGTGTGTTTTTGGTTTGAATATTTGATCGCTAAAAAATATTTTAGATATTTTTTTAAGAGCATTTTTTCATTTTTTTTTATAAGCCCAGAATAAAAAAAAGAAAGCAGGCCTATATAAACTGCTTTAAAGTTCAAAATCTTCTACTTACGAACCACTTTCCGATTATGGTGTTATTATATGATGTGGTAAATTAAGTTCTTTAAAAAAATTACCCTAAAACACTTTAATATTTGAGTCCAAATTTCACAAAATAAAATATAAAACTTTTTGGTTTGATGTGTTTTTCCTGCATAAAACAAAACCGGTGATTGGTTTTAAATAAAAATTTAAACCTTATATTTATATCTACATAGTGAGTGTTATTGTTAGCGGCCCAATTCCAAATGTTACACGACACGGAGCATGGCCTTAAAGCAGAACGTCGATAGTTTTTGTGTCTTCATCTGTATATAAAGTCCGGCCAACGTCGGGGACTTCAGCTAATTAATATAAAAAATAATCAAAACGGAGTTTTCAATGAAATTAAACTTGATAAGAATAAATAAGTTATAAGATATTTTATCTTCTCCTTTACGGAGAAATTATGTGATGAAAATTTCATATTTGAAGTTAGCGTCAAATAATAATCTTTTAGACTAATTTTGAAATAAAAATAATTTTTAGGTTACTGGAATCACGCATATTTGTTTTTAGTCATAGAATAAGAAGACAATACAAAAACTACCTTCCATGCATATTTAAATGGAAACAAATGTTTCATTTTGCCCACTAGCCCAGCGCTCTGTCTCACTTACACTCGCTTGACATACTTAGATCTCCGATTTTAGATTTGATTTACTAAACACAGTTTTTTTATTGGAAATGAAAACCCGATTGGACTAATATTTGGATCACGAAACACGCCCACATGGCATTACTTGTGTTTTTAGAATTTAGTTTTGATTATTATTTTTTTATTTTATTTCTTGCTAGAGCAATCTCGACGAGTAACAAAACTAATTATAGGACGGGAAGAACTCACAATACATAGGTGGAAGTTAATAGGAACATTTTTACATTGGTATTTTGATATCAAAATTATAAGTTTCACATATGAAACAGTACAAAAATTGAAAAAGAATCAAAAGGATAAGTTTTACATATCAAACAATACATGGAAAATAGTGATAAGTCGGGGGTCAGGTTAGCAAGGCAAAAGATATTACGAGTAAAATAGCTTCACAGTCCCAACACTTCCAAACTGATTACATAAACAGTAACCAATCGATGATGGAAAATTATTAAGTTAAATATATTTAAAAAAATATATATGTAACTTAATAATACTTTTTTATATTTCTTATTCACATAAATGTTTTCAAACAAATGTTTTAACATGATTATCGACTACCAGACTAAGCACATGCCCGTAATACGGTAGTCAAAATGTGTTGTGACAAATATAATAAATTAATGTGCATGCATTGATAATAATCATAGCTAATTTGAGTAGCGCCGTTTTTGTGAAAGAAGACTCAATCTCTATAGAAGACATGTAGATGTATTTAAAAAAATATATATATATTGGAAAAATAACCATTGCATCGAACATGAACAATTATTTTATTGCATTTAATTTTAATTGCGGCTAAAGTTGAACACCTGCAAGTTTGATGATCCTTTTTTCCAAATCATAATATTTACCAGTTAAAAAAATATATCAATCTGTTACCAGGCGGCAAAAAGACTGAATCTAACATGAAACAGTTCGATAACCCTATTTTCTAAAACGGAATTAAAATATTGACAAAGCCAGTCGCTGGGCGAAATATTATTGGCACCAAAAAATACCTGCCTTTTGAAAACGTGAACATATTTTTGCAAGCTGAAGTCACACAAACGCTTGTAGAGGACATTATAAATAGGCCATTTACACAAAGTATTGGGCATTCAAGTTTCAAAAATTACCACGAGTGGACGGAACACCTCCAGTTAAAATTTATGTCTTGAAAAATATATAATTTTGCTTGTTGGAAGAATATAATTTTAATGTAATACTTGAGGTCGTGATTTAACTACCATATGTATTTCTCATTTTTCAGAAAGATTGTCAGTGGAAATTTTCAATTTATCACTTTAAAGATTGTAACTTAGGCAGTTTATTTGTGGATAATAAATTCTGAATATTTTTCACTATTAGTATTTAAAGGCACCTAAAAAGGCGTTAAAAATAAATATAAATAGAATTCTTATTATTTTTTTAATTAGGTAAAAAAATAAACAATAAAAGCACATTAACTTACCCATTAAAACGGACAATAATTAGTAACGTGTTTTTATTCTTCACCAGGATGCGGATTACGGAGGCAATACTGAAGGGCGCGGGGCTTGTAATGTGCCTCCAGGGGCCAAGAAAATTACCCACTGCTGCCTGGAGATCATCGTGGGCGTGAGATGAGGGCAGTTGCTTGACGTCCATTTATAGGCGTTAAAATGCAATGGAGAGCAATACGAGGTCATTACTAGGCAAGGGGGCAGCGGCGGGCAATAGTTGGCAATGGTAACGTTCGACAACCGGAAAAAACTAAAAAAAGCAGGCGATGATGAACTACTGTATAGTTAGTGACAAGTCAATAACAGAGAGTTTGTAACGATGATAACGATGGTGGCCAAAATATGGAAATGAGGAGCAATGCTGGAAAATGTTAGACAAAGGCGAGCTTTGATAGGTGATGGTTGATCTTGGCAGACAAATACAGCTTAATTATACACTCGTTTGGTGACCGTACGCGGTGGGTAAGTGTACGCGGCGATGTTAGGGACAAATTCGTGCATTACGTGCTTCACCTGCGCTCTTTCCTCAATTCTGAAACGACGTCGGTCGCCTTGTGGCAGATCGTAATATTCAGTGAGCCCTACATAGAAAATAAAAATCGGGCAATACAGAAATCAATAATAAATTGTGAATGATGCATACCTGGAGCTGGTTTCTAGCTGGTTAAGGACTGGCAGAGAAGTTGAAATAAGGGCTCTTGCATAAAACTCCATTGATGAAGGACTGGACGAGGTCGGGGCTCACAAAATAATGTTTAAAGATGCATAGCTTGCACCATACAAAGGAATGCTTATACTAACCTTGATGTACGGCAGTGACACATGGAACCAGCAGAGGAAGGATGAAAGTAGACTAAATGCAGTAGAATGATATCCCTGAGACGAATATGAGTAAAACCATACATGATTGTGTGAAAGATGTGGGATTCGCAAAGAACGCACAGTTTCTGTAGTAAGCGTAATAAGTAAGGTTAAGAAAGATCCCTCAGATTGTTTGCATTGTATAGCGGATGAACAAAGAAAGAAGTGTAAGGAGAATATATGATAATTGAATGTGAATGGTAGAAGATGTTGTGGACACCCGGAAGATATGAAAAGATCAAGAGAATCATCCTTTAATGAGTTTATGTCAAAAAGAACAACAGAAGGGTATGTAACTGTAGGATGGAATGTGTGCCAAGGCCGAGTTGTTTGGCGGTCTGTCTTCTCTGCCTACCTTGGGGAGAAAGGGCATGATGGTTAGTTAGTCTGCAATGAGGGACAATTGAATGAAATAAAGACGGGCGATTTGGGCATTGTTGGGCAATGACAGGCATTTGTAGGCGATAAAGTAAAAGGAGGGGCAAATATGTGGCACAATAGTAGGCGGTGGCGGATCATGATTGCCGGTAATTGCGGGGATTGAGGGGCTGGGAAACCTAAGAGGCCATCGCCGGGAGACAAGAAAGATCTCATGGGAAACTACCCACGGAATGATTACTACGGAGATTGGGAAAAACAGGGTCATCAAGGGTTTAGGGGACAAGAACCCTGAAAGAAATCAGAGCAAGTCGTTAGTTTTAATCCTTCTAGATTAGTACAATTTTTTTTCGATAAAGGAGAAGTTTTCAAAAAAAAAATACGTTGCGTTTAGTGTGCACTACCAAACAGAAAATTATCACAAAAAATCAAGACAAGTTTTCAAGCTTATATTGTAAAACATGAACATCATTTTTTTATTATTTGATGTAGTATATATATACTTTTAACAAGTCTACCAAACTCAATAGACAAATCAATTCTCATGTTTGAGTTCCGGAGTAACGCCACTTTATTTTCAATAATGTGGTGAGTATAGAAATCAAATACACGTTATAAGTATTTAATCAATTTAAAACTTTAGCCGAACCCATAAATCAAAATATAAATAGTAAAATATGTCAAATATAAAATTATATCACATTTTATCCTAATATTGTTTTTTCTTTGTTCTGTAAAATATGCTATATGGTACACCATTTTGTTTACGCCATTAAGGTTTGTTAATTTCACATGTGCTTCACAACAAACTGGTCATGTTTATTTGTGTTAACAAACTTTTCTTTATTTGTTTTTATAATTATGTTAACAAACTAAATTTAAATACGATTTTATATTATAATAAAACACTTTTCAAACTCTTTTGTACAACTTTCGATATATATTTACATCTTTCAAACATTTTTGTGTACACCTTTTATGGATGTATTAATTTAAATATGTTATTAAAAACACCCAATCTGGCGTAATAAAGGTTTGCTAAATACAAAAATGCTTTACAACAAACTTTTCATGTTTATTTTTATAAATCTCAACAAAGTTACTACATATTGGTACCTATGTAACTACTTTCATAGTATCGTAAGAACTTATTTTGTATTCTTGTTATTATTTACAATTATTGAACACCTTTGTACAAAAGAACTCTCTATGATAACTAGTACTGTACCTGCTTAAATAGTGCATACTCAGTTATTTATGTGACAATATATACATGTAAAAGCCTTCAAGGCGTGAGTAAATAAATTTATAAAACATTTTTTACTATTTTAAGCTAACACTTCCAATAAAATTTTGGTCTCAGAGAGCATCGTCGAAAAAGCAATTATTTTCAAAATGGAGTCTCCATTTTGGTGTTACCAGTGTTTTGTTATAAATAAAACAATGGTCATTGGTAACCACAATGAGCTATGAGAACCAAACGATCAACTGATACTGAAAGTATCATCCACTCAATTATTTTTAATAACAATAACTAACTAATAATATTTTTATTTACTGGTAATTAATCATTTGTCAATTTTGAATATATAATTATCTTTAAAGAATGTTTATTCAACCAGAAGTAACCATCGGTTTCGAAACAAGTCGATTATTTTGTATAGTCGTGTATACAAAGTGATTTATTTTCATTAAATTTAGATGACCCCCACAAAGTGAATTTGCAATTATTGAAGAAGTATAAAAAATATCCCCATAAATGTATGATGCAATCATAGTTCATATTATTCAAATCAGTTCTCAAAATTCGAAGCTCGTATTATCTTACATCAATATTGATAGAATATAAATATATTTAATCAAACAATTAAAGTGTGATTATTTAAACACAATGTTGCACTATTGTAATCCTGCAAGAAAAGTTAAGGCTCGCTCAATCCTGTATTCGATCCTGAGAAAATCTGACAAATCAAACATGACATTTTGAGTACATTCTCCACCCTTGCATCACCTCTGTCGGATCTCATACAAATTCACGTGGTGAAGTGTCCTCGTGGGGAGCTAATAATAGAATAAATCAACTGTCAGCACGCCCCACTTTTGCCGCATTTTCTTTGGCTTGGGAACCTTCGTTTTGTATTCCGACCCTCCAATCTGACAAATCCTACCCTATCCCAACCCATTTTTATTAGTATTTTGATTTTTGCAAACTGGCACCATAATGTACGGCATATTATGTTAAATCAAAGTATACGTTGATATAATTCTTCTTAATTAGGTATACATTTGAACATCAGGAGTTTTCAATGATTATTTCGGTACTTTTGAGATTATTATTTGAGTTTAATACTATCGTGAGATATCTAGCAGGTTCGTTCTACTGGAGGCTCTAAGTAATTCTGTTGCAGGAGTGAACTCGTAGAGAGCTGCTCGCCTGAGATCGGCTAGCATCGGCAGTACCCGTAACCATTCGGGTATTGTCTCTTTCATTTGGCGACACTACTACCACCTATGGATATATCCTAAAACTACACAAACTAAATATTAATAACTTAAATCTATACACTTCAACGACACTTTTGATCATAATACTGAAGACGTTTTTAAAACGAATAATAATGATGTGGCATTTAAACAAAAATACAATTACAATATTAAATTACAATAACCAACAAAATCCCACAAAAACCAATCTATCTATCCACATGCCACAACCAATTAAGTCATCTATGATAAAGCAGTTTATGAATAATTTTGTGCTGTATAACATATTTTACAAATCAGATATTACTAGCTTCAACTAGTCCCGGCGTTTCCTGGGTTTTGTACAAAGTTTTTCGAAATCAGGTGTAGATAGCAAATTTCCTCTTGTTTTGAACATCTAAAGAGTATTGTACAACAAGAAATAGTATCGAAATTCTGCTCTAAGGAGTGCAAAAGAGATAAAGGGGTTGTTTTTTTTTAATTACCGTGTAGACGGTGACCTTTCTACTATTTTGAATTTCAAATGTGCAAAATTTCTACTTTCATTAAATACAACTGTAGATTTTTCGACAAACAAACCCACACCGGTCAAAGTCAGGTCGTAGTGTCACAATTATTATTTTATTATGTGGTGAGCATTTCTTAACTTATAAACGCCCTTTGTACAAAATATGACTAGGCCACTTGGAGATAACACAAATATGAACAATTGTATAATACTACCTTATTTAATAGGGTGAAACTCCATCATCTATACTTGCGCTTTCAGTGCCAATTTCTGTAATTCCATTCCACCTGTAAGTGCCCAGTGTCCCTCCCACCTGGTCTGCCGAGCCACCCAGTCCCTTCCCCTCCCAGCCACCTATCCACCCAGGAGGGCGATTCTCGTTCTTTTAGCCTTAAGCTAAATGATAGCATTCGTCAACGACTGCTATCGTTTGCGAAAGATAGCTGTCCGTCGCTTGCAACATCTTTTCTTAACTATTAAGCGATTCTCGTTCTTTTGATATCCTTACAAGTTCGATTTTGGAGAGACCTAGTAAAAAATCCTAAAGAAGCGTGGTTAAGAGCATCTACAAAATTGTTAACAGATTATTGAAAACACAAATTGGTGAAATATAATTAAGTGACGCAAGGTTTCTAACTAAAACTTAAAAAAACAAATACTTTGTATTATAATGCATTTTAATAACTGCTTATTTTATTTATGAATGACATAAATAAGCCATTTATCGAAGATTTACGTTTTGTAAAAAGGTACCTACCTCGCTGGATAGTAATGACTTTTTTACAGATTCACCACTTCTAAAGTGACGTTTGGTGTCGAACTAACGTCGCTAACTGTCACCCAAGTTGATTTATGTTGTCAACGTTTTCGTGTTCGTTTGCTAATTAACTTGACAAAATTGTTTAAAATGAGGTAAGCAAAAGCTATATGTTGTAAGTAAAAGCATGATATCATTTAGATGCTTTTCACCCCAGACTGAAACGGAATTAACAACGTATTATGTCTGTGTACAATTGCATTTTTAGGTCAAAAAGTGAGACAGCTATTTTATTATTATCTTTCGTGTACATCATTGTGTTTGAAACCTAAGAATAGTGTGTAATAGTTACATGTCATCAATTGTCGTAAAATTCAATTTCAGTGTGCAGCAACAGAGTGGCACGGTCAAGACAATTCGATAAATGCTGCTGGCGGATCCATGACAGCCGAGCCAATCTTTTAAAATGGAGACGACATTTAAAACCTAGGAGATTAATTAAATAATGCTGCTCCACACAAGACTATAATCCAATGGCAAAAAGTAAGTTTATTTATCCACTTTGAATAGTGCCTGTTCGACAATGTGTAGTCAATTGAAGGACTAGATGTGCCCAAAGTCCTTCCCAATGACGATGTACGTAGTTTATTTATGTTTTATGGTGCTATATCATGTTTAACAAGTACACAACTGATATTGTGTGTCGAAATGCATAGCGGTTAAACACAAGATACCTTTGGCAGAGAGGATATGCCGAGTCAAAATACCTGATATGTGTATACACAAATTTATTTGTTAGTTTATATAATATGTTTTACTAAATAATCAAATTTCATAAGATACAATTTGATACGTTTATTTATTTCATAGAGATCTCTTCTTGCACGTGGATGTCGATGATGAGAGTGATGAGCCTCCTGTACTTGTAGAGATGCTAGCGGTAGAGATGCAGTGGAGTGTTGGGTGAATACCCCGTGACAAGCCCACAGTAGACAGACCTCCCCCTCCCCAAGCCAGCCAAGGAGAAGACCTCGATTCGTAGCAGGTAATTCTTTATACAAATAAAGTAGCTTCACGTCCATTTAATCTACGTTCGCAGGAAAACCACAGGTTAGTTTTACCCTACTGATGACCGATCATTGCGATAGTAATACTGCTCAGTACGAGAGGAACGGCAGTTTTGGACATTTGGTTCACGCACTCGGTCGACCGGCCGGTGGTGCGATGCTACCATCGACAGGATTAGGCCTGAACGCCTCTAAGGCCGTATCCCGCCTAGGCAAATCGGGCGGTGATATGTGATGTGAGTTCCGCGAGTCGAAAGGCTCTCTAAACAATGTGACATCTATCAGACGGAGGCCCCCGTCCGCGGGGGCCTCCGTCGAAGCCCGACGAGGCGAGGCGAGCACTGCACAACGTGGTTAAATGTCCCGGCGCGATGGCGCCCCGCCTCTGACCAAGCTTAAGTTCGACGTCGGAACTCGGAATCGTCCGCAGACGACCTTCGTACCTGGCAGGGTGTTGTGCCCGGTAGAGCAGCGTCATGCTGCGATCCGTTGAGACTCAGCCCTACGCCAAGAGATTCGTCCGATCGTCTCCACGGAGCGTCGGCCCCCCCATACTGCTGCTGTTTGCGGCCTAGCGCGAGCGAGCGTGTTATTTAAATTATATTTTATAATGTTCGTAAGATCAATTAAAAATTATTAGAGATATCAATTTAATAGTTATTAAATTTTTCAGACCGAAACGAGAGCAGAGCTGATGAGAAGCTGATAGATTAGCAGAACGGCGCTATGTTGGTGAAGAAAACTGGTTCATCGATTCTGCTTATCCTGCGTGGATTGTGCTACACGACGTATGAATTTATAATTCGGGTCGCTCATGCAGACTCATACACATATTCTTTTTGTTTTTAAATCGAATATTATATATCAATATCTTTGAACTAAATATAATGTTTCCCGTTCTATGATTAAATTTATACGATGAGAATGCCAACATTTTTATAAATCCCAACCAGGAATTATTAGATTCCTGGTCAAATAAAATTTTACACGCAAAAAACTTCAATTATCTCAACCAAACGTATGTTGACAAATTTTCGTCAAACAAATGGTTGAGTATTGGAGAGTTGAGCGCAGAAATAGAAGGATTTATGCTTGCCATTCAGGATAGAGTCATTAATACTAAAAATTATAGAAAGCATATAATCAAAGATACAAATCAAATTGATGATTTGTGTAGAAAATGTTTGGCTTTTCCGGAAACTATAGAACATATTATATCGGGATGTTCTATATTAGCATCGTCCGAGTATACATTTAGGCACAATCAAGTTTTAAAAATAATTCACCAAAATTTGGTAATTAAACATAACTTGATTGACTGCCGTAATATAGTACCATATTATGAATACGAACCAAATTCATTTTTAGAAAACGAATTTTATAAAATATATTATGATAAAACTATACTAACAGACCGAGCGATTAGTCATAATAGACCCGATATAGTTTTACATGACAAAATTTAAAAAATAACTTATATCATTGATGTCGCTATACCAAATTCCTGTAATATTCAAAAATCTGTTAGCGAAAAAATTAGAAAATACACAGATTTAGGAAATTAAATAAAAAGAATTTGGCATTCTCAAACTATAAAAATATTACCATTCGTTATTTCGGCTACTGGCATTATACCTAGCTCTCTAATTAAAAATTTAGGCGTATTAGATCTTTCAAAAAAATTATATATAAAGATGCAAAAGTCTGTCATTTTGAATACATGTAGGATAACAAAAGATTTTTTTAATATTTATGTTGAGGGATCAGTAGGATTTATAGGCCCTGTTAGAAGTTCTACCGAGCCGAACCCTCTGATATGAAAATATCTGGAGACGGTGAATTATTTTCCCATTTGATCTCTTGTGAGTTGACGTGTTGTTCTTGTATTTTTTTGTATTTATTTTGCTTATATAATGCACTTACATAATGTTGATTGACTAGATGATCATTTGTGGAAAAGTGAGTGGAAGGGTTTAGTTTTTCCTATGGGGAAGATTTAACCCGGACAACAAAATCGGAAGCATATATAATTTGTTGTGTACTTGTTTTTGTTGAAAAATTATTTATAATTATGTGTTGTCAATAAAACGTTTATTATGTACTACATGTCATGAATTATTTTTCCCTATGAGCTATGAGTTTTCCTATTTCATGCCGGAGTTCCATAACACAAGGAACGCAGCTTCACCACTTTGCATTTACATCCAAGGTAACCAAGTTCGGATCACAAATCTGAAATGTTCATTTTTTATTATAATATGACTTTCTTATGCATATGAAGATCTCACCATTTGCACGTTTAAGGAGCGATTCCCGTGATGATTGCAGTACATATATTCCTGTACTGCAGTACCAACGATAGCTATACGAGTGCAGTCAATTGCTACTATAGTACCAGGGAAAGGATCACCGGACTGCTCGAATATTTGTTTGGCTTTTTGCCTATCTGCAGCAGTCAAAGGAAATTTAGTCTGGAGTAGTGTGTCGTTGATAGCCGATGAAACATTTAATATGCATCGGCTAACCGACGACCGACAGACAGCCAAGCCCCACTCAGACAGTCCATGCTTTCTTCTCGGTTGTAAGATAGGGGATAACGAGTTCATTAGATATTCTGAATAAATTCAGGAACTCTGTTTGCCCCATTTCCATGGGATTTTGGGCGTCTCTTAAGATACGGAAAGGGATTCTTATTTCGTTGTGGTAAACTTCAAAACCCACAATTTCCAGCACCAGCCATCCTGCAGCCATTTTATCTGAAACTTATTATTATTTATGTAGAAATCCTCAATGGTATGTGTAGTTTATTGTAAATTAAATCACTTATCTGGCTTTCGACATGTTACGTACTTTACAAACATCGCAATTACCTTATTCAATTCATTTAATAGCATTATTGTGCCACAAACAAGTCACTAATCATGTTTACAGTCAATACTTACGATAATATTAAGTTTTCTCTTGTTAAAACTACGCAAATATTGCTAATTGTCAAAACGTCACAATTAAATGAAGCAAATTCTCCGCGAACGCTAGCGTTCGGCCGCCGAAAGACAGGTCTAGGGGTCCCCTTCGCGTAAGGCTAAAAGTTTTCGCGCGCAATCGAAAATCTAAGGATTCCATCTGTCATCGAGAGAACCGGAATCGCTTCATAAAAATAAACCGAGAAAAATCGTTAATTTGAATGTAAGGACGATTTTAGTGTCGTTAAGTAGAACGAGAATCGCCCTCCAGGCACCTCTTTGTACCGGGGGAGGCTGTGGGTGTTTGATGGCCGACCGGTTAACGTCATGGTTTTTATGACGTTTAATATGATATACCAGGGACACAATCTATCCAGTTAAGCGGTCGTTGCTAGGGGATGATTTTATTTATGAGCTGGTGGTATAAACATGTAGTGTTTGTTTTAATTCCTTGTGTTTCGTCATTTTTGTGAGTTGTTATTACACTTATTAAAATAATATTGTTTTTTTTCGGACTTTTACACAATGGCTCTTTCTTTGTGTGAATTTTATATTAAAACTTCATGGTCTCGTCATTTAAATTGGTTTTTTTTACGTTGGATTCATACCGAGTGGCTAATCCATACAATCGAGTTTTGTTTCAAGTTATTGTTTTTCGCTTGTATCTTTATTTGTCCGCTATAAAATCACAAAGTAATCGACTGAATTGGATGAAAATTTCAATGATTATTTTTATTAGTTGCAGGAGTGTTTAAAGAGTGGTTCCAATGATAGAAAAAGTCGGTGACACCCGAGGGAGACTCAACGCATTATCTCTGTATTGGAATGAGATAAGGGATCGAATAAAAGTCGCTGTAATATAGTTTTTTTAATAGTTACAATATGGTAAATTGTACGGGACAATTAACCGTCCGTACAATTACTGTATATGCATAGGAGGCTGGGTACACTTGTCAACTTTTCAGTCTCAGCGAGTGTGGTGAAAGCTTGGACTAAGTTTGAAGCCAAGTTCAGAAAGGAATTTATTTCCAAATCTGAGCTGACGAAAAGAGTTTATTACTGGCAAAAACTGAGTTTAGTACTGAGTAAAACACTTGAAAATATTTCTTGGAGACTTGGTGATGGTTCTTCAGTAGAGAGGATTCCCTTTCAGAGGTAATTGTTGAACTGCCTTTGCATAGAATTTGGTTCTCTATTTATAGAACAAATTCAAATCGGGCCCTCTCGGAGGAGATTTTTCTCTTTAGTGAGGAGTAAATTGGTTAGGTATTTTTCCTCTCCGTAGTTAGTTTGCTGAGAGGAAAGTAATATTTTGATATGATACATTTAACCAAGTCAGTTCAATTTACCAAAACCATCACCCCAAGTCTCGTTTATTTATTTTATAATAAAATATACAAATTTTCATATTGGGTTTGAAGTTAGATATCTTTTGTTTGAACATTTCCCAAAGAGTAATAAATATATTTAGGTGTGATTTTTTATGTTTTTATGTTAGCATATAATCATTTCTTGATGTTGATATTTATTTCGTGGTTATATGTACGACCATTTTCCCGTAAATTGAGTCTGACGTTATCACAAATAGTCACTTTTGAATTTGTAATCATTGTTTGATTAAATTTCAATGGACTATGCTGTGCTGTGATTGGTTGGAGGTGGCGGCCATCTTGGAATTCCCTCTGGTGAGTAGTGGAGGGGGATCAACGTTAATACTGAGTCGGTTCCTTAGCGGTGGTCATTCCGTTGACTGGTGGCTCTGAGTGAGATGGTGGATTTTTGTTATTTGTTTTTGGGGTGTTATGCCGTGTTGCGCTAACTCCTTCTTTAGCCAACGTTTCGGACAACATTGCAGTGTCCATCATCAGGGCAGATGTGTTATTAGGCATAACACACCAAAAACAAATAACAAAAATACTTTTGGCCGTGAAAATCTTAAATCATATTTGAGGTGGTGGATGTTTATTTTCAGATGTGTTTCAGGTTCTGCGGCTATATCACTATTTAATTCTCTTGATAAATCACATAAAGCATATCATTTGATAGAGTAATTGCGAAATAAAGATTTTTAATTGTATCGGCGACACGGTATCAAGCTGTTTCGGGATTTGAGTGTTTTGCAGTTTTTACGTAAATATGAATTTCATTGAAAAATGCTGGATATTCTGGATGCGTATGATATAGTAAATAGTTGTAAATGGTGGAAGTCAGGGACGCCCCAGAAAGACATGACAAGATGAAGTAAAATAAAAACTTGTGAAAAGAAAACTTTTCAATTCTTTGCAATAATATTATTTCTACCTTAAAAATAGACATAATTTTCGGGTACACTAGATTTCACAACCTCAAAACTTTACCCCAAACCACTCATAGCCCCGAGCAACGCCGGGTATACGTCAGCTGGTTTTTAATAAATATCTTGTATATCTTCTATAAAGACTTTGATAGTTTTTTAACAGTGTGATAATATCTTCGATGGGTAAATTAAATGAGTGATTACGATTTTTGGCTACAAATCCAGTGGTCGCTGGTTTGAAACCTGGCGAGCATACGTAAATTTTATTTGATTGATTTACCAGGCACTAATTGACAATGTATGTAAGTACTTAAAGAACTTGAAGTGTGTTACGAACTGGGGTTTGCGGGCTCCACAATGGAAGCCTGTGCCGGTTTTTCAGCTTCAGCATGTAGAATCATGGGACTCTAATTATTTAGCTCAGGTTTTGGGTCAGCAGGTTATGCCTTTACACGGGGAACATTCAACAATTCAAGACTCCACTCCCTCGTCAAATGAAACACCTATAGAATGATTAATGAGTGTATTTACTTGTTAACAGGCACATAGAATAACACAAAAAGGGAACAAAATATACAACCTAAATTATCCCTGGCTGATTGAATTGAACAAATTTCTTTCTCATATTGGCTCCGTCTGGCAGACGTCTTTAACGGGCATTTAAAAAAGGCAAATAGTAGGGCAAAGTTTGGTGCACGCTTATATGAGTTGTCCCAGGGGATGCAAGAGTTGCGAGGCCAGCGAGGTGTTACTTCCAGACATTGTAGAGTGGAAACCAAGGTTGTAATCGTCTACACGCGCAAAACATGTGCGTGCTAGGCTATG
This sequence comes from Hesperophylax magnus, assembly GCA_026573805.1. NCBI lineage: Eukaryota > Metazoa > Arthropoda > Insecta > Trichoptera > Limnephilidae > Hesperophylax > Hesperophylax magnus. The sequence continues at coordinate 787,724 of JAIUSX010000156.1, forward strand.
GCGATGTTGAGTAGCCGGGGCCGGGCGCACAGCGTCCGAGGCCGAGTTTAGGAGTTGCAAACCGCACGTGTGGTCGAACCCAGAGCTAGAGTTGCAGTGAAGATGGCCGCCGGTCATAAAAAACCGTTCGGCTTCCGCGTCGGTGCGCAGTATGCGCGCCGGTCTGCGCTGCCTAGTTCTGCGTTGAATTTAATTTCGCGGGAATTTTAAAATGTGTTTGAGAGATATGTTTCGTGACAAGTGAAATAACACGGGCATGTGCCTAGCATGGTGGTCGAAAAAATCCTCAATCCATGTAACTAACTATTTTATAGAATAAAGAAACTTAAAAAAAAAAAAAAAAAGCTAAAAAATGAACTATATAAGTATTTTTTATGTGAATACCGCAAAAAAGTCCTAACTGCTCCCAACGACCTGGAGCCAATGAGACTATGGCATCCCCAATTAGGGTTTGTTGTGAGGCTGAAAGTAGTGGTGAGGGAAAGGACACGGGGAAAAGACAGGTGGGGAAGTATCCGATTATTCAGATTTAGTCATTTCAAACCACGTCAAAAGCCATTTCAAACCACGTTTCATTTCATTCTGAATTTGGCTCTTATACCAGGGCGATACTGAGAGTAACTTCCAATCTGAAACGTGCCGCAAGTATAACATATGTACTTGTAGTTAGCTCAGTTAGTTTACAGTTAGTTAGTTTAAAACCCCGGCGTGCGCAAGTAAATATATATTTATTTTTTTTATAAAGTTTTTTTACAGGTTTTTTTTTCGATGTCTGTCTCACTAGGATAAACCTGTGTCGAGACAGACGTATTTGATACATGAATTAATGTTTACATATTTTTTGATACATAAAATATTTCATTACACTAAATGAAATTGTGAAAAAGATAAAAAATAATAAATAATAATAATAAATGATAAATTTGTTAATCAGCATCTAGTTGGAGTACATACTTATGTAGGGATTTTTATAAAATTTTTGATCATGGATCTGTCTTGGCTGATGATCCAAGACTTGATGTCTGTTTTATATTTCAAAAAAAATTCGTTCAGTCTAATGGCTAGTGGGAGAGCATTATATAGCCTTGTTGCAAAATATCTAAAATTTCTCTGGCCAAAAGTTGTTTTAGCGAAAGGGATTTGTAAGAAATTATGTCCTTTGGTTCTAGTATCACGAGCAGTTTGGATATTGTCAAAAGTAGTTTTGTGTTTGAAGAGGTATGTTAGTATATTTTTGGCATAAAGTTGCCTAATGTCCATAAAACAGATTTTCCTAAAGATTTCATCCGAACTGCTTGTGATTGGTAGTTTGAGGATAATCTTTATTATAAGTTTCTGAGCTTTAGATATTGGATCAATGGCACCGTTTGCTCCTCCCCATGCTATGATACCATATTCTATTAAAGATTGACAAAGTGCATAGTAGATTGTTTTGAGCTGGCTTAGGTTGAGAAAGTTGCGAGTTTGTCTAAAAAAGTAAATGAATTTTCTAAGTTTGTTTGCTGTAGTGGTTATATGTTGTTTCCACTTTAAATTGCTGTCAAAAATAATACCTAAGTATTTAATTATAGTTACCTGTTCTAAATAAGGGCAACCACATATTATCGTATTTGTCAGGTTGCAAGCACATATTTTAATTTGATTTTCTGGGTTTCTTAAGGAAGGATTAATATTAAATTCAATGTATTTAGTTTTGGTCACATTCATTGTTAGTGTATTATTGTTTAACCATCTTTTAACCACAGTTATGCCCCTGTTAGCTTTTATGTATACATCATTCCAATTGCTTGATTTGAAGAGGAGAATCGTATCATCAGCGAAACTTACAATTTTGGCATCTATTTGAAGATAACATAATTCATTTATGTATATTAAGAACAGGGTAGGACCTAAAACACTTCCTTGAGGCACGCCGTAGCTAATTGGTAATTGATTGCTATTTCAGTTGTTGATTTTCACACTTTGCTTTCGGTTTGACAGGTAATCGCTAATAATAGGAAGTTCATCACCATTTATACCAATATTAGATAGTTTTTGTAAAAGTTTAGAGTGAGAGATAGTATCGAATGCTTTGCACAGGTCTAAGAATATTGATGTGCATTTTGATCCCTTGTCTAAGTTTTCATTTAGAAAATCGGTAACTGTTGCCAGGGCTTCGGAGGTGCCTTTATTTTTCCTGAATCCAAACTGGTTGAGTGATAGTATGTTAATTTGTTCAAAGTATTCGATTAGTTGATTATTAATAGTTTTTTCAAAGACTTTAGATAGTGAATTTAGTAATGTAATTGGACGATAGTTAGTTATGTCCGCTCTAGAGCCTCCTTTATGTATTGGGATTATGATTCCGTGTTTTAGTTTGTCAGGGAATCGGCCTTTTAGGATGCTTGGGTTATTAAGATATGTTAAGGGAGTGGTTATTTCTGATACAAGTTTTTTTAAGGCAATATTTAATATATCGTCCAAGCCAGTTGAAGACGAGTTTTTTAATGAGTTTATGATCAATCTAGTATCTTCATTTGAAATTTGTTTTAGACTAAAATGCAAGTTGTTGGGCAAATTTGTATTACAGCTTAGTGAACTGGAGTTGGTATGGTTTACATCAATATTTTTTGCGAGTTGTTCACCTATTTTTGAGAAGTATTTATTTGCTTGATTAACAATAATATCGGGATTACTTGAAAAACTTAATATTTTATTATTTACTTTTAGTTGTTTTAAGTCATTCGTAGGATTAGGTTGAGAGTGGGTGGCTTCTTTAAGTGTTTTCCAAAGTTTTTTCGGATCATTATTACAGTTTTCTATTTTCTGTTTGTAATATATCTCTTTAGCCTTTCTTATTATTTGGGTACAAATGTTCCTATATCTTTTATAAAAGTTTCGAAGTTGTATATCATAAGGATTGTTAATAACGTTTTTGTGGAGTTTGTTACGTTTACGGATAGATTTAATAATAGTGTGGTTAATCCATGGCTTAATTGGTAAAATATTATTTGGTATATGTTTTATAATTATGTTTGTATGTTCGTTAATGGTAGTCTGTAAGTAATTGATAAAGTACGTCCAGACGTCTTCTGGATTTATGGTGTTAAGTAATTCTGACCACGATTTACTCATCAGAGATTGACGAACACAATCATAATTGATTTGAATGATTTTTTTCTTCCTTGTTGTGTTTTTATGTTTGTCTTTTCTGTTGCATGTTTGTATGGAAAGAATAGTGGTGTAGTGGTCGGTAAGTGTAGATTCATATACAATAGATATTACTGGGCAGTTGGATTTGACCATGATGTGGTCAATGCATGAAATGGAGTCTAATGTAGCACGTGTGGGAGTGTTTATGGTGCTTTGGAATCCATGGTATGTGAGCGTATTTAAGTATTCTTGGCACTGAGAATGTTCGTTTGTGGGCAGAATATTTATGTTGAGGTCACCAGCAATAATACAATTTTTAATATTACATAATTCAGTTAAACAGTTATTAATTGATTTTAGGAATGGTGAAATATTATAAGAGGATGGAGAACGGTATATTGCTAAGATACATGTGTCATTATTGAGAGTTATTTGCAAACAGTTTGCACCGCTGACTTGGATTTCCTTGACAGATAAACCAATCAGGTCAGTTCCGGTATAGACAACAACTCCATCATTTTGTTTAGTATGTATTGTATTACCATATAATTGTATTCGATGAAATTGTATTATTTAACAACTTACATAATTAAATATAATTAAATTAACTGAATTTACTAAGCTTAATACTAGTCAAGGGCTTTACTCCTCCACCACGGAGGTCATCATTATTCTGTATTCCATTATATTGAAGTGTTTCATTTTTATTAGTATCATTACTAGTATAAACGGTGTTAAAATCGCTCACAAAGAGTTTTAGAAATAAACCAGCGCCCCAAAAGCCTAAATTTCACCCATCTTCTTTACAAAATTTCACATGTGTATAGTGACTTTTCCGTTCCAGCAACACTTTGGTCATTTGCTCCAATTACAAACAAACCGCACAGTAAGCACTAATAGAGAACAGAAAATAGGTAATAAGCATTAGAAACCATAAGCTCCACATCGCTGCAGTCACCAGCCAGGCGCAAAATACCTTGTGCCGTCACCCGGTGGCCAGTGGAACATTCAACTCCGGGCGATATTTCCTTTGACGCTACTTTACAGGTCCAGCTGAGGTTACATATACTTCAGTGGATTTAATCAGTGGACAGTGATAAAGGTAAGTGCACTTTCCATACTGGAATACAATACGACCTACATACTATGGGAAAGCGGCAACATGACCAGCGGTAGCCATGTAACATACTATCAAATAACACCACCAGATTTTTATCGTACAGAGATGTGCTATAAATTCCCAAAGATTTAAAAAATATAATTACCAAGTGTACTCTATAATGTCCTTGATATTGATGAAAGAGCTCACCCGTAGATGGCACTCGTAGTAGTCTATTAAGTTACCTATAGAAGACGTTTAGCTGTCGAGTATTGTGGAGATAGAGGGGATAGTAATAACCTATACTAAGAGAACCTTAAGGTTGGGGTTATTGTAAGCGCCTGCTAATTAATATATCAGAGCCCATTGTAAATCTCACATCAAAAGTCCAAGTGTTTTATTGAAGTCGGAGTTTTATCTAATTAAAGAATGAGAAAACTCGGAGATACAATACAAAAGTGGCAAAATGATAAATGACAGTGGAATATGGGCACTTGTTTATTATTTTATTTATTTCGTTTTATTTTATTTTCCCTGTTTTAAACTCTCAGGGAGCTTTGACATACAATGTAGTACATGCTTATTGAGAAATTACTACCTTGTTACTGTTAAAAAAACGACATTAGGTTGATTTTAATTCAACCCTTTGTCTAATTCCAAATGAATAAAAAAGAAACAAAATTACAAGCAAATAAACATCGAGAAATATATGTAAGATCTTATATAAGATCATCGAGAAATATCTGTAAGATCTTACTTGACAAAACAGAAATTAAAGAGATTTCCAAATTTTCCCCCGTGACTTGTTTCTTTATCAAAAAAGGTGTCAAACGAAATGGACTGATTATTGATATAAAATTAGTTCTTCTAAAAGAGCCAAGAAGCCCTTTTCCATTATAATATTATGATGCTGAAAATTTTCACACTTTTAAAACAAACAATTATATTTGATTGAAATTAAAACAGACACATTACCCCTTTCCTTTTAACCATAATACAATCTAGGTAACATAAGATAATAATATGACTTGTCTTATTCTATTAAAATATTCTAACTCAAGATAACTTGCAAATAATTTTTGCATCATTTCAATATTACAGAACTCCTTTCTCTCAACTTTTTGAGATATTTTCGATTAACATTGAGATGTTATGTGAAGACTTCACATAACTTGGAAATTAACTTTAAAATTTGATGAAATGTTCAAATTCTCTGAAACAACCCGCACTTAATGAAGCTTATAAACTTCAATAATTAATTATTTAATTTTCATACATAAATATACAAAAAAATATTCATTAATATGCATATTTATATATCCGTAAATTTCTATAAAAATACATGAATTTCCATAGAACCCACTAATTTCATTAAATATTCATAGAATTTCATTCAGAAATATACATAGATATCCGTGCATATCCATAAACAATACACAATATACACATATCCATAAAAGTCCTGAAAAGACTCTAGTTTCGATTCCCACTTACGACGGTTACATTAACACCAGGGCCTCATGTGTCGTGTTTATGTTAAAAAATCATTCGTATTAAACATTTTCAATTGAAAACCAACACACCTTCAAGGGATGAGGGAAGGAAACCCACAAATAAAAAATATGATATTATAATAGAGAGTTGGTACTAACGCGAAAAGTATCAATGAGATTTCTGGTAAATGCTGATATAAAGAAAATATATCATTGCTGCCATAAAAATATGATAGCTGCAAAGTGCTTACAATAGAGATAAAATATTCCAGAAGGACAAGGATGGGGACAGGAGCGATATCATAAACTTTTATTAGACGAAAAATTTCCATGGCTTCATAAAATAGCCAATTGATTTTTATAAAAGTGTCAATTTCAAAAAACTGATTCGTAAATAATAATGAATACTTGAATCTGTTGTATCTTTTGGAATCTTTTTCAAAAACAACAATAAATAGTATATCGGACGCTTGTTCATTATAATTTAAGAATGACTTTATATTGTTTTTGTTTACATCTTTCGCTACTATTTACTACTATAAGAAATAAATAAATATTGTTTGCGTATAATGTTAATCCGTGGATGTGACATTAATAAACTATTTTGAAATTGTCCACATTCACGGAACTCTGCATTGTGTACCTAGCTTTAAGATTGTCAAATTCCTTGAAATGTAAAAAATGTAACTTGTAAAAAAATAAACAATAAACAATTGGCCGGCGGGTAGCAAATTAGAAAGTGTGGGGTCCAAGGCTGGCTGGTACGCTCCAACGGCTATAGAAATCCGACCAATGAGAAGCCATAAACGGTCCGCTGGACCTTGGCTGACCTTTTTTTATGTGCCGTTGCCGAGTCGCAACTTTGACAAAAAGCAGCATTTTTAAATTCTCTTCTCTTTCTCCATTGGATCACCCTCGCCTCGGACCTCCGCATCTACGAGCTACCTGCCGCTGCCCCTTTCTGCCAAGTTCTGAGAATTTTATTGGCCTTTCTCCTTCAACTGAAGAATCCTGCATCGACAAGATTCCGGCGGGCACCACGTGGCTTAAGAAGCTGACATACTTAACTGCCTTTTTAAAGGCAATCTTTCATTTATTTGCATTTGCACAAAGTCGTCTATATACCAGAAACGTCCTTTTCAGGACGAGGTTCAATTGATTTGCATTTTGCACAAAGTCGTGTATATTCCAGAAACGTCCTTTTCAGGACGAAAGTCAATTGATTGGCATTTACAAAGTCGTTTGAGTCGTGTAACTAACCCCTATTTTTTCAGTCTGTATGCACACGACATTTAGTCGGGTACATAATTGGTCCTTCGTAACCGGGTTCAACACGACTTCACGCCTTCTGGTAACCGGATTCAACACGCCTACACGCCTTCAGGTCATCAGGTCTACACGCCTACACGCCTTCAGGTCATCAGGTCTGCACGCCTACACGCCTTCAGGCCTTCAGGTCCACACGCCTACACGCCTTCAGGTCATCAGGTCCACACGCCTACACGCCTTCAGGCCTTCAGGTCCACACGCCTACACGCCTTCAGGTCATCAGGTCCACACGCCTACACGCCTTCAGGTCATCAGGTCCACACGCCTACACGCCTACACGCCTTCAGGCCTTCAGGTCCACACGCCTACACGCCTTCAGGTCATCAGGTCTACACGCCTACACGCCTTCAGGTCATCAGGTCCACACGCCTACACGCCTACACGCCTTCAGGTCATCAGGTCCACACGCCTACACGCCTACACGCCTTCAGGTCATCAGGTCCACACGCCTACACGCCTTCAGGCCTTCAGGTCCACACGCCTACACGCCTTCAGGTCATCAGGTCCACACGCCTACACGCCTTCAGGTCATCAGGTCCACACGCCTACACGCCTACACGCCTTCAGGCCTTCAGGTCCACACGCCTACACGCCTTCAGGTCATCAGGTCCACACGCCTACACGCCTACACGCCTTCAGGTCATCACGCCTTCACGCCTTCTTGAAGGATGTCACCTACTCTACGCAGCGGGCGCGGCGTTTCGAGCTCCTCAGAGACATCCCAGCCCGCCCCCGCTGTCCCCGCTGCTCCAGATGGGCCTTCGCCACCTCTAGACTTGGGCCCACTTACCTCGGGCTCTTCTGAGCACGCTGTCGCCAACCGAGGTCTCGATGTTGCCGCGCCCGCGGTCCCGGCCCTCCTTGCCACGGGCCCCGCTGTCCCGGCCCCCCTTGCCACGGGCCCCGCTATCCCGGCCCCCCTGGCCCCGAGCCACGCATCTATCTGCTCCGATGATGTCGCTTCGCCTGGGCTTACGTCAACCGATGACACCGTCCAGAAGTTACGTCGAGAAATGCGTGCCATGCAACAACAGCACGCCCAGCAGATCGCAGACCTGCTGGCGGCCCTGAGGCCTGTGCAACCAACCACCGCGCCGGTGATCGTCCCGGCCACGGTGTCCTACGGAGTAACCACGCCGGTGATCGTCCCGGCTGCGGCGTCTCATGAAATAACTACGCCGGTGAACATCCCGGCCCCTACCCCGGCATTCGTCGGAATGCAGCCGGTAGCTTGTGTCGGCCACACGGTATCGAAGCCTACCGTAGTCGAGCGACCCGTGTCTCACGGGGGTACAATGCCAGCCTACAACTCGGCCCCAATCATTACGCCCGTTTACGGCTATACCGACGGCATGCAACCGGCACCTGAAGTCGGCCACACGGTATTGCAGCCTGCCATAGTTGAACGACCTGTATCTCACATCGGTCACCCACAGCATGCGCCTCCACTATTTGCGCCGGGCCCTGATCTACAGACACACCTTGCCGCATCGTACAGTGAGCCGCGGCCTGTCAACCTGCACAATGGGCAGCCTGCCAGTCTGCCCCATGCGGATATACCTACTCAGCCAGGGTATAATGTGCACCTCAATCGGCAGCTCCATCCTGGTTACCAGCATCAAACCTCCTCCAGCCAGGAGTTCTCACCAATCTTTCCACCACCACCTACTGCCGATGAGACTTCTAGACACACAAGTGAGTGGGCACACCAAGGCGCGGACTCCGTGGCGCAACTTGCTTCTGCAATTACAAATGCAATTCGCGCCTCGCGATCCGAGGATAGCCCCCGTCCCTCCGTAGAGGATGACATAAGAATGGCTGCCCTAATAGCCAGGCAATCTACCGCCAAGGACCTACCTTCCTTCTCGGGGGACCCGCTCGAGTGGCCTACGTGGATGGCCCAATATTCACAATCCACGGCCACCTGCAAGATGACTTCGAGCGAGAATCTCATTCGGTTGCAGCGTGCACTGAAGGGCAAAGCCCGAGAGGCCGTCGGCCCCCTGCTGATGGATCCAACGCAAGTCCCCGAGATAATTGCCGTCCTTGAGCAGCGATACGGCGGCTCGGGTTCAATTGCTGCCTTGATGCTGGAGAAGGTGAAAAAACTGCCGCATCTCACCGCCGAAGCATCACTTGAAGACCTGGCAGATTTTTCTGGAACAATCCAGAACCTCGTGGCGTCGTTGCGAATCTTGCGGACCGACGGGTACCTCACTAATCCTGCCTTGCTGTCTGACGTCACATCTAAAATGCCGTGCACGTTGCGACTAGCCTGGTTGGCGGAAGTGCGCGGACAAACAGTTCCCGCCACCATAACTCAGTTCGCGGCATTTTTGAAAAGTTTTGCAAACGCGATCCCCTTAAGCGGAATGGTTGACCCCGCACGGTCTTCACGTGCCCCGCGCCGCGAACAAGTTCATGCAAATGTGCCCGCTAACTCAAGAGTGAACAATAAAAACAAAAACAATAGTGAAAACATTAATTGTGCGCAGTGTGGCGGGAACCATAAAACTCGTGAGTGCCCGGCATTCTTTGCGAAATCAGTTGATCTCCGCTGGGAAACAGTGCGCGCGAGTTCTTTGTGTCGCAAGTGCCTAGAAAAACACTATACCCGCGAGTGCACCTCTAAAGTGTGGTGTGGAGTAGGAGGCTGCCGCGCCCCTCACCACAGGCTGCTACACAACCCCGCGCCCGCTTCCGCGCCAGTGAATACCGTCGTGAGTGGTGCCGTCAATCTATGACGCCAGAGTACGGATTGCCGTGTACTACTGAAGATCGTGCCAGTAGTACTGAGCACTTCGTATGAAAATGAAGCTTCAGTGTTCGCGCTTCTTGACGAAGGCTCCACGGTAACCCTCATTGATGCTGACACTGCGGCACAAATTGGCGCGAGCGGCCCAGTCCAGGGGCTAAAAATTCATGGAGCAAAGGGAATGTGCACATCTGACTTGCACTCCCGCCGGGTGAAAATAACCATAAGAGGTGCTGGTAGCAGTGATGAGTATCATATTACGGCTCACACAGTGACTGACCTCAGTCTACCGGAGCAGCGTGTCCCAGGAAGACGCGTCACCCCTCGGATACTGATCGGGCAAGACAATGCTCATTTGATAGTATCAAGAGACGTGCGGGAAGATTTCGGCACCACGCGAATAGTGTCGCGGACCGCACTAGGGTGGATTGCCCACGGTGGTACCGATCCTGGCAGCGACGGCCCAGCTACCACCCTGGCCCTGCAGATGGAGACAGCCGCAGACATCCGCCTGAGAGAGTTGGTGAAATCCAACTTTGCCGTCGACTCTCTCGGCGTAACATCTGCGGCCAGAGTCAATGCGAGTGAACTCAAAGCCAGAGCCCTGATGGAAAAGACCACCCGTCCTCTACCAAACGGCAGGTGGGAAACCGGGCTATTATGGCGAAACCCGGAAGTCACGTTGCCCGACAATTACCACTGTGCCCTGAAACGTTTACAGTCCCTCGAGAGAAAGCTGGCAGCAGATGCAAGCCTAGCAGCGGCCTATACTGACAAAATGGGTCAGCTGGTAGCTAAAGGTTACGCCAGGAAACTGTCTGATCGCGAGATATCAACACCTGCCCCTCGGAAGTGGTATCTCCCACATTTTGCGGTGCTCAATCCAAACAAACCCGGAAAGATTAGAATAGTCTTTGATGCTGCCAGTCGATGCCGAGGGACTTCGCTAAATGACCAGCTGCTCACCGGTCCTGACCTGCTGTCTTCTCTTCTTGGGAACATCCTTCGCTTTAGAGAAGGGACTATTGCCATAGCAGCCGATATTCAGGAGATGTTCCTGCGCATCAAGATAAGGAGGAATGATCTGCAGTCACAACTGTACCTGTGGAAGTCACCAACATGTCGCGAACCTGACACATACCAGTTGACATCAATGATGTTCGGGGCCACATGCTCGCCGAGTAGCGCCCAGTACGTACGAGACAGGGTTGCCGGGGAATACGAACACGAGTACCCGGCCGCCGCGGCAGCCGTTCGTTCCAAATTTTATATGGACGACTATTTGGATGCGGTAGATACTGCTAGCGAGGCTGCCGCACTAGTACAAAGCGTGAGTGCCCTTCTTGCAAAGGGAGGGTTCCACTTGACGAACTGGGCCTCTAACAGTCCGGAAGCCATCGTTGACATTCCTTCCGGAGACCGGGCGAGCTCCACAGTTCACATCAGCAGCGGGGACAAAGAGATGGAGCGAGTACTAGGGCTAGTGTGGGACCCATCCACTGACTGCTTCCTTTACTCTTTTCAAAATGCAGTCAGCCCCGAAGAAGCTGTACGGCCCACCAAGAGGCAGCTTCTCTCCATCGTAATGAAGATCTTCGACCCGGTTGGATTCGTCGCGTGCCTCACAATACGGTCAAAGATCTTGCTACAAGCTGTGTGGCGGTCGAGTGTTGGATGGGACGACTTGATCACCCTTGAGCACGCCGAGAGATGGAGAGATTGGCTAAGCTTGCTTCACGAGAGCAGCGTTTCGGTGCCGAGGCGCTCCCTCCGGCACAAGCAGAGCAGCGTCACCTTACACCTATTCTGCGATGCGTCCGAACAAGCTTGCTGCACCGTCGCATACTACACAGAAGACGTGCAGGGAGTTTTACACGCGACATTCCTAGCCAGCAAGTGTAAAGTGGCTCCACTCAAACCCCTCTCCATTCCCCGTCTTGAGTTGCAAGCCGCACTCATGGCGGCTAGATTAGCCAAGACCATCTTAAAAGAAAGCCAGGCTTTAATAAACCGGACTATCTTCTGGACAGACTCTTCAACCGTTCTGTGCTGGTTACGTACTGATCCACGCGCCTACTCTGCATTCGTGGCAAACAGATTGGGTGAAATAGATGAGATGACCAGCATACCTAACTGGAGGTGGGTGCCGACGAAGTTGAACCCCGCCGACATCGGAACACGTGACTCTGAAGTGCCTGATCTATCACCAAAAGGAAGATGGTTTTGCGGCCCTGCATTTCTTACTGCACCTGAAAGCGAGTGGCCAAAGGAGCGATCTCCCACCAAGAAACCCGACAACGACGTATTGGAGGTCAGGCCCCATTATGTAGGCCTAATAACCACTACAGGAGAGGCGTTCCCCTTAATCGAACGGTTCTCATCTTGGAACCGGCTAATTCGATCTACAGCATGGATACTCCGTTTTGTCAGGCGGTGCCGATTGGGGTCTCACAAACCCGCCGAGGGCACATTACGAGCAGAGGAACTGAAAGAAGCAGAGATCAGATGGGTCAGGAAATCCCAGGAAGACGCCTTCGCAGCTGATCTGCATACCATACGACATGGAAAGGCGCTACCTGCTGGCAGTCGTCTTAATTCCTTGACCCCCTTCCTCGGCCCAGATGATGTCTTGCGGATGAGTTCCCGATTACGAGCCCTGACAAAGACCACGAGCGTGGCCAAGACCCCCATCATATTGGATGGCAACGACCCGTACGCTCGGCTGCTGGTACGCCACTACCATGAGAAGGGAGACCACCCTAGCACCGAGAAGACAGTGGCGGAGATGCGCTGCAGTTTTTTCATTCTACGGCTCCGCACTATCAGCCGGAAAATAACACACGACTGCCCCACTTGCCGCATACGAAGAAGCAAGCCCTCTCCACCATTAATGGGGGCGCTACCATCTTACCGCCTGTTACATCATGTGCGTCCCTTTACTCACTGTGGGCTGGACTACTTCGGGCCAATGGAGGTCACAGTTGGCAGACACCGGGAGAAGCGCTATGGGGCAATTTTTACCTGCCTTTCCACCCGCGCTATTCACCTGGAACTTGCTGTTACGTTGACTGCCGACTCTGCCATTATGGCCTTGCAAAGAATGACCGCCCGAAGAGGTCAGCCCGAAGTTCTGTACTCGGACAACGGAACGAATTTCCATGGTGCAGACGCTGAGATCAGGGAAGCCTTGGATTCACTAAAACAAGATTCTAGAATTATGGACGCCATGGCTACCAAAGGCATTGAGTGGCGTTTCATACCGCCACTCAGTCCCCACATGGGGGGAGCCTGGGAAAGACTAGTACGGTCGGTGAAACGGGCCTTGAAAGCTACCTTAAAGGAAAGGGCGCCGAGGGAAGAGACCCTGCGCACAGCACTGGCAGAAGCTGAGTTTGTTGTCAACAACCGACCACTGACTCACGTCTCTGTTGACCCACGAGATGAAGAGCCCTTGACACCAAACCACTTCCTTCTGGGGTCAGCCGGAAAGCGCCCCCATTTGTCCCTGTATGACAAAAAAGAAGAAGAGGTATGTCTCCGCCGCCAATGGCGTATCGGGCAACAACTTGCAGATATGTTCTGGAGGCGCTGGCTCCGAGAGTACATCCCCACTATGGGCGCCCGACAGAAGTGGCACCACCCGGCCGAGCCCATCAAAAAGGATGACCTTGTGGTGATCATGGATCCTGCGCTACCCCGGAACAGTTGGCCGCGCGGCCGAGTCATCGATGCAAAACCCGCCGCTGATGGTCAAGTGAGGACCGCCCGCATTCAAACAGCTTCCGGGATATATGTGCGGCCAGCCGTTAAGATTGCCGTACTGCTGCCAGCCTCAAAATCCACCACTCCAGAACCATCTACAACACGGCCCGTCCAACTGCGAACCAGGGGTACCGGTTGTCCAGATCGTCGAAACACTTCACGTCCTCCCAAATAGCTTGGCGCAGAGGGCTGCACCGGGGGGAGTATATCGGACGCTTGTTTATTATAATTTAAGAATGACTTTATATTGTTTTTGTTTACATCTTTCGCTACTATTTACTACTATAAGAAATAAATAAATATTGTTTGCGTATAATGTTAATCCGTGGATGTGACATTAATAAACTATTTTGAAATTGTCCACATTCACGGAACTCTGCATTGTGTACCTAGCTTTAAGATTGTCAAATTCCTTGAAATGTAAAAAATGTAACTTGTAAAAAAATAAACAATAAACAATTGGCCGGCGGGTAGCAAATTAGAAAGTGTGGGGTCCAAGGCTGGCTGGTACGCTCCAACGGCTATAGAAATCCGACCAATGAGAAGCCATAAACGGTCCGCTGGACCTTGGCTGACCTTTTTTTATGTGCCGTTGCCGAGTCGCAACTTTGACAAAAAGCAGCATTTTTAAATTCTCTTCTCTTTCTCCATTGGATCACCCTCGCCTCGGACCTCCGCATCTACGAGCTACCTGCCGCTGCCCCTTTCTGCCAAGTTCTGAGAATTTTATTGGCCTTTCTCCTTCAACTGAAGAATCCTGCATCGACAAGATTCCGGCGGGCACCACGTGGCTTAAGAAGCTGACATACTTAACTGCCTTTTTAAAGGCAATCTTTCATTTATTTGCATTTGCACAAAGTCGTCTATATACCAGAAACGTCCTTTTCAGGACGAGGTTCAATTGATTGGCATTTACAAAGTCGTTTGAGTCGTGTAACTAACCCCTATTTTTTCAGTCTGTATGCACACGACATTTAGTCGGGTACAAATAGGACCAGTAATTTATACAGTAGTATCAATACTCAAGTTGTATTTTCCTTCAAACGTGCTAAACCCAAACAATAAAATAAATTTAGTTAGAAAACCATTTCGCTGTTCTTAACAACAATTACTCCCACAGTTTCACTTACATAAATATGTAACCTACATAACTTGCTGCGATGTTATTAGTATATAAACCACGTATTGTATCTAAGATATAAATAGGGCAGACTCAAAGCAAACTGATTATATCTATTTTTAATGTATTGTCATAACTTTTGAACGTTGTAGACATCAATGTAAGAGTTATATCAAATCATTTAGAATGAGAATCATATTTACAAATGTCTGTGTTCTATTCTGTTCCATGTTTCATTTGGATTGATAAATATATATATATTTTTTTAATTCAATTTAAACAATAATTTTTTTATAATATTACAGATTGTAATGTTATAAAAAAAACCGTTTCTACAATGTATTTGCACTGACAACATTGTAAGAACATTGTTTGAAATTAAAAACATATCGATCTTTTGATTAACTGCATTTAAGAAGTACGTGGCACTCCCACGGGTGAGTTCATGAACAAATTGGTGCGGCTCCCTCTACAGTAAAGGAGGTTATGGCGACGTCCTCGAGAGTGAGACTTTCATTGCTAGACATGTAACCGTTTATTAAGAGATACAAATATTTAATAAGGGCAATTCCCAAACACAATATAATAAAATACAAATATTTAAAAAAGGGCAACACCCAAACACAATACAATAAAATACAAATATTCAATAAGAGATTAGTAATTTTCCATGCCCAGGATATGAGTAGATGGGTATATTAGCCAGCGGTAATATCCGTAGAGACACAATAATAAAAATCTACAAAATATATTTTTTAATAATTTTTTTTAATTTCACAAAATGTATGTTAGTTCGTCTAAAATGTATGTTATGGCCCAAATAATTGAATTTGACTCAAATACACTTATGACTAGAGTCTTAGCCTCAGCCTTTGTGCGTTGTGAAACAAATACAAATTTCTGATAACGAAGCCAAGAAGCTTGAATGCTCTGCTAATTACGTCGTTGATTATTATATACTGCTTCATTGCTTATTTACGTAATACATACGATGACGCGTACAACTTATTGAAGGTTATTCCAATAAATTGAGTATTTATTCTAGACTTGTAGAAAAGTAATTAGGTGTCCAATTTAATTATTGAAAATTGGATAGGTATACCGAGAAGCTAGCCAAATTCCACATATATTTTGGTAGAACGTTTTTTATCAAACAAATTAATCTAAAAATCTAGTCCTGGGTTCGATCCCCTGTTGCGATCGTTACATTACATTTTCTGTGTCTTGTTATTTTTCACATTATTAAATTTAATTAAATTTTTTATGTGAAACCGCAACTCCTCTGGAGCCAGTGAGACTATGGAATCTTCAATTGGGGTATATTGTAAGTCTAAATTTAGTGGAGAGAGGAAGAAGATACGGAAGAGAAGGGGAAGGGGAAGTATTTGGCTGTTCAGGTTTGGTCACCAAATACGAGCAAAGCCATTTCAAGCAAAGTTTTAATTCTGAATGGTGGTCTTATACCAAGGCAATACTGAGAGTATCTTCCACCATGAAACGTGCCGCAAATATACCATATATAATTTAAGGGAGTAATTTGTGAAAAAACACAAATTAATCAAATGAAATTTACTTGCGGGATTTGAACCTGCAACCTCCAGCTTGCTAGTCTAGAGCCTTACATCTCGAATTAATATTAATAACCAATTAGCTTTCGAATATTACATTTGTATATGTACAACTAGGGAAAGATATCAAAAGTTACAAATCAATAATATATACACTTTGTTTCCTAAAATCAAATCAAGCAACGAATACCTTTTTTACATTACCTGTAACACAGAACATAGTTTCCATAACGCTAATACTTCGCAATTACGCATAATTTCTGAAAGAATACTCAAAAATAAATATTTTTTGTCGATGTATACTGCTGTATAAAATAAATTTTTCTAACAAACACAGCTTAGTGACGCGGGCGTTTTATTCCGGAAAATCTAATAAAAATGGTAATTTGCGAATCGATGTTCCAATCGAGTCACAAATTTAATCCATATTCTTTATAAAAAGGCTCGGAATCATACATATATAAACTAGATCAGATTGTCTATTTGAGCATTAAAAATAACAATTTGATCGACCTAGTCTGACACATCCCTGGGAAAATGAGCACATGAAAACGAATAGGCACTTTATGTCTTTCATGTAGTTTTTACTTCAATTCGATCCCCTTAAGAATATCACTCACCTTCTGTGTAGTGTGATGATAGGTTTTGCAAAAAATAGTACCAGCAAACTACGCATTTTCCTGTGTATGGTTTTCAAGAATATTACGTGTATTTGTAGAAAAAAAAACTATTTTTAGAACAATTTCTAAAATGGTAATTTTGGTCTTGAACACATCATGGAATATAAAACTACGACCATTTTTATTACGTATCATTTTTTAGATAATGCCTGCTCTTCAATTTACAACAGTATCTCAGACCCTTTGGAAAAAGTGAGAAATGTTTTTTAATACATTTATTACGTAATCATTTTCAAAAACTAACTGTATCACGCCAGGCGTTGCTGTGGCTCAATCTGTCTGTGCAGATGGCGCTGTTTAAAAAAACACATTCTACCTGCCACAGGTGACATCTATATATATATATATATATATCCACGCCTAATCAAATGCAACGTTGTGTCAAGATTTCAAAGCAATCGGTGAAGAACTTTCGGAGATTTAAGATTTTGAACGAACGAACATTTACATTTTTATTTATGTAGATAGATAGAATGAGACAACTAGTAACTTACATGGCATGCCATAAAATCTTCCGTCTGTCCTATAATTGGAGTATTTTTGGGTTGAAGATAAACGAAATCGCAATCCTTACCTCCAAATATTGGTCTCAAGTGTTAAGCGCAATAAATAAATGTTTCCATGTTTAATTTTCCTAATTCATTAATCTGTTCCACTGTGAAAATCAGAGCACCGCTCATCACCACCAATTCACCAGAAGCAAGCTTTCACCGAACTGCCGATATCTTAACAGACTCAACATATTTAAGGCCGCGCCTTCAATCAAATCAATTTTTGATTTAAGTTGTTAAAGCTCCAATAAGCCCCAATAAGTAAAACTGCTTACCGAAACTATTTTATAGTGAAATAAAACAACAGCTACTAAAATTATTTGATTAAAAAATTCATTTAGAATAAACAGTAGAAATTAATCTAATCAAAAAATATATCAGGTATGCTTATATATACATATAGCGTGAAACAAAATTTAAAAAAAAATTGAAGAGAGGAACAGCGAAATAGCATAAAACTAAAAGATAACGAAGTAACAATAAGAAAGAGACAGATAATTTATACATAATGGGTTACCATATTTTATCGAACGATACAACTTTCAACCGAAGATGTGAAAAAGGGATAGTAAAGCTAATGTGAAATATACCAAATATTGGGCTAATGGACACATTTAATTAATAATTAAGAACACGACTTTTGGTTTTATTTTTTGAATTGGCTTTGGAGGGCCCATCTGCTATATTTTTTACTTATAATCAGGCTTTGCTCCATATACTTATTCAAATTTACGAATTGAATTTCCAGTAAATTACTGTCACTCCCAGAAAAATTAAAACATCTGCTTTTCCCGGACTTTTTTCAATGAAAAAATGTAAAACTTTCATTATAATTGCAAATCATCACTGATCTTTTATTAACTCGGCCGGTTTTCGAAAACCGAAAGTCGAAATTAAATTGAGCAAGTGATTTATATTGAAGAGCAATTTAGGAGCCTTCTAAATTTAAATTGATAATTTATTCCAAATACGTCGTTTGCACTCTCCACACGTAATTGTAGTCTAATCTAAGCAGTTAGATTGTAGTTGAAGTTAGACAGTTAAAGTGGTTTTGTGATAAGTTTAATAAAATGAGGTTTCTCTCGCTTCTAAAACTCGCGATTCAAATATTTTCCACATCGCTTTTCTTGACAGCTCGCTACAGTTGTTTTTCCTGTTAGGCGTAAATTAACGGACCTTTTCCGGAGATTTTCGACATAAAGACAATAATGATTTTATAGATTTCACGTGTTACATATTCTGTAACATTCTTAAAAAATTAATCAAATTTGAAACTTCATTATGAAGTTCTGAATGTATTTAAGTTTTCATTATTGTGATTTCTGTTTCTGCGTTCAATACAATAAACAAAATGTGGTTATGCCACATTGAGACCACATACTTACATGATTTTAAGCACTTCCCTATTTTTGTAACCATTTACATCCGACAAAAAAAATACGCGAACGAGAAGTTTTCATATTATTGTGCGTCTTTTAACCCTTCAGTACTTTTTTTTTTTTTTTTTTTTTTTTTTTTTTTTTTTTTTTTTTTTTTTTTTTTTTTTTTTTTTTTTTTTTTTTTTTTTTTTTTTTTTTTTTTTTAGGTTTGTCAACAGTGATTCATATCAAAGCTCTCGAAATTCAATTACACAATTTAAACTTGGTTGATACTATCACTAATTACAGACAAACACAACATTGATGAGCACAAAACTATAAGTAAAGAATAATGTACATGTATGCACCTACATGCATACATGTATACACAAATACATACACTTACATATACATTTCATAACAACAATAGTAATTACTTTATAGATAAACACGATAGGTAGCTTTAAGTCTTGTTTACGTTTGATTTGAAAGTGGCCAGTGATGACATTGACAAATCAATGGGATGACTTTTATATGTCTCGTTAAAATAACGGCACATTCTTGGTAAAGGTGAGTCATACCCCAGCTTAGTTTTATATTTTTTAATATGTAACGGAATATAATGTATGAGTCGGGAACCAATTCTAGGAACGTTGAACATAATTTTATAGAGTAAAAAAGGGCAGTTTATTAGAGCATTAACAATTTTGAAAAGAAAATTTAAATCGATATTTAGTCTTCTCTGTTCAAGGGTGCGTACATTGTAGAAATTTAGTCTATCGGTGTAATGAGGAAGTGATCGAGCTCGCTTATCACAATACGCTAGGTGGTACATAAAATGTTTTTGAACCCGCTCTATTCGCTGAATATGAACTTTGTAGGTTGGACTCCATATAGAACTTGCGTACTCCAACACGTTGCGGGTCAAGGAATTGTATAGCGTTATTTTTGATTTGGGATTCTGAAAATTTTTACTATTTCGTTTGATAAATCCTAGCATTTTTAGGGATCTAGAAATAATGCTGTCGATATGAGGTGTGAAAGTTAGTTTTTTATCGAATATTACGCCTAGGTCCCGAATGGTTGTGACTTCCTGGAGTTTAGTACCGTCGATAAAATATTGAGTTGAGATTGAGTTGCGTTTACGTGTAAAAGTTATGTGGACACATTTTAAAGAATTCAGAAACATTCTATTGTCAGTGCACCACTTAGAAACTCTGTTGATATCATTTTGAAGGAGTATTGAATCAAGTAATGTGTGGATAATTTTAAAAATCTTACAATCATCGGCGAACAATAAAATTTTAGAATCCAAAATAACATCGCACAAGTCATTTATAAAAACAAGGAACAAGATCGGGCCCAAATGGGACCCTTGAGGTACTCCAGACGGTACATCTAATCCTCTTGATTCATAACCATCAAATACTACTCTTTGTTCACGGTCAGTTAGATAGGAGTGAAACCAGTTTAGCAAGGTACCATGAACACCCATGCGTTTTAGTTTATGTATTAATAATCTGTGATTTACCTTATCAAAGGCCTTGCTAAAGTCAGTGTAGATGCTGTCTATCTGTTGACCTTTATCGACAGCTTCGGTTAAGGTAGTGACATAGCAAAGTAAATTGGAGGATGTTGATTTCTGGGAGAGAAATCCATGCTGTTTTGGAGTAATAAGATTTTTGAGATGATAATTCAGACTTGGACAAATTATTTTTTCGAAAATTTTAGCAAATGAACAGAGAATGGAGATGGGTCTATAGTTTGTGACGTCGTGAAGGTCGCCACTTTTAGGTATAGGTACAATATTTGCTTGTTTCCATCTTGTTGGGAAAACGGATGAAGACAACGATTTCCTGTAAATGATAGTCAGAGGGAGTGCGAGACTGTGTGCACACTTTTTAATTAGGATAGGTGGAATTTTGTCGGGACCCGGACCTTTGCTCTGGTCGAGGTTAAGCATTGCTATTTTTACATCGTGCACACTAATATTTACTGTGTGCAGAACGCCATTTGATTGATCAATTGAAACGGGATGAGGTTGAGTCTCTTCGTTGCCTCTTATGTTATCTTTCTCATATACTGATGAAAAGTGTTGGGCAAATAGTTCACTGCTTTCCTCGCCATTGGATGACTTTTTTTCTCCATACGTCATATTTTGGGGGATAGTACTGTTATTTTTTTTCTTTTGTTTGATAAATCTCCAAAAAGTTTTAACGCTATTATGATTAACCAGACACGATTCGATTTGTTGAATATATTTAAAGTAGCAATTACTAATGAGTTTGGAACAACGGGTGCGTAAGAGTTCGTAAGAATTTCTATCACGAGGATTTTTTTATTTTTTTCCTTAATAAGTTTAACTAAGTCTGGTGAGTACCAGTGGGGATACTGCTTATTACAATTTACAATTTTGGTTACGCATTTCTCAATTATACGATTCAGATGAGTGTAAAATATAGAAACCATATTGTCTACCGACATGAATTCAGGTAAGAGTAATGCCCAATCTAGTTCTTGTAATTCCCTATTGAATTGAATGTAATCATTTTTATTAAAATCATATTTAAGTAAGGTTTTATTTTTTAGCATTTTTGTTAATTTGAAATCAAAACTATAATCAATCTCTAAGGGTGGATGATGTACATCAATGCGACTTAAGATATCGGTACTTTGCCTGACTTGTAGTGCATGTGAATTGGATAAAACGAGATCTAAGATTCTACCGTTACTGTTCACAATGTCATTGAATTGATTGAGGTTATTTAGGGCAAGAAAGTTCACAAGATGGTTGCCGATGTCATTATTATAATTTTCTGGAGATAAGAAATGAGTCTGGTTAGGCTCATTGCGGGTCCAACGAATACCTGCCAGGTTGAAATCTCCTATAATTAACAAATTTGATTCACCAACGCCTTCCATAACATTGCTAATTTTTTTAAAAAGGTATTCAAAATTATCAACAAGCAACGGGGGGGGTATATAAATAGCACAGATATAGAGACATCTCGTTAATTTGTTCTGGCTGAATTTGATAGTCACCCATACGTCTTCCAAGATACTTTCCCAATGCTTGCAGCGGTTAGTTTGGTACTCTTGTAAAACGGCTATCAATACACCCCCTCCGTCACTTTTATGGTTAGAAGAACTGTTACGGTCCCTTCTGAAAACATTATAACGCGAGCCAAAAATTTCTACATCAGATATAGAGTCGTTCAACCATGTTTCAGTTAGAATAATAATATCAAAATTGTTATTAAGTATTTCTAGATAAACTTCATTAAGTTTAGTTCTTAAACCCCTGCAATTCTGGTAGTAAATTCTTAGGTTGTCCATGTCAGTATACATAATTCACAGATAATATACCAATTGAAATTAAACAAAATACGGTAGGAATCAGGCAAGCGAAGCTAATTAGGCACGAATTTATAATTAAGTTCTTTCGCTTTAATCCTCGTGGCTGCATGCAGGGCCTTGTTTGCTGGTGTGAGGTGTTCGCTGACGTATACCGGTGATTTGATGCCGTCGATGCCTAGATGTGTTGAGTTTAGCTTGGAGTTCATGTTTTTCTTGTTGTAGCTGACGACTGCAGCCAGGACTTCATCCCTTGCCCTCACGCTCGGGAGCTTCACGACGATTGACTTGGGCCTTCTGGAATCTGGTTTGATCTTGGGGACTCGATGAATGTTAAGTATTTCCGACTCGGCAAAGGGGCGAGAAATCACGGTTCCAAGTTGTTTAACGATCGATATCAGGTTCTCAGATTTATGCTCAGGTACGCACTGGATCTCGACGTTGGTTTCCCTGGCTGTCTGTTCCATGTGGGACACGCGTGCGTTAAGATCGCGCACTTCTGAGTTTAGCTTAACATTCTCAGCTTGTAAATTTTTTATTGTGCGCAATGAATCAGATAACATTTTTTTCAGGTCTTCATACTCGGCGGAAATGAAGCTGATGGAGTCTTTTATATCTGGCAGAATATTTAGTTTCGTATTAATTGTTTCGTTCATTTCTCGAAACTTTTTATCGATATAACTAATGATTTTATTGTCATCTTCCTCAGCGTCACTAGATGTCGTTGATTTTTTTTGAGCATTCCTCTGTCGACTCATGTTAAAGGAATTATTTATTTAAATATTTATTTTTAATTTGAATGTAGACACAGTATCGTGACTAATGCACAGAGCGAGAATGATTATGCCTGGTTGTGATTTTGGCTAAAAGTGATGTTGTCAATAATTAGTTCTTATTTCTTCAGATAGATGGTGTAGGATTATTTATTTAAATTTATTTATTTTTAAAAAAAAGTAAAGTTTTTTTTTTTTTTTTTTTTTTTTTTTTTTTTTTTTTTTTTTTTTTTTTTTTTTTTTTTTTTTTTTTTTTTTTTTGGTCGGTGTGAGGATCGAACTCGATGCGCCGCGGCCGGATAATGTGCAAGCGATAGTGGTGCGTTAACCCGCGCTGCCACGGCTCCCTTCTGAGTGGTGGCGTATTTCACTCCTATATACTGTAAATTGCCTTAGCACAGTATATAATAACAGATGGTTGATTTTTCGGCAACAACACTGACACTTCACAGTTAGTTTAAAACACTTGTAAAATATAAATGAGGCTTTATAGATTTCACAAAATTCGACAATTCTCTAGAGTGTTCTTCGGGGACACATTTAACGATAAATTATTTGGTTATTAGGAGTTATAATCTACAAATTTTGGATATTTTTGTGGAGCGATTTTTTGACATGCGCTCTTTATCACTTGACAAGTACTTAAATCACTTTTGATTGCAATATTGCAATCTGTGTATTTCTAAAGCGCTATATACATCCTATTGTTTATGTACTATATACCTTATTAATCATATACTATAAACATCTTATTTTTTCGTAAAAACAGGCATCATGGTATCCAGAGCAGTAAAACTATCCACAAGTAAACTCTGATAATATGAAATGTGCTTTTTGTAAATGTTTTTCAGAAAAACTGAAAAATTTTAAACTGGAACGTTATTTCAATCACGTTTAATGTAGTTGTGATAATTCATGTACCTGCCAAAATATAATAACAGGATCTGTGTTGCAAGATCCGTGGAGATGATGTAATCAACCGTTACTTAATTTTAGCTGCACATTGTTAACAGTCGTATGAACACTTTAATGGGCGTTTTACACTGTGCCTATTTTAAACAGATTCCCATATTATGGAAACAATATCAGGACCCGTTTAAAAAAATCGTTGCTTTATTTTCATACTTACGATTTCACATAGATAGATGCCATTAGATATGAAATAATATTTTAATGTCTTATGTTGTCAAAACATGGCAACAGTTAAACATATGACCACATCTGTCATTTGTCTTTACCGTCAACAAATCATCAAAAATACATAATTGAATGTCACAATACCGAACAGTTTTACACGTTTATAATCAGTTATAAACACACAGTATTGCCCCTTTACAAATATTTTAAATACAAAACGAAATACACATGCACAATTCCAATTAATATAGTTACGTAAAATAATGACAGGCGAATAATATCAAATAATTTTCGCCATTTTAAACCGAACGAAAATCGGTAAGAAAATAAAATTTTCCTTTTTCATCCAGAACACATATAGAAACTTTACAAAAAAAAATCATCGTATAAAACCCCCATTTTGCAATCCGACATTTTGAGATAACCTAACTTAATTAGCTGTTATTTCAGGTTGTAGATCGGTAGTGATATGGCAATCGGCTGTTGACACAATTTTACAGAAAGGCAAAAGAAATATCTTGAAATCGGTTGGACATTTGGATATTATCAAAGATAATTTTCAATTTGAATATTGTATGCGTAATTGGCATCTTAACACAACTTATTTATTATTTCTCTTAATCATATTGAGGTTTAATTCTTACCTAACATTTTGAGAAAATACATATTTTTGCCGTATCTATCTTTTTTTTCACAAGTCGCCTAAAGTAACTTTTTTCCGCCATCTGTATCTATTGGCCACACCAATAAAACACAAAATTTGGTTCATTAAAAAAGGGTTATTATTATTTTTGGGGTAGTTTTATCAAGTATAAATATACTCGTTATAATCTACGAGTCCAAAGATGGCATTTTTTATGTTAATTTTTTTAAAATTTTTGTTATTTTATTTTTCATTTGAAACCGCACAATATTCCAACTGCACCCAACCGAAAGCCGACGTTAATTTGATTATTTTACAAAAATACACATTCCATAAGGTTATGCTATGAAATATTAGAACAAATTATATGTTTGCGCCAATAAATGTGATAAATAAATTTGAATAAATTGTTTTATCCGTATGGAAACTCGATTTAAAAAAAGAGACAAATACAATATTTTATCGATGATTCGATCCGATATTGTACGTGTATACTTTTCTTGAAAGAAGTGAGTTTTTATACGAACAGAATTATTTATTCGTAAATAATTAAACGCCAATAAATTAACGCCATCTATGAAGGAGTAGATTATAACTATTGTTTACCCTTTAAAAAAATAACAAATAATTTTTTTAATGAAAAACGGTTTAGTTACATGTAAATGTTAATATCTGTTGTGATGAAAAGATACGTTTGTACTTGTATTTTTTTACCATATCACTTTCTTCGACATTTTTCAGATGGAATTAAGTGACACCTTTTCAAAACTTCATAAATATTTAAATACACCTCAAAAACTACATCATTGACCCTTTGCCATATCAGATGAGATGCTTAATACTTAAGAAGCCCTTAAACATAAAACAACGTTTTCATAAGAAAGACAATCAGCATTTAACTTCTCCGAAGTGAAGAACTAAAATAACAAGAGAATTCAAAGACAAAACCTAAATTATGTAGATACGCTTCTCATTTGTCAGAAGTCATCCAGAATACAATCTTCTGCCTAGTCTCCATACTATAATATCCATTCGCAAGCAATTTGAATATATTTATTCGCTTTACAAATGTTGTAAAGAGTACCCCGAAGAAATAAATAAACTATCGTTTTGTACGAAACGTAAGAGAATATCAAATGAAACAATATTTATAATATCTGACCTGCTGTTGAATAAAATCATGAAACTCATATTTAACGATAGTGCGAAAATACTAATCGTGAGCCTTAAGGGGAAGCACCGCGTCATTTAATATTCGGAATCGGGCAGCTAACAATAACACTCCTTATCGCCGCCTGTTTTAACATTCGGAATCGGGCAGCTAACAATAACACTCCTTATCGCCGCCTGTTTTAACATTCGGAATCGGGCAGCTAACAATAACACTCCTTATCGCCGCCTGTTTTAACATTCGGAATCGGGCAGCTAACAATAACACTCCTTATCGCCGCCTGTTTTAACATTCGGAATCGGGCAGCTAACAATAACACTCCTTATCGCCGCCTGTTTTAACATTCGGAATCGGGCAGCTAACAATAACACTCCTTATCGCCGCCTGTTTTAACATTCGGAATCGGGCAGCTAACAATAACACTCCTTATCGCCGCCTGTTTTAACATTCGGAATCGGGCAGCTAACAATAACACTCCTTATCGCCGCCTGTTTTAACATTCTGAATCGGGCAGCTAACAATAACACTCCTTATCGCCGCCTGTTTTAATATTCGGAATCGGGCAGCTAACAATAACACTCCTTATCGCCGCCTGTTTTAACATTCGGAATCGGGCAGCTAACAATAACACTCCTTATCGCCGCCTGTTTTAATATTCGGAATCGGGCAGCTAACAATAACACTCCTTATCGCCGCCTGTTTTAACATTCGGAATCGGGCAGCTAACAATAACACTCCTTTTCGCCGCCTGTTTTAACGATTTTTTTCGATTAATGCCAAATGTGTTGAGATAATTTTCTTAATAAATTAATTTTCCACATTATGCAATAAAACCAAAATCGAATAGGGTTCGAAAGTAGGAAATTTTGAACTTTAAAGTGTTTATATTCGTGATATTTTTTTTCTTGGCTTATAAAAAGGCTCTCGATTATTTCAGAGGCTATGATGTGTCTTACTTGCAGTATTTAATTAAAGCTCGATTAATAAAAAATACTCCATTATTTTAATGGTCAAGGTATGTTCTACACGCAGCGTTTAATTAAAGAATCTTAATTAATGAATCTTTTTCTGTTTCAAATTTTCGATTAAGAATCGCTTATATTATCTCCAATAATTGAATAATTCAATTTGAGGTCTTACTCATTTAGTTTATCCAATAATAAATAAAATTATCTTTTTAAATCAAAAGAAATACCAAATTTGAAAAAGGCAAAGAAACGGTCACATCTAGGACTTGAACCAAGGACCCTCGCGTTACCGGGGCACAAGTTCGGGCGCTGGGTAATTCCTAGATGCGACCGTACCTTTTCCTGATTTTTCTGTTTTAAATAGTAAATATTGTCTTAAATAAATAAATAATATTATTTTGCTGAGTATTGTGGCCTCAAAATTCAATTCACCTTGGAAAATTTGCAATTTCCGTACCGCTAAGTAAAAGGGTTTTATTGTCATAGTTGAAAAGTTGTCCGACATAATGAATAAGTTTATTCAGACGAGCATTGTGGAGTCGGTCCCAAGGTGACAATACCTGTTAATTTGCCTCATTCCTTCGCCGCCATTATAGTAGGTAAGTCAGCTTCTGGGCGAGACACAAAACTAACACGCTGTGGTGGCTGCATTAGAGTGCCTGTGCTTGAACCTTAACGAACACTGAATGCAGATGAAGCGGTGACTACCTACAAACTAATACGTAATGGGGGCTGCATTAGATTGCCTGAGCTTGAACATTAACGAACACTGAATGCAGATGAAGCGGTGACCTACAAATATCAAAGCTTTTTTCCATACGCTTCAAAATAATATTTACTTATTAATTGTTTTATTATTTTTATTAAGTCACTCTTGCTGTAAAACAATGGCTTAGTGTACGGATACGATGGACATCCTTAATACACGCAAATTATTTTGAAAACATTTCGTATTGGTACAATTACAAGAGGACCATCAATTTCAGTCTCCGGAGAAGCAAAGTAATACATTTATTTATATTTTAATAGCCATTTCGTTAAAATTGACAAATGCGTTGTCTTCACTTGGCAACCATCTTTAATATTCATTACTATATTTATATCGATGACGTGAGATATAATATGAAAATATGTTAGTTTTTTTTCTTTCATTTTACCCAAAACAGGCATCTAAGACGAGGTTCTTGATTTTGGGTTTATAAAAGGAGGAAAAAAATGCATAAAAACCTATTTTCATGTAAATTGTCAAATAAAAGACATTAAGTTGTAAATATTTTAATTTGAACGAAATGGCTATTAATAATATATACATGCAATGCATTACTTTGCTTGTCCAGAGTTTTTTCATATATTAGACAATTAGACAATAGTGCCAGTTACAATTGTTTAAAAAATGCGTATTTAAAATCATTTATAATAAAGGCATAATTAATTCACATCTCTCAGTCGTAATGAACAAGACATATTTACAAAAATAATATCTTACAACTTGCTACAAGTAACTAAAAACTTTAAATTGAGTTATCTGTAAGTTCGTTCTGTTCGTCATCTGTTCAACGAAACTTATTTAATTAAGTAGTTACAATTTTATGAACAGCTGAAGACAATATTGAAAGTTTCAAGTGTGAGGAAGTAGGTTAAAGGAATAATGGATTTGGATTTACTTTGTTAGTTTTGATAACATTTGCAATATGGAAAAGCGCCTGGCCCTTTTTAGTTATTTTATCAGAAATTTACAATTTGGGAGGCGGGTTTATATGCCGCCGCCCCGGGAACCACTTATTGCACAACCAACACCTCTGCCATAGGTCACTCCAAGTGGTACGCTACGTTTGGTGATTTAGCAGGGGTGCCCGGGTTTCATAGAATGAGTTGTGTTCAAGATGCGCCTGCCCAACAGCTGCGTGGCGTGCCAGATCGGGAGAGGCTGGTTTGGGGATACCCTTTGACCTCTCCAACTGGTCTCTCGACCCATCGCCTTGCGCCGCAGCGGAAGGGATAGATCACTTGCCCGTCACTCATGGACACACAGACCCCTAGATTCCTACTCACCCCTCATGCCTTTCTACTTTCCAGAACTTCCTATCCTTCATTTCCTTAAAAATACCCTCCATACAGCAGCCCCAAAGTTGACATAGGCCCTGACGGAAATTATATTTCTCGGGGCCTCCTGTGAGGAGCTAATTAAAAAAAAAAATGTGTTTCAATTTGGTGTGATCTTATTTTTAGAAAAATCATAAGCTGTGCTAAAACCATATAACATATAATGTCTTTGGCAAAAAGTCATTGCGGAAATTTCGTATGACAATATTAATTATTAATTTTATAACTAGAGTTGAAATGATGCACTTAAATATTCTGTGTTGGGTATATATGGACTTTCAAAGGGAATCTGAAAGGTCGCGCTCGCCGCGGTAATTTCATTAAAATTAAGGCAGAACGAAATTCGATAAAACAGACCATACGACCCCTCCATAATACACACGTGTGACCGTGTTACATTTGCCTGGCTTTGTTATTAAAGCGTAGATTTTATTCCGATTAACATAAGCCATTTAGGTTTATGGAAATTATTCAAAAAAACTTCGTTAATACAAGCACTTTAAAAGTATTTAATTTCGTCACCCGTTCTTAATACGTACACAAAAGATAACACTTCGTTTTAAATTATTTGCGTTAAAAAATATATTAAAATTACAGAAAATGTAAAATAATATATTTTCAATAGCAATTTTGTTCAAAATAATAACCCACCGTCCTATTTTGTATTAGATGTAAAGTAGGTTCTTAGGTTGGGTTTAATTTGAATAAAAATACATTGATAAGTACTTGCTTAAAAAACCTATTTTAATGTTATATAATATTTTTTTCGGCTATTCTAAAAAATATAGTTCACGTTATGAGAATTCCGTTACACTAGTACCTATTAAATATGAATATTATTGTATTATTGAACCATTTTACGTACATATTTTTTTAATGTTAGCTATACCATAAAAATGGGAAATCGAGATAAAATTTTCAATCAGAAAATTAAGAAGTATTGTTTTTAGTTATTATGCGTATTAAAAGTGTGATCAAATAGTTAATAATGACATTAATATGTACTGTAAAATTATTTTAATGAGGATTAATTTAATCACCATAAGAAACAATTATTCATTTAAAAACAATCTTACCTTTCGATTACAGCAGCAGATTTTTTTTCATTCCACAACTTTGCACGCCACAATCGAGTTATATCACAAACCACATCGAAAAAAAAACACTTAAGAAACAGTAATTTCACAAAAAAAATTAGACATTTTAATAATTATGTAAATAAAGTTAATAAAAGACTTTTAAAGATATTCAAGTGGATGGCGATGTTAAACGTTTATTACTTTAGCAAAATTTAAATCGGCGATACGAAACGTAAAACTTTGAACGCAAGCAATATGCTTAGGTTCCCCCACAAGTCCGTGGTTTAAACGTCGACAGAACACTGTTGGATGAAATCCGTTCGGCTCCTACGCTCGGCGTTCGGCGGTTTCCGCGAAAGCTCGGCTGTTTCCGTAGCTTTGCAGAATTTTCAGGCGATGAAACTACAAGCGGGATTATTAACGATTTCAGTAAAGCCGGGAGATACTATATAGCCTTGCTACAGGGTACAGGCCACAGGCTTAGGTGATGGGGTGCTAACTGCTAACTGCAGCAAGTGGCGTAGTAACCCTGCAATATCAATACCTTGAGATTCTCGAGTATCATTGCAAAACCAGAGTTCAATGTATATATTATTGAAAACTTTTGGGTAAATTTCCAGAATGGCTGAACGTCCAGTACTTATACCTTAGGTTAATTTGTTCGGTTTTGCGAACAGACACCCATTACCCGTAGAGTAAATTTGTCCGCCTTAGGAACAGCTCATCTAGTCTTAAAATGAAACAAATTAACACGCTGTATAGTGAAATCTGGAATTTAACCACAGAAAAATTAAAATGTAGACCGATTATTAGAATCAATAATTATTCGCCTGAAATACCCTTACAAATTGAACATATCCAACGAGAAAAAATAAATGCCGCCGACGGGAATTGGACCCGCAGCCTTCAGATTATCGGTCAGCTGCTCTAATCCATTAAGCTACATAGATTTATTCCAAACTCTCCAAATAATTCAATATTGACAAATATTTTATTCAACAATTATTGCTTATTACATTTTATCACCTTGTTTATTGCTTGAAGTGTTTGAATGGTGGAGTTGCGCCGTTTTGGTTTAAGCGAGGTGGGATAGATTTAAGATATATTATTTGAACTATAACTAGTAGTTCTGTTAAAAGTAGACCCCGCCTCCACAAAAGTATGACTACCAATTCCCATATTTAATAAATCAAACTAAAATTTCCGTTGAAATCATAAGACTAATCTTGGTACTTAAATACAGACCAAAACATTTTATATTTTGAAGAAGGAATTTTATGTAAAGTTTGTTCAAAGAAACGTTACTATCTCAAAGACAATTTTTTTTACAAATTTTCTTCACGCCGGTAGGTATCATAATATTGAAAAGCTCAGTCAATGTAGCAACCTAGTCAAAGTTAGTTATCTGGTCAAAATAAGGCTAGCTTAAATAATGAAGAGGTGCAACAGTTTTTTTATTTAAACCCGGAACAGAACGTACACACAAATTAACAGAGATGAGATGTTAAAGCGTCGCGTTATGACAGAATTTCGCAACCCTCGTCAATGATATGATACTTAGATAGTAACCACATAACCACTGATAGTAACCACATATATTTAACAAACAGAATAATAGAAATTCGGGGATCTGGTAAGGAGACAATGAAAGATAAATGTTGTGTTGTGTCACAGCGTTTATTCTGAGTCAGTAGAATTGCGCAGTTGGGAGATGACTCTGGACCGATGACGATGACACCAGGTGTAGGCGACGATGACGGCGATGGAGTGGTCGAGGCGGTGGTCAGTGAGTCGACACCGTGATGGTGGAGACCGGACTCGTGGATGTGTTCAGCGCTGGTGAAGACGTGGAGTCTTCCGGGTACTCCAGTGTGAATAAGGTAGCCGAAGGTGCGATGGACCTGGTTGGCAGATGTACGGGAAATGCAGGCCGGCGACGATGCCGCGGGGCTGAGGCGCAGACCAGTGAAGTTTTCGCAAGGTCTAGGAGCGTGAGGAGCACTGGCCAGGAATGATAGCCGGGGCCAGGGCGCTGATGTGATCCCGACGAATCCATTCGTATTCCGTGCAGATCTGTAGCGGCGCGGTGAAGTAACAACGGAGCGCGATGCGGCAGTCGGTGGTCGGCCTATTCAGTATGCAGCAAGTAGTAGTAGCGTTCGCATGTTGGTCACTCGTAAAACTTCTAATTATTGATTGACTAAGTACATCTCGAAGCGCCTTATTGTTATTTTATTTTTTTTGGAAAACCAAAAGTTATAATTATTACAAGGTATGGTGTAGTAAGTGTTAAATTATTTAACCAATAATAGGTTTTCACTAAGGTATTTTAATTATTTAGTGAACATATATAATATTTATGTTAGAAAAAAAGTTACAATTAGCCTATAGGGATGGGATGGCGGAAGGGAGGGGTATGGGATGGATATAGTTTGTGTAATGTGTAGTATGTACGTATGTGTATTAATAAAAAAATAATAATGATAATATAATTATTTATTGATTTTAGGTTTGAAATTGTGGGGTGCTGAGTTAAATAAGTCTAATTTACTGTATGAAGTATTAAAATTGTATGAAGCACGGTGAATAAAAGCATTTTGTTTTGAGTTAGTGTTAATTGAGGGATGTTTAATGTGTGATTTTGTCTGGTTTGTCTGATGGGTACTCTTAATTGAATTCTTTCTAGTAATTCCGGGCAATCTATCACAGAGGTGGCAAATTTTTGTAAAAATTGTACGTCTGCGGAGTTTCTACGACTTTCCAGTGACGAAATCCTGAAAAACGCTGCTGACTCCTCGTGACTCAGATGAGGACGATAGGCCCGAAAATCAAGGTATCGTAGAAAACGATATTGCACTTTCTCAATCCTTTCTATGTGTGACTTATACGTGGGATTCCAGACTTGAGAGGCGTACTCCAGAGAACTGTGTACACACGCAAAGTACAACATTTTCATGGTATTTACTTTTTTAAAATTTTTGCATATTCTGAGTACAAAGCCAGTACCTTGGAAGCTTTTGCAACCATGGATTCGATATGGCGCTCAAAAAGTAATTTCGGATCTAACACTACTCCCAGATCCTTAGCCTCTGTCATTTTGCTCAGTATTGTGCCGTTATGGGAGTAATTAAAAGAAATGGTATTTTTATTTCGGGTGAAGCTGATGGTGCCACATTTTTTTACATTTATTTGCAGGTTGTGTTCTGCACAATAAATATTTAGGCGATTTAGATCTTCTTGCACGCGGGTACACTCATTGATACACGTGACAGGGGAGAATATTTTCATGTCATCTGCGTATAATAAAGTTCTGGAGTGGTGAAAACATTTCCCAATGTCATTAATATATATATTAAAGAGTAATGGTCCCAATAATGACCCCTGGGGTACTCCCGACGGCACGGTTTTCCAGTTCGATTTATAGCCACCGATAACTACTGCTTGGCTACGGTTTGCAATATAGGACGAGAGCCATCTGAGGAGGTCTCCGTGTATACCGATTTGTAAAAGTTTTCTCAGCAAGATATCATGAATAACTAAATCAAAAGCTTTGCTATAATCTGTATATATTGCATCTACCTGTATACGCTGATCCATGTTATCTTGTAAGAATTCGGTGATTGCCGTTAAGTTAGTGGTTGTAGATTTCCCCCTCATAAATCCATGTTGGTTATTATTGAGTGACGATCTCAAGGCCGAAAACATCTGGTCATACACAATTTTTTCGAAAACCTTACTAAAGATGCAGAGCTTTGAAATTGGCCTATAATTTTCGACGTTAGATTTTTGGCCATTCTTGAAGATGGGAGTTACGAATGCCGTTTTCCAAGTGTTTGGGACTATTCCCTCTTTAAGGGAGCGACTAAAAATTATGGATAGCGATTTAGATAGGCTGCGGGCACATTTGTTTATGAAGAAAGGGGGAATTTTATCTGGGCCTGCGCCTTTTTTGAGATCTAAATCTTCAAGGTGTTTCTGTATATGATGCTGGTCGACTTCAATATTATTAATGCTAGCAACACAGAGCTCTTAGGGGTTGTCCGGTAGGATCTGGATGTTTCGAGCATTATTGTTTTTTTTTTTTTTTTTTTTTTTATAGTGAATACCTCACAAGAGTCCCAACTGCTCCCGTCTGGAGCCAGTGAGACTATGGCATCCCCAATTTGGGGATATTGTGAGGCTGAAGGTAAGTGGGGAAGGGAAAGAGGAAGGTGGGGAAGTACCTGGCTATTCAGATCTAGTCACTAAACACGGCTAAAGCCATTTGGAGCAACGTTTCAATTCTGAATGGTGGTCTTACACCAGGGCGATACTGGTAGTATCTTCCACTCTGGAACGTGCCGCAAATATACTATATATATTATTTTAATTAATTAATTGTGAAATAACACAAATTAATCAAATAAAATTTATTTCTTTATTGTTGTAGACAGACATGAAATATTTAGAGAATAAGTTACAGATGTCAGACCCATTAATATTAATATTATATAATATACCTCCAAAATATACTAGACGGAATATTTTATTCTATAACAATAACTTCGCTATGAATTCTGTGTTAGAAAGAATATATAGGTTGGGCAATGAACTAAGTGATGTCGCTGACATATTTAATTAAGACTTCAATACATTTAAAGCCAAATTAGTCCACCACTTTTTAAATTTATTTATTTTATTTTATTTATTTAGTACAGGTGATGATACAATGACACATGTAGATAAAAAATACTTTGACTGCCCAACTAGGAGGAATTCCCGTTTTAGGACAGTCAAAATTGAGTTAGTATTCATGCACGCATACATATTTTGTAAGAACAAAAACAAAAAAGGAAAAAAAAGAAAAGTAATATAAGATATACATAACTAAAAAAAAAATATATATATATATAACTAAAAAATAATGATACATTAAAAAGAAAAATATTATTATAAAAGATTAAAAGCAAAAAGTTATAAAGTTAACTGATGTTAACTTGTTGTTTGGTTTGTTTAGTTTTGTTTATTTTCTTGTTTTCTTAATGTGTTTGATATTTTGTTTGTTTTATTTTTGGAAAAGTGTGAGTTCACACTCTTTTCTCCCTAATTGGTGAAGCCAGACAGTGATCGATTTACGAAGAGCACCTATGCTTTCCTTTTTCCAAGCATCAGGTATAAAGTTGTAAAGTTTTGGGCCTAGGAATGAAAAATGTCTTTGAGCGAGTGAAGTTTTGGTTGTGGGTGGTACGATTGGATTCCTCCGTGAGTGTCGGGTGTCGTGAGAGTGGTCGATAGATGGGTAGAGATGACGTTTTTTATGAGTGTTCAAAATTATTTTCCTCATGTATAATTGTCTGACATCTAGAACTCGTAACTCTTCAAATAGTGAATCGCTGTGGTACCTAAAAGGTTTTTTCATGATTACCCTTAGTAAGGATTTTTGGGCCTTTGCTAAGTGGTCTAAAACCATTTTTGCGCATCCACCCCAGCCTAATGATGCATAGTCTAATAGTGACCCACACATAGCTTTGTAAATGAGT
Source organism: Hesperophylax magnus (assembly GCA_026573805.1). Taxonomy (NCBI): domain Eukaryota; kingdom Metazoa; phylum Arthropoda; class Insecta; order Trichoptera; family Limnephilidae; genus Hesperophylax; species Hesperophylax magnus. The sequence goes on from JAIUSX010000156.1 coordinate 823,318, forward strand.
CTTAAATCTTTTAGACATAGGATATTTCTAATTGGCATAAAGATATGCGTCAGCTTTCTAACCTTAGTAGTCACAAAGTCTATATGTCCGTCCCATCTAAGATGTTTGTCGATAACAATACCGAGATATTTTATACTGTTCACGCATTCTAATTTATAGCAATTACAGATAGTTGATTCGATGCATTTATGTATGAAAATATTGTATAATTCTTTGGGTTGGCCCGCTTCTGTCGCACTAAATCGCATAAATTTTGTTTTTTCTGAATTGAGAGTCAAAAGATTATAATCTAACCAATATTTAAGCTGGTTAATACCGTCTTCTGCTTTGTTGTGTACAGCATTCCAGTTTCTTCCTTCAAATATTAAGACAGTAAAGGGCGGGATCGCTAACTGTATCATTAATTTTAACTTTTTGGTATCTGTTCGCTAAGTAACTATCCATCCATTTGAATAGCTGTCCCTGAATGCCGATGGCCTGTAGTTTTTTCAGAAGTATTTTATGCGAGATGGTATCAAAAGCTTTTGCCAGATCAAGGAAGAGAGCGATGGACTTAACTCCCTGGTCAATATTATTGGAAATAGTATCAGTCAGCTTAGCAATAGCATCTTCTGTTCCTAAACCAGGTCGAAAGCCAAATTGGTTCTTAGATAGGATCTTATGATTTTCTAGGTAGAGACTAAGACGGTTTTTGACGATTTTCTCAATAATTTTTGAGATTGAATTTAGTAGAGATATAGGCCGATAATTTTGTATATCCGATTTGTCTCCATTTTTGTGAATCAGTATGACAATTGATTCTTTTAAGTGGTTCGGAAATATGCCTGATTTGAAACTAAGATTACAGATAAATGCAATAGTACTAGCTATAAGTGGTTTCAACACTTTTAGCAAATTTGTTGACACTTTATCTGACCCACAAGCATTCGATGTCTTGAGTTCATCTATCATTTTCATTACTTCATTGGTCGTAGTTTGAATCTCATCTGCTTTACAATTATAAACAGTTGAAGGAATGTTGGCTAGATCAGTTTTCTTACATTTATCGAGTATTTTGTTAGCGAGTGAAGCTCCTACGGAAGTAAAATAATGATTTGCAAAATTAGCCATCCCCTTGGGGTCAGCAGTGTTTGTGTTTTTAGTGTCTAATGATTGTATGAATGACGACTTATTATTTTTTGTTTTGGTGATTTTTCGAAATATATCCCAGAAACGTTTCGGAGTTAATGTGTTTTCGTATATATATTGTTTGTAGAATTTTTCTTTTGTTGTTTTAATTAATTTTTTGCACAAGTTCCTATATTTCTTATATTGTTCTTGTAGTGAAATATTACCTGGTTGCCTTTTCGCAATTTTGTGGAGTTGGTTTCGTCTGTGAATAGATTTGACAAGGCCAGGGGAGATCCATGGCATGAGTTTAAATTGTTTGTTTGGGATACATTTGTTGACAGTGTTATTAGATATGTAGAATTGCAATTTCTTAATAAATTCGTCCATTGCTTGGTTAGTGTCAGTCTGATTTAGTACGTTATGCCACTTTTCTGTACGTAGCTCCTCGAGCAGGCTGCTGTAATTTATTCTAGAAATATATTTGTTTTTAGCAGCAGAGGAGGGCTTATTTCTAAGACCGAGCGCCGTGGTATAATGGTCTGAAATTGTTGTGTGTATGACAAACGAGTCTATGAACTTAATATTTTTTATGTTAATGTGATCTAAGCAGGATTTGCTCGTGCCTTGTACTCTAGTGGGGGTGTTAATTGTTGGAGTGAAACCGTTTTCGCTCAGAAAACATAAATAATCACCGCATTGACGGTGATTGTCTAAGATTATATTGACATTTAGGTCTCCAATGATTATTTGATGTTCTGAGTTGTTTGTGCTGTTAATGTTGGAATGTAGTGAATTAAGAAAGGTATCAATATTGTTGAAAGATGGTGATCTATAAATTGCAAATATGCATACATTTTTGTTAAGTACTATTTTTAGACAATTTGCTTGTGATAAAGCGAGCTCGTCAACTTGAGCTTGTATTCCGTTCCTGACATAGATAACAATTCCACTGGATTTATTTATTTTTATAGATGTGTGGTATTCAGTGTAATTTTGTATTTCTTTGGAGGTATAGTATTCATTGATCCAGCACTCAGTCAAAACTAATATGTCAAATGTGAATTTAAGTTGGTCAAGAAATATGAGAAGATCATCAATATTGGTAATAGTTCGTATATTCTGGTGTACAATTTTTAGACTGTACGATTCCCAACAGTATTTATTTATGTCTTTAGGATTATCAACTACATAATTGTTGCATGTGAGCATAGATTCATCGGGAATGTCAAAAGAATGTTGGATCATTTTTAGAGTAAGTTATCTGTAAGTAAACCCACACGGTAATATTAATTTGGGATGGTAAATTTATGTTTTTGATGTGCGAACAAAGAGTACATAAGTTTGGTTGCTCAGTTATTGAAATAAAATAATATACATAAATTATTTTAATACATAAATTGTGAGAAGACATTAGCCATTTCATGTTCTTCGAATGGTACAAATAAAAATTACAATTGGTATTAGTGGTGAATTGAGGGTTAGCTAGTAATTTCTTATAATAGTGAAGTAAAGTAGTGGGGTCAGAGAGACACAATGATGTAGTTGTAAATTTGTCATATAAGAATTTCCTGATAATGTGTGGGTAATATAAATATAAATGCACCACAATGTTAATAATTAAATTATTAATTGAAATGTCTGACATCGTGCTTATTTGGGGATTGAACAATGCAATATTGTAGTATTTTTTTGAAAGGAATAGAAATATCATGAAATATAGGAACACTATGATTAACATTTTGAAAAGGGATACAGATAGTATGGGTATGATTGCATTTGTGAGTCATAGTGCAAGTAAGATATTCTCAGAGGTGATATGTACAGCTCTCGATTCCGTGGTTTGGCGTATATATACTCGTCCCGCTTTTACCCATACGAATGCAAGTTTTTTTATCAATAGCCGTCTTCTTCGCTAGGTAAAGTAGGCGTTTATTTGTTGAAGTCAGGTGTTCCGATATATATACCGGCGTGCGCGGTCCGGAGAGTCCTATTGAGGTCGTGTTGAGTTTGTCTTCCTTAGACCCAGCATTCATATTGTACCTTTTTACATCGTTTAAAAAGTCATCTCTTACGTGAACATGCTTAAACCGAACTATTATAGGTCTGGTTTTATGGGGGATTGTCTTACCCGGAGCCCTATAGCTGGTCTCGATGTCATTTCTCGTAGTGTTTGTTTTTATTTCCTGATTTATGTTAAATAAAATATTTGCCAAATTCTCACCTTCAACCTCCGGTATACCTCTTATTTCGGCGGCAAAATTTTTTATTGACGATCTTGATCGTCGATCTTTAATTCGAGCATAGTTAGTTTTGCCTCGAGTTCTGTGTTTTTTTTTTGAACGGAGTCTATGCTTTGTAGTTTTATCAGAGATTTTTTAAAGTCTTCTTCAAATCCCTCCATTTTGCTATTAAAGAATGTTAGCGAGGCCTTGAAGTCCTTGAATTCATCGAACATTTCGTATAATTTCGTCTGGACATTCTTGAATCCCTGTAGCTCAGTCTTGATTTGACGTAATTCATGTGTGATTAGGTCGAGCTGTGTTTCACCTACTTTAGTGGTGCTAGCCGCTGGGGTCTCCTTACTGGAAATGGAAGTAGAACGCGCCGTACTGCGCGTTTCCGTCTTGCAGCCAGTGCATTTGGTATTATTGCGTTTTTCTTGGGAGAGTTTTCGGTAATGACCTTCACTTACGCCACCGCAGGCGAAATGTAGACTCTCCTTGCAGGAGGAGCACCAGAACATTGATTCCCTCGTGAGTATGGGTTCCGGGCACTTACTGCAGGTGGTGCTCTCCATATTGCAGGGAGTTATTATGTATTGCAATGAACAATCGACACAGAAACTGAGTTGTAAATAAATTATATTTTAGTATCACAGTTTTGAAGGATTTGTATTAGAATATTATATTTAGTTTATTTTGTTGTTAGATTTAATATCACATTTATTTTTAAAATTACAGTATATTTATTGTTATTAAGTTTAATTTGTAGAACTCCATTTTATTTTTTTATTTTTTATATATTCAATAATTACAGTATATATTTGATTTAGTATTGGATTTATTTTGTATGATTTATTGGATTGCCATCTGTTGGACAGTAAGTAAATCAAACTTCACAACGTAAAAAAAAAAATAAAAATAAATGTTTAACCTAGGTTTCGAACTCACGTCCCAGGAAGGTAGATCGGAATGTGTCGGCGCCTCTCACCACGCTGCCAAGTACCGATACACAGATGGCGTGATTTATTCCAATATAACTGGTAGACTTGCGAAATAGTCGTACAAAAGGTCTAAATTGTGGTTTAGTTGTTTGACACTTGTATAACGACTGTTTTTTTGAAAAATAAATCGTGAAATTCACGTTCGCGTACAACGGGTTCACTGGTTTAGTAGTAATTATTTTTAATGTTTGTTATTTAGATTCACTTTTCACTATGTTTATTACGATTGTTTGTTACCTTCTTTTGTATGTCAGAAGGTGTTGATATAAAACACAAATTTAATGTCGGTTTGTCGTTTTTTAGAATAGCGCAGCTCACAGACAGTGCGCAAACTCACAAATGATTATATTCACTTGAATTCTAACTTTAAGATTGTTTTATTTTTAAATTAGTTTATAGTAAAATGAGATGCGACTGGTCGGTAGGTAGTTTGATAGTTGTGTAAATAATGTTTAAAAAATCATTATATTTTAATTCGATTTTCTATTGTTTGTTTTATACTGTTGTTAAAAATGAAATTTGTAATTGTTATGTACTTATAAGCCCAATAGGGCGTCAATAAATAAATTATATAGCTCGCATTGCGTCTAAAGTGTTCCCGCTACAATGCGTTTTGCATTGACGATCGTTCCAGAATATTCTCGTAGCATCGCTACAGAAATAAAATTAGGTAAAAATAAATTTAGTTCTAATTATTAAAATTAATATGTAGGTAAGTGAGAGTTGGTTCTAAAATATCAAAAAAAGTGACAGAAACACATCAAGACAAACATATTTTTAAATACGTTTTTTTTTATGCACCACCTCAAAATAAATCAAGGAATTAAAAACTTAAGTAGAAACAAAAGTCTTACAAATAGATAAATAAAAATAAAGCTGAAAAAATTTAACATTTTATTTAAGATTTTAATTCAACCGGACCAGGATTATAGTTCAATCCCAGTCTGCCATAAATCATGATAAAAATATTATATACCTACAACTATTACAATCACAGTCTACCATATAACATGATATACATATTCCATACCTACAACTATTACAATAGAAAAATGAGAACAGTTACAAATAAAAGTATGATTATAAAAAAATAATATGTAGTTAGGTAGATAACAAAAAAATAAAAGCATTACATGAATAAGTTAAATAAAATTAAAGTGTAACTAAACTCAGTGGCTGAGTTGGAATCGCGTCTGGGTCCAACCCAGGCGTAGAGTGTTCAATTCCTCGGCTGGCTAAGTCCTCCATCACGATACAAGTAATATTTTCCGCACACTGTAATGGTAGCAGAAGATTTTCAAATATTGTCTGATTATTCGTAATCTGGGAATGTTTGTCGTTCTTTTAAAAGAATTAATAGATATAGATAAATTATCGTATCAATCCCACATTGATTTTTTTTTTCATATGGCAGACAGGGCGTTGCAAATTGCACTTACTATTCTGCTCTTCTGAATTAAATATTATTATTCTTACAAAATAAACAATTTAATTTGTTTATTAATTTTATTTCATTTTATCGATGTCAGGATTGCTCTTTCTTCAGAAGAAGATTATATAAACTAACAGAAGTACAAATTACTGACAGAGCTTAGGTTTAGTTTGACGTTTTGGAGTAGGGGTAATTGAGGGGTTTAGTTTGAGGATTTGGAGTAGGGGTAATTGAGGGGTTTAGTTAGAGGTTTTCGAGTAGAGTTAATTGAGGGGTTAAGTTTGAGGTTTTGGAGTAGGGGTAATTGAGGAGTTTAGTTCGAGGTTTTGGAGTAGAGTTAATTGAGGGGTTAAGTTTGAGGTTTTGGAGTAGGGGTAATTGAAGGGTTTATTTTGAAGGTTTGCAGTAGGGGTTTACGGGAGGATCAAATATTTTTAAAATAGGATTGTAAGGTAAATTGACCTGATTATTAAATAATATTCAAAATATTATAAGATAGATATTTTCTAATTTCAACTGCTACTAATGGAACGTATACATTTGCCAACCAAAACGCCAACTGAGCCACGAATTACGGGAAAAGAACGAAGCAAATGCAAGCGGCGTTTCGCGCCATTTGTAGTTGCTTTGTTCCATTACCATAAGTTGAGGTTCAGTTCAGCAGTTCGGCTCACGTACGTATACGTAGCATAAGATATCTCAATTTCAACCTTTATTATTGTTGCGGTGAAAAAATAAGAGTGAAAAATTAGAAACGAAATAAGAGTAAGAAATAAAAGTGTACGGGACGTGTTTGCCTGCACAAGAAAAGACTGTAAATAATAAGCACCGGCACACATCAGTTCTCAACCTGGGCAATGATTTAAGTAAAACACAAGGTATTCTATCCAAACCATCATAAAAGAAAGACTATTCAAATCAAAATTTACATTTTATTTACAAGTATTGTACTAGTATACAGAATATACAAAGGGGTGTAGCTTATAGGTACTTCCTGTTTTTTACAGCCAACCCAATTCACAAGAAAAAGTTATATGCATTTCCATACAACTGGGTTTTAATACACAGATAGAAAACTGAGACAATCGGAATTCTTACAGAAATAATTTCAGATTTGAGCAAATTGTGCATCATCGCGCCATACGATACGGCAAAAAGCGTAGGCGACTACTGCAGCAGTGGCCAGTTCAATTGGTAGCCAGCAGGAATTGGCCAGCCTCTAGGTTGTCAGCATCAATGGCTAATTCAGTCGGTAGCCAGCAGGAATCGGCCAGCCTCTAGGTTGTCAGCATCAGTGCGGGTTTAGTTGGTAGCCAAGAAGAATTGGCCGGCCTCTTGGTTGTCAGCATCAATGGCTAATTCAGGCGGTAGCCAGGAGAAATTGGCCAGCCTCTAGGTTGTCAGCATCAATGCAGCAGGGATTGGCCAGCCTCTATGTGATCAGCGGCAGTGCGCAGTTCAGTCGGTAGCCTGCAAGAATTCACCAGCCTCCAGGTCGCCAGTATCAGTGCAGCAAGGATTGACCAGCCTCTAGAAGATCAGTTGCACTGGCTAGTTCAGTCGGTAGCCAGCAGGTATTCATCAGCCTTTAGGTTGTCAGCATCTGTGGCTGGTTCAGTCGGTAGCAAGGAGGAATTCATCAGCCTCCAGGTTGTCAGCATCAATGCAGCAGGGATTGGCTAGCCTCTAGGTTATCAGCGGTACTGGCTAGTTCAGTCGGTAGCCAGCAAATATTCGTCAGCCTTTAGGTTGTCAGCATCTGTGGCTGGTTCAGTCGCAGGAATTCAGTGGCGGCATGGTCATTTGATTATAAAAAACCGGCACACGGAGACGCCCCATTATTGTAAAGATGACAGATGCGTCTGACTCAGCTAATAGAGTGCCGGCAGTAATCAGCTCGTTGCACATAGTTGTAATCTTTAAAATGATTGTGCCGTGATGGAGGAACAGAAGCAACTACAGATTTCAGTTGACACTCAGAAATTTATAATTTTAAATTATAACAGATTGCGTTGTAACTAGAGGTGTTCCTTCCACTCGTGGTAATTTTTTTGAATGCACAATATTTAGTTTTTTTTTGCTATTTATAATTTCTCCTACAAGCGTTCTTGTGACGTCAATATCATCACAACAACTTGTTTACCGTTCCACACGTAGGTGTTTTTAGGTGCGAGTAATATTTCGCCTAGCGATTAGCTTTGTCCTTTGAGTAATAATATACTAGAGACCGCACTAATATTTGTACAAATCGTTGACATACTCGCAAAATAAAGCTCTCCCTTTCAGCTCGGTTCCATTAACGTGCAAAAAACAGAGACAAACAATTTCTGTTAAAAACATACTGTGTAAACGGTATGAAGCGACTTTTTGGAGCGGGCGAAGTTCACGCCAGTGTGATCTGTCAAACGTTCGGTGGCTCGAAAGTGCAAACATATTGATATTTTTACGTTAATTGAGCGAAATTTAAAAAAAACGCTATGGCTATATGTGCTATGTATGGGTGCTTCAACCGAAGCTCGAAAGGAACAAAAAAATCAGTTTTCACAGGTATTTATTAAAGAAATCATGTTTTTCACTGTATTCAATCTTTGATATCAAATATATCATATGCTTAACTACAAAACCACAAGTAACTTCCACCATTATTTAAACAATCCTTACACTATTTGTATCTATATAATAAACATCCGTTTTGTATGCGTTTTAATGCACTTTTAATATGTTTTACTAACAAGAAATCTTGGTTAAATTATAATAATGCAACTTACTTATTTCAGTCGACATCTGAATGTATCTCTGTATCTTTCTCTCTCATAATATGAACGCTAATTTGTTGGTAAATGGACAGAGACGGAATAATTTTTGTCTTTGTTTTTTTTTGCGTTATAAAAAATTCAGGGCTGTGCTGAAATTGGTTTAGTATTAAATATTTAACTATTTACAGTTTTCCAAAGGATGAAAAAAGGCTAATGAAATGGATTCGTGCAACAAATAGGGAAAATTGGTCTCCCAAATACCACAGTGCAATCTGTTCCGCACATTTTTTAAGTGAGCACTTAGACACAACGAAAACAAAGGTCCGTCTAACGGATTTCGCGGTACCTCAATCTAATTTAAGAGTACCCTTGTTTACACAAAAGGTTTTTATGATTTTTTTCTTCATCCGCTTTGACACCACCATAAAAAATATTTGGTAATGACTATTGACTAATAAACCACTAACTTACTATTAACTAATAAAGAATAATATTTTCAGATTATACCAAACTCAAATGTGTCCTCCCCGCCTGTGTCAGAACAGGCGCTTACATTTAATGGAGGCATAGATGTTGTAAGTATGTTAACATAATACAAAATTTGGTGCAAACCCCTTAAGTCTATTTTTTCGCTTTAAGGAACAACTCATATGGGTCTCATAGAAATTGATGTGTCTCCCTTACTATCATGGTTAGAAATATAATCTTAACTGTGTTAGAAGGAGGAAACATCATGCTATTTATTCAAATCTAAAAATTAGCGGCAAAATAAATAAAATGTACACTTTTATCAATCCAAAGTTCATGACAGCAATTTGAAAAAAAAAATTTTTTTTTTGAGAATTTTTTATTAATTATTTTTACATGAAACGGTTCAAAATTGAGGTGATAATAACGTTTATAAACATTTGTCTAGTAAAATATGCATGTGTTTTTTTTTTTTTTTTCATTATCAGTAATTTTAATTAGAAATACTGCGATGTCAGCCATTTTTAAAACTTTTTTATGTTAGCATGCAAAATTTTCATATTAAAAAAATTATGTTTATTTTGAATTATAACATTTAAAAGCGTATTTTATCATCTTTCCAAAACAGTTTTTAGTTTTCGGATACATTCAGAAATATTATATTTATTTGGATTTTTTGCTAAACGGAAATATTTCGACTCTCTGAAAAAATACTGTCGAGGCCTGAAGGGTTAAGTTAATTTTCGATGGAACTGAAATTTATTTTATAATTTTATGCACATGATAATAACTTTATAATTGTTCATATTTATAATGTAATATATTAAAATATATATACTAGAAATTGCATTTGATTATTTACGACTCACGACAGAATACCTAATTGTTTTAACTTTTGACAACCCTGCATCAGTTTGTAGACCATATTCCGTTTGGTCATCTTTGGTCCAAAACCACTTACAACATTTCGCATAGTACGGTCTCTTGTGCTTTGTCAATATTTGAATTTCGTTTTAAAAAACAGGGTTATCGAACTGTTTCATGTTCGATCCAGTCTTTTTTTGCCACTCGGTAACAGATTGATGCATTTTTCGACTGGTAAATATTATGATTTGGTAAAAGGGGTCATCAAACTTCCAAATTTTGCATTTAAGCTGCAATTGATATTAAATGCAATAAAATAATTTTTATTAAATGAAAAAAATACACTTTGTAAAACACCACTTTTATTATGACTTAATATTAACAGCCAACCAGGTTTCGCTTTGTCAGGGCTTATTATATCAACGTGATATAATAAATGTCTTATTATATCAACTTGATATAATAAATTATTGATATAATAAGCCCTGACGAAGCTTGAGCTAAGCGAAACCTGGTTGGCTGTTAATATTAATTCATTATAAAAGTGGTGTTTTAAAAATTGTATTTTTTTCATTTAATATATAATGTCACATCACAATGTGTTTGCTTCCTTAGATAAAAAAAATATTTTTTCATGTTCGATACAAAGAGTAAGAAATAATACTTAAGAGTATTATGGCAAGCCATAAAGTAAATACTTACTAGGAAATGTAAACACGTTATTTAATGAATTAATGTTCTGAATAATTAATGAATATTAGTAGACCTGCCCTAAGTGATTAAAAGCGTATTATTCCCCACTCCCCATACCGGTTCCATTGGAGCCGGCTGGGCTCGCGTATGGCCTCCCGTGGATCTAGAATATGTGACGTCATCATTCTTGTGCGAACTAGCGTCGAGCTATGGTCGAGGCATTTTACGAAATAACACGGCAAAATGGTGGCTTGTGCTATGAAAACTTGTAAAAATAGATGTGAAAAAGAGAATAAACCGAATTTTCGTATTACATTCCATATGTAAGCATTATTTTACTTTATTTTAAGGATATTCACATAGTATAATATGTATCAGTTGTAGAAACATATACTATCACATCTTGATACATCTGGACGCAAAACACAAAGCCGTTTGCATAAGAATCAGGGATGTGCCTTCGCCTTTTGCGCGTTGATAAAATACATAATCGTATCATTGTATTTTTTCATCTGTTATATCTTGCTGGAACTCCGTCGTATTAATAAAGGATAATTAACCAATCATTTTTAAATTTATTCCATTTTAATGGCGTTATTACCAAATGAGTTTTGAATTTTACACAACTCATAAACAACACTTAATATATAATAAATGGTTGGTTATCAATTGTGAAAAATCGGTATGTCTGGAAGTAAAATGTAGATACAGTGAGCATGTTTGGAAAGAAAAATGTATGTGTCATTTTGCTGTCCGATGATATTTTTTTATCTATTACAATTAAAAATATTACATTTTTTATCGCACATCGCCACCGATCATATCTTATCTTTGGATCATACTATTACACGTCGCAACGGACCACGTGTTAGATACGCGCTTGTTTCGTATGTACGGTACTGCTGGAACGAGAAGGAGTGCATGTCATGTAATGCGCTAGGTTATACCGAGTGGCGATGTGTGATAGAAAATCATGTTTTTTGTTTTTAATTGAAAAAGTGTCATCGGACGGCAAAACGATGTCCAAATTTTTACTACAAATACTCTTAGGAATCGCTGGTAAAAGCTGTGTGTATATAATTTCATTTTTTTTAGTTGTTTTATCGGAAAAATATGAATATTCATGGTTTATTGCTTATTTTTATTATATTTTATATCAAAAGTGATAAAAATTGTTATTTAATTGCTGAAAACATGAAAAACCATCGGCAGATACTAATCAAACGTGCGAGGAGTACTTATCTTACGACGGCCCGCGACCGACGGGCTGGCGGCTGCAAGTGCTGGATGGATGGGCCATAGGCGCTGGACTCACACACACAGCTATGCGGTCGTAGGTATCGATGATCTAAATTCAACTGCGGACGTTTAGATTTCTCTTGTTCCCGAATAGCGAACAAAAGCGGGACATCAATAGCGTGTCATTTCCTCTCACACTCTTCGCGTATCAGTGTCACATGGTTGATTGCATTGGTGTATTTGTTCCCGATTTTTAACAAAACACTATGTAAAATATTATTTTTTAATTCAGTGCAAAAATGTATAGAAGAAGAATACCTAAAATCTGAACCCAGAATTTATTATATTTATAGAGTTATTAAAATTATTAGAAGCAATGTGTAGTAAATACACACCACAGATAAGGATAGGTTTAACGCCCTTCAGTATATAAAATAAATATTGGTCATTGTTTTTTAGTTTTAAAATAGTTGAAGTCTGCTGTTTGTGAAGGAATAATTGAAAAGTACATAACGATGTGAAAAGTGGTTGCAGTAATAGCCACTGGTGGGAGGGGCGGTTTATTAAGCGCCTTCAGAGAGTCACTCTCGCCGCACTCGTGAACTCATTTTTTCTCTTTTAATTAAAAATTTACAGTAAATCAAATTTCATTATGCAGTGTTATAAGTTCTGCAAGTATTTTAGTTGTTATTATTATTTAAAGTAATTAATATTGCCGACAACACGGGCGTTTATTGGCACGTTATAATATGCGGTTACAATTGCAAGTACGGTACCCGTTTCACTAAACAATGGCTGTTCTGAGACGGTAATATTAAAAAAGGTTTTAATTAAAAATCGTATTTATAAATAGTAAAAAGTACATAAAAATTACAACAAAATAAACAAAAAAATACATAATTACCTATATAAAATATGCACATTAATATACATATTTTATTTAAGAAAATAAATATATTAAATAGGTGGAATTAAAAAGAAAAAAAATCCACCCCTTATAAACAGGAACCACACACAAAGTACTACGACTTAGAAAATGTATTCATGTAGATCAACAAACGCTGATTTATAAATCATCACTAAAAAATGAATTAAATGCCACCCCATTAAAACACACCGTTTGGTTCATACGACTGAACCCGGAAATTGATCACAATCAGTCTACGTGAGTAATATAATCTATGGTCTACGTTGTCTATAACTTCTACATCTGGGTTGCCAATTCGTGGAGAATTCCCCGAATCGAGGGGAATTTATAAGATTTTAATAACTTCTGATAATTAATTTTTCTTTAATGACACATTATTTTTTTTAGAGATAGCTGAAAGTATAGAAATTGGAAGATATTTTGGACATATTTTCCGACGTTTACTTTGCTTTAATATATCAATTTATCAAATAGTCAGATTCACTAAAAAATTCAGAAATATATTATCAGGCAGAAAAATTTTCACTGACTTTCTATATAAATTTCTAAATAATGTATTTGATTGTCCAGAAATGCTTTCAGATTCCACTATGCAATTCTAAAAGTCAGCATATATATTGTTACTAGGGCAGTTCAGTTATGTATAGTAAAACCTGCACACTTTTAACTATTCGTTGGTAGAAACCTTTTAAAGGGGCATTTATAAATAAGTTAATCATAATAAAATATAATATAACACTCCTATATCATTTGTAATTACTCTTAAATACAGAAAAACGCCACACAGTTCACCAGGTAAAGTTTGCTTAGAGAAGTTATGGAAGAATGTGCTTTATTGTTTGTTTTAATTTGAAGTGATGCAGTGAAATAAAGCATTTTATAGAGTTTGTCGAGTTAGCGCTTGGTAGTGGTACAATCACAAGTTTCAGGGCCCTTATCTCAATGCGGGCCAAAGTTTAATATTGATGAGGCAGTTAATTGTTCACAAAATTCCCTCTACTATAAAATCGTTCTCACCCATTCATCTGGAATGTTTTTAGGGCCAAAAGTTCTACAATAAAAAAACATCTGCAAAGATGTAATGATTCAACTTCACAGTTTTGGATAGTTCAAGATTCAACGACGTTTCCAAACGCGTTACGATGCCCATTATCAAGAACAAATTGCTAAAACGTGAGCAAACACCATCGCTCACACTCGCACCTTAATGTCCTTGATGTCAGAAACAAGGAGCTCAGAACACAAAGGAGATTCTTTCTGGTGATAAACACCCTCATATCAATATGCTGTAAGTGGATTAAACATCGTTCTCTTCAAATAAACAGATATATTGGGATGAAGTTGATTATACAAAACAATATTGTTTTTATTAGTATGTATGACTGACTATTAACCAGTCTTCCTCCGAGATTCTACAAAGATTTTTTAAATAAATTTTCTTTTATCCACTCCGTTCATGTAGCTCTGTATTTGTCACGAAATATCAAAAACCGTTAAAACATGTTGCCTTCATTTTATATGGAACCACCCAAGAGTCCCACTGCTCCCAACCGTCTGGAGTCAGTAAGACTATGGCGTCCCCAATTGTGGTAAGTTGTGAGACTGGAGGTAGTGGGGAGGGGAAAAAGATAGAAAGAGGAAGGTGGAAAAGTACCTGACTATTAGAACAGATCTGGTCATCAAACCATTTCAAGCAACGTTTCAATTCTGAATCGCGTTTTTACGCCAATGCGATACTGATAGTATCTTCCACCCTCGGACGCGCCGCAAATATTCAATATATTATTTTTAATGAGTAAATTGTAAAATAACACACCTCCTGCTGGCTAGTCGACATCATTACCCCTGAACTACGGAGGCATTGATATATAGAGACAACAATAATACCGCTGTACAGAAACACGCTGTGAATTTCGTTCCTGTTTAAAATTAAATAAGTAAATATTCTAAACGTATTTGACAAAAAATAGTGCACTAATATATACGGAATTGCAGTAGCAGTGTAGTAAAGAAGTGTCAAGCTGTACTAGTACATCTGTAATAACCTAAATCCGAATTTTTAAAAAAAAAGTTTACTCTCAAAACATTTGATAAACAGCGATCACTCGGTAATAGGCCAGTGTTGAACTCAGTTTGTGTGTGTGTGTGTACGTGCTACGACGTTCGACCGCCGACCAACATCGTCCACGCAGGGCCGCTAAACCTTTTACCGCTCTACATTTCGAAGCAGTACCATGGACACCAGTGACACCTTTTCTTTCATCTCTGCGGCAAACCAAATTATAAATTCCTTACAAAATACTATAATGGACCCAAGTAATAAGTTTACAAAAGAACAAATGGGGAAATTGTCACCAAAACTCACAGAACTGCTAGGGAATATAAGCCTTGTTGCTACCAAAATAGGCTTTCTGGAGAATAATCAGCCTGCAAATACTGATATAAAAAAACAAAAAAATATAAAAAACAAGTACAGTATCTTAATTACTCCAAAAAATAAAGATACATCAACAGAAATACAAAATAAAATTCAAAGGCACTTTAAAACCAGCCAATTAGGAATATGCATTGAAGGCATTAAAAAAATCTCCCAAAATCGAATTGTAATCGATTGTGTTAATAAAGAAGATGCTAAAAAACTACAAACTTTAATTTCTAAAGATCTACATGATATTGACTGCAAAGAATTAACAAAGAAAAAACCAACAATGATATTCAAGGGAATTTTCAACGACTTTATCAAAGAAGATTTTACTGACGATATCTTGGACAAAAATGAGGATATCAAAATTATAACGCAAGAAACAGAAAAAAATTCTATTTTTAACATAAAAGCAATAATTAAAAACAAATACAATGACACCGCTAACTACATAGTAGAAGTAAATAGCACAACCAGGAAGATTCTATTAAATAAAGAAAAAATAAACATTGGCTACCAGCGAGTTACGGTTGGCGACGCCTGCCCAGTAATACAATGCTACTTCTGTCTACGCTACGGACATAAATCAAGTAACTGCAACCAGAAAGAGAAAAACAATTCGCCTTCCTGCTCGCACTGTGGAGCTGCTCACTTGTTCAAAGAATGTCAAACCACAACAAATCTACCGAGGTGTGTAAACTGCACTTTTCAAAATGACAGATTTCAACTGTCATTTCCTACCAATCATAATGCGAATGATAAAACCAACTGTTTATATTATAAAAAAATGCTGGCATTCGCACAACAGAAAATTGAATACTAATTTGGATTCAAGGTATATTTTTCATAGTAACTCATGTTTATTGTCAATATATTATGCATGTACCTGCACTTTCAAAAATTTAAAAACTAACAAAATTAATAATGCTATGACATATGCTTTAAAAAAATATGATGTTTCTTATCAATCTCCAGTATATAAAACAAGTATACTTACTATTAAAACTGAAAATTCTAAGAAATATTCAAAAATGATTCCAACAATTTAAAAAAAAATGTCCATAATCAAACGAACTGTCAATATTACAAAAAAATACTTGCTCTTACGGAACAAAAATTGGAATATTGTTATAAATTTTAAAGATGTCTATAAAAATATCTCATGTCTATTCTCAATGTCTTACAAATACGCATGTACTTTTGAATATCCACAAGATATAAAAAATAATAATTCTATAGTCTATACATTAAAAAACCGACAAATCTTTCATCATTCTACATACTTTAAAGTCAGGATATATGTATTTAAAACCAAAAAATTTAAATCATTCTCTATATTGAAGATAAAATACCTAAATATTTTCTTTATGATAACACATCTCTACTTACTACACTTTTATGTTTATTTTTACAATACATTACATCTACGTTCTACATTTGTATATTCCTACCAGAAAATAGATAATACAATAACAATCCACAACTGCAGAAATAACAGAATACTAAAGTCTAATTATAGATATATTAATTTGTCAAAATTATTATTATATACATTACTAACCCATATATCATGCTGCCAATATTCTATATGCAATAAATCTCTACACTATATGTTCACTTGTACTATTGATATATTCTTACACACGCTATTTTTTATTGTAATTATTATAAAAAGAAGAACGAATCAAATTAATTTTTGCTGTCAATTAAACAAACACTCACTATGTCTCCGAGTATTATCTAAACATAAAATAAATCGTATAGAAAAAATCAAAACCTACAATTTTAGATATGAACTGAAATCGAGCAAGAATAGTGTTACACTAATTATGAGCATTATTACTTATTCATTTACTCATAGAATTTTATATACATATTTTATCACACCTAAATAAATACAATGGAAAATTTTAACTTAAGCGAAATTGATAACAACCTAAATATAGAAGAATACGTATGTGAAACAGCCAGTGAATGCAATAAGATCTATGACAATATAATAAATAGACTAACAATCTTGCACCTAAACATTAGAAGTATAAATAAAAACATGGATGAACTTTTGGTATCCCTAAATACATTATGTTCACAGCCAGATTTCATAATACTATCCGAGGCGCACATACATGCAAACATAAATATACCAATCATCCCAAACTACAAAAATTACAATACAAATTATCAGATTAATAAAAATAGTGGAATTGTAGTATACGCTAAAGAAAAATTTACTGATATCAATATTACCGAAATACGCATATGCAAAGCAAACTGTTTGTCATTAAATTTTGTTTTAAATAATATGCCATTCAATATAATCGCAATATATCGAACACACAGCTCTGATGTACCTTTATTTATAGAAGAATTAAAAAAAATACTATGTAACAAAAACCATCTAAATTGTATCGTAATAGGTGATTTAAATATTAATATTTGTCCAAATAACCACTGTAAAAATAAATTAGATTATATAAATGCTATGAATGAAATGAACTTTATATCATGTGTAAATAATTTCACAAGAGAATTTGCAAACCAATCGCCATCATGCCTGGACCACATATGGAGCAATATTAAACACACAGAAAAAATTAAATCTATTATATGGAAAAATGATATAACAGATCACCATACAAATATTTTTATTTATGATTTAAATAAAAACTTAGGATTAAATGATTCTAGAAAAAATATTAACATAATTTCCAAATTGAACAATGTAAAATTAAATAATAAATTAAGTAACGAATCTTGGTCCTCAATACTAAATTGCCAAAACCCAGACATGTGCGCAAACTTCTTTGAAGAAACTTTAAATGCTCATATCGCAGACTGTACAACCTTTATAAATAATCAACCTAGTTCTAAATTAAGGAAAATCAAACCATGGATTACGCAAGGATTACTCATATCTATCCGGAAAAAAGAAAAACTTTTCATAGATACAAAAAAAAACCCTACCAATAGCCAAGTAAAAAACGAATACAAAATATTCCGGAACAAACTCATTAAAATTATCAAAGACACAAAAGAAAAATATTACAGGGAAAAAATAATCCTCACAAAAGAAAACCCTAAAAAAACTTGGAACACTATAAATGAAATAATGAATAAAAATAATAAAAATAAGTCTACAATAAATGTCTTAAACAATAATGGAACTAAAATAAATGCTATCCGTGAACCAAAAATGTGCGCAAATATTTTCAACAAATTTTTCGCTACCGTCGGTCAAAAACTTGCATATAAAATTGACCAAAATTATCAACCTGATGACATACATGAAGATAAAATAACAAATAGCAATCTTTCAATTTTTAAACCGACTTCAGAAAAAAATATTGAAAACATAATACAATCACTTAAAAATGGTAGTGCGCCAGGATACGACGGTATAACTACAGAAATCTTGAAAAAATACTGCAATTTTCTAACCAAACCGATTACGCATATAATTAATGTAAGTACTAAATACGGAATATTCCCGTCTAACTACAAAAAAGCCATTATAATCCCAGTATATAAATCCGGAGATTCAAAAGAAGTAAACAATTACCGCCCAATATCCTTATTATCCAACATTGCAAAAATACACGAAAAAGTAATAAAAAAACAAATTACTGATTATACAGATAACCAAAAAAGTATTAACCCTAGTCAATACGGTTTCAGAGATAAACTTAGCACACAAGACGCAATTGCAGAATTAACTAAGCTTATTTACAAAACATTAGATAGAGGCAAAAAATGCTTAAGTATATTCATTGACCTCCGTTAAGCTTTTGATAGTGTCTCACATTCAAAATTAATTAATAAACTAAATAATATAGGAATTACTGGCAAAGCTAAAACATGGTTAAAAAGTTATCTCTATCAAAGAACTCAACAGGTTAAAGTAAACAACGCATTAAGTGAAATAGAAAATATAGATTTTGGAATTCCACAAGGAACTGTTTTGGGACCTTTACTATTTATATTATATGTAAATGAACTTTTTCAACTCCCAATCATTGGAAACATCATATCTTACGCAGATGATACAGTGATAACTATTGAAGGAAATTCTTGGAATGAGGTCGTAGTATCAGCTAATAATGCAATAAATATCGTTAAACTATGGTTTGACGAAAACTTATTGACACTGAATGTCGAAAAAACCCATTTTATACCTTATAGCCTAACAGGGAATAACTCAAATGTAAATCTAAACATAAAAATTCACGAAAGAAATTGCCTCCTTAAATTCGCACCCTGTAATTCAAACTGTATAAACATTAGTAGTAAAAAAGAAATAAAATATCTTGGAATAATTATTGATAATAACATTAAATGGAAAAGTCAAATAAATTCCACAGTAGACAGAATGAGAAAACTAATCTATATATTTTTTAGACTAAGAAATATTGTATCATTAAAAATACTAAAAGATATTTATTATGCACTGGCGCACTCTGTCCTACAATATGGAATCGTGGCTTGGGGGGGTGCATATAAATCATCCCTACTCCCACTAGAAACTATTCAAAAAATACTAATCAAAATCATCTTAAAAAAGCCATATTACTACCCAACTATAAATGTTTTTCAAGATTTCCCGGTTCCCCCACTTACAAAAATTTATGACAAAATTGCACTTCTACAAATACATAAAGATTTCTTTAGTAAAAATAATTTACCACAATTGAATATTAGCAAAAGAATAATATCTGTTGGAGGACTAACCGTGCCACTAGCACGAACCACAACAGCACAACATCACTATATATTCAATGGTGTAAAATTATTTAATAAATTACCCCTTGATATACGATCGGAAGAAAACTACGAAAAATATAAAAAAAAAATTAAATTAAAATACTCTTGTACCACCTCATAACTTTACTTATTGTTTAGAAATTTGTTTTTGCCTTTTAAATTCTTTGAATCATTTATTAACTAACCTATATTTTTATTACTTTTATTGTTATTTTTTGTTTTATTACTAATATTTTTTGTTTAATTTAAAAAAATGTTAAAATATTTTTGTTGTCCTCTCCTAAACACAAGCAGCTGCTTTATTAGGAGAGTGATTGAAATATTAGTGTTTATATTGTAAAAAATATTGTAACCTTGTTTATATGTTTCAAAAAAATTTAAAAAAAAAAAAAAAAAAAAAAAAAATATGTCACCAAATTATACGTCCCCACTTATTCATTTAACGCGTTGTATCTTCTTGTGAATTGTGGCCAGATGTTTATTTATGATATAAAGAGTTTTATACAGACAGACACCTGAACTTACCTTTTTCATTTAAAAGTTTACGGTATAAGCCATAAATTAGAAATTGTCAAGCGGGATTATTTCCAAATAAATATCTAATATAACAGATTTTGTAACTAACGTGATTTTATATCGTCAAGATTCGAGGAGTTAAAATAAATTCTTTCTACTAAATAAATTCTTTGGATAGCGTTTAGTCACAATTCTGATGATGAACTTTATTTAAGAAAAACTTAAAGTGTACAGTTTATACTAGTTCCATTTGCTAAAAACTGAACGCCACCCTAGCTGATTTATTATTTACTTTGTTTCTTCTTGGGAATGTTGATTCATGATTAGTTATGGTTCAAATATTGTAAGTTAGTACTGTCAAATTACCCGTCTGTCTACTCATGTCATATATGTTTTCTTTCTTTAGAATTTTTTTGTGTTTGTATTTGGTATTACTTTATGTTTTTGATTACTGATTACATTTTGCTTGCTTTACTCAAATGTTAATTGTCAACCTCGATACAGGCATCGTTCTAGTAAGGTTGATTTTAGTGAGAAATAACATAATTTATGTGCATGAAGGTGTAATATATAAATAAATATATATAAATACAGAAAAAGTGTCATGGCATCAATGCTTAAAATTTTCGTAGAAGCCAAACCAGATCTTCTGCTTAAAGTAAAGATTGTTTGGTCTCTGATTTTTATGTACTTAATATAATAGACTAAGTACATATTATGTAGAGTTTGTTATAATTTTCTCTAGGGACATAGCTTGTATGGCGGTTACTTAATTGATCCACAGCTTCCGGGTCCGTAAGATAAATATAAATGTAAATTTGTAATTATTTCTAGGGTAGAACTACTATTTAGATTCAAAACACTCCTTGGAATGGCTTTTCTTGTTTAGTAATTAAATCTGAATAAGCAGGTACTCGTCACCCTCTCTTAATCCTCCCCCTTTCTTTTGGTTGGCCAACCAAAAATTTACACATCTTCGGATCTACCGGATCTGCCCTGATGATGGACACTGCAACGCTGTCCGAAACGTCGGCTAAAGAAGGAGTTAGCGCAACACGGCATAACACCCCAAAAACAAACAACAAAAAAGGTTGTTGTTCACTTTATTTAGGTTATTTTACACTTTACCCTACGTATTACACACTTTTAAATAGGTTATTTACTGTACACAATAATTATCTAGGTTATTATTTCGACTTTTATACAATTTAATCTAGACCATTTAGGCTTTATCTAGATTATTCTACACTTTGTCCAGGTTACTGTACGCTTTTATCGTATGTAGGGTGCTTGTTGTCTAGAGGATATTTTTTATTTGTGTTTTTAACGATACCATTATTTTGTCCATCTCATTTCTCTTTTATCCCATCGGTACTAGTGGCGCGGCTGGGGGAAAGGGGAAATGCAGTGAGGTATTAAGAATTAAAAAACCACAAGAAACTGTAAATAGCATAATGCTACTTAAATTTATTATAATAATTTCGTCCATAACTTTATTTACAAAGTAATCGTTTCATTCAAAACTTATATGTAAAATGAACAAAATCAAAAATTTTGTATTCTACCTTTCCCTCGGTGAAAGTTCGGACAGACAAACCTTTTTACTTTTTCAATCAACAGTTCCTGGAAGAGAGGTGGAAAGTTAGGAGCTGAAGTTTGGTGTTCCTTTCGTTAGTTCTCATTTTATGGAATTCCTCGCTCCTCGGGCAGGTAGCTCGTTAATCTCCAGAATATTGAACACAAAGTTCTGCTTTGGAACAAAATGTAAACAGAAACAACTGAACAGGAAACAATTTAATATCTGATATTTATGTCAAACAATTTATATATCAACGTACTCCTCTTTGTTGGGGAAAATTATTTGCTAAATAAAAAATGTGTTTCATTAATTATAACATATTTCCTGGAATTGAGATCCTTAAGAAGAATGAAGAAAAACTAAGTAGGACCCCGCACTCCGAATTTTTATTTATTTATTTCATCCCTGTAAAATTTTATGTTTTCAAGTACTTTAAAAAATTAATGTTTTTTTCTAAGATAATCTTAAATGTTTTGCCGAGTTGAAATAGTAAAAATAAAAATATGAAAATTTTTCTCCTTTTTAATTAAGTTATGCTTCACAAAATAATTTCTCTTACGCCTGTTAACTGTAGGTATTGTTTAATTTAATATTAGCGCGCTCTCCTTATCATTTGTATGTTTACATTATTTCATATTCAAATCATCATAAATCTGAATAAGCAGGTACTCGTTCTTTTTGTTTTGTTCCTCATTTTCATCAATGATATAACCAATTGCTTCAACGATGTCGAGGTATTGCTCTTTGCAGATGACATCAAACTATACAAGAAAATAACTGACATAAATCATTGCCATATACTACAATCAAATATTAGTAAGCTCAGAGATTGGTGCGTTCAAAATAATTTAATTTTAAATGTAGTAAAGTGCAAAACCTTGACTTTCTTCAGAAACAAAAATCCTGTTTTATTTGAATATTCCATCAATAACATAGCTTTAGAAACAGTCACGGAAATGAGAGATCTTGGAATTATTTTGGACGAAAAACTAAGTTTCACCAATCATATCCATCAAATTGTGAACAAAGGTATGAAAACACTAGGCTTCGTATTAAGAACAACTAAAAACTTTAATTCTTTACAAGCCATTAAACTATTATACGTATCTCTAGTAAGAAGTCTAATTGAATATAACTCAGTAGTTGGGTCTCCATCTTACAAAATTCACATTAACAACATTGAGCGAATACAAAAAAAATGTCTACGTTGTATAAATTTTAAATTAAATATCCCTGTCGAAGACTTAAAATACAATTTCTTATTAAATACTCTAAAAATACATACATTAGAAGATAGACGTAAAATAAACGATTTCGTTCTTATTCAAAATACTTAACTATAATTTTTTTTTTTTTTTTTATATTAACTCCACACAGGAGGCCCTGAAGAAAATAATTTCCCTCAGGGCCTATGTCATCTTTGGGGATGCTGTGTGGAGGGTCTTTTTGTGGAGAGGAAGGAGTGAACATGGGTCTTGAAGAGTCCCATGTTGTAGGAGGGAGGAAACAAAGAGGCCGGCAGTTCGTTCCACAGCCGAGCTGTTGAACTTAAGAACGAATCGTAGAAGCGACCCGTTCTCATGTGACAAATGTCAACCGTGTACAAATGTTGGGCGCGCGTTTGGCGTGTATCCCGACTGTGCACCGGTGCCGAAGGGATCAATGACGCTAGTTCCTCAGAGCATCTTCCATTGTAATACCGATAGAACAAGGACAGCATACCTACCTGACGCCTGTGCTCTAAAGATTGCAGTCCGCTTGTTAAGATTGGGGAATCTATCAAACGGACCGCCCGTTTTTGCACAGAGTCAAGGGTTTTTTTCAGGTATTTAGGGGCTCCGGACCAGAGATGGCTACCAAATTCGAGAGTAGGGCGCACTTGCGATTTGTACAGGGTCAGCAGTTGTGTACTATTAAAGTATCTGCGGGCCCTGTACAGTACGCCCAGCTTCTGAGAGGCCAGCTTTACTCTGGCTTCAATGGAGCCCCCGTACTTGAGCTGGTCACTTATAGTTACACCAAGCATATCAATGGAAGGCCTGTTCGGAAGATTGCTTCCGTTGAAGGAGACTAGATTCTCATTTGGATCCCTTTTAGACGTAATCAGACAGGATTGGGTCTTTGAAACATTAAATTCGACGAGATTATTTTTACCCCAGGAGGAAATACTCTCGAGA
The DNA here is from genome assembly GCA_026573805.1 of Hesperophylax magnus. Taxonomy (NCBI): domain Eukaryota; kingdom Metazoa; phylum Arthropoda; class Insecta; order Trichoptera; family Limnephilidae; genus Hesperophylax; species Hesperophylax magnus. Next base: position 847,483 of record JAIUSX010000156.1, read on the forward strand.
TAACCGTCCATTCTCTGCTTCAAAGCCCTCCGAGCCGTTGGAGTTTGTGTGCCCTTTGGGGGCTTGTCAAACAAAAAGCTATCATGAACTGTACTGTCATCCGCGTAACAATGAATTGGTGCACATGTCAAAAGGTCATTGATGTGCAACAAAAACAAAGTTGGAGACAGAACCGATCCCTGTGGGACGCCAGCATTTATGTAGTGTAAGGAAGAGGTGAAACCGTCAGCAACCGCCTGAATCGACCTATCCCTTAAAAAGTCAGCAATCCACGTACACAGGGATGCGGGAAGTCCGTAAGAAGGCAATTTGTTGACAAGTCCTCGGTGCCAGACCCGGTCAAAGGCCTTGGGTATGTCTAGTGCGACCGTTTGGGTCTCACCGTGACGTTCAAGGCACCGCCCCCAAACATGCGTCACATACGCGAGAAGATCACCGCACGAGCGGTTCCGCCGGAATCCGTATTGACGGTCGTTGATAATTTTGTTCTTCTCGAGGTATGTGAGCAGTTTGTCGTTGATCACACGTTCCATCACTTTGGACAGAACTGATGTGATCGCTATGGGGCGGTAGTTGGCCGGGTTGGAGCGGTCACCTTTCTTGGGAGTAGGGTGAATGACCGCTTTTTTCCAACCAGAGGGCACAGTGCCACACTTCAGGGACATTTTGAAGAGCTTTGTCAAAACTGGAACTATTTCCGCAGCACACCTCTGCAATACCAGGGCAGGTATTCCATCAGGTCCACTAGCTTTGTTAACATCGAGCTCCCGTATAACGTGGAGTACATCCCGATGCAGGATCCTTAGCTTTTTCATAAAGAAGCCGCAGTGAGGAACCGACGGCGGAACAGCACCTCCGTCATCGAGGGTCGAGTTTTCCGCAAACATTTTCCCTAATGAGTTAGCCTTTTCGGTGGCGGTGTTTGCTAGTGAGCCGTCAGGTCTGGTAAGAGGTGGCAAACTGGGTTTGCAAAAATACCGACCTATTGAGCCCGCAAGCGACCAGAATGCTCTGCTGCCATGCGAGCAGGCAGCCAGCTTTTTGCTGATCTGCAGGTCGTGTTCGAATTTTGACCTATTAATGATTCTCTTGCATTCCTTTGCCGATTTGTTGTATGCTGATCTGCTTTCGGACGTTCGAGATGTGTTGTAGGCTCGGTAAGCCGCGTTTTTTCGTCGAACTGCTTCGGAGCATTGTCGACTGAACCACGGCTTTGAGCCCACACCAGTTTCTTTAGTAGTCGATTGTATGAAGCCATCCATCGCCGATTTGATGACTTCACCAATCTCCTGGGCACATCTTGAAGGGTCCGAAGTCCGAAAACAAACAGCTGACCACGGAAAAGCGTTAAAATGGGCCCGCATGCCGAACCAATCTGCTGACCTATAGTGCCACACTTTTCTCCTCAGCCTCTCATTGGTTGGTCTGAGGTTAACTGGGATTGATGTCGTCACCAGGCAGTGGTCAGATGATCCTAGAGGCGCTGTGACGTCAATCTTATAACCGTGTGGCACAGTAGTTAAGAATAGGTCCAACAGATTGGAGCGGTGAGTCTGGACATCAGGAACCCTTGTAGGCTCCTGAACTAGTTGCTCTAATCCGTAGCAAATGGCAAAGGATTCCGCCTGTCGGCCAGCCGAGTCCGTTGGGCCTGAGAATTTCAACCATGGTTCGTTATGAACATTGAAGTCCCCCAGAACAATAAACTCGGCCGAAGGGTAGCGGGGCAAGAGATCATCAATAGTATCGCTCAAATGTTTGAAGAGTTCGGAAGTGTCTGATTCGTTATGGTTCGGTGAGCGGTATAGACATGCGTAGAATCTTGCCGTACTGGCAAGATTGACGCGCACCCACATTACGTCGAATCTGGAGATTTCCAGACTCAATAGTCGCACACAGTTGACGTAAGCTCGACTATAGAGGCAGACTCCTCCTTTGGGTCTGAACTTGCTTGCAAGGGTAAAGCCCGGGCAGTCCAGATAGGAGGAGTCTGGCGGCTCGGCTATCTGAGTTTCGGATAGGAAGAGAAGGTTGGGACGTTGGGATAAAAGATGGTGATGAACGGAATTTAGATTTGTGTGCAGGCCGCGAATGTTGGCAAAATTTACCAACAGTTTTGGCCCGCACCGGGGACGCCTGCTACTCGCCGCTGTAACGATGTTAAGTTTGTTTTGTTGTAAGTTCATGATTATAAGTTTTTTTTTTTTTGTAAAGGTATGAGGTGAAAGGAAGGTCTGGAAAGGAAAGGTATGAAGGGTGGGTAGGAATCTGGGGTTCAGGCTGTCCAAGAGTGATGAGCGTTTAGTTCCAGCCCACCCACTGCGGTGCTAGGCGATAGGCTGGGAGAGTCCGGCTGGAGAGGGCATCCAATGCGCCCCAAACGCTGCTGCTGGGTCCCCTCCGGTCACGAACCGGCACAACAGCAGTGGCGGGGTTTTTTCACTCGCTGATGGGGCAGCCCACCCTTAGTCGTGAGCCTGAGGGTCGGGCCCCTGTACTATCGAGCGGCCCGGACAGCGGTAACCGATTGTAAAGGGTCTCCCTCAACCAGCATCTCCCAACCGGTCCGCCACGCAGAAGGTCGGCACCCGCCACCAAGACCTGGGCAAACCTTAACCCATGAACCCGGGCACCCCTGCTAAGTCACCAAACGTAGCGAACCACTTGAGGTGACCTGTGGCAGAGGTGTTGGTCATCCAATAAATGGTTCCCAGGGCGGCGGTACCCATTCCCGCCTACCAAATTGAAATTTCGAAATTCATAAAAGGAGTTCACAACAGTCGAAAAAATTTGACTGTTGTGAACTCCTGCAACTTATAAACATACATACACCCACAGTAACAACACGACAAAATACAATATTCTAAAGCAGCACACATAAGCGTAACTACATTGCCCACTCTCCGACACAACGACTTCACACCATGGGAAATCATTACTTGGGTGATGTTGACATATTCAATACCAACTTGGCAAGTTTTGTGGATCATTTAAAACAAGGCTGCCCAACCCCAGGCCCGCGGGCCACAATGTGGCCCGCGAACGAATTATAAGTGGCCCGCGTGAAACATTTTCAAAAAACCCGCCAATCCGCCAATTTGAAAAAGTGTCGCGGGCCCGCGGTAAAACAAACAATGCAGCTTGCGCGCGGTCACCAGTGTTGCCAACGACGGCGCTTTTATCGCTATTTAGGCTACTCAGAACGAGAATCAGCGACGAAAAGTCTAACCTGTTGAACTTACTTTTGAAACAAAAATACACCGGTTTTCGACACAATATGCTTTGCGTCGAGATGGAATCCTGTAGCCACCCCCCCCCCATGGAATTCGAAAAATTGCTGTGGGGTATCACATATGATGTTTGGGTGTGCGGAATTTTTTCTCAGCGAAGTTCCGTAACAACCCCACCCCCCCATGGATTTCAAATATTTTGTGGGGAGCACTTATTTAGATTTTTTTTGTGGGGAATTATATTTTATAGAAATTCTCTAACAACCCCCCCCCCCCCCATGGAAATAGGAACCGTCAGGTATTCAGTGGCCCGCCAGTGATTCAAAATCGTCAATTTCGCCCAACTGCTAAAAAGGTTGGGCAGCCTTGATTTAAAACATTTATTTCAACAATACTCCTAAACACATCATGTAAACCTACAAATAGCTGTAATTTTCTGTTTTTGTTTCTTGTGTTTATATGACTTGTTGCATAGCTTTTATCAAATGGAATTTTATTCTTATTTTTTATGTTTCAATGTATCTGTCAAATTAAAATTATACTACCAACCATGTAAAAGCCCTCTGGGCATTAAATAAATAAATAAAATCATTTTGAACGTTTACTACAGAACCTCGATACGAATGGAGAAATCCGAAAAAATGCAACGCCGACACAAGAGTTATGGTGGAATTCACACTAGTTGATTTTTAACGTGCGGCGAGACCTGCCACGATATCGTACATGTAAATAGTTGTTTTCACAGACCGTAGGTGACTGAAAACGAAATTGCCATAGTAAAGTAGGTTTTAACTTTTGCTCTACAGCGACGAATCGCATGCAGTGGGTGATGAAAGCGGTCAGTCGCCGACGACGATTCGCCGCAATTCTTAAGCAAAATGGAACTGGTCGCCTGTGATATGAATAGATTGGCTGGGCGACGGGAGTCGCTATATGCACAGCGACTAATCGACAGGGGGCGTGGCCAACATTTCCGAGCATACCCGAAGTGAAGTGTTTCGGCGCTTTATTTGAAATTGGTTCTCCGTTCAGATTTTTTTTGTGACCGTTTTTATGAGAAAGTAAAACTAGCATTATTTGGAGTCAATGTGAAAATTTGGATGCCATATAGCATGTTGAAGGATAAGTGAGCAATGAAGGAAGTTGGGCAATTCATTGATACATTTATTTATTGGACAATTTGTATAGCGCCGCTTTTGTGAGATATCACCTCAGGGGGCGCTTTACAGTTGATGCAGGTATTACAAAAATATAAATATTACAAAAAACTGAATTTAAGTTGATGCATGTAAGCTGCATATTTGATATTATTTTATTAATGGAAAATAATACATTACACCACACAAAGGAAATATAAACATTGAGGGAACAAACCCCTTTAAAAACATGACAGATAAACCCCGAATTGAGCCGATCAGGTTCTGCCTCATCCTGAAATTTATGTTTAATAAATTGCTCCAACAATAGACACATCTCGTACTGAGGAAACTCCAGCTTCAACAAGCCTGAATTTCTTTTGAATCACAAACCATGTTACACAAACCTAGCGTAGCCGCTAAAACTATTTGAAAACTGTGATGTTTTTCTTGCCTTGACGTGAGCAGGCGGTATAAAAGGGACACTTTCTTTTGAATCACAAACCATGTTACACAAACCTAGCGTAGCCGCTAAACTAATTGAAAACTGGGATGTTTTTCTTGCCTTGACGCGAGCAGGCGGTATTAAGGGGACACTTTCTTTTGAATCACAAACCATGTTACACAAACCTAGCGTAGTCGCTAAACTAATTGAAAACTGGGATGTTTTTCTTGCCTTGACGCGAGCAGGCGGTATAAAAGGGACACTTTCTTTTGAATCACAAACCATGTTACACAAACCTAGCGTAGCCGCTAAACTAATTGAAAACTGGGATGTTTTTCTTGCCTTGACGCGAGCAGGCGGTATAAAAGGGACACTTTCTTTTGAATCACAAACCATGTTACACAAACCTAGCGTAGCCGCTAAATTAATTGAAAACTGGGATGTTTTTCTTGCCTTGACGCGAGCAGGCGGTATAAAGGGGGCATTTTCTTTTTCACTATAAACCATGTTACACAAACTTAGCGTAGCCGCTCAACATCGCAGAAATAGTTAACTTAAATAAAATTTGAACGTAAAAAAATAAAATCCATCTAATAAATTTCAATCACAACGCACACAATGCATGCATATTAGGTAAATACTAATTTGACGGAATTCAACATTAAAAAAAACTCGGAACAGCTCGGGTATGCTCGGATATGTTGGCCACGCCCCCTGTCGACTAGTCGCTGTGCATATAGCGACTCCCCTGGGCGACGAGTCGCTGCGACACGATGGAGCGACTACTAGAGGAGAGGCGTATTTATCGTACCCAGTAAAAGTACCGGGTATTTTCATGCGGTACTTTGTACTTGTGATAAATCTCCAAAATACCTGATTCCTAAGTATTTGTAAATATCACAGTTATCTGGGTAGAGGGAGTACAGGTATAAAAAATACCGATTTCAAAATACTCATAAGTATTTTAATCCCCAGGTAGATATAAGATTCTCGTGAGTGTGTAGTAACCGGTATTTTTAACAGGTATTTTTTTTCTGTACCTGTACTTACTTTACCCAGTAACAAAAAGTACTCACAGTACCCACCTCTAGCGACTACTAGCCTAATGGAAAAATTCGACACTGTAAATCCCGCATTGTGAACAAAAATAAGAAATAGACGCTAAGATGCTTTGTACAATGGTTAGGAGGATAAATGGATGGAAAAGAACTTGGTGGTATGTAAGTAAGATACGGTTGGTTTTTTGTAAAGAATATAGTATGTATGTGACGCATGTTTGGGGGCGGTGCCTGGAACGTCACGGTGAGACCCAAACGGTCGCACTAGACATATCCAAGGCCTTTGACCGGGTCTGGCACCGAGGACTTGTCAACAAATTGCATTCTTACGGACTTCCCGCATCCCTGTGTACGTGGATTGCTGACTTTTTAAGGGATGGGTCGATTCAGGCGGTTGCTGACGGTTTCACCTCTTCCTCGCACTCCATAAATGCTGGCGTCCCACAGGGATCGGTTCTGTCTCCGACTTTGTTTTTGTTGCACATCAATGACCTTTTGACATGTGCACCGATTCATTGTTACGCGGATGACAGTACAGTTCATGATAGCTTTTTGTTTGACAAGCCCCCAAAGGGCACACAAACTCCAACGGCTCGGAGGGCTTTGAAGCAGAGAATGGACGGTTATCTCGAGAGTATTTCCTCCTGGGGTAAAAATAATCTCGTCGAATTTAATGTTTCAAAGACCCAATCCTGTCTGATTACGTCTAAAAGGGATCCAAATGATAATCTAGTCTCCTTCAACGGAAGCAATCTTCCGAACAGGCCTTCCATTGATATGCTTGGTGTAACTATAAGTGACCAGCTCAGGTACGGGGGCTCCATCGAAGCCAGAGTAAAGTTGGCCTCTCAGAAGCTGGGCGTACTGTACAGGGCCCGCAGATACTTTAATAGTACACAACTGCTCACCCTGTACAAATCGCAAGTGCGCCCTACTGTCGAATTTGGCAGCCATCTCTGGTCTGGAGCCCCAAAATACCTGAAAAAAACCCTTGACTCTGTGCAGAAACGGGCGGTCCGTTTGATAGATTCCCCAATTTTAACAAACGGACTGCAATCTTTAGAGCACAGGCGTCAGGTAGGTATGCTGTCCTTGTTCTATCGGTATTACAATGGAAGTTGCTCTGAGGAACTAGCGTCATTGATCCCTTTGGCACCGGTGCGTAGTCGGGATACACGCCAAACGCGTGCCCAACATTTGTACACAGTTGACACTTGTCACATGAGAACGGGTCGCTTCTACGATTCGTTCTTAAGTTCAACAGCTCGGCTGTGGAACGAACTGCCGGCCTCTGTGTTTCCTCCCTCCTACAACATGGGACTCTTCAAGACCCATGTTCACTCCTTCCTCTCCACAAAAAGACCCTCTACACAGCATCCCCAAAGATGACATAGGCCCTGAGGGAAATTATTTACTTCAGGGCCTCCTGTGTGGAGTAAATATAAAAAAAAAAGAAATTTAATAAATAAATTGAATAGTGTTCTCAATGATTAAATATTACAATTCGAAGTTTTTTGTAATTAATTTAATTCACTTAAAAATATATATTTACCAGTTTAAAGTGAATACATGTCGCACATTAAAATAAAAATGGATATATTTATCCAAGACCCTATCTAGTTATATTTAGTTCTGGTAGAATTTTGTAATCATGCATAAAGATAGCAGACAAGTAATATGCATTAAGAAAATTAAGATAATCTTGATAGCTCTTAGTCATTGTATGAAAAAGTTAAAAATTAGCTCAGTGCCACTGAATTTTTTCTGTATTTTCTTTTCCAGATATTTTATTTCAATGTCTTCAATGATTAAATATTAAAATTTGAGGTTTTATTCATAAAGGTATTCCGCTGTTTTAAACAAAGCTCTCTTGTTAATAAATTGGACATTATCTTATAGTTGACGCATTCCCACACGATTATGTATCTATACGAACGGGTTACAATTTATTAGTTTACTTAATTATTTTTTAGTGTCACCTAGTGGCAACTACAGTCAAAAGAAAACTTTGAATGATTTTCATTGCCATAGAAACACGGCTAACATAAAAAAATCTTCTTGAAACATTAAGAAAATGGAAATAAGTATTAATAGGAAGTAACTATATAAAGCTGATAGATTTGGACTAGCGCCGGTTTCACAATTAGTACCCGGTCAAGCGTGATAATGTGTTTCCTTGGGAGACTGTACCCCTTGTAAAACCTACCTGCTACACCCACCTCTACCCGCCCCCCACCCCTCTCTGGGTTAAGGGTTGATTGATATTGGTTTCACTGATATAACCATGATTCCATCTAGAACTAAAGCACAAGATAACAAACAATACCCGCAATATCAGTAACCAAATCGACAATTTGAATATTATTACAGGTATCATGTGAAGTAATTATCAAACATACCTGCTAATTTCGGTTTGGGGTCTGTGTGTGAGTATTTGTAACTCTGGTTCGATGAACTCAGATTACTTTTGAAATAAATTGTAATTTTAAAAATTGAAACTGGTTGTGTCAATAATTCAGACAAGCGATAAAGTACCTCCCTATGATGTAACACATTAACGGAAAATTATTTAAACCTTATTAATGTTTATTTCAATTAAATTTAATAATATAATTATTAAGTTCTGTAAGTATTTTTTTACTTTTGATATTGTTACAGCTGGTTCAGCTTTCAAGACCATTTTCAAACTGTCAGTTTGAAAATGTACAGTTATGTTTGTACAGTTTGAAAATAACCTTGAAAGCCGAAAAAGCTGTTACAAAAGTCAAAACCAATGTTTTTTTCTTTTCTAATTTCTTAGGGTTACTTTTCGTGATTTCGATCTTGCTAACTAGATGTCGTTACTTTTGTTAGACATGGTTTTAACTCCACTTTATTTCTATTTACCAATTTCTGAATTTGAGGTTGAATTTAGTGTTGAGTATTTTGCTTTAATATATTCCAAAGGAAAATGTTTAAAAATGACGAATTACCATTAGAATACCATTACCTTACCGATTTAGAATATACCTAATGTAATGTAACCGTATAAAACCATATGCAACCAGCTACTGCATAATAATTAATTACATAAGGTTCTAACTACATTTTACACGTTCTAATTAAATATATTCCTCTTTAAAATATGTTAAACTAAACTATTTTACACAAGATTGAACCTCAAAACCAGAAAATGTTAAATAGATTATGAGAAATCGTCTTTGCAAACATTGAAGACACCTCATAACATGGTAAGGCGACATTTAAACCCTTTCCATATAAAGTGACGAATTACAGGGTTTTCCAGGGCTTCGTCAACAAGCAAAATTGTCGCATCTGGGGCTCGGAAAACCCAAGAGTTATTGTTGAAAAGCCTCTCTATCCTCAATGTGTGACTGTTTGGTGCGGTTTATGGTCCGGCGGAGTCATTGGACCTTACTTTTTTGAAAATGAGGCTGGAGCAACAGTTACGGTGAATGGATTGCGCTATCAAGAGATGATTAATGATTTTTTATGGCCGGAATTTGATGGTATTGATCTGAACAACGTTTACTTTCAGCAAAACGGCGCTACGTGCCACACAAGCAGCGAAACCGTTGATCTTTTACAGTTGAATATCAAAATAACAACTCTTATTGGAAAACCCTGTACATAGCGCATCGTAAAAACGATTAACCGTCAGATACAAACAAAATTAAAACAGCGGATCGCGCGGTTTGAGGTTGCTTCTTTACTTTCCCATAATTCGTGGCTTGACTCGAGACAAAATTGTCCTTCGAAATCAGGTGAATACGTTGTAAAAGTATGGCGAAGAATATGTGTCAGTAGTTAAATGTTTTTAACTCAAATAATAATAATTACAAATAAGAATGGGCAGACCCGTGAAAAATCACGGAATATTATAATATAAGATTGATGAACGTATATACACGAATACAGTAAAGACTGAAAGTGGTAAAAGAAGTATAGGTGTGAGGGTATAAACATAAAAAAATCCTTTTCAATATCCTAACAACAGAGAATCGAATAAACGTATTATTTAAAAAAATATATATATTTAGGTAATTTTCTCAACCACCATGTCATTATTAATCTCGAGTGAACGAAATTCTATCGTACCTAGACAAGAATAATAAGCGCTAAGAATAATAAATAATATTAAAAAATATGTTGAAATATAATTACCCAACTAGAAAACGTTAATTTAATATCGTTGATAAATCACGGGATAGTAATAGAGGCGCTATTGCATAATTGCGTATTGATTGACCCAAAAGTGTTCCACTATTATCACTTGTGAAGCAGTGGGTGGGAACCGGATTCAGCAGTGTTAGGGAATTGACAGTTAATTTGGAGGTAAAAAAAGTGCAACTAATTATCTCCCAATAACCTCATCTATATATGGAGAAAGTTTGAATTTCCGGCATATCAGTTCATTTCAATGCCAAGTAATGTAAGTAGGTACTTTATGCGTTTTCTGGAGTTTTCTATAAGTTCTGGAGTTCATTGAACTGGAGTTTCAGGCAGAGGCACAACCAAAATTAGTATTTTTTATTGTGCGAAATTACAATGCAATTTACCTAATAAGAATAATTATTTATAAGATAGGAAAAGAATATTTATAAGTTAAAATTTTTTATTATGTTTACTTCTTTAACTGTGAATACGAAATATATGAAAAAATAACAAGAATACGGATATTAGATGATGCGTTTCGGAAAAAAAAATTAAAAATTGTAACATTGTGAATTAAGGATTTGTTTATTTTCGATAGTCTTGGGACAGCTTAGGGTAATTTTCAACAAAAATTCTGAACAAATGGTGAATTATTCAAAGGTTTCGATATTTCCATCCCTTCTTCCGGAACGATTTTCCATATAATCTGTTTACTCGACGGTTTTAGAATAGTTCAACAAATGCAATGAATGGAAACACATCAGACGAGTTCAATTCAATTACGATTTGAAGAAGTTATATATTAAGAAGAGATTGTTTTGGCGCGGAGTGAAACATTAGAATGTGTGACTACTGTAAAACCTCTTTAATATATATCTTGTGAGTATTAGGATGGGCGTGGCTAAAGGTTTTTCAAATAAGTCGATTCAACGAACTCTCCAATTTTCAGTGCTATTGTAATATAATTATCGTAATGAACTAGCTGAAGTTATATATTAAGAAGAGATTGTTTTGGCGCGGAGTGAAACATTAGAATATGTGACTACTGTAAAACCTCTTTAATTTATATCTTGTGAGTATTAAGATGGGCGTGGCTAAAGGTTTTTCAAATAAGTCGATTCAACGAACTCTCCAATTTTCAGTGCTATTGTAATATAATTATCGTAATGAACTAGCTGAAGTTATATATTAAGAATAGATTGTTTTGGCGCGGAGTGAAACATTAGAATATGTGACTACTGTAAAACCTCTTTAATTTATATCTTGTGAGTATTAAGATGGGCGTGGCTAAAGGTTTTTCAAATAAGTCGATTCAACGAACTCTCCAATTTTCAGTGCTATTGTAATATAATTATCGTAATGAACTAGCTGAAGTTATATATTAAGAAGAGATTGTTTTGGCGCGGAGTGAAACATTAGAATATGTGACTACTGTAAAACCTCTTTAATTTATATCTTGTGAGTATTAAGATGGGCGTGGCTAAAGGTTTTTCAAATAAGTCGATTCAACGAACTCTCCAATTTTCAGTGCTATTGTAATATAATTATCGTAATGAACTAGCTGAAGTTATATATTAAGAATAGATTGTTTTGGCGCGGAGTGAAACATTAGAATATGTGACTACTGTAAAACCTCTTTAATTTATATCTTGTGAGTATTAAGATGGGCGTGGCTAAAGGTTTTTCAAATAAGTCGATTCAACGAACTCTCCAATTTTCAGTGCTATTGTAATATAATTATCGTAATGAACTAGCTGAAGTTATATATTAAGAAGAGATTGTTTTGGCGCGGAGTGAAACATTAGAATATGTGACTACTGTAAAACCTCTTTAATTTATATCTTGTGAGTATTAAGATGGGTGTGGCTAAAGGTTTTTCAAATAAGTCGATTCAACGAACTCTCCAATTTTCAGTGCTATTGTAATATAATTATCGTAATGAACTAGCTGAAGTTATATATTAAGAAGAGATTGTTTTGGCGCGGAGTGAAACATTAGAATATGTGACTACTGTAAAACCTCTTTAATTTATATCTTGTGAGTATTAAGATGGGCGTGGCTAAAGGTTTTTCAAATAAGTCGATTCAACGAACTCTCCAATTTTCAGTACTATTGTAATATAATTATCGTAATGAACTAGCTGAAGTTATATATTAAGAAGAGATTGTTTTGGCACGGAGTGAAACATAAGAATATGTGACTACTGTAAAACCTCTTTAATTTATATCTTGTGAGTATTAAGATGGGCGTGGCTAAAGGTTTTTCAAATAAGTCGATTCAACGAACTCTCCAATTTTCAGTGCTATTGTAATATACTTATCGTAATGAACTAGCTGAAGCCCCCGGCGTTGCTCTATATTTTTCTAAATCAAGTTTAGATTAGTAATTTTCCTCTCATTTTAAACGTCTAGTGTGAGAAATATCATGAGAAAGTATCAAAGTTCTGCTATAAGAGGTGGAAAAGGAGACGGGGTGGGTTTTCGAATTCTCTTGTATTTCTTTATACGCCTAAAAAGGCTTTTATTTGAAAGCGATACATGATGCAGTGTTTATAGGAGAATATCTGTTTTGTATAGGAAATAATAATAGTATGGATATGTAATCCATTATATGAGGCACAAAATAGATCTATAAATACACAAATATAAAACTGTGATCACACGTTTAATGAGAATATATTAAAATTAAAAAAAAAACTAATTATGAAAGATTATTAGAAAAACGTAACAGTAACATAAGATAAAATAGAACAATAATAAATATAAGACATATTACAAAAACTTCATTAGCATCGCTAACTTAATTTGTAGGATTAAAAAAATTAAAATTAAACAAAGTGCTAGTATGGATTTCGTTTGAATCTATAAATTGTGTAATTAAATATATCATCAGTACCCTTAAGCTTATTGCCTAGATCATGCATCCTATTAGTTAGTGAGTATATCTGATAGTTGGTTGTGTACGTATTACAGAAGAATGTTACATTTGTCCTGTATCCCTAGTCGGTACATCATATTTTACATGAATTTTGTAGACAGTGAGCTTCCTCTTGTTTCGAAGATGAAGTGTGCAATATTTCGTCAATCTCGGAATAAAACTTTTTTTTATATTAACTCCACACAGGAGGCCCTGAAGAAAATAATTTCTCTCAGGGCCTATGTCATCTTTGGGGATGCTGTGTGGAGGGTCTTTTTGTGGAGAGGAAGGAGTGAACGTGGGTCTTGAAGAGTCCCATGTTGTAGGAGGGAGGAAACACAGAGGCCGGCAGTTCGTTCCACAGCCGAGCTGTTGAATTTAAGAACGAACCGTAGAAGCGACCCGTTCTCATGTGACAAATGTCAACTGTGTACAAATGTTGGGCACGCGTTTGGCGTGTATCCCGACTACGCACCGGTGCCGAAGGGATCAATGACGCTAGTTCCTCAGAGCATCTTCCATTGTAACACCGATAGAACAAGGACAGCATACCTACCTGACGCCTGTGCTCTAAAGATTGCAGTCCGCTTGTTAAGATTGGGGAATCTATCAAACGGACCGCCCGTTTTTGCACAGAGTCAAGGGTTTTTTTCAGGTATTTAGGGGCTCCGGACCAGAGATGGCTACCAAATTCGAGAGTAGGGCGCACTTGCGATTTGTACAGGGTCAGCAGTTGTGTACTATTAAAGTATCTGCGGGCCCTGTACAGTACGCCCAGCTTCTGAGAGGCCAGCTTTACTCTGGCTTCAATGGAGCCCCCGTACTTGAGCTGGTCACTTATAGTTACACCAAGCATATCAATGGAAGGCCTGTTCGGAAGATTGCTTCCGTTGAAGGAGACTAGATTATCATTTGGATCCCTTTTAGACGTAATCAGACAGGATTGGGTCTTTGAAACATTAAATTCGACGAGATTATTTTTACCCCAGGAGGAAATACTCTTGAGATAACCGTCCATTCTCTGCGTCCAAGCCCTCCAAGCCGTTGGAGTTTGTGTGCCCTTTGGGGGCTTGTCAAACAAAAAGCAATCATGAACTGTACTGTCATCCGCGTAACAATGAATCGGTGCACATGTCAAAAGGTCATTGATGTGCAACAAAAACAAAGTCGGAGACAGAACCAATCCCTGTGGGACGCCAGCATTTATGGAGTGCGAGGAAGAGGTGAAACCGTCAGCAACCGCCTGAATCGACCTATCCCTCAAAAAGTCAGCAATCTACGTACACAGGGATGCGGGAAGTCCGTAAGAATGCAATTTGTTGACAAGTCCTCGGTGCCAGACCCGGTCAAAGGCCTTGGATATGTCTAGTGCAAGGCTGCCCAACCCCAGGCCCGCGGGCCACAATGTGGCCCGCGAACGAATTATAAGTGGCCCGCGTGAAACATTTTCAAAAAACCCGCCAATCCGCCAATTTGAAAAAGTGTCGCGGGCCCGCGGTAAAACAAACAATGCAGCTTGCGCGCGGTCACCAGTGTTGCCAACGACGGCGATTTATCGCTATTTAGGCTACTCAGAACGAGAATCAGCGACGAAAAAAATCTAATTTGTTGAACTTACTTTTGAAACAAAAATACACCGGTTTTCGACATAATATTCTTTGCGTCGAAATGGAATCCTGTAGCCACCCCCCCCCCCCATGGAATTCGAAAAATTGCTGTGGGGAATCACATATGATGTTCGGGTGTGCGGAATTTTTTCTCATCGAAGTTCCGTAACAACCCCCCCCCATGGATTTCAAATATTTTGTGGGGAGCACTTATTTAGATTTTTTTTGTGGGGAATTATGTTTTATAGAAATTCTCTAACAACCCCCCTCCCCCCCATGGAAATAGGAACCGTCATTCTATTCAGTGGCCCGCCAGTGATTCAAAATCGTAAATTTCGCCCAACTGCTAAAAAGGTTGGGCAGCCTTGGTCTAGTGCGACCGTTAGGGTCTCACCGTGACGTTCCAGGCACCGCCCCCAAACATGCGTCACATACGCGAGAAGATCACCGCACGAGCGGTTCCGCCGGAATCCGTATTGACGGTCGTTGATAATTTTGTTCTTCTCGAGGTAAGTGAGCAGTTTGTCGTTGATCACACGTTCCATCACTTTGGACAGAACTGATGTGATCGCTATGGGGCGGTAGTTGGCCGGGTTGGAGCGGTCACTTTTCTTGGGAATAGGGTGAATGACCGCTATTTTCCAACCAGAGGGCACAGTGCCACACTTCAGGGACATTTTGAAGAGCTTTGTCAAAACTGGAACTATTTCCGCAGCACACCTCTGCAATACCAGGGCAGGTATTCCATCAGGTCCACTAGCTTTGTTAACATCGAGACCCCGTATGACGTGGAGTACATCCCGATGCCGGATCCTCAGCTTTTTCATATAGAAGCCGCAGTGAGGAACCGACGGCGGAACAGCACCTCCGTCGTCGAGGGTCGAGTTTTCCGCAAACATTTTCCCTAATATTTTTGTTGTTTGTTTTTGGGGTGTTATGCCGTGTTGCGCTAACTCCTTCTTTAGCCGACGTTTCGGACAGCGTTGCAGTGTCCATCGTCAGGGCAGATCTGATGATGGACACTGCAACGCTGTCCGAAACGTCGGCTAAAGAAGGAGTTAGCGCAACACGGCATAACACCCCAAAAACAAACAACAAAAATGCTTTTGGCCGTGAGAATCTAAAAACTTACCATTTTCCCTAATAGGTTAGCCTTTTCGGTGGCGGTGTTTGCTAGTGAGCCGTCAGGTCTGGTAAGAGGTGGCAAACTGGGTTTGCAAAAATTCCGACCTATTGAGCCCGCAAGCGACCAGAATGCTCTGCTGCCATGCGGGCAGGCAGCTAGCTTTTTGCTGATCTGCAGGTCGTGTTCGAATTTTGACCTATTAATGATTCTCTTGCATTCCTTTGCCGATTTGTTGGATGCTGATCTGCTTTCGGGCGTTCGAGATGTGTTGTAGGCTCGGTAAGCCGCGTTTTTTCGTCGAACTGCTTCGGAGCATTGTCGACTGAACCACGACTTTGAGCCCACACCAGTTTCTTTAGTAGTCGATTGTATGAAGCCATCCATCGCCGATTTGATGACTTCACCAATCTCCTGGGCACATCTTGAAGGGTCCGAAGTCCTAAAACAAACAGCTGACCACGGAAAAGCTTTGAAATGGGCCCGCATACCGAACCAATCTGCTGACTTATAGTGCCACACTTTTCTCCTCAGCCTCTCATTGGTTGGTCTGAGGCTAACGGGGATTGATGTCGTCACTAGGCAGTGGTCAGATGATCCCAGAGGCGCTGTGACGTCAATCTTATAACCGTGTGGCACAGTAGTTAAGAAGAGGTCTAACAGATTGGAGCGGTGAGTCTGGACATCAGGAACCCTTGTAGGCTCCTGAACCAATTGCTCTAATCCGTAGCAAATGGCAAAGGATTTCGCCTGTCTGCCAGCCGAGTCCGTTGGGCCTGAAAACTTCAACCATGGTTCGTTATGAACATTGAAGTCCCCCAGAACAACAAACTCGGCCGAAGGGTAGCGGGGCAAGAGATCATCAATAGTATCGCTCAAATGTTTGAAGAGTTCGGAAGTGTCTGATTCGCTATGGTTCGGTGAGCGGTATAGACATGCGTAGAATCTTGCCGTACTGGCAAGATTGACGCGCACCCACATTTCGTCGAAAACTGCAGATTTGTCTAAAAAACAAAGCCACAGACACTTTTCTTCGTAGATTCTGTATAGATTCGCACATATTTCAACAATTACTACTAAATTAAGATTCTATGTAACTTTATTTAACCTCATAATTGCCAGTGGTGACTTTATGTAATTAAGAACATCAAAAATCCACCCAGTTTCTGCCAAGATTACCATTAGGGATTTAAAATTTTGAAAATATTAATCATTTCTGTTCAAAATGGGAATTAATTATAGTGTAATGGCGTCTTGTTCCTGATTATGTAATAATTTTGGCTTTAAAATAAGGATTAAGAAAAAATTTCACCAAGCAACGTATTTACATTCTCACCGTGTGACCTAGAAGGAAAAAAATTGTTTTTAAATATATATTTATTTACGCCTTGAAGACTTTTACTTGTATTTATACATTGTTATAGGTAAGTTGTTCTGGAGTACAATACTAATGCACTTACTTATAAACGCAGAGTAAATATTACGTGGCGCTTATGTTCAGAACAGTGAAAAATTTGACTTATTACCATCATGTTTATTTGGTTTAAACGGTACCAGGATCAAGACCGACTTCACTGCATCAACGTTGAAACGGCGTGTAAGAATCTAATTAGTAAGACGGTAAGTTTATATAACATAATAAACTGAATACAAACGATATACGCAGGTACAATACAAGTTAACATAAAGCGTCCCGTTGTCCAAATAGTTAAATAATTGTAAATATTAACAAGAGTACAAAATAAGTACTCAAGGTACTAAGGAAGAAGTTACAGAGCAATGTGTAGTAATTTTGTTGATATTTATGAAAATAAACATGAACAGTTGGTTTTATTTGGAAACCCTTCATTTCTAAATACATTAGACGAAAATATATACATCACCCAAAAAGGTTGAAAGCTCGTTAAGATGTTCCACGCCGTGGGTAAATCATCAATGAATCATGAAGAATAAATCAAAAATATAAAAATATAGAGTTTTTTGAAATGTTACATAAAATTGTGAACCACCAATAATTATACCCAGGTGAAAAGAAACAATTTATGTTACAGGTAGCTATATTTTTTTGACAATTTAAACACTAATTTATTTAAACTTTTTGATGTAATAATGCAGCGCCCTCGAGGTGATTTCTCACGAAAATGGCGCTATATAAATTAGCCAAATATTATTATTAATGATTGCTCCCCCGGTTTTGGAGATGACCGTCCTTCGTCAGGAGAATAAAATCAAGTATCAGATCCTTCCGGAAACTTGCACAGAAAAAAATAATTATTAATCTTATAAGATGATAGTTAGAATAAAATAACTTAGTTTGAATGCAACTTTATTGTACATTTTTTAATATAATAAAACCGACCGGTTTCAATTCAACCCAAACCTTTGTCGGAGTTAATAAGTTAATAATAAATACAGTGATTTCAAACAAATTACTGTTTGCATATTGTCGGTTATTACGACAAGCCACAAGATAAATAATGCTTTCTTTGATAATATTTTTTTGCTGCGAAAGAAGTTGTCACTATAAAAGATAACTTTGCATTATTAAAAGTAGCGGGCATTCCAGTGAAAATCGTCAAATTTGAAATTATAAAATAACACAAAAATTTAAAATGTATAAATCAATCAAATCAGTATTCCCTTCAAAATGACAAAGTCTATTTGAATTTCACATTTGATTTCTTGAATGAAGTGGAATCTTCGAAGTAGATATCAACCCACTCGGCAGGTAGACTTGTTGTCGATGACAATGCATTTTATTACATCGGTTGTACTTCATTCCCAAATGGTATTTTTGGCCCTTTTGAGATTTTTACTAATTTTTATTAAAATTGTCAAGATATATGCACCTTTGATTATTTATCCACAAACAAAACATACAAAAGATACTAATTGATATTGCATGCACAATGTCAGAAGCCCTTCATAATACGCGACATTACAAAAATAACTAAATGTGTAAAAAATATATATATATATTTCAATTGTGCAATTTCTTATTAAAGCGCAAAGTACACTTTTAAAGGCTTTTTATAAAAAAACATCTCAGCCCTAAAACTTATCTTCTAAATTAAACCTGTAATAATATCAATGGTTAAGTACAAGAGTAACTGTAAAATCATAAAATGTGTGGTGTTTATTATTATATTGGTTCTCTGTGTACTCAACCGTGTTCTCTCTAAAGAAAAAAACCTTGTTTATCTAAAATTACCTCACGGTAATTATGTTTTCTGCGTCTATTTGTGCATAATTAGATAGAACCTAAGAATTAATATCTGTACAGGGCCTTTGGGGTTATTTTTCGCAATGACGACGCATTACAAATTATTATTATTAGTAAAGACCAGGTTTTGAAAAAAAAATTATGACATTTAACTACAATGCCGAAAATATAATGATCGAATTTCCAGCATTCACTCTTCTCGCAATCTGCTAAGATTTGGCATTTTTCGTAAGCGAACGCACTCAATAATATGCTAAAGATTATTCATCACGAGTTTATTAAATTTCGTACTGTTTTCGTATTTTCTCTTTCAAATATCGTGACTTTTGAGTATATTTCATTCATCATTACAAATATAAGCTGTACATTATTCCGAATGACTACGTTTAATTCATATATATGGCGGTTCAAAGGTCGAGAAGGTACTTTGGGTTTACAACAAAACGCGCACGAATAGCCCAATTACAGTAATGGTACCAGTTTGTAATACAGCCCTTAAGCAAATGAAATATTACAAGAAATAGCTCGCCTGAGGGGGCAAATATTTGCTCGGCAGTTAGCTAAATTAATCATTTACAAAAATAAAACAACAAATTTCGCAAAAAAAAATATGAAGGAATGTTTATTTTGTGACGTTATATTAACAAAGTTGAGAAATGGTAAAAGAAAATTACAGTATACGTTAATTTGGTTAATTTACAATGGGCCATTTTGTGAAACATTTCCGCAAGTGCGCGTTTGATATACGTAACCACCACTGTACGGATAAGTTGACAGAGAGACGGGTTGATGAAATTCGCAATCCGCCCGTCTGTCACTATTATTTATTGTTTGGGTTCGTCTTGTAGGACTCTTCTCATTGCCTAACCGTTACACAATGACTTATAAACTGTGATGGAAATAATATTTCAACATATCCGATTATTATTCATTGTTTTTGTGTTTAATTTGTAGAACTCCATTTTATTTATTTTTTTAATTTAATTAAAATCAAATTCAATAATATAATTATGGTTCTGCAAGTATTTTTGGTTTTTGTTATTGCTAAAGCTGTTTCGGCTTTCAAGGCCATTTTCAAACTGTGGTTTAACCACGTTTAGACGATTTATTTATATGATTTAAGATTTTCACGGCCAAAAGTATTATATTTTGTTATTTGTTTTTGGGGTGTTATGCCGTGTTGCGTTAACTCCTTTAGCCAACGTTTCGGACAACGTTACAGTGTCCATCATCAGGGCAGATGTGTAATTGATAGTGGTTACATGTGTGCTGAAAATTACGTCTGTGCGATACCGTGTTGCCAGCTCTACTACTCTACGAGCTGGTTTTACAGTAAATTTTTAAATACATATACTCGTGTATATACAGGGTGTATCGGCACGTACCCGACAAACTTTAACCAGCTATTCCTTAGCACATTTGGAGTAAAAAATGTTATGGGCACTTCGCTGTCCGGTAACATTTTTTTTTAATAAAAAATTTATTATTCATATTTTCATCACATGTCACCAATGTTTTATCCTTTGTCAAAGTTTGAAAACCCATCTGGCAATATTTTGTTCGAGTTTCGTTGAATAATGTACGTACGTACCTACGTTGGCGCGCTTTTACAATCACAACGAAATGGCCTGGCACCATTCGTCTCATTTTTAACTATTATTATTTAGTGTGTACGAAAGAGCTAGGACACTTTTTGACACACTTGCTAATAACAGCTGCTGAACACGAGATACAATGCAAATGACAGTGACGGAGTGTGGATTTTTTATTTATTTTTTGTTTTTAATGGAAAAAAAATGTTACCGGACAGCAAAGCGCCCATAACATTTTTTACTCCAAATGTGCTGAGGAATAGCTGGTTAAAGTTTGTCGGGTACTTGCCGATACACCCTATATATATATATATATATACACGAGTATAGTATATATATATCCGATGATATTATAATAATAATTTATAATTCTCCGGCGTTGCCCGGGTTCATAAATAGTTTTTTTTTTTAAATTCAAGTAGAACTTCCTCTTGGTTTGACGCAGAGAAAAAAGTAACGGCGCAACTGGGACTCGAACCACTTTTCTCTACTCGTATTAAGACTGGCATCTATATCAATAATTAAGCTATTCCCACCTCTTTACATTGCATTTTTGAATTACTATGACTATCCCTTTCAATTATTTTCCATATTTAATGTATATATTATTTTGACTCCTAGTTGCGGCCACAGTCATTATATTTTCAGAGTTTTTGTATCTTTCTAACTTTCATGGTGAGATATTGATGTTAGCTTTTTCAACAAATAAAAATCAAAACATCTCTAATTTTTGAAGTACACAATATTAAATCCTTGTTTACGTTTCCCGCGTGGATTCTTGTATCTGTTTTTTTTCTGGAAATCGAAGTATTATTATTATTCATGATAAGTTATTACTATTCCATGACAATACGCAGAGAAACATTATATTATACCCCTCCTTATATTCGGATAAACGAATTGGCGAGGTAGTCGCTTGTTAAGTCCCGAGCACGGGAATAATCGGTGCCAAAAGCCACACTGGTCGAAATGCGGCGGGCTGCGGGCTGGTCGGTCTCTACCCAACATCCCTCCGCGCGTGGCTGATCATTTCACGGCCCATTAAATATTAATAAAATTACAACCCCGAGACAAAGTATTTATCGAGGTTCCGGGCGAGGGCGCCCACACACTTCCTTACAAGTCGCGACGGAAATATCTCTTATCTCGCGAGACAAAAAACATATTGTGAAGTTCAGCGGCGTGATTTCGTCTTTATTCTCCGGGCATCCCTTTCGTTTGGCTACAGCCTGTGATCAAACGGTGTACATATTTTACTGCCGGGGGTGAGAACTATGCCGTCTACGAGCAGCTAGCAGCTAACACTTACTGGTACTGGGTCGATTGTTAACTACCCTCACATCATAACCCGCTCACGATCTTTTACAAAACACGGGTTACTTCTACAAAAATGATTCGATCATAAGCACCTGTGTTACGTGGTGTGGTGATTTTAGAGGCGAAAGAGCTCCAATCTGACAATTAGAGATAGCGAATAACTGAAATAAAAAATATTTATACATTAATTTTGCAATATATTCACAGATATGAGAGAGCTTTAACTGTCCAACTAGGAAGAATTTCCTTTTTAGAACAGTCAAATTTACAAGCCCAAAATAGACTTAATTCAATTACCTACTATCCATGTCAATAAACCATAGTACCCGATATTTGATTGGATGACGTTTCCTCGGGTCTCCGGTACGATAGATGCTTTCGACTTATGGTGACTAGCGATGCGCTCCAGCGTGGCGCATCGATCTAATTTCTCTACTCTTCATAATTTTTTCCATGCGTAAAAGTACCCGATTAATGATCGCGTTTTCTCGACCCAATCAGTGGGATATGTAAAATGATCGATCCACCTCGCTCTAGCACCTACGGTAACTGGGGGAGAACGTTCCCTGGATAGAGTGTTGGCCTTCAACAACTCTCGCAAAAGACATCATTTTTAACATGTGGCGTTTTTTAGGGAGTTCCCGTTAGCACGTGAGTAGCACCTGCCCTCTCTGCGCAGCCCTCCTTTCCACTTTATTGCCAGTCTGTGTGCGGCTTGCGAACTTCCAAAGATAAAATAAAGGGGAATTTCAAAGCAAAGTCTGGAACGGTGCGCGTTTATTTAAACAGTGGGATACAACGCCATCCAGACTTCCTGTTTTATACAATTGAAGCCGCTAGCACTCTTATACATTTGCACGGGAATTTCAAAGAATTATGTGTTTTTGCCAGTTATTGTACTATAAAAGGGAAATTCTATTCTTTGGCATAAATAAAAAATGATATGAACATAAACCGTTTCTATAGCTCATGACTTTGAGAGAAGGTTATGAGCCACCTCTGGGCTGTTTAATACTGTGCGAAGGAGGGCAGTCCATCCGTTGTTAGCGGACCGATTGCCATCTCCAATGCACAGACACAGACGCAATGTAGGCATGAGTCTGTTTTAAAGTATTTCAATGCAGTCTGTTCGAGTAAACTGACAGCATCGGTCTCTTCAAGACCTGCATTAATAAATCCCTTCTTACACCCACGGCCCATAGTGCGGAAAGGGGCACTTTTGTGAGGTGTAACATAAAACAATATAAAAATTAAGGCGATGTAACATTTGAAATTAGGCCGCTAACAATAACACTCTTTATGTAGATTGCGATCTTCTTTCGTATGGTGGGGGGGTCAGATGGGAACATGTAGTCGGTGAGTCTAGGGCCTCAGGCGTCGCCCTGTGAACCTCATCAATCCCACCGGGGAATTAATGCAGCGTGTGTTCTTTAACCGGTTGTTCGGTAGTCTGCGCTGCACCACATTCACACATCGTTGACTCTTTAAGGCCCCACCTGTGCATCATGTGGGCACAGCGGCTGGGAGGACCTTATCCAAATGATGGCAGATCAGAGTTTACGAGGCAGTGAGAATCCAGGCTGTCTCTCAGTGGGGTGGTGGACGAGATGGACATTTCTCACTTTGGCCGATTGCCAATCAAGTTTCAACCTATCTTTTGGAGTGAGAGGTATGAGATGATATTTTTCCATCTAGAAGGGTTTTCGGGACTTCATGCAGTGGAATGCAGAGTGAGAGACGACATCATCGTGCAAAGGTTTTGCGCTTTTTTGCAGCGCTTTCTTTTATTCCCTTAGTGTTGAAATATCTCGCCTGATATTTGGTAATAGTTCACATTGTAGCATTATGTTGAACATCGACAATGGAAGTGTGGGCGCTTCTAGCCCATACTGAAGCACAGTATTCAGCTGTTGAGAAAACCAGGACAAGTCGAGCCTTGTACTGATTTTTTTGCTCACTATTTTCAAATGTTGCCGGTAGTTCAGTAACTCTCAGATAACGGGGGCGGTTGTCAAAGTAAATGAGGTATGTTCTCTTTTTCTTCCCTTGAAAAACCCTGAAAGTGCGACCAATTAGCAGTTGTTTAATAAATCGCACTATGTTGACATCCTCTATAATGTCGTTCAGTATAACAAGGAGGCCATATTATGCCACATCATGTCGTTGGCCAAGAGAGATCAATGAACGCTGCCGCAGTCTTAAGCATTTTCAGGAGACCAAATTCAATGTGTGTAGTCAGTGCTGACACTTGTTCACAGTAGTTACGGCCTGGTATCAAGCCAGCTTGTCGATTACAATCTCCAGCCAGCCAGCCTGTGGACCACAATTTGTTTTAGGAGTTGGTACATGGTACTTAAAAACGAAACGGGCCGTTAATTTTTTCGATCCTCTGGTTGGTTATTGGGTTAAAAGATCGCAATAACTTTAATCTTTTTCCAGATATTAGGTTTTGCGACGGTTTTAATAATTTTAGTAAATAGTTTTGCGATCCATAATTTTTTCCGTTGCCCGCATGTTAATAAAACGTCTTGGAGAACTCCATTACATCCAGCTACTTTCCCAGCTTTTGTTGAAGTGAGGGCGACTTCTACATCAGCAGCTGTGACGGTGACCATTGTATAGGGTTTTCCAATAAGAGGTGTTATTTTAAATAGCCCGCTATTTCGGTAGATGTTACTTTTGAAGCTGTCATTTTGACATTTGAAAAGTAAAAACTACGCCATTAATAAAAATGAAACGATACACGCTTCAACAACGCATTGAAAATATTAAAATTCACTTGAGTGAATCAAACGCAACTCATCTTGAGTGATGAGGCCCATTTCCACCTCGGTGGCTTCGTCATCAAGCAAAATTGTCGCATCTGGGGCTCGGAAAACCCAAGAGTTATTGTTGAAAAGCCTCTTTATCTTCAACGTGTGACTGTTTGGTGCGGTTTATAGTCCGGCGGGGTCATTGGACCTTACTTTTTTGAAAATGAGGCTGGAGCAACAGTTACGGTGAATGGATTGCGCTATTGAGAGATGAGTAATGATTTTTTATGGCCGGAATTGGATGATATTGATCTGGACAACGTTTATTCTCAACAAGACGGCGCTACGTGCCACATAAGCAACGAAACCATTGATCTTTTACGATTGAATATCACACCTCTTATTGGAAAACCCTATATTAGGGTCTACAGAGATTATTTGACCTGGTGGCTTATGTTAGACCTTGTTATTGCTTTTGAATTACGGAGTAGTTGGTGAGCAATAGCAGTTGGTGAATCTAGGTGGCTTGTCTGCAGCTTCCAGTCACCTGAGTGTCCGAAACTCTTTTCTTTCATTAGTTCATTCCACCGTTTCATGCGCCGTCGTCCAGAGGCAGGAGAATATCTGTTTCGTGACGATGTATTGTTTTGACGCTTTTTCCGCTCCAACCAATAAGAAGGCTAGGATGCAAATATATCAATTTGTGTCTGTGCAGTGTGGCTTTGAGTTGACTGAGCTGCCCGCGCCTGCGCCTTAACGAAACAGGATCGAATGACAGTTAACGACTTTTACCGTGTACAGGACCGATGTGTGCAATCCTCTCCAGGTGCATGTGAATTACTCCACCAACGCGCGCTCACTAAGCGTTAATTCACATCGGCACACACCTGCCAAGATAATTCTAATTATAACCTCACCCATGTGTTGATGGTCTACGCCGCTATCGCACAATATCAAAAAGAAGTTTCTGGCCCATTCGTCCTCTGAAATTCAGCTAAAAGATAGTCACTTTCTGAGTCCATGTTGAAATAAACACTTCTATGTAGCTTCTAGAAATGAATTTCTTTTCGGTTGTGAACAAGAGATTCGAAAATCGATTACCATAATTCGGATTTTCGATTTTCAGATTGAAATATGGTTTAGCATTCCGCTAAACATCAGCCGCCTATTTTGATTTGTTCAAGAAAAAAAACGTGTTTAATTTTATCTTGCAATGTTTAGGCAAAAATATTTAAATGTTTACCAATAATTTCCTGAACAACTTAATTTTTACATTATTCAATAAAACCACAACCGAAAAGACTTTCGTAAGTTCGAAATTTTAAATTTCAAAGTCATTTTTATAGTCCTGATATTTTATGTTTTTCTGTGCTTATAAAAAGGCTTACAAAAACACTCTATTTTTACAAAATCACTTATTTCATGATGTGTTTTTCTCACAGTATTTAATTACAGTATCAAAAATATTTTTAAGCGATCAAATTTTCAAACCAAAAAAAACATGATTTTGCATTTCTTCGCAGTAATATAACTGTTGAATTTTTTTTATGAAGGCCTAAATGTTTTATTAATTGGTGTTGCTCTTTCTTGACAACGGGGTCAGTATTAAAGTAAGCACATCTTTCATGGCCTTTTCTTACGAATTCAGCAAAGTAAATATTATATTATTCTAATGGGTTTTTTCTTCCTTATTTCCAACGGAGGAAAAGGGTTTTTATTTTTCCTCTCCTGAAAAACAAGGTTTCTTACATGTAATTTTATTTTTTCGTCAATGTATATTCAATTACGTAACACAAAATATATTAACATTGGTTCCACATACGTACATAGGTCGTGAGAACTGACAGTGACATTACTAAAAAAGTAAAAATATTTGTACAAATGAAGCAGATACTTTGTAACATTATAATTTAAAATAAAACAATACCCCTTTTTAATAGTTAATGCCGACCCAGTTTTGCTACAACCGTAGCTTCTTCAGAGAAGTTTAGTAATACTGTGTAATATGTGTTATCAATATAATATTAAGCTTTCACACACGATTGCAAAAAATTGAGCTGAGCCCCAGTAAAGGTGGTAGTAGAAGTAGGTATGGGGTTAGGAAGAGAGTGCTCCTTGTAAACAGTAGGGAACAACCTGAGCGTTAGGCTTTTATCAAGTTTGATTTGATTGTTAATGACTTTGCTAATCATGTTTTTGCTTTCCGTAGTTATCCAGTCTGATCCCTATTCCGTTTTTACGAAGTCAACTGACCCCTTTGTCAGTTACCTGATATGTTACTTGTAGATTTTAGATTTTAAAATAATGTTACATTGCCTTGAAGAAGCTACTGTTGTAGCGAAATCCGGTCGGCATTAAGTGTACAAAATCAAAGTGGTGTTTACTTAGTTATTGTTTTATTTTAAAAGTCAAGATAATTGTAATTTGGACACATTCTGGGGTTGTAGCACGCCTAACAAATACGTTTTTTTTTTAAATTATTCCTCGTTACAGCACCCGCTAAACTGCCAAAGAAGTTTATCAGCAGTGAAAACTAAAATTGGGCCACTGAGGCTTCGTAGATAAGAAAAAAATTCTTTAATAATTTGATGTTTTCGGTGATTAAAATTTTTGTTGGTTGGGCCACTCTTCCACTGAACGCCTTATTTAAGCCCAATTTTAATTGGAATGTTTTTTGCCTAAATTCTTTTATGAAAACGGCGAAAAAAAAACAGACTTTATTAAATATGTCTTGTGGAATAAAAAAAGCATTTTTACCTATTAAATGATTTATTACATTTTTTCGTTTAAATTCTGCAGAAAAATGAAACAAATAGTGTCTTAAAATAGACAATAATAATTTTTGTCCATTTATCAAATTTTATTTGAAAACTTGGACTGTTCAAAGTGTTTTCATTTCAATTGCCATACAGTTTTAAAGCGCCAACTATCCCACAATGGCGGCGGTGTAAAACGGAACCCATCTGAAGTATTAATAATGCGTTCCTTTATTGCAATTGCCGCAATGACAGTGGAATAGTTTGTTGCAATCATCAGCATTTTGCGGCCGCTCGTCGGAGTTAATGTTCCGTGCTGAATGTTTATTATGAATGGAACACATTATTCGGGAATTTTAAACGTACTTTGGGAATACTTCACTATCCGAATGACTCGTAAAATATGGAGCTTTTGTATGACAAATTTACAACACAATTTTTAAATTTAAAGCTAACTAGCTAAAGTAACCGGCTTTACCCAGTGTTTATTCCGTTTGAAGAGGTCGAAAAAGGCTCTGTGGGTTGTTTTTCAGAATCTCACAGAGTCACCTCTATCTCTTGTTTTGAAAGTCAAGTATATATATATATGTATAAATAACACAAGTCACTTCGTACCGAACACTTTTCTTAATGTAGATACTAGCTGAAGTTACCGGCGTTGCGGATGACGACAGTAGTTTTTCCCATATTTTGAACACCAATTGTGCAATCATGAATTAACATTCTGTATAATATATTAATATGGAAACAAATGTTTACTGCTAACCACGGTTTAAAGTCAATGAATCAATCCAGATTTCATAATTTGGCCCACTATGGCAAGCGATTGCTCAATACGTTTTTGCAAATCCATTTCCACAAATCGTTTGAGTGGATAAGAGTCAAAATTTAAGTAAAATGCATTAAAATTTACTAAACCCGAAAACTTTCACAAAAAGATAATATATGCAATCTTATGGCATTTCCTCTTTTCATAAATAAAGGTGTAAAACAAGTTCACGTATAATTTTGCGGTTAAAACAATAAAGAAGAATTTATCTTCCGCCTCAGGTCACTGTAAACATCCTGTAAAGAGATTCGTAATGTATGCAAACAATGTTTTTCGTGGGCTAAAAAGAATAAAATATCGAATATTCGCTCCACCGAGAGTAGTAAGCAGTTACCGCTGTAGGTGGGAGGCACTCGCGGCAGTACTTATTTACCATCCCATAAAAAATATCCCAAAAATTACCATGAAAATGTGACGGTATGGTGTTTCGCGTTTAAATACGTAAAAAACTCGCACTCGTGCGGGAGGTTTATTTTATACCGCTTATATTACATTTATAAAACCGCACCGCATCTCGGAAACAGGATATTTCTTATTATATTATAATTCTTACGCAGACCTGTGAAAAACCACGGGAAAGTTTAAATTCTTTAAAAAATAGTTCCAATACTGAAAATGACAATTCAAATAATGTTCTGTTAAAAATACTCTAAAATAACCTATTACATAAAATATTCCGTATTCTTAACAAATTCAGTTCTAATTTTGAAAACGACAATTTAAAATCAAAGCATATTTGAGCTCATTGAACCAGATTTCACGCATGTTCCAATTTTTAGAACGCAAATTAAAATAATTTTTCTGTTAAAATATTACATTGATATGGTCTTGAAGAGACCCATATTCACTTCTTCGTCTTTTCAAAAAAACCGTTCACACCGCATCCTCAAAGATGATATAGGCCCCGAGGGAAATTATTTTCACCAAATAATATTTGCACAGCGCGTTTGATGTGATTTTTCACTCGCTTTACAAATTATTCAATAATTATTAGTTATTATATGTAATCTGTAGGTCCTGGTTTTGCAGGCTTCAGGCTGAATCATGCTTGTCTTGCAGAGGAGTGAGCTGGGTTCTTGATGCAACCAAAAATATCATTAATGGTGATGCTCATTGTTGATTCTTAAGGGGGTTTGATTTGATATGCTATGGTGCGCTGTCTCTATGTTAGGAGAACTTGTTATGATTTATGACATTGTTCAAAATTTGGTAGTACCCTTATCAACTCGTGCTAATTATTTCAAGAATTCCTAAACAATACTCGGACCATGTCACTTATTTACTAACCATCATTCCTTTCCCCGAGAGGATGGGCAGAGAGGACGGACCGCCAAGCAACTCGTTCTTGGCACACACTCCTGACTTCACACACATACATACATCGTCTCATAAATATGTTCTATTATTTATTTTCCTTTGGCGTCCCCCACTCTTTTAACATTCATATTCTTGTCATACATTATCATTTTATGCCTTTCTTCGTTCATTCTTCGACATACCCAAGCCAGTTAAACATCTCTTTCTTAATCCAATTCATTACGTTTAAATCAGCTTTGCCTTTTTGCCAATCTCCACATTTCATACGCGATCATTATATGGTTTTACAACACATACTGGAAATTCAAAATTTTCTTTTTATTACTTCATTATCTACATTTTTTTACATAGTGTATGTAATAAATGCAGGTGTAGGTATATAAGTAAATAAAAAAGATCGCAGTTGATCAGTCATTAAAAATTGTGAATCCCAATACAAAAATAATACGGGAAAATATTTTACCAGGGTGACTAAAATAATGAAATATTTTATACGACCTGACAAACGCCTTTTCATGAACTGGGCATTTATGCTAAATCACCAAACGTAGCGAAGTACATTGGGTAACCTACGGCAGAGGTATTGGTTATCAAGTGAATGGTTCCCGGGGCGACGGTATATAAACCCGCCACCAAAACTATATTGTATTTTATTTTTAGTATTGTATTGTATTTGTTTATTATTTGTGTTTTTTACAATAAATATGTTTACAAGTTATAATGTTTTAATTTATACTACACTTCCATTAAAAGCATTTGATTGTGGAAGAGGAGTGTACATTTGCGAAAAAATAATATAACTAGGTTACAAAGTAAAAAAAAATACAAAATTAAAATCCATACAAATTATTGTATTTGGAAGGAAGAAAAAATATATATTATGGATGATACAGTAGGATAATTTGTGAGATTTTCAAGTGAAACTAGGGGAATCAGTTATTTTGCTAACGATTTCCCTAAAATATTTTTTTATATAGTTCAATATTTGTTTTTTATCATTAATGCTTCTAATTTATTCTGATAATTTATTGAAGAAATGTTTTCCTTGGTGGGTATAGTGGTGCTGGGCAAAAAAAGTGTCTAGTTAAGGGCATGCAAATATATATTTAAGTCTGGTTCGATTTTCAGCTATGAATGAGAATTTTTCTTTTTCTTTTATAATTTGAAGAATTGATTTTTTCATAAATACGTGTTTAAATATAGAAACTTTGAATTCGGAAGCCTGAAAGTTTTTTTAGTATTATTTTTATTATTAACAATTTCTATGGGGGTCAGGCTAGTTTTATAAGCTGCTCCCCAACTGATAATGGAATATTGCAGAACAGACTGTACTAATACATAATATATTGAGTATCATAATATATAGTTATGTTTTTATTTGTTTTACTTCCTGCCACCAACGTTCACTTCTTCTGTACCTTAACAATCCTATTTTAGGATTCTTGAGCGGAATCACATACAAAAGATAATATTATACATAAATATATCAGGAATTGAAGATAAATTTTACGTATTAGCTAACATGTCATACAGATACCATATAAATATTAAGATAAAATTGGTACCTGTCCAAAAACAACCTTAATCCAATACCGACTTCTTTACTTCTTCGTATATTTGTATTTTGTACCAGTGTGCGTCTCCAGATTTATATGATCATCCGATGATTTATCCCATTATAACCCTCGCGCCTGAAAAGAGTAACAAGACGTGATATGGCTGGGAATTCGTACTACGGGCGGGCGACGGGGAGGTGTGTGGAATGATTTAGGGTAGTCCACCCCCCAAAACCTGCACCTCCCCCTCAAGTCACTCCCATACCCCCCATTAAACGAATCCCCCAGCAGATAATATGGAAACATTGAACACTGCTTTAGAGGTCATAAACTGTAGATTCGTAGTTTTATCTTGACTGCCGATTATAGAAGAAAAGCAGCGCGCAGTCTGGTGAAAAATCACGAAAAAATATTATCTTGATATTAGCTTAAACGCGCAGACTCAAACGATATATAGAACGATATAATCATCCCTTTAACAGAGAGGTTGATAACACAAAAAATAGTTTTTCTATTAAATTGTCAAAATCCTTACATTAAGTAATCGAATTATTAAGTTCTAGCAATATGTAAAGCAATATAACATTATTATTAAGTTCTAGCAATATGTAAAGCAATATAATATTATTATTAAGTTCTAGCAATATAACATTATTATTAAGTTCTAGCAATATGAAAAGCAATATAACATTATTCTAATAATAAAATAAAACGTAAATACAAATAAAAACATTCAAAAAAATTCAGGAAACATTATTTGTGTTAATGCTTCAAAATCACTTTTACGTAGATAAATAACTTATCACCTCAAATAAAAATAATATAAGCATAAAAAAAACGGATCGGTAGTTATCCGTATGAGAATTGCCTCTTTGCACTAGTGAAACTAACTTTATTTTACCGTTGGATCCATAATAGCACCCATCGGTAATACGTGAAATAAATAAGAAAACCATGAAAAAAATTATTTACCTGCCAATTTTCATTTTCAACGTAGGGCTCACTTTACACACGACCTGCTTCAACATTGACCAAAGCGCTACAAAATTTGGGAATCAGCGCCGGTGAAACACGCACGAATTGGTCGCATATATCGCCGCATGCACTTACCGCGCGCGGTTATCCCACTTGACGTTTTGCAATGGAGCCTGCACAGCGAAACAAGCAGCAATACTCCCAAGCAGACTAAAACACCGCCGAGAATCTGGGCGGACAACTGCGGAACAACCGTTCACCGTAGATGTCGGCTGGCTGAGAAATTGTTATTTTCCCGTTTCATTTTCGTGTAAAACGGACCTACGTGAAATGTCGGCTTTTATTTCACCTCCTTCAATTAATCAAAGCCTCTATAGGACTCATAGTTGAAGCACCCAGCGTTGCCCAGTATTTTTTCTGCTTCTAGGGATGGGGAAGGGAAATGGCAGGTGGTTTTTGGAAACTCATGTAAAGAGTGACCTTTCTCTTGTATTGAAGGTCAAGTACGCAAAATATCATCAACCTCAAAATTAAACTGAAGATTTGTATAAAAATTGAAACTTTAGACACTCTTCCCCTGGCCTTTAAACAGAGTTTTATTTTACTTTCAACGGTGGGGAAAGGAAATCGGAGCAGGTTTTTTGAAATCTCATGCAGACGGTAATCTTCTTCTTGTATTTAAGGTCAAGGGCGCAAATTGTCATCAATCTTGAAATAAAAATGTAGATTTCTATAAAAACCGAACCTACAAACACTTTTTCTTACATTCAGATAAAAATGTAAGCTAGCTGAAGTCCCTGGCGTTGTTCGGGCTTTAAGCAAAGGTCTATGAAATCATTTTCTAATTTCTAACATTTAAAAATTATTTATTTGCGATGCTTTTCTTGCGATCACTTCTTCTTTCCAATTGTAAACTATATTTAATTTTTGACTACAGTTTATACTTACTCCTGATGAGGTGAACTTCTTTAATGAAACATGTAGAGGTTGTATATAATAAAGTAATGTAAACAAAGTTATTTGTGTTTTAATGTACTAAATAATGCCATCATAAAGTGATGAGCTTTCAGAAGAAATTTTCCAAATATGTGTAATAAAATATATGTTAAAATGTCAATACCAATTCAGTTATAAACTCCCCTATACCAAACATACACAGATAAGGTAACCAATATGCAGAAGTAGGGGATATTTTTAATAGCAACGAAAGAACATACGAAAAATCATTTCAAATATGTTTTAAACTCAGCATTATATTCATTATATTTTATTTCCTGTTGCCCGATTGTAAATTTTATATAAAGTTGATTTATTTATTAATGCCTTTTTTAGGGGATTTTACAAATGAATAGTAATTATAGATTATACGTAGTTATTATTATACATACCTTATTATGTTTACTGACTTGGTATGATTATTTCCCTCATATAGTGTTCTGGCAGAGAGGGATACATATGGTAGTTAGTCCTAGAATTACTGCACTGAAATAAATCCCAACTTCTGGTATTACGTAGTGGAATATGAAAGCTTATCAATGCAAGCAATAATAATAATAATAATAATAATTGGATAATTTGTAGAGCGCCGATTTTGTGAAAAATCACCTCAAGGGCGCTGTACAATTTATTTCCTAGGATCTACATTTGTTATTTAGACCAACTGTGCCAGCACGAGGTTCGTCATCCGTTCAGGTATGTGTCTGCCGCCAATATAGCGCTGACATGTGTCTGCTGCCAATAAAGAGCGCTGACACAACATCCTCACATAGATAACAAACCTTGGCAGCACCGCTGTGACGTTCGACGAAGACAGGAGATGGAGACTCTGCTGCAAGAATCCTAGGTAGCGAAGGAACTGTACCAGCTGCTGCCTCGAGAGTGACCACCGCGTCCACCAACAGTGCCAGCATGAGGTTCGTCATCCGTTCAGGTATGTGTCTGCTGCTAATATAGCGCTGACATGTGTCTGCTGCCAATAAAGAGCGCTGACACAATATCCTCACATAGATAACAGACCTTGGCAGCACCGCTGTGCAAAATCACCTCATCCTAGTCTATTTTAGTCTCTCTAGTCACTTCCTAGCCATTCATGCCACGTAGTATATCCTCTCGACCCTTTTAGACTCTTTCCTGGCTCCAATACCTAAATAAAATAGAGCAAAAAAAATTACAATTCTTTCTATTGTCGTGATCCGACGATTTCACACCTCTGTCTCAGACCTTTAGGGCTCGCTTATAGCAGGTTATCATAAGCAAAATCTTGAACCAAAGTCAAAGTGAAGTGTATGTGTGTCATCTGTAACAAAATACATAAACAAAAACAAAAAATAAAAACAAAAACATAAACTTTAAATAAAATATGGCTTATTTGTTTTCTAGGTAGATATCCTCGGTTGAAGAGGTCCCGTAAATCCCGACACCACTTGACACTTGAGGGGTCAGGTATAAAATCTTCGACTGCATTGAGAATCTTTGTTCTAGCTTCACTTTCAAAATTTAATCGGTTTAAAATGCTATAATAATTGCAAATTCCGGCTAAACGGCAGAAGTTACGCTTATTTCGTGAAATAAGAAGGTAAGCACTATATAAAACACGGATGCTGAACATTTTTCAGCGATCTCTTAACAAGGGAAACCTTCTGAAAGGATTAAACAAACCATTCTGGGCTATCAAATGAATAATTTAGAATTTTATATGGAAATACCAAGTCAGCGAAAACTATTCTGTATGACAATTTAAATAAAAAGTGTTGTACGTAGTTCAACCAAATTGCTGTAATTCAGTTTTAAAAGTTAGAATTTAATTTGTATTATTGCAAAAGCTTGTATGGTAATTTTATAGTGGTGTTCCAGAGGGAAGAATTGTTTATTTCTAACAAATATTTTTTAAATGTTCACTCTGTATAATAATTGGTTTTTAATCCCTTTTTGTAAAAAGTGTTTTATTCTGTATTTATAGGAACTTGTACCGTCAATAAATAAATAAAATCAGTAAATACTTGATTTAAGAATTAAAAAGTTTTATGGTTTACATCTTCAAATATCGACTAGACTAGACTAGCCAATAACATAATATTATAGGCTCTGAAGGACAGATCTGACCGAAACGTCCATCTTTTTTTTGTAATGAGTAGATATGTGATGTTCGTTGATGGAAAGATAAATAATCATTCTTCTCATTTTTTCTCAAATATTTACACATGATTACCAACAAAAATTGTCAAAATGTATTTGTTATGTGTTTAATCGAGAAATTTTTTCATACGGGACAGTTGAAAGTTAGAAAATTGCTAACATTTTTTAATTGTATTTACGTCATAAAAAGTGAAGCGACAGTTTTCTTACTAATTTTATGTTAAAATTTTCCCGTTGGATATTGTTTTTTTTATTTTTAATATATATAATGTTTATTTCAAATACAAACATTTGAAAGATAATTTTATCTTTTTTATAAGATGATGTTTCTTTTTACGAAAACTTTAAATAGAGGAATTATGAACCACATTTTAGATAACTTGGAAACATTCCGAAATTCCATGAAATTTTACCATATCACATGTTATTGCGACTTGTAGGTAAAAATATTTTAAGACCTGAACAGTTTAATCAATAAGGCCAGCAATTTCGTTTATTATTTGCAGCAAATCATTGTTTGCGCGTTGTATGTCTGCTTCGGCACGTGTTTGCATGATTGGGTTTCCATTTGTTACGGTCCCTGTTGCCATACGTATCAGTTATCAGAAGCCAACCCAACATCAGGGAGAGGAGCAAGATGATAGGTGATGGTTGATGGGGGAGGTACTACTCACTCCCTCGGGACAGAGCTGCGCCTTTTCTTCATTTATTCTCGATGTTGCCTTTGACACGAAAAACATTTCGGTCCAATAACGTTATGTCATCCCTTTGACGTGGGAAATGTAGTGGAAGATGTTTTATTTTAGACTTGAATTCGGATACAATAGATTGGCCCACGTGTCAGAGACAATGAACTGAAAAAACTGTTCTATGAAAAAAAAAATTAAATTATTATTTTTAATCTATATTTGAAATGTATATTTCTTTTGTTTTTAATTTAAATGGTTAATATTTACAGGTAAAGTCAGATTTCGTGATTTTTCAGGTTCCTGCGCTTTTTACATCTAAATAACATTTTGTTAGTTAACAGTTAACATTTTATACTCTTTTTGATACAATAGTGTAATTATTTATATGCATGTATAAACCTTACAAAACTAACCTGTGACTGATTTTAACTAAGGATAGGTATATCAGTTACCGTTAATTTACACTTAGTACTATTACGAGCCTAGCACTACATTAGTATTTTGTTCGGAAGTACAGATATCAAATTTTAATAGACCAACGTATTTCTTAGAAAGCAAAACTGTTAATACGATGTTTAATTTTAAGCAGGCTTAATTTAGATTAAGTTTCGATAAAGTCCTCCAAACCCCCCAGAATAGTGCCATTTACGAGGAACCTAATAATTGTAAATAGTTTTGTTGGTGTCTTGAGTTTTTGAGTAATTAACCGTTGAAAAAAAGTTGTTTTCACGTTCGAACTAATACTAAACAAACTGTTTTAGATTGCATATTATCTTCCTTTATCAATGAATATTATTCCTTATTGTTCCGTGAATCATCGAAGTCTATACTCATAAAAGTAGGCAATTTAAAACGAAATTATATTTTTTAAATTTCGGCCTCTCTAAAAAATGCAATTATTTACGTAAATGTCAAATTTGACATGTATTACTACTAGCAGCACCTAAATTTTTGAATATTTATATTACCAACATTTTGTTCTGTACATATTGTAAGTACTCTGCATTATGTTTTTTTAACATCGAGTAGGGTCATTGGAGATCTGGTTTTGTAAAAAACAAAATAAATATAGTTTCGTTTATTAAAAAAATTTAGTCGTTTAGAGCTCTAAAGGAGTAACCATCTATTTCTTATACCAAGTCGGTAAAGCGGTGGATAACGTCCAGCAACTAAAAGGGAAACTAATTATAATCCTAGAAAGGATTTAGCGACCAAATAAGTCTGCTTAAATTTGAGCAAGGATTTGCGTACGTAAGAGCAACTGACATATCGGCCCTAAGAATATTTCAACCACAATCAGTACAAAATTTTATGGTTAAATTACTTGTTTCAGCAAATATTTTTTCACAGAAATAACATTTCACTGTTGTATCAAAACATAAATATCTTACCTGTGCAGGCCTAACTATGGGATAAAATATCAATTCCGCATATATCTGACTAAATGTAAAAATAATTTGGAACATGAACACAACACTAGGTTCACAAAGAATGAAGGCATGTTTGTTCCAAAACATAGCAATAAATACTGAAACAAACCCTAGAACATATCTCGCCCAAAATATTCAACATGTTGTCAAGTAACATACAAAGTTGTAAATACCCAAATAGATTCAGATATATGCTAAAAACATGGCTCCTAAGTAGAAAACTATACACTAGTCATAACTATCCATCAATGGTTGTTATTCATTGGCTTATAGATAGTGTTATTTTAGACTATGTGTGCCAATAATAATAATCTGTAAGTAGTAACAATATTATTTGTATTTATAATTAGTAATAATAGTATGTATACATATTTACATTGTTATTGAACATGTACATCCTGTTGACCAACTTCTAAATTCTACTTCAACGGGATAATACTTTAAAAGAAAAATAAATTAATAAAAAAAACTATTACCATCAAATATCTACTTGAAAACTAATTACAAAAGATCTTTGGATAATATTGATTTATGCACATATTATTTCTATAGCAGGGTTTCTAATCTATTGTATTCCAGGCCAATGTTCGAGTCTTATGAAAATGTAAGACAGAAGGGTTCATATCGGAGTCAGAAGGTCGGAGGTCTGGCGGGAAGAGGGGCATTACTGGGCTAAAGTTGGCCTGAAATTTAATAAGACTTCCATCCGCTAGGAGCAACCAATATCCCAACTCGGCCCCCGGATGGCCTCGACTTGCCTTACATACACTCGGCTCATAGCTGCCTAACTTTGCCGGCGTGGATCCTTTGTCTATTAAAAATATTATAATGGGTTAGAATTTTTAATATAAGATCGTCTCACTTACCGAGCAGTTGGACTAGCTTAAAATATTTTTATTTTATTTTACATTTTGGGGTTGTTTGACAAAATATACGATATTCAATTTGGGAGGCGGGTATGGGTACGGAACGTATGGATATGGAACCATTTGTTGGATAACCAACACCCCTGCCATAGGTCTCCTCAAGTAGTTCACTACGTTTGGTGTCTTAGCAGGGGTACCCGGATTCATGGAGTGAGGATTGTCTTGGTCTTGGCGGCGGGTCGGATCGGGAGAGGCTGATCGAGGGAGACTCATACGTCCGTCACTCTTAAACACATTGTTCCTACCCATCCCTCATACCATTTTCCTTACCAGAACTTTCTCTCCTTCCTTTACCTAAAAATTCCGTCCACACAGCATCCGCAAAGATGACATTGGGCCGGAGGAATTTTAACCTCAGAGCTTCCTGTGTGAAGCTAATGTGAAGAAATCAATAAAACATTTTTAAAAAATCAATCGCAAAAAAACTTTTTTTTTCTAATGACACACATATTTTTAATATGGCCTCGCCAAATGCCGATCGGGTAGGACCGACATTTATTTCGTATATTAACTGGTGTAATGTCATCCGTTTTTACAGAAATGTCCGCGTATATACGTGATGGTCAATGAACACCGAAATTTGATAAAATGCATTGTCATCAGCTCGATCGGATGTTGGGAAGTGGGTTAGTTTCCAACATTTTCATTAATTAATTTCCAAAAAAAATTAAATTCAAATATGCAGATGTATTCAAAAATCAAGAAAATGGAAAAAAAAACACATTAAACAACAAAATATAAGAAAAAAATACAAAAGGAATAACAAAAAAAAATTGATTGCATTATAATATATTAATAGGGGGTTCCTCTTATCCAGCTCAATATTTTCGTATGGCTCAAAGAGTCGACTCAATTGAACGGCGGCTCAATTGATCAAGAGACATGAACTCAGAGCGTATAAACAATGCGAATACTGTATTCGCATGACACGACTCGCCCGATACGGCTTCCCGGTACGGCTCTCAGCTCCCAGCTCACAGTTACCAGCATATGAATGATCGTATGACTCTTGGTACCAGCACGAGATAAATAAGATGCTAGTGTAGGTGTAGTTACATATGTCCAAGTCCTGATGTCGGACTGTCAGACGCCGTTCACGTCTCTGAAGTATGTAAAAACATTTTATTTTTCTGAAATACATTATCCATTTTATTTTTTTGATAAAGGGGGTAACCTTTCAATTGAGTCGTGGCACGGTTTACCGGGAGTCGTACTAATGCGGCTCATAAAAAAGAGCTAGTTCATTTGTGCGGCTCTTTTGCGTGTATCCACAGGTCTGCCGTGTAGATTTTTGCATAGAATTAGTGTGTGCTAAAATTGAAACTAAACACTTTATAAAATTTGTCAGGTTGTAAACTAGATCCGTTTCACCACGCACTTCTAACCTATACTAACTAATCTTTAACCCGATGCCGAGATATTCACCTCAGTTTTATTGTATATTTTACATAATGGCTCACTGAAGAACAAATTATTTGTCTGACAGGGAAATAACGTGTCATAATATTACTATCGATTCTTGTTTTGTCAAGTGCAAATATATTAATTCTGACTTTTTCTGAATTTTAAAGCCATATATTTCCCTCGGGGCCTACGCATGATCCGTAATGTATTTATTTACAGGCAAGTCTCGTAATCAATTTATTCACTGTAAAGATCACTATATTGACCAAAATAATATAGATTGATGGAATAAATCATAAAAGTGAATAGAAAAGAGATTGAGTTCGTAAATTTAAGTGTCGTTTCTTTGTTTTTACAGGTGGGAGTGTTGGTAAAAAGTCTGTAAGTTTAGTTTGTTTTAAGATGTAACACTGATATAATCAATATTTGCGTTTTAAAGAGCACCACTAGTATTTAATTTTTTTTTTGTTTTTCATTTTGTTCATGTTTACAAGGTCGCTGGAGGTCGGAGTTAATCAAATATAATCTGTGGTTTTCCAGTCGTTTATCCATTAGGTATTAGAGAGGAGATAATGGAGCTACTGTTTTTTGTAGCCTAACTGTAGTGTATCGTATAGGCGATCGTGCACGGCTGGAGACAGCCGAGGTTTGACGAACGCTCCGACTCTGCTCGGGGAACGCAGGCGGTGCTACGGACGGCGGGCATTCTATTCGATCCCTTCCATGCAGCAGGACTGGATTGTACTTTTTAACAACTGAGTTAACAATAAACAATACTTCGTATAATAGAACCTTTTTTATTAAAACAGCAAGAACATTACACTAACGAGCATCAATATTCCGTAAGTTTTGCCTAATGTTATTTAGCTGGGTATTAAATTTCCCTACAATTAGAAATTGCACAGACAGGAGTTTCACTAAGTAATAATTGAGCTGTTTATGATCTTAACGATTTTGCGAGATACCGAAATGCCGTAAAACAGCCTACTATATTAATATTGGCTAATTAACTATATTTCACGCCACATGGGCCTTGTTCCGAATTCCTACAGTATCTATTATATATTATTCACGAGAACTCTAACACTGAGGTCCTTATTACATTAGCAACGACCAACTAGAGCAATAAAGGTTAACGGGCGATCTGTTTTGGATTAGGACATTCCAAAAATCATAACTTCTTCCGGATATTAATACGGAAACATATAAACTGCTTAATGTGGTTGAAATCTGATATATCCATCTTTGCTGTAATGGCTACCACAAACAGTGTCTTTCTTGAGAGTCACAATAAAGACACTGTGATTTTACTTAGCACGGCAGTATATTTCACCGTTAATCTCATATTTTTAGGTTCTATAAAATTTAATAAACATCACAAAATTTATAAACGTATGAATTCTGTATATAATAGATACCGAAATTTCCTTTAATTGTATTTATTAGGTGAAATAATTACTATATATGTTTGTTGTCTATGGTTTACTTGAAATTTCCATAGTAAAAGACATTAAAAAATGCAATTTTCAAATGTGAACAGATTTTCAGTTTTAAGAAAACATTTTTTTACAAAAACGCACACCACACGAAAAAAAATATTATGTAGAATTTTATATTTTACGACAGGAATATTAGTGACTTTTTGGTATTTAATAGAAGCTTAATCAAGCTAGCAACTGAATATATTAGCAAATTGTGGGAAGTTCAAAATAAATTCATAAAAATCACCTGCTTTGCATGGGTAGCTATCTCTCGTAAATAATTCCTTCATAATTTTTGCATACTTTTCAAGTATTTCCTATTGCCACAGTCAGGTTGTGCAGAAATAAAATAGTAAAATTGTTTGGTGCAACAGGTATAAGAGCTTTTCTGTTTTGAAATAAGAATATGCTAGATACTAGATAGTACTTACCGGGATTTCGTTTCTAGCTATCCCAGACAAGTAGCTGGAAAATTATTTAAAATTCGGAATAATGGCAAAAATACAGTGCAAACAGAAGAGGAATTGGGACTACCTTTGAAGTAAGTTGTTGGTGTTTTTCAAGTACACAATCTCATTGAAAAGTAAAAAGTGGACTATCTTGAAAGTGCATAATATCGTTTTAAGTACTCATTCATTTGGTTGTGGAGATAATTACCTTGAGATATCGCGATAGAACTCACTATATTGTGGTTGTGTTGTGTGGTCAGCGGTTAGTGATTGATCTTCTTGTT
This sequence comes from Hesperophylax magnus, assembly GCA_026573805.1. Lineage (NCBI taxonomy): Eukaryota > Metazoa > Arthropoda > Insecta > Trichoptera > Limnephilidae > Hesperophylax > Hesperophylax magnus. The sequence continues at coordinate 889,269 of JAIUSX010000156.1, forward strand.
TTCCTTCTTTCCATAACTTGTTTTACCTACACCAATTCCATCAAACACCATTTCATTTGGTCTCGTTAAAATTATTTACGGTCTTCATCTGACGCTGTAATAAGTATTTTCAGATGCATCAAGAGCATTTTTCGCTTTCGCATGTCACATCGATCTTCCAATCTTCGAGTATAATTTGTCATATTTTGGTATCTGTTTTCATATCTTTTAAATATGACGTTACCATTTAACTTAAATTTACCACACATATTACTAAATTTAGTGTCACTATGCGATCTTTTTTTATACATTATTTTTTTTCTCTAATATGAGCTGGTTTATCTTAATTCCCAGACTCCTAAAGTATAAATAAGATGTTACATCGCGGCGAACTAAAGAATCATTTGGACTAGAGCAGCCGTGGGTCGCGTGTGTCCTACATAGTTTCTTCCCGCGTTCATCTTCTGGTAATTTTATGACACGTACATCTTGTGTGTTTTAAATAAAAAATAATCTAACGAACAATTGTCCATCTCAATTCCACTATACAATCCGCAACATTTTTAGCAATGCGTTTTGGTAAGGCGCAGTTTAACACTGCTGTACCGGTAAAGAACAACAATCCCACCCGATATCATTGTAAACTAGTGCTAAACGATCAACGGATTTTGCAGCGTTCTTAATGTAATGATGATTACTGAAGACTAAATCTAAAGATTTATAAAGGATGTCAAATATTTTATATATATTTTTATAAAACGCATTAATTTGATCACGAAACTTAATTAATCATATAAACTCTCACAAGTCAAATAATTAATACAAACAATAATAATGATGCGCGGTTGAACACAATGCTACGAGTATGTCATTTAACCGTATTCATTATTCAACGAAATTAGGAATTTATTCGTAAATTGATTTGAAACTTTTGGATTAATCTGTCAATTTGTCCTTTTTCCAATGGATTATTTTCTCTTTTCATTCATTGGATTCTCTAGACTGGAACAATTCCCCAACTCCTAGAGTTAAAATCAAATAAATAACGAACACGTCAAAAGCTCAAACCTCGGCTCCGAAATTCTATTCCTAACTATAATGATATTGTGTTTAGGGGTAGTTTTGAAGGTATTCCATAATTACACAAAACACAAATAGATATTTGAATCAAAAGTTACCCTTAACTACAGTTTACTCACTGGTTTGTTTTCCTTTCATGTTTTTAACATAATACCAGATTTAACTATATATCGTTGAAACACAGATTCATTCAAGCAAATATGAACGTAGAGCTTTTCAAGCATAAAAAGGCAAAATTACAAACGTTTGTTTATTTTTTGAATTGGTCTTCATGACGACACAAATTAATATATACTTCCAGAAAATGTATTATATACTCCCAAGACGACACAATGTACAATATACTTCCAAGACGGCACAATTTACAATATACTTCCATTACGGCATAATGTATTACATACTTCCAAGATGGCACAATTAACTATATACTTCGAAGACAGGCACAGTGTTCTATATACTTCTAAGACGGCATAATGTATTATATACCTCCAAGAAGGCACAATGTATTTTTTTACATTAATTCCACACAGGAGGCCGTTAAGAAAATCATAAATTACTCTCAGAGCCTGTCTCATCTTTGTAAATGTATATTATGTATAATCAAACTTTTTTTCCAAAAAAACTTATATTAAAAAAATATATATATCAAACTTTTAAAATCAAACTTTTTTTCCAAAAAAACTTATATTAAAAAAAAAATATATATATATACCTATATTATAAATTTTACACATAACATAATATTATAACATTGAATCTAAGTAAGAATCGTGGCTCCCTTATCAGGCACAAGAGCTCCTCTTTTCTGATAAGGTATTCATGACCAATTATGAACCTTAATATTATTTTCTGCAAAATATGTATTAATGTAACTTATATGATATATATTAAAATAATAAAAAAAATAAATAAAAAAAAATTTAAAATTGTAATCAGCTAATGATAAATTTGCGGTACACACCTTCATAACTTTGCAATAATAAAATTCGAGTATTCGATGTATGTACATTGTACATATACAAAAGCGGGTAAAATGAGTCGTTTTAATCTATTTCCATGGTCGACTGTTTGATGCGGTTTGATACTACAAGTTTAGCGGAATATTATTTTGAATCCAAATGATTAGTGCGACTAGTGGTAAATAGTAACACATTATGGCTAAATGAGTGGATTATAATTAGCTAATGTAAGCCGTGTGGAAACAACAACAGCGGTGGGGAATGGCCTGAAAAATAATGTATCATTTATTTTTTGGAATGACTTTATTGAATAAAACCTCAAATTGTAATATTTAATTATTGAAGACAATATTAGCGATTTCTAAACGAAAATCTGAAACAGAAAAATCAGAAAAGGATACGGTCACATTTAGGACTCGAACCCAGGACCCTTGCCTTGCCGTTCTATCCTGGCAAGGCAAGGGTCCTGGGTTCGAGTCCTAGATGTGACCGTATCCTTTTATGATTTTTCTGTTTCAGGTTTTCGTTTAGAAATCGCTAATATTGTCTTCAATCATTAATAATTTATCAAATACGTTGAGATTGTTTTTTTAAATGAACACATAAATTAATCTTGTTAAAATTAGTTAAGTCAAGGGATAGAAGTTAGACTTAGTTAAGCTACACTTGTCAACAAATTTTATCATATAGCCCAGAAGATACTACGGTTTTACCGAAACCCGATCGAAATAAAGTTTATAAATTAAAAGTGGTATTTATTAAGTTATTGATTTATTTTAAATTATAATGTCACATCACGAAGTATCAGCTTCAAATGAAATGCTATAAAAGCAATACTATGTGATAAAAAATATTTTCCAGGCTTCACACAATCTCCGTTACCATTATCACTGAAAAAGCTCAATTTTATTTTTATTTTTTAGTGAATACCTTACTAAACTCCCAACTGATCTCGTCTGGTGCCAATGAGACTAATGCATCCCTTGTGTGAGGCTAGAAGTGATGAGAAGTGAGGTAGATGGGGAAGATCGGGTCACCAAAAACGGCCAAAACCATTTCAATCAAAGTTTTGATTCTAAACGGTGGTCTTTTAGCGGGACGATACTGAAAGTATCTACCACTCTGGACAGTGCCGCAAATATACTATAATAGATTATTTGACATGAATACATTTTGTAAGAAAATATAAATTAATCATATAATATTTACTAGAGCTCAATATTCCACCTCCGACTCCATCAAATTAAATTATACCTTTAAAAAACTAAATATTTTTTTTTTAAATACGAGATTAACCGTCGCGTCGCAACAAGTTGTTTTTAAATGTCAATTCACTCAGAGATATCGGAAATTTATAATTCACCATAATTGATTATCTGTGTTCCGAAAAATATATAATTTATTGAGTACAGAACTGATTGTATTACACAGAGTCTTATTAGATTAATAACTTAATTGACAGCCCTATCATCGTCAACACTATAAAATTCCATGTGCCGACTAGGAACACAAAATGTAACACTCTTCTGTAATACATACACAACCATCTATCAGACACACTCACAAAATTCATGTTCTAGGCAACAAGTTTGGGGGTACTACTGATATATTTAATGACACTATTTATAGAATTAAGTGGAATCTATCCCCACACTTTGTTAAATCCTACAAATTATTGTAGCATTGTTAATGTAGTTTTAGTGATTTGTCTTTTACGTAGTATTGTTCTAGTTACTATTTTATTTTATGTAAATATTACGTTTTACTTTTTTATATTTAGTTAATCAATTTAACGTTAATTCATGCTTTTATTATTGAAATTATATTCTTATTAGACTTGTGAGCACAGATTTATATTATTGAATTCAAAGACTATTTTGTACCTTCTTTATTATGGATTATATCTACATACTCTTATTGTTTCCTCTATTATGCAGATTTCTCCTATGTACAGTGCATTTGTATCACTTTTATGTGAAAGCCTTTTAAGGCGTAAAATAAATATTCGATAAGATATCAAATTTAAGGCATTTATTTTTTGTTTTTGGATTTAATTCGTAGAACTCCATTTATTTATTTTTTTAATGTATTTAAAATCAAATTTAATAATATAATTCTATTATACCCATATACCGGCTTAACCCGTTTTACCGGTTTAACCGGTTTAATCGATTTAACCGGTAATAAATCATTTTAAATTGGGAGAGGGTAAAATAGATTCATATAAATAAGTCGTCTAAAAGTGGTTATAACCACAGTTTGAAAATGGCCTTGAAAGCCGAAAGGGCTGTAACAATAACAAAAACCAAATAATACTTGCAAAACTTAATAATCATATTATTACATTTGATTTCAATAGAATTAAAAAAAAATTAAGGCAAATGATAAAATGAGTGTCGGTTGAACGAATTCTTCAAAATAATATACTACACTTTTAGCCAAGTCAATAATAATTGGAAATTTTTTTAAATGTTAAAGTTAAATATATCGTCATGTTTAGCTGTTACTTTCATATCAAATTTACTCCATTAAGTGTTAAAAATATTCTTCCATGTTATTAGAATTAAACGCTTCATTAATATATTTTATTTGAGCAAAATTACAGCTAATTGAAGCTAAACAAAAAAAGTGTTATAGTAAAACTCCGAAAAAGGTTAACAATCCCTACCATAAAATAAATGACGGTTTATCGAGGAAAATCCAATAACCGCACATAATATTTGTTAGTCCGTTGACAGCTTTGTGATCATGAATACATCATGATCAGTAGACAAACTGCGGCTCCAACAAACAGTCAACCTTCGCTCTATAGCCTGATTTTAATGATACCTTGCTAATGACTACAAAAGATAACATGAATATTTAATTTATAAAATGTTACCCAATGATAAAAGGTAGTATTTACCAATGTTTGCTGATTGAAAACAGGAAAAATATTACTGCAACTTTCAGTTGGGTGAATTTTGAGTAGAATGGTCGCAGGGTTAAGTGCAAAAGTTTTTTTTTAATGTTTTCACAAGAATCCCAACGGCTTCCAAACTTCTGGATTCAGTGAGACTATGTCATCCCCGTTTGGGGTAGATTGTGAGGCTGAAGGTAGTGTAGACGAGAAGGAGATAAGGAAAAGGAAGGTGGGGAAGTACATAGCTATCAGATCTGATCACCAAACACGGCCAAAGCCATTTCAAGCGACGTTTCGTTTCCGAATGTGGTCTAACACGAGAGGGATTATGAGAGTATCTTCCAAGTGGTTCGCTACGTTTTGTGACTTAGCAGAGGTGCCCTGGTTCATCGGGTGAGGTGTGTTCAGGATGTGCTTGCCCTCCAGCTACGTGGCATGCCAGATCGGTAGAGGCTGGTTCGGGGAAACCCTTTGACCACTCCAACTGGTTTCTCAACCCATCGCCCTGTGACGCAGCGAGAGGGGTATATTCATTTTTCCGTCATTCCTGGACACACTGATCCCTAGATTCCTACCCACCCCTCATACCTTTTTCCTTCCCAATGTAAAAAAAAATGTTTAACCGTGATAAGCATTTTTTTTAAACAACGACAATAGGAATAAGTAGGTTTACATCAAAGTTTGCTTTTGTAATTTTAAATATTCATAAGGTCAAACGAAATTGTGATTGCTTCCCACGAAAATGGATTATTTCTCCAGCTAAAAACAAAGTATAAATGTCACAGGTCACAGATAAACGGTTCTGAAAATGATTTTGCTCTGTTCAGTTTATTTCGGTAAAACGAGAACAGTGTAGAGGATTTATCGACTGGACTAAATGTGTCAAACGCTCGGACCAAAAACGAGGGTTATTTGTTCGGTTGTCTGGGAATAATCGAAAAAAATAGAACGAACAATAAAACAAACAAACACGCGGATAAAAACCTCGGCGCAGGTGGTCAATACGATATAGAGGGGAGTACATTTCTGCCTTTTGAATATTAAAATTTGTATAGAATAATTAATGGGCATCATATTGCATGGAAGGAATACTCCCATATGTCAGATTATATAATATTAGCCCGAAGAAGAATAAAGAACTCCAGTCCATTTTTTTAATATATACATTTTTTAATAATACTGTTTTAACTCAAATACCAGTTAATATTTTTTCTGTTATAATAATAGTTAAAATAATATTCTAAGTACACATTTTTCGGGTCTCCCGAAATTGCACAAAATCCGTCACCAGTCATCGGTTTCAACGGGCGCTGTATTTTTTATGGGAATCACCCGCTTCTAACATTGAAGAACACTAAGTAAAAAGTTAACATCTCGTCAGTTGTAGCAGTTCACTTTTGCCCCGCTACCGTCTTAAGATAAAATTAAACAAACTTTAACAAACTCCATCCAAAACCGCCTTCGTCTATGGGACTCGAGCTCTATGGGCCTTTCCAGAAGAAGCAGAAGACTTAAGTTCCGAAAGCCAGTGCCAATCGGACAGCTTTGCGGAGAGGTCGCGCCAACTGATGTGATACGAGCAACTGCTCCAGTCGACATATTTCACGGGGGACGCTGATGGCGGACATAGCAAGATATATTTAATTGCAGGTCATCATGTCAATCTCTCAGTTATTTACAATTCTTTCCTAAGAGTTGTATGGCGCCCATTTCGGTGAATCAGGTCAGATATTTTATGTTATTCACAATGTCACACTTTTAACTTTTATTGCTACTTAAAAATTCCTTCCGTGCGATCAATTCTTCGAATTGTCGCTCACCCCTTGAGATCATGCTTCTTGTTATTTGAGAGTCTCTACCTCTATTTGTTATTTGAATAAATATAATATTAATCATCGTACCTCTTTTATTCAATAACAAAGCAATCCTCATTGTCTGTTACTAATCATGTTACCATGGCCCTAGAGTGGTTGAATTTGTACGTGAGATTATTGCATTCTACTGGCGACCAATGGTGTCTAAATTATTATTAGCCCATGTTCAACGGTTACACAGTAATGTTATTGTTGTGGACCAATGCGCAAAAATAAGCTATAGTATTTTTCACTGCAGTTTCTTATTAGCATAGTCATGCGCTATCTGTCATTATTAATGTTTTCTGGATGGTCTGAAAATATAAAAACGAAATCTTAGTCCATCTGAAATTGAAGCGAAAAAAAATTATTTTTATTTTTTTTATTACAAGATAATACATTACAAAATGATAACAAAGTAATAATGTATTATTCCCAGCGAGTTTATAAAACTCATTTCGGGAAAGACAACATTAGATTAAGGACAAGACAAATAAATAAAATAAATTAAAATAAATAAACGCAGATGTTATTATGGAGTTCTAGAGAAAGATTGTGTTAGTCATTAATAAAACTGCTAAGGAAATAGCTTTTGAGAGCTTTTGCCAATGTTTTTTTGTTCGTTGCCGGAAGTTTTAAATTTCTACCTAATGCGTTATATTGTTTATGTGCAATGTATTGTAAGGAGTTAATTCCAAATTTTGTCGTGTAAGTAGATGATGATAAATGTATTTGATTTTGTGATCGTGTTTTGTGCTTGTGTATGTCAGAATTAAAAACTGGTTTAGTGTTGGTGTGTTAGGAGTGTTGAATTATTTGAAGAATGGCAGTTGTGATGTTATACTTTGGCAGGACCGTAAAAGGAAGTATTTGTGTCTGTGAGTATATATCTTTGACATGTGTATCTCATGGCAGATTATTTATAATACGTACGGCTCTATTTTGAATTACTCGTGTTTCGGAACTTTTTTTTTGGTAATGGTGCCCCAGATACTAACTAGATAACTCAGGTGGGAGTGGATCATAGCATAATATGTTGCACGCAGTAAAAATGTGGGGAGTACACCTTGGAGTCGATAGAGTACACCGGTTATCGGGGAAATTTTGGATTTTACATTCTCAACATGGGAGTTCCACGAGAGGTTAGAGTCTATGAGTAACCACAAATATTTCGTTACTTGAACATGTTGTAGCTTTTCATTTCCAAGAATGATATTCATACCCATGTTATCTTTTTTTCCGAAAGTAAGGTAATGGGTTTTTTAACATTGAGGCTTAATTTGTTTAATCGCAGCCATTTAGCCAGCTTTGCGAGATCTTTATTCATTAGAGCTTTAAGTTCTTTCAGATTTTTACAATGGTAGTAAATCACAGTATCATCAGCGTAAAGTTGAAGTTTTCCCGAGATGCCACATTTAGTTATATCATTGATGTAAAGTAAGAAAAGTTGAGGTCCAAGAATCTAGCCCTGTGGCACTCCACATGTGATTTTTCCAAAGCCGCTTAGGTTCCCTCAGTTATCGACAAGGCAAAATCTATCAGCTAGGTAACTTCGGAGCAGATTTAAAGATTTCCCGACTATTCCCAAATGTTCCATATTCTATAGAAGTATTTCATGATCTACAGTATCAAATGCTTTTTTCAGATCTATAAATATAGCTGCCAAATATTCGCCCTGGTCTATGTACTGCTGAATGTTAGAAATGAAATCGAAGGTGGCACATTGGGTATTGGAGTTTTTCCGAAAACCATATTGCTGTGGTGTTAGGATATCGTTGCTAGAGATGTATTTTATCAGTCTATCTTTGATAATTGACTCGAACACCTTTGAAAATACCGATAAAATCGATATTGGACGATAGTTAGAAATACACTTCTTGCAGTCTTCTTTAAAAATTGGTATAATTTTTGCTAGCTTTAACTGGTTTGGAAATATTCCCGAGCCTATGGAGAAGTTAATAAGTTGGGTAAGGTGCCCCGCTAGTTCTTCTTTACAGGTTTTAAGAACGCACGGTGTTACTCCATCGATTCCTGCCGCTGCATTCGACTTAAGTTTCGAGATGACCTTTATTACCTCATCCTTATTTGTCCTACTAATATATAAGGATTGTCGTGCCTTTGGTTCTATATATATTGTATTACAGTCATCCGGGAATGATGGAATGGCAGCTGCCAATTTTTCTCCAACTGACGGGAAAAACTCATTAAATGCCAACGCTATTTCATGGGGTTCCCTAATTTCACCATTATTTACGATGAGAGATTCAATTGTGTTGTTGGGTTTATGTACACGGTTAGACAGAATTGAGTTAATGGTTTTAAAAACCATTTAAGCAAAATAACTTTTCTTCTCCGACATCAAGCAACGTTTCAGTGATGACAAGGGCATGAACAATATCGCATAATCTTCTGACCTTTTCCTCAATTTCGTCAAACTTGTTTCGTATACTTCTGGCGTTCATATACATTATTCGCAGACAGTTCTTCATGGGAGTATAGTCATCGATAGTTAGGCACTTGTGTTCTTGTATATTACACTGCATAGTCTATTGTAGCTAGGTCCTTCTTGAGGGCAGCTATGTAAGCTGGGCAGTTGTCCCTATCTACGGTTGAATGGTCAGCAGGCTTAACAAATCTGGTGCATATCGCGCAAACTGGTTTGATGGCTGCATTTGGGCACGACTCACGGTGTGTTTTTCTTGTGCATAGTGTCCACATGTAGGTTTAGTATATTTGTATGAGTGTACAATCATATGACATTTAGTGCAGACAGTAAGGCCAATAAAATCTCTGACACTGCAAACAGTCCAGTTCACAAGTACTTTCTCCTGTTCAATAAGTAATTTACGTACGATAGCTGGCATTTCATAAATACGATGACAAGTGTTTCCTGTGCGAGCACCAGCTAAGTGACTTAATTTACAGCACGCAATAGTTCCCTCAATGTCTTGAATGTTGGGAACCCCAGTTAAGGCGATCCTTAAAAATTCTTCGTCAGTCAGGTCCCGCGGTACCCCAAAAAATATTAGTCTCGGAGATCGCTTGGTCGGCAGTCGGGCCTTAATTGTGCTTGATTTGTTGAAACAGGGTGCATTTAATAGTTTTTGTTGCTCGCCTGCGGTTGCCGTGTTTATCAAAATACCTTTATTTCTTATCTTTTTTATTCCCGTGACCCGAACGCCTAGCTCAGATGGCCGAATCATGTCCTGGATAATTTTTTTGGTACCATTACTATCCTTGGTGGCGTCTGCATCTGTTGGAAATACGCAAATGCCTGGTCTTGGTGCTCCGACACGATGTCCATATTGGGTAAGTGGAGGGGGATGGTGAGCATCATTAGGCTGTTTGCGGGCGATGTCAGCAAATGAGAGGCTAGCCTCCGTTGCCTCCGCTACTCTCCGCATTACAGGTCCAAGGACAGACTCTAGTTGAATAATTTTTTGTTCAAGATATCTTTTTTCGCTCTTCACGTGTCGTACTTTGATTTCTGTCATTCTCAGTTGGGCAGTCACTGTAGCCAGATCAGCACGCATAGTCTCGCGCTCCAACAACAGCTGAGATACGGATCTAAAAACTTCCGACACGTTTCTGGCAATTCTCAGCTGCTGGTCTTTTGAGACCTTCGACTGCTTCTCTGTCAAGACATCTTGTAGAGCTGTCAGATGTGTTTGAGCTTCATTTAGCACATCTACCCCTGAGGTGCAAGGATATTCTACTTCGGTATCATCCGAGCCTTTGGATGACGCAATCGATGAGGTTTTGTTTGCATCGTCAATTGAGACGCTATTTTCTCCAATAATCCGAGGCATCATTGTGTTCTGATGTCTTTTTTTCAGACGGTTCATTTTTTGAACACTGGATTTTTTTTTGTATAATTGGTTTTGTACAATTCGTTTTTTTTGTGTTTATTTTTTATTCGCTTCACCACTTTAGTTGATAAGTCGATGATTTGCGCCTGTCAGCTGTCATGTAGGCAATATTGCTAACTTACCACAGTAAGTAGTTGTGGGTACTTGATGTTAATTCGTACTTTGAATCAGCGCCTTGATTTGGATGATCTGCTAAACTCGTATATCTTGTTTCACAATGATTTAAATAATGTTGCAGGAAAAAAAAGAAAGAAAACTTAGTATTACTAGGATTCGAACTGGGGACCTTCGGATCTAAGTGCGGATGCGCTCACCATTGAGCTAGCGGCCGCTTCTGGTTGACCGGGAATTAAGAGTAATATAAAATTGTCTTCGCACAGGTATGTTTACGGTGATTAGAATAAAAGGATATTATTTCGGCAATAACACTCTGATACTTCACAGTTGAATTAAACACTTGTAATCCTGGTTAATTAAAGCGTTAAGATTTTACAAACTTCGATTATTCGTATTATTTGTTTTTATTTTCGCACAGGTATGTTAACGGTGATTAGAATGAAAGGTTATTATTTCGGCAACAACACTCTGATACTTCACAGTTGAATTAAACACTTGTAAACTCTGTAAAATTAGAGCGTTAAGATTTCACAAACTTCGATTATTCTCTACACTGATCTTCGGGGACATGTTTATAGATAAATTTTATGGATATTAGGTTTTGTTGGCTTTAGATTTTGTATTTTTAAGTGGAGCGAATTTTTGACATGCACTCTGTTGATAAACAAAATAACTATTTTGCGTTACCGAGCTGTTCTCAGACTTTAATACATTTTTAAACTAACTAATCGGCGCGTCGTTTCCAGCCACTTCTTGCTTCAATCACATTCATACATCGTCTCATACATGCCCGTCTGCTATTCTGATTCTTGATAACATCACTCGACTACTTTTTTCATTTGATCCTGCCGTGTCTTCCTAGGGCGACCCAATTTCTTCAACCATTTATAACATATCCCACACTAGACAAACGACTACACCCACCAATAAGATTAAAATTGAAGGCCGATCATTAACAAATACACGTAATGACTCCATAAAAATTGCAGACCATTTCAATGAATTTTTCACCTCAGTCGGATCTAACCTTTCCAATAATATTCTAACTAGAAATAATGTTTCGGAACATGACCTTGCAAACGAAATAACCCTGGCTCATTTCAGTTAAACTCCATTTATGTTCACACCTACCACAGAATTGGAAATTACAGAAATCATTTCAATATTAAAAAATAGTCACTCAACAGGAATAGATAAAATCTCTACTAAACTCACTAAACATTTAAAAACCCTTATTGCCAGCCCTCTCAAACATGTTATTAACTTAAGCCTCTAATCCGGTTTATTCCCAAAATTACTTAAACATGTCTCAATCATCCCTATTTTCAAATAAGGTGACAGATCTTCCCTTTATAGTTACAGGCCTATATTGCTATTGAGCACAATATCCAAAATCATTGAAAAAGTAGTAAAAATAAGACTCCTCAAATTCCTTGAGGACAATAAAATCCATTCCAAAAACCAATACGGTTTTCGCAAAGACTGTAGTTCTGCTGATGCAATTGCAACCTTTACCAAAATGATATCAGATAACCTCGATAAAGGCAATAAACCTCTTGCTGTCTTTCTAGATTTGTCTAAAGCCTTCGACACTATTTCCCACCACATTCTTCTAAAAAAACTGCAACAGATTGGGATAGAAGGTACTGCCCTGAAATGGTTTAAAAACTACCTCACGCAGAGATCACAAACAACCGTCATCCACTCCGATCAAGAATACAGGAGTAAATGTTTACCCATCTCCTACGGCGTACCCCAAAGAAGTGTACTAGGCCCGCTCTTATTTCTCATATATATGAACTCCTTGTTGAATTTGGATATTGAAGGTAATATAATATCTTTCGCTGATGACAAGGTTATCATTTTTACGAGTAAAATGTGGAGAACAACAATTGAGAAGGCAAATTCTGAACTGAACAAAATTTAAAAATGGCTGGACTCCAACCTCCTCACCCTAAATATTAAAAAAACACAATTTATACATTTTTCAATCAGAAAATTAACTCTCTCAGAAAACCTTCCTAAACTAATTATTCACACTTGCCCGCAAAATCTAGATACTCCCCCACTATCTCTTACTACAAGCTGTTCATGCCCAATTATTAAACCGTCAACTGATATAAAATACCTAGGTGTCATTATAGATAACCATTTACGCTAGGAGGCCCAAATAAACTCCATAACAAAAATATTCCGTAAGTTATGCTATATTTTTTATTCTCTTCGATCAATCCTTGATATAAAAACACTCAAAAGTGTTTATTTTGCTCTATTTCAATCTATAGCTACGTACGGCATTATAGGATGAGGAGGTTGTGCTGCATCCTTTCTCTACCCTCTAGTGACTGTTCAAAAACTTTTGTTAAGGATCATCTTCAAATGTTCCCGTTCTTACCCATCAGAGCCACTCTTCAAGAAACTAGCAGTCCTGGACATTCGTCAACTATATATTAAGATAGTTCTCATCCATATCTGGAGAAATGGTTTGATAAATTCTTCTCAAAAATATATACATACACGCTACTCAACGCATGGAAAATGCACAATCCCCATAACAAAAACCACTTTCTCACAAAGACAATACACATACATCGCACCAAAAATATACAATGCACTAAATAACGACATCAAAAGATCCAGTACACGTACTCACTTTGCAACCGGTGTCCAAAAATGGATATCCGGAAAGGGTCGAAATTTCTTTAAAGAATTTCTTTGAGGTATTTCTTTAAAGAACGTAGGTTATACCACCAATAAAAGTTTTTGTTTGTAAAGAACTATATATAGTTACTATAATATTAATAGCCGAAATTTTAAAAACTTTTTAAATAAATTACTTAAAACTGTTTGGCACCACTGTACGGCATACAAGTTCCATGTACCTACTATGACACCTTAGCTACCAGCTGAGTAAACCACCGTAACAATAACAATTGACTCCAGTGTTCAGTGTAATTTGCCGGACTTGAAACATGAATTCTAACTTTGATTTATTTGTACAAAATTGCTGCAAAATAATGTACCAATTTAATCAAGCACATATATAGATTTCCATAATAAAAATAATCCTTTCTTATTTGCTTACTCTACAGTACTATGTTTGATTTTATATATTTTATAACTATATACTTTTTATATTCTTTTTTATGTATCTATTTTACTTTAGGGAAATCAACAGTTTACAATGTGGTTCATTAATACATATGTAATTTACCTAACTGAGAAACCAATTACAGATTTCCTCAATATACTATTGTATTATGTATCTAAAAATTTAAACAACTAAACAATACTTACAACAACTAAAAAATATTATGCTATTAATAATTATAATAATAATAATTGGATAATTTGTAGAGCGCCGTTTTTGTGAAAAATCACCTCTATACATTATGCTATTATATTATATAAATATTATGCTATTATATTTTTATATTCTACTGTATTCTTCCATACTTTCTTATATTACTATATAGTCATTTACATTATTTTATGTTCTTAAATATTCTTTAATATTATGTTATTTTATTTTATATTATTTTATATTCTCTCACATTATTTATGTTAATGTATAGAAAATCGACCACCATAACACGGGCATGTGCCCTAGCATGGTGTTCGAAAAATTCCCCAATGTATGTAACAAATAATTTCATTGAATAAAGAAACATAAAAAAAAAATTAGCCGATGATTTTTACGTTTTTCTTAATAATGAGTAACAAACATATAATTCCAATTTATTACTACCTATTTTGCTGTGAATTTATTCTGCCTTCAACGTTGTTACATTTCCGTTGGTTTGCACGAACCGAGTTTCGAGAAAAATGAACATTGTTGTTTCTGAGCTAAATAAATAACACATTTATCAATAATAATAATAGTTTTGATATATGTATAGTTTTTGTGAAAAATCACCTTAAAAGCGCTGTACAACATTGTTTACAACGATTTTTTGTTTTGATGCTTTTATTTAAATATTGTATTCGATTTGGATATTTCTAAAAAATAAATAAATAAAATTAAAGTAAATTCCCCACTTTTAAATAAACAGTCCAATTTTAAGGTTGTTCCCTTTGTCCCTATGTAACCTCCCATGTCCCTACCCCTCAACCAGCCTGTATTTGAAGCTCTCTCCCTCTCGCACATGTTTTCTCTTTTTAATAATATAGTCATTATAAGTAATGATTATTTTTTAAAAACTAGCATCAAAACCTAACCAAACCTAGTTAACTCAGTTTTTCATCACTCTTCATGACTTTTTATCACTTTTCCAAAGTTTTCTGACTCGTCACTGATACGTGGTTACCATTTTAACGCATGTCAGCTGTTTCGCAAAGATTTCGCAAAGTAAAACAGATTTTATACCAATAGGCGACTGCCAAAGGGAAAAATGATGCATTAGGGCCAATAATTCTTCTTCAAGTAGTTCAAGGGTAGTTCCCAAACCCCATATCATTATATTATGTAAAGAGCTTGGCCGTCGCCAAACGAAGATCTATATGACTTGGATATCAAACAACACGTCAGCACAAACTTTTTATTACCACCCTCCGTATAATTTCCTATGAAATCATTTTTATTCAATTTTAAGCCCTTGAAATATTATATGTACATATCTCCTATATTATGGGTAAATAGGTCATAAAATAGTGGAAGAAGGTACGCGTTGAAAGCATTTCTTAAATGAACATGTCGATTAAGTTATCCCGTTTTTAAATGGACTAAATATTCATGTTTTCATAACTACGCGTTCACTAACAATTAAACATTGGTCATTGTTATAAATTGTGCATTAACATTATTTGTTTATAATAAACTAGCTGAATTCTCCGGCAATCCCCAGGTTTTTTGCAGATATTTCATATCAAATAAAGACAGTAATTTTTCTCTGATTAATAACGTCAAGTGTGCAAAATTTCATCAAAAAGTATCAAAATTCTTCTATGGGTTGGGATAAGGGGTGTTTTTTGAAATCTCGTGTAGACAGTGAAATTTCTCCTATTTGAAGGTTGAGTGTGCAAATTTTCATCAATATTTAAATAAAACGGTAGATTTTTTTTATTTAAATCCACACCGAAACACTATTCTTAGCTCACTTCACTTCTAAACATTAATATTTATATAGGACCGGTTTTGTGAAAAATCACTTTAATGGAGCTGTACAATTTATTAAGATTTCCTTGGTTCTATCTAATTTTATTATTTACAAACAGACACAAAACAGCAAATTTACCTGGCAAGTCACTTTAGAGAAACACACTTTTATTTAAAAGTTTAAGACTGCATGAAAAGGACAATATAGTCAAACCACCGGACAATGATTTTAATTTTTCTATTTTACCCTCCAGTACTATTAAAATTACATTTATTCGAAGCTTGCAAATTTTTAGACGCTTACATTTTTTTAAACATTTAGTTATTTACAATTTCACGAACTCTGGTGAAGGTAAAGGGGTTCTCTCTTTATGGATATGACTGCCCATATAGAATATAATATATGTAGATAGATGTAAGCAGGAAGTTAAATTACTTATATTTATAATTTATATTTTCTTATCATATTATGACATGAATATACTGTTGTTAGTGATGGTATGCATAACTTAAAATTTTCACGTTAAATGAAATTAAATATGCTTTAAATTTAAGTTTAATTTTAATTAGAATAATAAAAGTGGTGAAAAATTCAGCCATAGAGTAAGTAGGCAGAAAAATATTTTATTATATTAAATAAGTAATTCTATATTTGAAATGTGTATTTCTTTCGTTTAAATTTTTCATATTGTTATTTATAATTTATCGCCAAAAAAAAAAGTTACATTTTAAATAATATCGACTGTATTTATTTTGGAAAGTCAATGATCCCTAGGCAAATATTTTATAAATACTTTCAGCTTCACAAATCCTGAAAGAAATATAATTATTGTGATTTTTTTAGTTATTTAGTAAACTTTAAAGTTATTGAATATCTCATTTCCACTTCAATTTTAATTGAATACCGAAATGGTAAACATCATATTTAGGCCACGGACTCTGAGCTCATACTGGTAACGCGTGTATTTAAACGATGGAATTTCGTTAGATGATAATATTACGTACTTACCGAAGTATGATCAATTTGAGCGTACTTAAATATGCCTCTAGTTCCCATTATAAAAGTAGCCTCTGATAAAGGGCAGTGCAAAATTAAGCCCGCAAATATTTATATACTCTCCAGGACATGTCAACCTTTTTACTATTGGTAAATTTAACAAATTTCAGAAACTCAAAATTGACTTCTTCTTCTTACGCCGCTGGTCACATCGAAAGTGTTCGAAGGATTTTTCTGTCTACAGTATGAAAAATCTCTGCAGGACTCCACTCCCAGTGGCTTCAGGTTAATGGTGGACCACCTGATCATTGTAATCCTACCACAAACCACCAATGAGCGATCTGATTACTTTTTCCAAATAGATTCGATTGTCATGAGCCGTGTCCCGTGATGGGTATCGGGCATTTCGATTTTTTCTCTCGCGACAGACAGATAATAGAGACGGTAGATACCTTGAATCTAAAATAGGCTATCGTTTTTCTCCTACCTAATATACCCGATCAAAGATCGGGTGACGGGTACTCAGGTCTCGGGTATTACGGCAGCCGGCGCTGTGACGGACAGCACGCGCATCAATCTCTCTTCTCTTTTCTATGGCATTTTCCGTGTATCCGATTAAAGAGCGAGTATTCTCGACCCGATCAATTCGCCACTGGGTCTTTGGCAACATAGGTTGTGTCCCAAGGTCAATTTTCTACCGCTATTTAATTTATTAATTATAACTATGTACCTTTTTTCTCCTGTGGACAATGAAAACAATAATTCAAACAACAGAAATTTATATAGAAGCTATAACTTTATGGTAATCCATTATAGATAAATTAAACATTGTTACCTTATTTGAACCACTATATATTTATTTTTTTAATAAACGCCGACTGGTTTCGGAAAAACCGTTCCTTTCTCAGGGCAAAATATATTCTAACTTAACATTACAAAACAATGGGTGGACATAATATATTACTCGAAGTGGGGTTGTGGGCATTACTAGGGATTAGTGAAGAGTGGGGGAGGAGGGGAGGGGAAGGAACTGTAAGATAATATTTTTGTTTATTGATAATTGATTCATTATTAAAGGATTCTCACTATTTCTAAGGCTACTAATTTATATTATCGTTTTCCTTTATTATTAATACGAAGAATATTTATCCCTGTATTTTTTTAACTTTTATTGTTGGCAATGACATGGTGAGTGAAATCTGAAAAAAAAAGTTGTTTTCCCAGTTAAAATTTTATAAAAGGAGGAATAGTCATTACAATTTAGTTTATATATACTTATCGTTAGCGTTCCTCAAAAAATTATCGATATTATTTCTTGTATAAAAATCTGGTTTAATATTAGAAGGGAGATATTGTCAGCATTGAACTAAAAAAATATTAATATTTGATATATACCATTTCTTTTTATTATTATTTGAAGTTTGTCTAATGATATTTTATTTAATTGGATGTTATTTTTTATGTAATTGGTACCATTCCCAAGTTGTTCTTTATATAATTTCACATTAAATTGTAAATTGCCTTAGCACGGGTAAGCATCCAGTGAGGCTCACATTACCAAATCATATTTTGTTAAAAAAATACTTCTAACGTATCAATTACAAAAAAAATAGTCTTCCGAAAAATGGGCCAATTAAAATGAATAAGTTTTCAACCTGGCCTGCGCTTGGAAACATTTGTCACACCTGATATTTTCTCAAACCACCATCCTCACCCGCGGCCAACTATTTATCACGAGAGGCCCTTTGTACCTATGTATGTACATTTATCAACCCTGCCTGTTCAATAATTAAATTGAATTTAATACAGGGACATGACGCTCTGAACTCCTGGCTTCGTGAAACATTGTAATCAATTAGAAATGATAATATTTTGCACCAATATTCCTTTACAAAATGGGTATTCCAGTAATTTTGTTGAACTACAAAACTCTATTAAGTTTAATGAATATGCTTAAATTGTCTAACAGAAGGATTTTCATTGACCAAGGACGAGTTGTTTCGCAGAATTTGAACAATTCAACAAATTTCAAAGTTGATTTTAAAGTTCTGTGATGGTTCTATTCAAGTTCTGTTTTGTTAAACAACTGGCCAATAAGGATATAATAACAGAACTTGAATAGAACCTTCACAGAACTTGAAAATCACCTTTGAAATTGAAAGAATTGTGAACCCGTCCTTAATATCTACTTTTTACTATTCATATGTAAAAGCCCCTAAAATGGGTTTATAAGTAAGAAATATATAAACTCTACGGTCAACGTATTCAAACATAAATACCTGGCAACGAATCTGGAGGTTGTGGGCTCAAATCCCGTCGTGCGCAATAAACGTATACCTTATTTGATTAAGTTGTTTTATTTCACAATTTATTAATTTAAAAATATACATAGTTTTTTTTATTTTTTTTATGAGACACCTCACAAGAGTGTCCCTGCCTGTGCAGTGTACAGACAGAGGAACTATGTCACCACCCGGTTGGGGGGCGTTGTGAGGCGGAATAAGGTAGGGGCTGTAGGAAGGGATTTGTTAATGCGGGCCTTGAAGAGGCTCGGATTATATGAGGGAGGAAAAACAGATGTCGGTAGCTCGTTCCACATACGAGCCGACTTACACAAAAACGAGTCGTAAAAACGGCCCGTTCTCATGAAGACAACGTCAACCGTAAACGGGTGTTCAGTTCGTGTCCGTCGTTTCGCGCACGTGCACCGGTGCATCAGGAATCAATGCTGCTAGCTCCTTGAAGTTTTCTTAAGTCAACGTTTTGGACTGCATTACAGTGTCCATCACCTGCCCTGGCTAAAGAGGGAGGTAGTGCAATACGGCATAATACCCTAAAAATAAATCACTATAAAACTAGAAAATAGTTGAGATTTGCATTTCAATGAAAAGAGACATGTCCCTCCTTTGTTATAAATTAATATTTCCTCGTGAAGTCGCATATAAATCGGAGCGTCGCGCCTGGCATCAATAAGAGAATTGAAGTGTATAATATTGTTTATTTCTTTTGTGAATCCCTATTGTGGACATTCAATAGCAATCGAGCAAAAGTAAAGCGAACGGAGAATCTTTTACAGGTTTTATACTACATGTTTTATTATCATTCTGTCACTACTAAAATAATAATTTTCAATTCAAAAAGCACTGAATCCGGAAAATGAGTAATAATAATGTCAGGAATCACTTGTTAATGTAAGTCAAGGGCGTCGCTTAACACCCAGCATAAATACACATAGAACAAAGACGTTAATGATTTGTAGCATTAAAGAAACATATTACTTTGTTTTTCAATGGTCAGGGTCAGGGTCAAGGGTCAATAGACTTTTATGTGAGCAGAACCAAATATTTTGTGAACATAATCCCAATATTTTAGTGGAGTAAAAACATCAATTTTAATTGCAGCTCTAATACTGTTGAAAGAATACGCAAAATTACTTTTTGCTATACTATGCCGTGTTTTGGACAGTGTTACAGTGTTGAAAGTTTGATAAAGAAGAATGATGATCAAAATAATATTTTGGCAGGAAAAATTTAAATCAAATCCAATTATATTATGATGGCGTTATGCTGTGTCGAATAATAATCGTATTGATATTATCAACGGGAGCTAGTTATATACAGTATACAGGATGTTACGGGACGTACTTGACAGTGATTCCTGATTTTTTTTGTTTTCAAAACTAAACTTTTTTTTTCTTCCACATGTCATCACTGGTCACCCAGCCATGTAACTAACGTCTTACTCCTTTACTAACTGTTTAAAACATACTGACTTTTTATATTTTAAGTTAAAAAAAAAAATTAAATATCAAAAATGTCACTAAATTCTAAAATTACATTTACTACAATAATTTCAGGAATCATTGGTTAACGTAAGTCAATTACGCGTCTCTTAACACCCATTATTTAAAAAAAAAAAGAAAAATAATTTTGTAATACACCACTTATTTATTTAATTGGTGTTGCTTAGTTTATTAATTAATGAAGCTCCAGTTTTCTTTGTTGAAAAGTTGTTTTTATTATTTATTTATTATTCACTACTCGAACTGCTTCTCTGAATTTAAAACTCCGACCTGAATTAGTGTGAGCCATCCTTTACCAGACGATGTAATGAGGTAGCACCGGCTTTAGTAGCGCCGGTTATCTCTCCCTGGTCCTCTCCGCTCTGAAGTGGCTGTTTGTAGTGTAAATGCGCCCTTAAGATAAGTTTCCCGGCTAGCAGGGCTTGACGCGAGGGCTAATTATACTTCCCCAACCAACACGTACATTGTACAAGTACTTCTGGACTTCTCTGCAGTTCTGTGACGTCATGATTAATTTATATTTATAACCTTTCTACGGATATAATCGCTCTGAAGGGGTAGTAAAATTACATTTGTGAAATTAATAAGAAGAGTTTATTTTATATATTATAAATTGGTTAATATTAATTAATTTGAAGTTTTAATGGGTTTTGTGTTATGAGTTTCCCCGCCCAGACAGAAAAATAGATTGCGGTTTCACGCAACTAACTTCAACATCTTACAAATTTGATGAAATATTCTTGGTTGTTAATTTTATAAACATTACTGATATCAATGTTAGCATTGCTTACTTATCGGTCCTGATAACGGACGCTGTAAAACTGTACGAAACATTGGCCGAATAAATATGAAGCGCATAATGGCATTATTATTCAGATATTAGTTATACATTGTTTTACTTATATCGTGACTAATATTATTTAAATATTAGTCACGATATAAGTAAAACAATATAATATTATCATTTTAATAAAACAACTTTATTTGGAAACCAATTTAATGAGTACATAAAATAATATATAAACCAACGGGTTTCCGGTAAGCCTGAAGGTTCCTCAGGGTTTTATAATTTAATATTCTGTGTGTTTTTTATAAAACCACATAGTGATTTCCGAAGAAGGTTTTTTGTTAAGGGCAGGTGCTGTACACAATAATTATACTAATTTGTATCGAGAAATGAAAAACAGAGCAATATTTTAAAAATATGTTATATTCTGGTGAAATAAAAATACGATTATAATTGTATTGAGTTTAATAAATAAACCATTATTATTGACAATCGTTTAACAAGTGCTTAACAGGAACAAGTTCAGAAGCAAAGACAATCTGGGCATAGATAATAGACAAAGATAATATGTAGGCAGTGTTACTATATCCAACAATACTAACAATTCAAACAATAATATTCGTTTTCAATTTAAATTTCAGAACCGGAAACTCGGGCTTCTGTTACAGTTTCCTTCCAGCTTAAAAAGATTTTTCCGCCTCACTTGACAGTGCCAAATTGTATCATAAAATCTGAAACTACGATTACTGAGCAGAAAAATACTAACGAAATATCTTTGTTCGCGCACGCAATACTCTCAAACGGTTAGCTCTCACGTCGTGAACTTTACAAATATGTTTTTTTTCTGTCTACATTTTCTAGATCCAACAAATAAACGAGATCGGATAATATACTTTTTACATATTTTTCTGAACTTTCATCGTATAAAACTTTTTAAAATTGTTTAAATTGAAAGCATAAAGCAAAGCTACACAATAATACCACAAGTACCTAAGTAAATATATATGTTTCTTAAATTTCATATTACTTAACTCTTAAACCCTACCGGGGTACTGGAGTTACCCCCTGGTGTTTAAAATATCAACAATTTTAACAATATTGCACTGTTGCAATAATCGCTCTGGCTAATCTACTCTCGATAATTAGCGCGTAAGCACGTCAGTAAGCCGTGACCGCCCGGCAAGTGCATTCGCGTCCACAGGTGTTCCGGGGTACCCCAGTACCCCGTGGTAGAGATAGTGTTAGTTCTTATTATCCAGTTATACTTGAATTACTGAAGTTGTTTTTCGACATCTCTCTGGTAAGTTTACACATTATTCATGATTTACTTTACTTTGTGATAATGGTTAGAGTACAGTGTTGATGGGCACTGGGCAGGGCCTGCGCCCAATAACGAGACATTCATGGACTAATAATGTGTTATGGATGTAATGACAGTGTTTGCAGTGTAATGAGGTGTTGTATTGTTTTCAGATATGGCATCCCAGACTCGAAGTCTTGGGGGGGGGGGGTGAAATTGCAGCTGCTTTATTGGTTTCTGACGACAAAGAGCTAAACCTAGGAGAAGATTAAGAAAATGAGCCCGTCGGTGTTATCGAGGATTTCCGGGACCATACTGAAGTCGCATCTCACGAAGACGGTGATCAATATAGTGTGGAAGAAGATGAAGAGTATTTAGTGCCTGAAAATGACGGGGCCAGTATAAATGAAGAAGGTAGGCGCTTGGTTCGTGTGCTAGATTCTAGATTAGTTCTGTACGAAAAAGGTCATAATAATCGGCAAAAGTGGACAGGTGTTAAGCTTTCCCGCTCAACAATGCCTCGCCGCATATTTTGTTGCACCCACCTGGTAACGTCTTAACAGAAACTTGACACATGACAATTGGTTCACGTCTTTACCCACAGCCAAGAAATTACTGAAATGTTTAACATTAGTTGAAACTGTAAAGAAAAATAAACGAGAAATTCCTCCTGTTTTCTTGGTCACTAAAATCGAGAGAGATGCACATCAATGTTTGCCTACGACGGACCTCTCACACTTTTGTCGTATTGTCGTCTGAAGTCAGCTAAGAAGAAAGTGCTGTCCACCATGCATGATAGCCCTGACAAGGATAATGAAGTGTACATTAAAAAAATTATACATTTCTTTAATAAAACCAAATGCGGGGTGGATGTGTTCGACCAACTTTGTAAGAAGTACTTGACGTCCAGGAAGATCAAAAGGTGACCCATGTGTCTCTTCTACGGGATGCTAAATGCCGTTGGTGTCAACTCTTGGGTCTCAAGCTGTCAACTAACATTGATAAAGCGAAAATAACCAAGCAGGGTGAATTTCTTAAGAGTTTGTCAATGGCACTCATAAAGCCTCATATGAGAGCAAAATTACAATAGCCAAGTTTACCCCATGATATCAGAGAAACTATACGTGCAGTCTTGAATATTCATAGTAAAGATCAAAGGCCGGTCCCTGATAATCCCAAACCTGGTCGCTGCTGCTTTTGTCCGCGCACAAAGGATAGAAAATCTCGATCTGTCTGTAACACTTGTCGCCGCCATATTTGTGCTGACCATCAATACAAAATCTGTCCTTCATAGAACGACAAAAATGTCTATTAGTTTTTATTAATACATTTTATTGTCTTTTCTTATTACTTTGCCATAATAAAAATAATATTAAAAAAATATCAAAGACTTTTATTTTATTAATTTATTTTTGCGCGGGGTACTTCAGTACCCCGTGGTAGGAATACTTTCATTCCCAGAGTGGTAGGGTTTAAGAGTTAAAGTGATCAAAGATATTTGACATGCATGTATTGACGGGCAACGTAAAGTAATACGTAAAAATGACTGAAGATCCCTGGGTCGCTTAGGCTTATTTTGCTTTAAGGTTTGAGACAAGTGGAAGGGAATGATTTTAGTTAATCTCATGTACACAGTTTCCTCTTATTTTGAACGTCAAGTGTGCGAAATTTCATCAAAAAGAGTTTAAAATTTGTTTTAAACGGTGAAAAAAGGGGACGGGGGGTGATTTTTCGATACGTCATATAGACCCAACCTTTTTCTTGTTTTGAAGATCAAGTGTGCCAAATTTCACGGAAAAAACTATATATTATTATTTAAAAAAAAAAAAACAAACCACTCCGCCTATGTAGATAAATAGACTAGCAGAAATATCCAGCGTTGCTCGGGCTTTACGCAGAGTTTTTCAAAATCAGTTGTAGACAGTTAAGTGTGCAAAATTTCATCATGATATAAAGCTGTAGATATGCATATAAAAATCATATGCATATGCATGTTATAATTTTTGCATGATTTTTAATATTTTTTTAACAATGTCAGATAGATTTTTTACGTTAAATACATATTTGGCTATTATTTTTATTTATTTCGCAGTTCCACACCCAAGTTTATAATCACTGTGTAAATTTAATTTCAAATTCGTAACCGACACGTGCTACATACTTTATCGTGTCCTAATTATGTTCGACAAATCTAAGCAGTTATTAATATAAGGTACCATCTGGAAATTTTATTTAGCATAAAACCGCAATTTGTTTATTTTACAAGTTTTTAAAATGTTTCCTCATCATATCAGTGGCAAATTAAATTCCTCAGGTAGATTTTATCCTATTAGAGTAAAATTTACAATGATGGTAATAGTTATATATTGAAACAGTTTTGTGCTTATTAAAATCCCAGTTCCTATTCAAATAGTATGTTCCTTTTGTGTTTTTCCTAAAATTCTTACTTTGGTAAAAATGTTCGAATACTCGTCGTCGCATTTAGTTGCATATTTTCACCCCTCGGAATAATAAATTTCATTAAAAGTTTGCAAAAGAGCATGAATTTTCATTCACAAGTGTACTGGACGGGAGTCCGCACAAGACTGTAGATTTGGGCGCCGGGTCCAAACCGTGTCTTCAACCGATGGTAATGCTCCTTTACGGCCGATGATGATGATAGTTGTATGAAATTATTTCAATCTGCCTCCCGCACCCGGTGCTCGGTGAATGTTGGGCACTGGGTGTGCTGTCGTCTCTGCTCGCTTCTGGTGTTGGCAGTTTTCCTAGGCAGGGACGGCTGGTCTTGAAGAGGTAACACCAGAAGGTTTGGAGCAGAAGACTAGACGAGGTGAGGCAGTTGGTGGGCAGGAGTTACTTGTTGAAATAAAACGCTTGTTTTGGCGGTAAAGTTGAACTGATTTAATATTTTTTATTAGTGCTGCTTATATTCTATAAGGCTGACTCGCAGCCGACATTTGGCTGTCGACCGAAAAAGGGTGGGGATTCTATCCGCGCCACAAACGCGTAGATAGGCCACCGAATGTTGCATATTCATTTTGCCGCTGGTATAGCCGAAGGCAGACGCTTGAATTTGAGAGTTTGCAAAGATTTTGCAAGCTCGCCTGAATTACAATTACATATTTTTATTACATAGCAGTTATAACGATGTGTATCTTGACAACTAGATTTTTAGTTTGTCAAGATACGACAAAAAATAAGAAATGTTTGAAAAATAAAAGTGTAAAAATGATCTTGAAGCGATCAAATTTGTAAAATGGTTAAGTTAGTATTTTTCGCAAGTTCCCCGTGACATAGCGCTCAGAAAGAGAAAAGATTCACTATGCTACGAGGTTCCTGGATTTTTGTAGAGGGAAATAAGTAAAAAAATTGTACAAAAATGGTTACACAAATTCGTTAAAAAACGGCATTTTAAATATCTCCTCAGTGGTAGCATATCGCAAATAGTTTTTATTTAACTACCGCCGAGGAGATGTACAAGTAAAAAATAGGTATTGGTAACATTTAGTAAATTGTTATTTGTTAGTAAATTTGTACATAGAAAAATCTGAACACCGTACCGCTCGGCCGGGGTACGTGCTCAATACGGTACCGATGCTTTTCGGGGTCAGAATTTTCAGGCCATTTCGTCCGAAACGGGATACAAATGAGCAGTGGCGGGGAGTGAGGAATTTGCACAGTGGCGTGGAGTTGGCACATTTTATAAATGTAAACATATTTTGACAAAATTAAAAAATTTGGCCCACAACGTCCGTTACACCAAGTGAAAAATACATTAAATATTGTCGTGTGGAAACAACGGTGCAAGATGTACATTTATAAACTAATGTAATTAATTATAAATGTACATCTAGCTCATTTATAAACTATTATAAATGTACATCTAGCTCGTCGTAGTAGAAAATGCATGTTATTTTGCTGCTTGTATCAATAATCTCGTGAAGTCCATTAAAATGTGTAAAAATCCTCCCCAAGTTAAATAGTGACATTTGTTGGATGTAAACAGATAGATAGTGCTTGTACACATGTTAACTATAAATGACCCACGGAATCTTCAAGCAGCCAGCAGGACTCAAGAGAAACTAACATCATCTCCAGGTAAAGGGTTCCATTCCTTTCTCCTCGTATTGTCTTGTGATAATAACACGATCGATTGATCTTTTTTTCATTTAAATACAGACCATTTTAAATACCAATCGGGTATCAAATAGTTGTGATATTTGTGTATTGGACAAAATGTAATGTGTATTGGATTTTCTTTGTGTGGTACACTTTTCTCAAAGCTATATGGCACGATGCAGCTTATATTGTGAGTATGTTATTGGTACGGTACACATGCTTAACCCTAGAAGCCCTGCTAGGCGTCCTCTCTTCGTCATCTTTAGTGAATCCAGTGGCTGACGGAAGCTTGCCTATGGTACCTGATTCACTAATAAAGTAAGTCCAGCCATTTTTGATTTTTTGGGGTATAGTACGCCTGCGAGACGTATGTTTAGGCTTTGTGTAGCTTTAAACTAAGATTATGTGTTTTAAATTTCGTTAATTTTTCGTACATTTTATGTATATTTTGACATTGTTTCAGATACCAATATATCACGGTATAATATATTAAACAGTGAAGATATTTTGAAAATCTTAGACGAAGAAGATAGTATTTCTCTGGAAGAATTAGCTTCTGAAGACAAGGACAACCAGTTTGTGAAAGACGTTCAAAGTGATGATGAGAATAACTACGTAACTGAAGAGGCTTTTCCCTTACAAGAATCTGCTCCCACTGAAGAAGCCGACTCAAAGTCGCAGAAGCTGACCCTGTTTCTGATTCTGCTCATGCTTCGCAATCTGCCAACTAATTGCGAATTCATTGTGTTCCTTGAAATACTTTTCGCTCTAAGAATGGACATGTTTGGTCAACTACTAAGGGTAAATCATCTAACAAAACTTCAGCTATGTGTATAGTCCGCACCTCTCGAGGACCAGCTCAAATTACAAATTAACTCTAGTGGTCACTATTCAATCAAATAAGCGGGAAATCCCTGATCAATTGAGGAACTCCAGATCTCAACCTGTTGGCAGTTCTGCGTTTCGTTTTGATGCCCTCTGACACTTCTTTCGTACAAACCAAAACCTGCAAAGATGGTTTACCTTTTATATCTTCTTGTGAAAAAGTAATAATTAATAATTCAAGTAGCAAACCAGACATGATTCATTACTACAACAAAAAAAAGGTGGAGTAGATTCATTTGATCAAATGTGCTCCTCAATGTCGTGCAGCTGCAAAACTAATGGATGGTCAGTGACTGTATTCTATGGCATCTTGAACATGGCTTTTGTCAATTCTGCAGTCATTTATGGCCACAACATGATCAAATAAACTCTCAAACAGAAGAGAATTCGTTAAGCAACTCACTCAGATTCGGTCAAGCCTTTGATGGAGTACAAATTAAAAGTTTAATTAAAAGTGTAATTACTTTTAATGTTTGCGCTAAGAATAAGTAATTAATGTTAAAAAAAATTTGATTATTTAAAAAAAACATATTTTTAAGTTGATTTTTAGAAAGCTGACTTTTATGTTTAAATATAAGCATAATGCTTTATTTCATTGTAATAAATACCAGTTTTCATTGATAAAACTGTGTTTTATTATTAATTTATATACCAATCTTAACTTTCCATTGAAAATAAGGGACAAGTAGGTATATTTTGGCCTACAGGCTGTAATTTATATATGTACGCCTCTGGGACGTAATTTAAAGCTTTATCTACCTCTAAAATAGATTAGGCTTCTAGGGTTAAATGGATTGTCGATTTTAATGGACGAAAGTTTTTTTTATACTAAAATATGCGTGATAATTTTCATAGTAATAACTATCTAACCAACACGCCGCTTTCCCGCAGAAGACGGACCGCCAAACAACTCTGTCTTGACACACACTCCTTCCCTCATTCACATTCATACTCTTCCATTATTTTGACTCTTGACATGGCCCGACTAAAGTATCTGATTTTCTTAATCGTGCTATGTATTCCTTGGGCGTTCTTGACTTATTCTAAAATTTACATTTGCCTCCTTACATTCCTTTCACCATTCATTCGCTCTATATGTTCAAACCATCTAAGTGTTCCTATCTTAATTTTTCTCATTACGCTTACATCAGCCTTGCATTATTTGCGGATCTCCACATTTTTCACACGATCATACATGGTTTTACCACACACACACCCCAGGGATCTCATTTCTACAGCATTCAGTCTACTTTAGTTAAAATTTCTCGTTAATTAAACCACCCGCCGAAAGGATCTAAATAACTTTGTTAATTTAGCAAACACGTACTACTGAAAACCACTCAATTACACTCAACTTTTGTTTGCTTTAGAATAACGAAATTAACTAACATAAATATATAATTATATTCAATCTGCAGGTGGGATTAACCAGCAGTCGATTTAGAGTGGAGTACGTCGGGAGAAGTTTGGCTTTCAGAACAGAAAATTCAGCTATTTTAGTTAGCAAAATATTTTCTTTGTTTTGAATTAGGTAGGTATTCTATAAACGGGATATAGTTGTTGTCAAAAACAAAATGTCTGCCTACATGTCTTTGAGTGTCCCGGTGTGAGTTTGTTTTTTTAAAAACATGTATTTGAATTTTACTTAGTGTTTGGAAATGAATGAATGAATGCAAAAGTTGGAAGCAAAAATCAACCCCATTTCCGACAGCCGATGGAGCTGAAACTACAGATTCGTTGTTGATGACGATGCATTCTATCAATATTTGATGTCAATCACATATAAACACGCACACACTTACGCATTTCTATGAAATCGGATGACATAACAGCAGTTAACATATGAAATAAATGTCAGTCCAACCCGATCGCCACTTGGCGAGGTAAGTAGGGTTGTTCAATACTCAGTAAAACTATTTTTTAACGTTTTAAGAGACATTTTAAAATACATGAGTGATGGTAAAAAAAATAATATTTTTTACAGGGTGATTTTTTACAAAAAATTTAAAGTTTTACTCCGAGATTGATAAAATTTGCACTTTGACCTTTTTTGAATTCGAATCACCACCCCCATCCTCCCTCTTTTCCCACCCCTTAAAGCAGATTTTGATAGAAATTCTTGATATTGTCCGAATGAGATTTTGAAAAACCTCCCAATCTTCTTTTTTCGCCCTTTACAGAAATATAAAGCACACATGACGCCAGGAACTCCAATTATTAATAACAAAACCTGCAACACGGAGAGCTGAACAAATTAACAAAGTCACTCAGCCGAGTAACCCCCATCCCTAACCCCTTACCCCGTTCCTAACTGTACTTAACCTACTGATTATTTATGTTTTTGGTTGAAAAATAACATCGATAATGTCATTGTAGACCAAAATTTCACTTAATTTTTTTACTCCAAATAATATCAGAAGAAGAAAGTCAAGTATGCCCTAAGGGGCATATAGCACGATGATAGTTAGGTACATACGTTTACTAAAAAGATATTAAATTAATGTAAAACGGGCAATTTATGTGTAGATTGATATTTATATATTCTTAAAACATTATTATATACATTAAACACATTGTCGAATAAGTGAAAATAAAAGCAAAACTTTTTTTAAACCACTGCAGTCTGAAAGTCTACCACTGCAGTCTGAGAGTCTACCACTGCAGTCTGAAAGTCTACCACTGCAGTCTGAGAGTCTACCACTGCAGTCTGAGAGTCTACCACTGCAGTCTGAAAGTCTACAGTCTAGAAACTGAGATCAAAGAATAATACTATAGGGCCTTCCACACGTAATTTTAATTGAAACAAATCTTCAATTTAGCCCAATAGTCCAACTCTCCTTTCCACTTACACTCGCCTGTATATATTGGATGTTTATACCTCGATTAGGCAAATATCACGAAACACGCCTACAAGGCACTCCTTGTATTATTCTTTATTTTATAACTGAGATATTTAATGAACGTACATTCAACGTGAAATGGATGTGTTTTAAAATACAAGTGATTCTAACTCGTAGGATTTACATCCATTTAAAATGTACAGGTAAATGAAAATCCCAAAATAATATTTTTTAAATTTAATTTAAGTAGACATTTACTAAAAAGAGATTAAGTAGATAAAATAAATGATGAATAAGTAACCGTTGAATCGTCGAATGAAGCTGTAACTTATTTAATCATATTAATATTTTAAGGAAAAAGCGTTTCAATTATTTTATGTTTTGCAGGGTGGTCGTTTTCAAAACCACCACTCCATCGTCGGTGAAAATAATGACCGCATTTTTTTCTTTGCTTAATTGTTATTTGCTACGAGAAAGGAAAAGTCGTAGTTCCGTGAATTTTAGCTTATAAACTTATAATAAAATGGTTAACATCGAACATTAAATATTTTATGTTACGAAATTTTTTACCTTTATTTTTAACAACCCCGTTAAAAAATAAATTAAAGTACTTGTGTTGGGAATAATGATACAAAAAAGTCGTAAGTTTTGTATGACGCCACCAATTTACAAAATAACGTCTGTTGGTTAACTTGTCTCCGGCACCACTAAACGAACTGTAATACGGGTCTACTTTTTAATCGGGGGCGACTTTGATCATGGCGTATATCTACATAATTCTCGGCTGCCTTCTTTTAATGATTTTTTTCTGGCAACGCGTCGAAAATAATTGTCAAATAAGTTGGATTCAGTAATATTTAAAATACTGGTCAAATAACTTGGTTTCTAGTTATATTCAAAATATTTGTCAAATAACTTGGTTTCTAGTTATATTCAAAATACTTGTCAAATAAAATACAGGTGAACTCCAAGCGTGGAGGACAATATACCATACCATTGTAATACAAATATATTTAAGAATAAATAAAAAAAAAAAAAAAAAACAAAACAAAACTTGGTTTCTAGTTATATTAAATGGTTGAATTGTGAAGCATTTTTTTCAGTTATTTTCAGAAAGAGAAGAATGTACACAAATTATCTAAATTCCTCAATGATTGTAATAGTTTCATGTCATTTATATTGTAAAGGATATCAGTGTGTATCCAGCAATATATTATTACTTACATATTACATAGACCTAATTTTTTGAGGGATTGGCGTATCGGCATTAATAAGCTTATAAAAATGGTATATCAGAGTCGCTCCACTTTGAAAGGCGATTTGATCACCATTTTTTTACATCCCAACCACATATAAATTTCTTATACAATATATTTCTATAGTTTAAACATGAACAAAATAAACAATAACTGAGAAAAATTTTCGTTAAAATGATTTTTTAAGTTATTTAGTTTCAAACTTAAAATTAATAGAGCATCACCCCGGCGCGGCAATGCGAAGATCCTGGGTTCAAGTCCTAGATGCGACGGTATCGTTTTCTAATTATTCTCTTTCAAATTTGTCTTCAATAAAATAAACATTAATTTATATTATTATGATTAATAATATGAAAAAAATAGGTACAGTTGTTTTTAAATATACAGTATATCTGTACTCGAGAAGCATACGGATGCAAGTCAAAAAAGCTAAATGTTCAGGAGAGCCAAATTATTTTTTTTTCTTTATGTTTGGTCTCATAACTTCTGCGGATATTCATGATGATTGATTTTTATTTTTTATACTATTGAATCAATTAATTTTGTATTGAAAATGAGAAAATAAAATAAAATATTTTATATGCAAAGCCTAAAAAATGTTTAAAAAAAAGCATTATGGACTTTATGGAGTTCTTGTGCTTCAAAATGAAATTGAATATATTGTTACGACACATGGTATATTATAAAAGGATCAATGTTGAAAACTTCATTTGGAAGTAAAATAATAACTATATAACAGGTAAATAAAAAATCTTTTTTTAAAATTATCTTTTCAGATTTTATGTCCGGGTTAAATCTTCCTCATAGGAAAAACTAAACCCTTTTTTTATTTTATTTTATTTATTTATTTATTTATTTTTTTTTTTATGTGACACCTCACAAGAGTGTCCCTGCCTATGCAGTGCACAGACAGGGGAACTATGTCACCACCCGGTTAGGCGGCGTTGTGAGGCGGAGTAAGGTAGGGGCTGTAGGAAGGGATTTGTTAATGCGGGCCTTGAAAAGGCTCGGATTATAGGAGGGAGGAAAAACAGAAGCCGGTAGCTCGTTCCACATACGAGCCGACTTACACAAAAACGAGTTGTAAAAACGGCCCGTTCTCATGAAGCCAACGTCAACCGTGAACGGGTGTTCAGTTCGTGTCCGTCGAGTTTCGCGCACGTGCACCGGTGCATCAGGAATCAATACTGCTAGCTCCTTGGAGCAGGCTCCATTGAAATACCTGTAGAACAGACACAGCATGCCTACATTGCGTCTATGCATTAGAGAAGGCAATCGGTCTGTTAACAACGAATTGTCAATCAGACGGATCGCTCTCCTTTGCACAGACTCAAGCAGGTTTATCAAGTATTTTGGGCCCACCCAAAGGTGGCTCCCAAATTCAATAGTTGGGCGGACTTGAGACTTGTACAGGGTCAGCAGCTGGTCACTGTTGAAGAATCTCCTAGCCCTGTACAAGACGCCCAATTTTTTGGAGGCCTGATTTACTCGGGCTTCTATGGATCCCCGATACTTGACCTTCCACACGCTTTTCCACAAATGATCATCTAGCCAATCAACATTATGCAATTGCATTATATAAGCAAAATAAATTCAAAACAATACAAGAACAACACGTCAACTCACCAGAGATCAAATGGGAAAATAATTCACCGACTCCAGATATTTTCAGAGGGTCGCGCGGTCGGCTCGGTAGAACTCTTAACAGGGCCTATAAATCCTACTGATCCCTCAACATAAATATTTAAAAAATCTTTCGTTATCCTACATGTAATTAAAATCACTGATTTTTGCATTTTTATAAATACATTTTTTGATAGATCTAATAGCCTTAATTTTTAATGAGAGAGAGCTAGGTATAATGCCAGTAGCCGAAATAACAAATGGTAATATTTTTATAGTCTGAGAATGCCAAATTCTTTTTATCTCATTTTCTAAATCTGTGTATTTTCTTATATTTTCATTAACAGATTTTTGAATATTACAGAAATTTGGAATAGCGACATCAGTGATAGGTATAAGTTATTTTTTAATTTTTTCATGTGAAACTATATCGGGTCTCCTTGGAAAATCCCTTTCTTAATTGAAATGCCCGGTATTACTATCGTCTTACCTTTTAAATTGATGAGTAAATTGGTATTCCAAAAGGACATAATATTTTCCAAAAAACTAATAATAATGGGGTTAATTTTATACATAATTAATACTTCATCAGCCACGAGTGCGGGACACTTTCGAAAGCCTTTTGGTAGTCTATATAGCAAGTATGTAAATTACGTTTTTGAGTTTGAATCTGTTTTAGAATTACAGAATTAATAACTAATTGTTATTTACATCCCATATGTTTTCTGCGAAAACCTTTTTGTTGTTCAGATAAAATATTTTTTTCATCTAAATGAGTATATATTAAATCTGTTAAGCAAGAGGTTAAAATTTTATATATTGTCGGTAAACATGTAATGGTTCTGTACTGAGAGGGATAATTAATATTTTCGCTTTTGGGAAACATATTGTAAGTAATGCCCTTAGTTAGAAAATTTAGAAAATTTTGAGGTTGACTAACAAATTTTGAAAGATTTTTTGCCAAAATAGGATGAAAAGTAGTCAGACGTTTGTACCAAAAATTATGTATCCAATCGCAACCCGTGGCTTTCCAATTATGAGTATTTTTAATATTTTTGGTTAGGTTAGGTTAGTTATTATGAGTATTTTTTAATAATTTTGGTTAACAATTCAACCGATATATTAGAAAAACTCATTTGTTCAATGCCTGAAAAATTGAGTTCTTCATTTTCTATCCAAGGACTTGACTCGTTATGTTTTATATCTTTAATCCAAATTTTATTCCAAAAATCGAGCATATCTGATTCAGATGGCAACGGAATATTATTATTCGAAATAATATTTTGTTTATCGTCAAGTTTGGAATAAAATATTTTTTTCATTTTTCTGGAATAGTTTATTATTATTTTTTTATTATACGTATAATTATATATTTTTAATCTACTATCTTTAACGCCTAATTTTGTTTTAATAAATCCAATAAATCATTGATTATATTTTCATAATTATGACTATCAATGTTATAACCAAATTTTCTCCCAATTTCATCTACATGTCTCAAAATTTTCCTACTTCTATTACCATTTTTATATTCTATTACTCTAGCTTTGTTACTTCTTAAAAATACTACATCATTTTCTAATCTGATCTGCCATTCTGGTTTACTTTAACCATATGATCTATCATCAGAGGATGATAATTTAATTCCTAACTTATTACAAACAGTAATAGCACTAGCATATACTTTTGTATGAAGATCTAAAAAACTAATTTCGTCAAATATGATTATTGGTAAAATTATGTTATTTAATTCAAAAATTAATTTAGATAATTTCTTTGACGTATGCAATTTTGGTAATTTTGGTCTAACTGTTGGTTCTACATCTATATATCTATTTATATTATTATGAAGTAAGTTAGATCACTCTACTACATTATCATCAACAAAGTTTTAATTTGCAATGTTGATTTCCCAAAGATTATAAATAACGTCTAAGTTATTTGAATCTACTGTAATATCATTGGACATTTCGACTAGAATATTATCCAAACTATCTACATTAAATGCAACTGATATGACATTACTTGTGTTAATTTGTTCTAAATTATTTCCCATTTGCAATCTATCTGCTACTTCCCTTTTAATCTATTCTAATTTTACTACAGGAATTAAATTATTTTTGAAAATTGCTTGCTTTTGGTCTGCCAATCTTTGTTCGTTTACTTGGGCAATCGGATAATTTTGTGAGAAAAGTAAATGTAATTTTTTCCTGTGTAACAACATATCTTTTTCTAATTTGGTTACATAAAAATATGAACGAACAATGAACATATTGACATCGTTCGTCCAATTCATACGCTGTCTAGGAATACCTGCTTTTGTTTTTTGGGGTCTTAGACTAACCATGTTTATCTGTACAGATGACATAATAATCCCCTGTTCATCTACGTTGGTTGCAAATGATATTGTTGTCATTTTGCAAAACAACTTGGAGATGATTGTATCGTTACTGCTACATTCCAGTAACCAAATCAACAAATAATTTTCAATATGACCAAAATAAATATTCTAATCGAACTACCTTTCGACATAACAAATCTATAATTTCCAATTTAACTACCTTTCAACATTACTATTGTATGATATATTATATTCCAGAAAAACTTTATCAACATAAAAATATTCCTTTAAAATTTATTTTTATTTTTTTCAAATGAATGTCAAATATTGTTGTTTACCTTTGTTACTGGGGTCATCGATTTTTTTTTTTTAAATCCTTTTTATTTACCTATTTTCCAATGGCTTACTGGCAGTTTATTTATTGCGTTATCTGATATACTCTTCCTTAAATATTTATATATTTGGGATCAAAGCTAATTCTTTTCTATCTGATATTAAAAAAAATAATTAGAGAGCAAATGCAAAGCATATGCCTTAACTAGCGTTGCTAAGCACCATTTTCTTTATTTGTGTATATATTTTTTTTAATTGTAATTATTATTACAAATTATTGGTATTTTCCATATCTTCCTCATCTGACAGAGGTGTGGGACGATGCCCCGGATGAGCTAGGCGGGAGCGGGAAGAGAAGTCTTCGTTCATTCTAGTTCCAACTTTCAACCAGACCACCACTCTCCACTACCACCGTCTCCGCGTTCGTATAAATTGTAAATTCATTCTCCGAATAAATTCAACCAAGACCGCAGACCTTAATTTTTCAATCATCCAAACTCCTTGAACACTGATTTACGGTACATGCAGCCACCGTAAATTACATAAATACACACATCACCGCCACACTGGTGACTTCACACATTGCTGCCATATTGGTGACCTCGACGTGATTTGGGTGATAATAATATTTAGTGGACACGGTAGGTCGAACGTTGAAGCTGGAATCCTGGACAATTGAGTAAGTAACTTACAATCTCATTACTTCCAATCTCATTTTCTACATTTTTAAGTCCAGTATATTTACTAGAATTTTATTGTCGAATCATAAAGCACATTTAAAAAAAACATTATTGTCCCACCAATTCTGATACTTAAGTATATCAAATATACCCACTAATCTGAACCAAAAAACTCGTATATTCGAATAGTATAGTGCCAAAAAATCTCAATTTCAGTGAAACACCGCACCAGCAGCTGCAGACAAGGCATCAAATTCACCGCAGAACGCAACAATTTCTGCAGACCAACATCAATTTCATCGCAGATCAAGAATCTACCGGATTTACTACGCAGGCAGAACTCCAGTTCCGGACCTCGTAACATCCGCCACAAACCAATGCCCAGTAATCAACACCAAGTAACGAACCATAATTAATCCTACATACAGTGATTTTACAGCTAAATTTTCAAATACGAACATTCTAAAATAATTTAAAAAAAATTTTTTTTTGCAAGTGTACAATATTGTTACATGTTTATTAAATTAAGTGACCAGACAAGTTGAACGCGTCACAGTACATTTACATTATTTACATTGTATGCACTCTAGATTAAGGGATTTTTGAAATTTTCGGATACCATCAATCTAACTTTTTTTAATTCTTAAATTTTTTTTTTCAAAACCTAAATTTACTGTCGTCATTGCTTTTGTTTCCTTGCTATTTTTACACATACATCTGCCTATTTTATACTGCCTATTGCTTATCGTATTATCAAAACAATATGTCATTCGAGGATAACCAGACATCGAATGAAATCCACGGTAATAATTCCACAATGGACACAACAATTAACTCTGTCTCGGTTAAACTACCCGCGTGCTGGCGCGACAACATTGCACTTTGGTTCGCACAAGCTGAAAGCCAATTTTCTTACTTGAGAGTAAAGGATGATCTCACCAAGTACAACATTATTGTTGCCGCTTTGGATATGGAGATCCTCACGACCGTAAGCGACGTCGTTATTAATCCTCCTGCAGCAGACAAGTACACTCATCTCAAATTAGCACTCATCGAGAGATTACAAGATTCTGAAGAAAAGCGACTCACTCGTCTTCTAACCGGACTACAGCTCGAGGACAGGAAACCTTTTGGACTGCTTCGACTCATCCATGAACTCGCTGGTCCCGGGCTATCGGAGAGCCCAATTGTACGCGTACTTTGGCTGCAAAGACTCCCGCAACACATTCAGGCCATACTTACCGCACTACCCGACGACAATCTGTTACAACTAGCATCTGCAGCAGATAAAATCTTGGAAGTTTATCAAAAAACTGAATGTGAAACTATGGACAGTAAAAAACGTAATGGCATCCCGAACTCGAATCCTAACATAAGCGCTATATTACAAAATTTACAAGAACCAATTTCGGCACTCACTCTAGAAGTCAGTCGACTTAAAACGACTCGGAGAGATGATCATGGACAGGCAAACATTAATTTCGAAAACCGAAATCCCAGCACCCGCCGCGAATGGCGTCATCCATCGAAATCGTACCCAAATTCCGCGCACCGACCTCGTTCCAGGTCACGCGGTAGACCGTTAAACAACAATAATACCGCACACGGCTACTGCAAGTACCATGAAAAATTCGGTAACAAATCACATAATTGCATTAAACCATGTACTTTTATTAATAACAAGTCGGGAAACGACAATGGCAAACCCGCAGTAGGGACGTGCGATTTTCCTCAAAAAACTTGTCGTCTCTTCATCCACGAACTCGTGACGCGACAGAAATTTTTAATCGACACTGGTGCCGACGTATCTGTTCTCCCAAGATCAAGCGGGAACACCACCAATACGGTCACCACAGATACATGTCCCACCACATTATACAGTGCTAGTGGGAAGCATATAAAAACATACGGTACAAAAACCATAAACCTCCAATTTGGCCTCCGGTGCGATATGAAGTGGAAGTTCATCATCGCAGACGTTTCGAAAGCCATTTTAGGAGCAGATTTCTTACACTTCTTCAACTTAAGCGTCAACTTAAAGAAAGGAACCCTAACGGACCAGTCAACAGGATTGCAGATTAGAGGAGCTTCGCTGCAAGGACCCTCATCTGGCATATCGACGCTGTCTACAAGTCAAAAATACCGGGACATCCTACAAAAATACCCAACACTGACTCGACCCAACATAAAGAGTCACGACGTTCCGAGTCACAATGTCACTCACGTCATAGAAACCAAGGGACCGCCGGTAACTGAACGAGCTCGCAGGATGGCACCAGCACTGCTAGAAGCCGCAAAGAAGGAATTTAAATTTCTGATGGAGCAAGGGATTTGCAGGCCGTCCAAGAGTAGCTGGGCAAGCCCACTACACATGGCGAAAAAATCCAACGGGGAATGGCGCACTTGCGGCGATTATAGGCGTTTAAACGCAATAACAACGCCAGACAAATTCCCAATACCACAGCTCCACGACTTCGCACACAAATTAAATAAGGCGAAGATTTTCTCAACAATTGACCTAGTGCGCGCCTACAATCAAATCCCAGTCGACGAGGCGGACATTCCGAAAACCGCAATTATAACACCGTTTGGCTTATACGAATTTACATCGATGCAGTTTGGACTATCTAACGCAGCCCAAACCTTCCAAAGATTTATGCACGCTGTAACAAGAGATTTAGAATCATGTTTCGTGTATATAGATGACATTTTGATTGTATCAGAAAACGAGCAAGAACACATAAAACATTTAGATGCCCTTTTCCAACGCCTCACAGAAAACAGCCTGGTAATAAACCTCAACAAGTGCAAATTTGGTCTACCAGCCGTTGATTTTCTAGGACACACAATATCACCGGACGGTATCCTCCCATTAAAGAGAAGGTGAAAACTATTGTAGACTTTCCACTTCCCAAAACAGCGCAAGGTTTAAGACGTTTTCTTGGAATGCTGAACTACTACAGGAGATTTTTGAAAAACTCAATCAGCACCCAAATTAAACTCTTTGACTTCACAGCAGGCTACAGGAAAAATGACAAAAAAATCCTCACTTGGACTCCGGAATTGATAGCTGCGTTTGAGGAATGCAAAAATCAGCTGGCAAACGCCACCCTCCTCGCGCACCCGGATCCTCAGGCGAAAATCGCCATAATGGTCGACGCGTCTGATTTGGCAATTGGCGCATCCCTCCAACAGTTCAAAGGTGATGCATGGCAACCTTTTAGATTTTTCTCCCGTAAATTTACACCAGCTCAATGTAAATATAGCACGTTCGACCGGGAGTTAACAGGATTATTCAAAGCAATTAAATATTTTAGAAATGAAATAGAGGGTAGAAATTTCACAGTATACACCGATCACAAACCGATTACGTTTGCGTTCAGCGAGAAACGCGCTTCAAGCTCACCGCGTCAAGAAAGACAATTAGATTTCATTTCACAGTTCACCACCGACGTCAAGCACATCTCCGGTCATCTCAACACCGTAGCAGATAGTATATATAGATACAGCAGTACGCTGTCTCGAATAGAAGAGATAAACAGCCTCTCTGCTTTTGATTATAGACGTATGGGAAAAGAGCAGAGTCACGACGACGATCTTATTAAGGCGCACGAGGACTTCTCCCTCGTCTTGCGGAAAATGATAATTCCCGACACTGACGAATTATTATGGTGCGATATCTCCACTGGTCGTGTGAGACCTTTTGTTCCTCGAGACATGAAAGAACAAGTTATAGCCAACGTACACAACGTATGCCACCCAGGCGCCTCCGGCACCTCCAACAGCATACGTCAGAGATTCGTCTGGCCCAAGATGGCAAAGGAAATCAAAACCTTCGTCAAACAGTGTGTCGCTTGCCAGAAAGCCAAAGTATCACGACACACAACTGCACCCACAGCGACATATATCCTGCCTGAGGACCGATTCCGAAACGTCCACATCGACTTGGTCGGCCCTCTACCAGCTTGCAATGAGTACAAATACCTCCTAACAATGATTGACAGGTACACTCGCTGGCCAGAAGCAGTGCCATTAAAAGATATGTCCGCAGAGAACGTAGCTACAGCCTTAATGTCACAATGGATAGCTCAACACGGCGTTCCAGAAACAATCACCACAGACCAAGGACGACAATTTGAATCTTGTCTTTTCATGAGCCTTACTCAAAAATTCGGTATCAAACATAACCGAACCACCGCCTACCACCCGCAATCTAACGGAATTATCGAAAGGTGGCACAGGACCCTTAAAGCATCTCTGATGGCACGGGATAACTCGGACTGGTTGGAAAATCTCCCGATCATCCTACTCGGTTTGAGATCAACAGTCCGTGAAGACATAAAATGCTCTCCCGCTGCAATCACGTACGGAAGAACGCTTAGGCTACCATCTGAATTCTTCACAACAACCCCCCGCGAAGAACCCGACACCTACGTCGGACGCCTACAAAAAAGGTTTGATGAGATGAAACCCATTCCCGCTAGTAATCACAGCGCTGGAAAATTTTTCATCCACAAGGATTTACCGCACTCATCACACGTTTTCCTACGCACCGACGCGGTAAGGAAACCACTTCAGAACCCCTACGAAGGACCTTTCGAAGTCAAAGAACGTGATGATAAAACTTATGTTATCATGGTCAACGGTAAACCAAAGAGAGTCTCAATAGATCGACTGAAACCTGCATTCTTTCAAAGCACAGAAGAAATTCCATCAAGAAGAACCTTCACACAGCCTCCAATAACAAAAATGACAACTCGATCCGGAAGACATGTTCATTTCCCGGACAGATATCAAGCACAGTAACAATTTGGCAATACCACAATTAAGGCACAGTAATTAGTAAAAAAAAAACTAACCAGAAAACTTATATTGACGTATCCATAAATTTCATAAATTATTTTGTATCTATCATATCGCAAATGTCACACAATCTAATAAATTACTGTTACTAAAAAAAAAAAAAAAAACAATCTAAAATTACAATCAATAATACGCATATATAAGCATTGTACACTAAATTCTTTATTTTGTAAATATTTACAATTGCACGTACTCTGTCAAATGCTATATATCTTTGTATCGCGTGGAGACGCTGGTGGGGAGGTATGTGGGACTATTTTATCCTATCCCACATGTGGTAACACTTTTAAAATTAATCTGCCGCCTGACGCCCCGGATGAGCTACGCGGGAGCGGGAAGAGAAGTCTTCGTTCATTCTAGTTCCAACTTTCGACCAGACCACCACTCTCCACTACCACCGTCTCCACGTTCGCATAAATTATAAATTCATTCTCCGAATAAATTCAACCAAGACCGCAGACCTTAATTTTTCAATCATCCAAACTCCTTGAACACTGATTTACGGTACAGGCAGCCACCGTAAATTACATAAATACACACATCACCGCCACACTGGTGACTCCACACATTGCTGCCATAGAGGATAATCTGGCATACTGGCCTTATGACTTAAGTTTAGTAAAAAAAGTGCAGTCTCTGGTACCCACTGTAGGATCTTTTGTAGATCACCATAATATGGTGTATTTAATGCGATTGGATTTGTATTTACCTGGGGCAATACCTCCGGGGTGCTCAAAACACCTCTCTTTTGCCTTCTTATATTTTAAATTCAGTTTCATGAAAACTATTTTTATACAGTAGCATCCCCGACACATTTACGTCAGCTCGTAGCCATAATACCGTTGATATTAGGAAACCCTTACCATTCATATTCTTCTTTCAAGATACAAAAGGTGATTGTGAACCATTTTATAGGGAATTTAAATTTTTGAAATTTTCAAAGATCATTGAGTGTACAATGTACTGATTATTAGTTTTGCAATATCTGATGAATTGTTCCCAGTCATGCGGTAAAAATATTTGGAATTGGGTAGTTTTTTTTGTTTGCCCTTTCAATCGCTGAATGCACAAAGTCTACTTCCAGGTGAGTGTGACCCGTAATAAAAATGTATGATTAATGATCTTGAAGTTTTTAATTTTTTGTAAAACCAGCCATACGTAGGATATGGCTATTGTTATATTTCTATTTCGACCTGCACAGTTGTAAGACCATACGGTTATTTCTTCAACATTATCCGCCATATCGCTGTTTAACCACTTTAAGAGGCAAGAAGCTACTTCATTTGCCTCCTGTCTTCCATCCCTATATAGTCCATTCAGTAGTATAATGATGAGGTAAGGTAAATGTAAGTAAATAAATAAATAGGTGACATGGTCAGGTCTTCAATAATAGTAATGTATTATTTGTTGGTAATACATACTAAAATATATAATACTTATACTATAATATATAATATTTATACCACCATATCACCACCCATGTTTCCATTAGTGTCTTCAGATCAATTCTGTTTCTTGAGCCTCGTCATCCATTCTAATACTCTTTTCGCGAAGCGCGGGAATTTTTTCATTGAATGTGCACGCTCGTGTTGGAGTGTCCTTAAAGGGACTTATAAATATGCCATCAGTCTTAAAGCGGATAAAGGAGACTTTATCTTGATGAATGACGAATCTTTACCGGAACACATAAATATGCCACTAGTCTTCAAGCGGATAAATGAGACTTTATCTTGACGAATGACGAATCTTCACCGGAACACATAAATATACCGTCAGTCTTGAAACAGATAAAGGAGACTTTATCTTGAAGAATTACGAATCTTCACCGGAACACATAAATATAACGTCAGTTTTGAAGCAGATGAAGGAGACATTATCGTCATTGATGTGTTAAAACCTTAATATTTTCCTATGAAAACGTTTTGGAAAGAACTCGAGGGATTTTTTTTCTTGACTTTTCCTTTCGCTCCCTTGTATATCACTACGCATATCTTTATATGCGTATAATTTTCTGAAAAAACATTTACAATACCTACTTCTTTATATTCTTTGAATAATGAATATAAAAACACATATCGTTAAGTGTCCACCCACTCGCTGAGTCGGCTTTAACATCAACAATATCCCACGCGATCATCGTGATTATTCCCTTCAATACGCGTTACTCAGGTTCCCTGTGGGCTGTGAGATATCCAATCCATTTCCCTCGAATACTTTCAAATACTCTCGTACTTTATTTAACTGTTTTGTTGTCATTTTGTAACCCTCAAGTGGCGTGGCCAACAAAACGTAAGTTGCGTCTTACGTTTCAGGGACCAACATTTTTCAAAACGATTTAAAGTGGTGACTTTAAAACAATTAAAAATAATGTAAAATTTAATAAATAAAAACAGAAATTTTTCAATGAACGGTCAAAATCTTTTTATACATTCATTTTTATGTATTATTCAATTTGTAATAATCAATAATCAGTATGATATTTTTAAGGATTAAAAAACATTGATAACGTTCTACCATTTTTTCATGAATTATTCAATTTGTACAAATTTTTTACAGATTTGGATGGAAATCGTTATTACTCAACCGTTTGTATATGCAATTTATTTTTAATGCCTAAAACCCTATACAGGACCCTAGGAAATAAAAAA
Source organism: Hesperophylax magnus (assembly GCA_026573805.1). Lineage (NCBI taxonomy): Eukaryota > Metazoa > Arthropoda > Insecta > Trichoptera > Limnephilidae > Hesperophylax > Hesperophylax magnus. Next base: position 933,597 of record JAIUSX010000156.1, read on the forward strand.
AACACAAATATTGTTTTTTAAGTGAATACCGCACAAGAGTCGCAACTGCCCAATCCGTCTGGAGCCGGTGACTATGGCATCCCCAACTGGGGTATTTTGTGAGGCTGAAGATAGTGAGGAGGGGGAGGAGGTTGGAAAGAAGAAGATGCGAAAGTACCTGACTATTCAGATCTGGTCACCAAACACGTCTAAAGCTATTTCAATGAAGTTTCAATTCTGAATGGTGGTCTTACACCAGAGCGATATTAGGAGTATATTTTATCCTGAAAATTTACGAAAGAATACTACATATCATTTTAAATCAATGAATTATGAATTAAAACAAAAATTTACCAAATTTTATTTTTTATTTTATTTTATATTATAGAAACAAACAGTACATGATTTACAGAGATGAAACAATATACAGGAATAATATACTTCATGTTGTGTACTTATGATATGTTTTCTTGTAATGTCTGCTAAGTGGTATGTTTATTCCTTAATTACCAGGTGTCTTGTGTAGTTTATAGGTGTGACGTGTGTAATGTATGTGTGAGAGGGTGTGTGTGTGTGTGTGTGTGTGTGTGTCTGTATGTATGCACATTGAATACTTTAAATTATTGACATGATGCCACGTTTGAATTTGGGCAGTGAATCCGAAAAAATTTCAATGTGTGAGTTAAGACTAATATTATTTAGAGTATGAAGAGCTCGGTTAATTGTTGAATTAGATGCTGCATTTATTTTATAATTTTGCGTGTGGAATAGCACTGTATGTCGTGTACGTCTCAAAGGTATGTTAAAGTTAATAAAGGACAGAAGTTCAGTACAGTCAATGTCATTGTTTAAAATTCTAAATCAAATTTACTTGCGCTCGCTGGGAATTTAACTTCGGATTACTAGTCGAGAGCCTTACCCCTCGACCATGGAGGCCTTCATAGATGTTTTGATGCACCGCATTTAGGAAGAACGTAGCACTTCCCGAGTTGAGTTCCTGAATAAACTGGGTCGGCTCGCTTTACAGTTCAGGTAGTTATGTTGACATACTCGAGAATGAGACTGTGGTACAAAGATATAACGATGGAGGTACCTACAAATAGTAATTAACGTATACAAAAATATCCCTTCTCTGTTAGGTAATTATATATTCGAATAAATTTTAAAATTTTTTCCACTTATTTTCTTTTTTGACCGTGAGTGGTTTCAGCTTGTTAAAGCCATCATCATATGGGTAAAATTAATCCTTAAAACATGGTTTATATACATAATATTTGAAGGAAGGAGTGGGGGCCAACAGGAATGATGTGCAATGATTTTATTATATTTATATGCATTTTCCTATCCTTGGTGTTTAACAATTAAATTTACAATTATTTGGTTATTACCAGCGGGCCTAATTACCTCGGTTTTATTAATTTACAATTATTTGGTCATTACCAGCAGGCCTAATTTAATTTACAATTATTTGGTTATTACCAGCGGGTATAATTACCTCTCTATCGAAAATAAAAACATGATTTTATTGCATTTAATTTTAATTGCGACTAAAGTTGAACACCTGCAAGTTTGATGACCCCTTTTCCAAATCATAATATTTATCAGTTGAAAAATATCTATTAATCTGTTACCAGGCCGCAAAAAGTCTGAATCTAACATGAAACAGTTCGATAACCCAATTTTCTAAAACGAAATCAAAATATTGACAAACCAGTCGCTGGGCGAAATTATTATTGGCACCTAAAAATACCTGCCTTTTGAAAAACGTAAACATGTTTTTGCAAGCTGACGCCACACAAAGGCTGGTAGAAAGACATTATAAATAGGCCATTTAATCACAATATTGGCAGTCAAGTTTCAAAAATTAACACAAGTGGACGGAACACTTCTAGTGAAAACGCGATCTGTTAATTATAATTAGAAAATTATAAATTCCTGAGTGTCAACTGAAATCTGTAGTAGCTTCTGTTCCTCCATCACGGCACTCTATCAGCTGAACTAGACGCATCTGTCATCATTACAATAATGGGGCGTCTCCGTGTGCCGGCTCTTATAATCAAATGAACACGCCGCCGCTGAATACCTGCTGGCTACCGACTGAACTGCCCACTGCCAGTGATCACCTAGAGGCTGGCCAATCCCTGCTCCATTGATGCTGAAAACCTAGAAGCCGGCCAATTTTTGTGGCTACCGACTGAATTAGCCATTGATGCTGAAACATAGAGGCTGGCCAATTCTTCCTGGCTACTGACTGAATTAGCCATTGACGCTGACAACCTAGAGGCCGGCCAATTCTTCTTGGCTACCAACTGAATTAGCCATTGATGCTGAAAAGCTAGAGGCCGGTCAATTCTTCCTGGCTACCGACTGAATTAGCCATAGATGATGAAAACCTAGAGGCCGGCCAATTCTTCCTGGCTACCGACTGAATTACCCATTGATGCTGAAGCCTAGAGGCCGGCCAATTCCTGCTGGCTATCAATTGAACTGGCCACTGCTCCAGCAGTCGCCTACGCCATTTGCTGTATCATATGGCGTGATGATGCACAATGCAGTACAATACTTGTAATTAAAATGTGAATTTTGATTTGAATTGTCTTTATTTTATGATCGTTTGGATAGAACACCTCACGGTGTTTTACTTAAATAATTACCCAGGTTGAGGACTGGAGTGTGCCGGTTCTTATTATTTAGTCTTTTCTTGTGCAGTCAAACACGTCCCGTACAGCCTCGGTTTTATTATAATAGAATTCTACCACAAATTTCCAGGACCAAAAATAGTAAAGTTATAAATATTATTGCACTTAATGCTACACATCAACTCATTTCCGTCCACAATAGTTCTTCCAATAACATCCAACGCCTAATTGTGGTAAAAGTGGTATAAAGTACTTGGTTCAAGGTTTTGACTCACATTTTATCAATTAAACTATAAAAAAGAAGAAAACAAAATTACGCACGGGACGTGGTGGGTCTCCTAGGGATATGAGTCACTCCCTTAAATAAACTTTGTACTTATAGGGGCGAGCTCCTTACTCTCCTGCGTGATCTCAGTCAAAATGTTGAAAGATAGATACTTGCATGGGGGCGCAGTGGTGAATAGAAATATGATAGGAAAAGGGGAGGAGGAGTTTCTGTGTGGGTCCAATGGACCCACCTCATCACTTAAGGGCTTATGCTCAGAATTTTCAAGAAAGATTTCCTCTCCTATTTCATTATTATTGCCTGAGAGACGCAAAACCGCAAAAATTCCACTAAACCAAATATTTTCCGAGAATTCCCAATAAAATTATTTGATATTCTAATGTGTCCAACAAACCGCATTTTTGTTTATTTTAATGGTAGAATTCTTCAACATTAGAAAAGTCGCTTTTATAAAAGTAAAATAAATTTTAGTTGCGTGATACACGGAATATTTTTATCCTTTCTTTACTTTGTCTATACCATACTTCGGGAGAATGATATTGCACCGTTTATTTTTTTAAGGACCGCTCTACATTAAAACATAACTACAATACAATGGCTTAACAATAAATTAAAAATAGGAACTATCTCATTGAGGTAATAATCATTAATATATCATAAAAAAAGAATTAGTGAATTAACTTAAACTTTAACCATACTTATTTTTATTCTAAAAGTAATGTTACATCATTTACAATACATTATATATTATTCATATAATGTTTTTATGTAATAATAAATCTATATTCTAATATATTACATAAGGGTCATTCCGGCGTTTTGTTCAAATTTGCGTGTATGGGCAAATTTTTGTTATTATTATTTATTTATTAACGCCCTATCGGGCTTTTACATAGTAAGTTGACAGTATATGTATGTAAGTGTAACATGTACATTAGAGGTGGGTGAGTTCTGCATTTTTCCGGAGGCATCCGAGGACTGCTTCCTTTTAAAAGAACTCGAGTTCTTGGAGTGGGTCCCGGGTCCGAGTTCTTGGGTGCGGACTGGGTACTGGGCGACTACCGGGACGCACGGGTCCGGCCAAGGACTCGGCACTCGGACTCGGATAGAACCCGCGAAAGAACTCGGACCCGTAGCAGGACAAGGACCCGCACAAGAACTCGGACCCACACGAGAACACGGAGTCAATCCCGTCACCCATCGCACTCGAGTCGCGAGTTGTGCAGTTTACATTTTGGCGAAGTTCAACGAAATCCATTCGTGTCTTGTCGTGTTCCAGCTGATTGGGCTACGGCTAATGCGAGGCCGTAACGGATGTAGTATTAGGTTCCAAGTTCCAGATGATAATTTTAGCACACGCGTAAGCAGTAATAAATCAAATGTAGTAACATAAATTTCGGTTGTCGTTGAGAATTTGTCGTTTTCATAATCTCTGTCCATCGATATAGATAAAGGTACTTGGTCGAAGCCTCTATCAAATGAAACTCAGTAAAGGCGAGATGTTTTAAAAACAAAGTCAGGAAGTAGTTAGGTACAGCATTGAACTATTAAAATTTTAACAATTAACAACATGTTTTAATATCTATTTATTCCAGTCCATTTTTTTTTACTTTTACAATACATACACACTTTGTTCAATATATTATTGTAGGATTTGTGTATATTATATACTTGATTTGTATATTTTTCCTTTTGGTTTCACAAATATATACATATATATGTCTCAGGATCATTAAAAATAAACATTTGCCAGAAATTTGCCTTTCGAATGAACACTATTACGACATAGCTAAAAAAATTTAACAAAAGATAGCCATTTTAAATAAACAATTATTGAATAAAATAATCTTGGTACCTAATTTATCGCTTGTCTGAATCTTTCCAATACCAGTTGACAATCAGTTCCAATTTTTAAAATCAAAGCAAATCCATATTCTAGAGTTCATTGAACCAGAGTTACGGATACACAGACAGACACCACTGAAATTTGTATTTTTAATAACACAAAAAATAAAAATAGTGAACGATAATTAAAATAAAACTTTAAAATAAAACAATAATTTTTACTTACAGTAGGTACCTAGCGCCTACAAATATGAGGGGCTAAAATAAAAATATAAAACATCAAAGAATTGCGATAAATCATTGAGATTTTACATAAAAACCGTTAAACTAATCGGCAATATCTCAAAATGCCAACGTGTTGATTTTTAAAACAAGATCATGAAACAAAAGAAACATAAAAATAATAAATCAGTAAGTTTTTTTTTAAATTATGAATCCGAAAAAAAAAATGTACAAATAGGCATAACAGTCAAAAGAATCATAAATAAACTCAAAATATCTTCGTATTGAATTTTTTAAATCAAGATAAAACATAAAAAAATGAACATAAAAAAATGTAATATTTTTTTTTTAAATTGCGAATTGAAAAATTAAATTATACAAATTGTTACAAACAGTTAAAAGAATCAGCAATATCGCAAAATCCCCCCGTATTATTCATAAGACATAAAAAGACAAAAAAACATCCACTTACTGTAAAGCAGGTAAACAGAAGATGTCTTCACCACCAGAACTTACCACTCACTGCAGGACTCGCGAGGCCGGTGGTGGAGGGAGGCATTCGGGTTCGAGACCCCGAGTCCGAGTTTTCTGGGAGTTGTTGATTAGAGGCATTCGGGTCCGAGTCCAAGTCCTTAGAGGCATTCTCGGGTCCGGGTTCTCTGGGAGTCGTTGATTGGAGGCATTCGGGTTCGAGTCCCAGACCGAGTTCTCTGGGAGTGGTTGATTACGAAAAGGAGTGGGAGTAGGACCCGCTTCCCGCAAAGGACTCGGGCTCAAGGACTCAATCCGGCTGAACCTACACATCGCTAATGTACATGGATAAAATAGCTAAATATAATTTACTCGTAAGGTAATTAGAAAATAATATGGTGAAGTAAAACAAAGTATGAAAGCAAGATCTTTTTTTAAAGCTAATAAATAATACACGATAATAACTAGCAAATAGGTATAAAATTTGTTGCCTTTTGAAACTCACATATGAATAAAATTGATGGAAGTTAATGAATGTGTTTGGATGGTAATTTATACATTATATTATAAATATATTCAATCGATAGCCAGAACTGATTAAATATTCGTATTATAACACGTCATGTTTGTCGATATGTTCATATACGTTTATTCCTGACACTATCTGGGATACAAACCAATTATTTAGAACTAATCTTTCAAAAAGATAGCTTCCAAAAATATGAGAAAAATTTGTTGCAAAATAATATTGGCAAAATGACGACAAAAATAATTCGGTTCTAGTGGCCGAGTGGTGAGAGGCGTTTTTTCCGGTAATATAGAGATCCAGTGTTCGATTCCCAGTTGTAACCGTTCCCTTTATATTTTTCAATGTCTTGTTCTGTTTCATCTTTATTTTGGATTTATCAGGATTATCTTCTTCTTCAAAAATGTTTATTTGTTGGTGTATGTACAACGATTCATTAATTAAATCGAATTTAAAAGTTGAAGCGATATACCGTTTAGTTAGTGGTGTTTTAACTTCCGCATATCAATCACCAATAAAGTGCTCACACTTTACAAGTCAATCCGTCCTTAATGTTGACATCCAAAATGAAAACATTCATCGCTTGAAAACCGCCCAACTAACCGCTGCAAAGTGACTAAGGCTATTTAATGGGCGGATTTTGAAAAAGCGGTTCGGGTTGAGAGACTCAATTACTCGCTGAAATCTTAAATTCTTCATCAATCTTCCCGCGTGGGCTGATGGGTGTCAACCCGTCAAAGTCTATGCTACTGTGCGCCAATAGTGTGATGGCCTCGTTGAACATAATATTAGCAAAAATTAAATTATATACCCCGCCAAACATCAGGCGAGAGATGGAAAAACTGAGGGAATGCAAAAAAGCGCTGTGGCATCGTCCAATACTTTTGCACGATGTTGTTGAATGATGTTGCACGATGATGTCCCGAAACCCCTTCTAGATGGAAAAAGAGAGGCTCTTCCCATTACTTTTCAATACAAAAGATAGGTGCAAACTTGATTGGCAAATGGCCAATGTGATAAATGCTCATCTCATGCATGACCCGACTGAGAGACAGCCTGGATTCTCCTCACCATTAATAATATAAGGTCTTCTCACTGCCGCTGTGCTCACATTATCCATAGATGGGGCCATTAAAAGTTAGCTCAATGTGAATGCGGTGCGATGCAGACCACCAAAGACGTTGTCAACGAATGCCCGCTGCGTTCGTTCCCCACAGGGATTGGTGAGATCCACAGGGCGTCGCCCGAGGCCCTAGACTGGCTCACCGACCTAGATGGTCCCCTCTGACCCCCCCCATATATGAAAGAAGAAGAATGCCGACAATTCCCGCGCATATTCATTTTATTCGTCTGATTGAAAGAGTTCTCACCACAGACATAGGAATTAATAGACGAGAAGTTAATGGCGAGGGGTAAAATCAACTGTTGAAGAACGAAGGGGGTAAAGCTGACTGTGATTCGTCATTAAATCAATCTGACAGTAAATAGGCATCTCGCATTATAATATCACCATTTAGTTCTTAAAAGTAAAATCTGCTTTTGAATGAATAGACATTTTTACATGGGAGCGCAAATTACTCGCCACGTTATGAACAAATTTGCGAAGTCCAAATTCGGCAAAAAATTTCTTCTATTTTCTGAGTCAAATATTTCGTTTAAGTATTTAGTTAAGACACTTTTATAAATGTTCATAATTTACTTCCCAGCAACCAACCAGCTTTGTGTTTCGCGTCCAGACGTTTCTCGTTATGATAGTATATGTTTCTACAACTGATCCATATTATACGATGTGAATATGCTTAAAATAAAGTAAAATAATGCTTATATATGGAATGTAATACGACAATTGGGTTTATTCTCTTTTTCACATCTATTTTTACAAGTTTTCATAGCACAAGTCAACATTTTGCCGTGTTATTTCGTAAAATGAACCGATGATGCCTCGACCATAGTTCGCACAAGAATGATGACGTCACGTTTTCAAATTTCATTTGAGGCCATACGCGAGCACAGCCGGCTCCAATGGAACCGGTATGGGGAGTGGGGAATAATACGCTTTTAATCACTTAGGGCAGGTCTACTAATATTCATATGTCTATGGTTCTCACCCATATTTAGTTAGAAAAACTGAATATTATTCCCCACACCCAAACTGCGGGTGTGGCAGTTCCGCTCAAACCGCTGAGCACATTCTGTGGCACTGTGAGATTATGACGGATGCAAGATATGAATTATTGGCTGGTTTCGAAGTAACAACGAGACCAGTTTGGAATTCTGATCTTGTTTCGAACATGGTGAATTTCGAGTGCTTGAGGAAGTACACAAAGATTTGGGCCGATAGATGGTCTGATCTTAGAATCGAGAATTTAGATTAAAATCAGTAGCTTTTAATGCCTAGTGTTACTCCTGGCCTCAACGGACTCCGAGACTGTATTACTGCGTGGCGTTGAGAGAACAATCCAGAATTGTCTCATTAATAATAAACAGCTCGTAATAATTTGCAAATACCTACTTAGGTACTTGCAAATTATTACCGAAAACGAATCGTAAACAACGCGACCTACCTACGATAATACGTCGCAAGTCGATCTGGCACATTACGCCAACTCGCCAGAAGGTTCTAGCCTATCGCCTATGCGTAATTGCAGCGCCGCCGAAAGTTCCCGAAAGGCCCAGACTGAGCGAGTGTCTCCGTTTTGTTTGTGATTTCACCTATCAAATTCAACACTCCTCACACACCAACACTAAACCAGTGTTTAATTCTGACATACACAAGCACAAAACACGATCACAAAATCAAATACATTTATCGTCATCTACTTACACGACCAAATTTGGAATTAACTCCTTTCAATACATTGCACATAAACAATATAACGCATTATCTAGAAATTTAAAACTTCCGGCAACGAACAAAAAAACATTGGCAAAAGCTCTCAAAAGCTATTTCCTTAGCAGTTTTATTAATGACTAACACAATCATTCTCTAGAACTCCATAATTCTTGTTTAATTTTCAACATAATTTCTCAGTAATTATTCTGTTTAACATAATACTGTTTCGCTCCTGTGAACCACTGTAAACATAAATCATGTATATTGTAAAAGCCTTTTACGGCGTCTAAATAAATAAATAAATAAATAAATTATAATAAAATCGGCGTTTATTTATTTTAATGTATTTTATTTATTTGTCTTGTCCTTAATCTAATGTTGGCTAATGTTGCCAAAAACTGTCCGAATAAACTGCAATCACCATTTATAACTCCATTATTGCTCCACATTTTAATTACTGCTCAACTATCCTTTTCCTGTGTAACGACCGAGAGCAAAATAAATTTCAAATTCTCCAAAATAGGGCAATGAGAACAATACTCAGACGAAATAGATATTCAAAAGTAAATAAAATGTTAAACGAACTAAATTGGCTAACGGTGAAACAGATGTTGACCTTGAACACGATGATATTTTTACACAAAATAGTAAACAACCTGCTACCAAAATATTTTTCGAATAAAATTGTATACAACAAGGACATACACCAACATAAAACTAGGACGTGCAATGAAATCAGGCTACCAAAGAAGGACAAAGCGAATACCCAGAATAGTATATTTTATAAAGGGATGAAATACTATAACGCGCTGCCGGAAAACCTTAAGTCTGCCCCAATTGAAAAGTTTAAGATGTTGTGTAGGAGCCATATCAAGAAAGAAAAAAAAAAAAATAGTATATTTAAATGTAATAATTAATTAGTCATTTGTAATCTTAAATGTACAAATTACTAAAATAAAATCAATAAATAAATAAAATAAAATGTCTTTCCCGAAATGAGTTTTATAAACTCACTGGGAATAATACATTATTACTTTGTTATCATTTTGTAATGTATTATCTTGTAATAAAATAAAATAAATAAATAAAATACCTACTGTTGCCGTCGGCTGTACTGTATAAATAAGCCCGACGCAGCAAGCAGTCAGTAAGTCATCAATCTGCCGTCAACAATTTACAAGTCTCGCGAGTGATAACCCGCGCACCTTATTTGCGCGAAAGACGATATTCCCGGCTCCGCCCGCACTCATCATGGACTCCATCGGGACATCATCATAGCGCCTTGGTCCTGGCCAGCGCTACACGGATCATAGCGCCCTGGTTCCAGCGCATCTGACGAGCGCTTCATCCGTGCACCATGACCACCACGAGGACACGCAGCATCCTTACGCACCTCCCGCTCAACCACCCACAAGGTCCACCGCACCTTCGTCCTTCCCGTCAGCACTGGAGTACCTGAAGACTCACGTTCTTCGCCAATGTCTGACCGTCATCAAGTCCCGGTCAACAGCGTCCGGCGTCGACTCACTGACCCGCGCTTGACCAGCACATCACCGCTTGCATTCGGAGAATACAACATCTGTCCTAAGTCATATCATCATAGCAAACTGACTCAATAAACACAGTGACCTTCTCGACCGCCTTTCATTTCGTGCCTCTCACCAGATCCCCAAAACTGTAAACATACCGCTATATGTAAATTTTGTAAATTTTTTTTGACATAGTTATTATTAGATTTTCCTTTTTATTTTTGCTAATTTTTTTGGCATTATGTAAATCTCTATCATGTATATAATTTATTTCTCTTTCTTTTTCAATTGTTGATTCAAGGTTTTTTTTTCAGGTGTTTTACTTTTGTTTCATTGTTTATAATGATCTTCCTCTTTTCGAGGATGACCTTTATATAATGCGACAGTATAAATCTATTTCGAAATTTTATTGCAATTTTCTTCTTTTATTGTGTTTTGTATTATTGTTTTTACAGAGTTAAGTGCTTGCTGGTAGCAGTACTGAACTGATTTCTTTTTTTGTTCTGTCCGGTGTACCCTAACTCTGGGGTGGCATAAGACCTCTTCCGTGCATACCCATCTTGGACGACCATTTCACGATGAGGGATTAGTGCCGTCGCCTGCCTTCAGTGCCTCCCCTGAGGTCAGAAACGGGACTGAGGATGGGCTGATCGTGAATTGGTGACCTTCCGCCCTGCCTCCAGGTTCTCCGACGCTTTCTCCTCATGGTCTTTGGGATCTTTCCAACCCCAACTTACATCTTTCGTCGAGGCACAACCGGTTTCCTGGCTTAGGGGCGAAGAACCTGATACCCGTGAAACCTATCCAATGCCCTGCTTTCTCCACCTAGGACTGCCTAGGAGCGGGTGACGACACCCCCCACCACAAAATGAGTTGCTCATTTCACCATTTTCTTTTGTCTCATAATTTTTCATTTTTGAAGGTGGTTGTAAATTATTACTTTTACCTGTTATTGTTGATACCTTGTACATATGACTTGTTAAACTAACCAAATAGAATAGATCTTACTAACAAGTTACTAATACGCTGCACTTTCATACTGCGAATAACATTGTATGCATGGACGTTTCGGAGGTCTTGTTTTGAAATTTTAAATGTAGACTCGTTATATCAAAAAAAATTAGCGTCCTTGCGAGAGCTCTGAAGGGGTACCATCAGTACCTAAAACAGGACGGGGAAGTGGTGGGCCTCTTCCAGAATATTCCAGCTGTGCATATTAAAATTAATGCACCTGGATTCTATATCTGCAGATAATGGACAACACATTGCCAATCTTTTCTCTAATTATTTCGCATCCGTTTATACTAGTCTAATCCCTTGTTATATACTGCCATGCCAAAAGTTTCACAAAACAACCAATTTAATCTTGGAAAAATCAATGTTAGCAAGGAAACCATTAAATCTTGTTTAGGAAAAATCGATTCATCCAAAGGCCCAGGACCTGATAAAATACCTCCCTTGTTTGTAAGATGTTGTTCCAGCGCGTTGATTAACCCACTTCTTTTAATATATAATGAATCATTATCTTCAGGAACTTTCCCAGACTTGTGGAAAAATGCACATATTGTTCCAATACATAAATCTGGTGATAAATCTTTTGTGAAAAATTTACCGACCAATCAGCATTTTATCTTGTTTTGCGAAAGTCTTTGAATCTATAATTTATATTTCTGTATTTTCACACTTTTAACCCCAATTATGCATTAATCAACATGGGTTTGTTCCCAACAGATCTACAAATTCAAATCTTCTTGACTTTTGTGATTATGTTTGTAATGCTTTTAATGAAAGAACTCAAGTAGACGCCATTTACACAGATTTTCAAAAGGCATTTGATAAAGTTAACCATTCTATTCTACTACAGAAGCTTGATCGAATAGGTATTCACGGTGATCTTTTTAGATGGCTTAAGTCTTACTTAGAAAATAGAACACAATTAGTACTTATTAATGGGTACGAATCACCTCCCATAATTGTAACATCAGGCGTACCCCAGGGGTCCAATATTGGCCCTCTGCTTTTATTAGTTTTTATTAACGACCTTGGCCTCATGTTACGCTGTGATTTTGTTCTATTTGCCGATGATCTCAAGATTTACCGCAAAATATCCACTGATTCTGATCATGTTAAGCTTCATGAAGACCTTTACACATTAAATAGCTGGTGCATTCAAAACGATATGTTTTTAAATATTGAAAAATGTTATATTATTACTTTTACTCGTAACAGAAAACTAAAGGATTTTGCATATTCTATTAATAATGTACGATTAAATGCAGTCACCACTATAAGAGATCTAGGAATCACTCTTGAAACAAAGTTTATGTTTGATGTACACATAAATGATATTATAAGTAAATCAATGAAAATGATTGGATTCATTCATAGAATATCGAAACCATTTAAATACCCCCAATCCATTATAACATTATACAACTCGTTGGTCAGAAGCAAATTGGAATATGTGAGTGTTATCTGGAACCCACATTATATAAAATATTCTAATAGTATTGAATCTGTGCAAAAAAAAATTCCTTAGACTGTCATCATTTAAACTTGGATTAAATGCCTCACTCAAATCTTATGAAGAACGACTACTAAACTTCAAATTTACAACATTGGAAAAAGAAGACAATTTGCGGACTTAATATGTTTATATAAAATTATTCATGATAAACTTCTTACCACTAATTGTCTGAGCAATATTCATATTAAAGTCCCTAATAGACATAATTTAAGGAGCCAAAATATATTCCATATTGAAATATTTAATAACAATATTGCATATTTCAATCCATTATCTAGAATGTGTCGTCTGTACAATACAGTTGAATGCGACCTTATAGATATATTCGCAAACAGTCTCGCATATTTTAAAAAACAAATTAACATCTTCTACCATGATATGTTATGGAGAACAATTAAGAGATATAATTGCTTTATTATTTTCTTTACTTTTCTTTCTTATCCTTTCTCTGTACATTTACTATATTTTTTATTTCATATTTAATATTCATGTTTTATATTTCTTTTTAATTATTATTATATATGTATTTTTTCTTTTCTTTCACTACTAGCATCTCCGCCTAATACCAACCAAACCTTGTTTACGCATGCTGTGAACATTTTTGATTGTGGTGTTAATATCTGTGCACATTTCCACCCAAATAATATAAATGAAATAATTGTTAACACTATGTAAATGTTTCAAACAGTAAATAAATAAATAAATAAATTCCACCAATTGAATGAAATAAAATTCCTTTTCAGATCAAAAAAAAAAAAATTAAAGTTTTGCTATGTCGGCTGACTGCTAGTTATCATATACATTCAGATATAGTTTCCTTGAAGATTTATCTGTTGATATTCAGTTTCAGTTCAGATAATTTGCAAATATACACTTCCAATGCTAATTCATACCGGGAGAATGCGAAAATATTCTAAGCGCTTTCAGTACACCGATCACCGAAGAAGTGTTACTTTTGAGATTTCAGCACCCAATAATAATATTTGGATGATTTGTAAAACACCGTTTTTGCTGGACAAATATATAACATATTTTTACAATTTTCTATTCTATAACAGACCATTGACTACAAAATTAACAACGGATTGTACAGACCGGTTCGTCGATCACTAATACTAAATTATACATGTGATGCTGTGTTAGAATGAACTTAAACATACAATGCATTTGACCAATGAACGTGATGCTGTATTAGAATTAACTTATAAATCCAATGCATTTGAAAAATGAACGTGATGCTGTGTAAAAATTAACCTTTATTATTATTTATTTGTATTCTCTACACATAATGTCAAAATGAGGACATCTTAAAAAAATCCAACCAATTTTCCAGAAGAATTTTTTTCATTAAAATAAAGTTTTCCAGGATCACACGATACATAACACGAAAAAAATTGTAAGCTTTGAATAACAAAAACAAAAAAATTTATGAACAATATCGCACCAAACTGCGCTGCAGACCGTTTTCTTACTATAGCGAATTTATTTTCCAATGCAGAGTCTTGCAGCATTTGGTTTATATCGATTCTTTACCGACCCGTGGGACGATGGGTCAAATTGGGCGAAGGCCGCCTGCAGGGCCTGGCAGTAAAAATCCGTGGTGGCAAGTTTTTATCAGCAAGTATAAATTGATGTTCTTTAATGAGCGTGTTTAGGAGAGAAAAATAAAATGTTATGTTGTGCAGCACAACAATACAATTATATAATTATAATTTATCTAATATTTCAGTTACCACAACTCATTCTTGGAACAGTAACTACCTCGGTACAGGGCCAGCTCAGAGGTTCGTGTCATGGCGAGGGTTCAAACCCGCCCCGCCGATGACAGACGCTGCGGTATGCCTTTCCGTCAACTCACACACACAGTGGCACAATCCCACAATTCCTGTCAACAAACACACACAGTGACACCATGCCACGGCCTCCTGGACCTGCCACTCCTTTAGAAACGGGCTCTCTGTGGGAAGTGGAAGTTGGGAGCGAGTTTATCAAAGACTTTATGTTCCGTGCAATGTTTGGTATGTCGTTTTAGTACGACAACCAAATCATAGATCACTTAAACGTCATAAAAGCATTATCTGCTTATTTTCATAATATCACACATTCAAGTACCTGCACTACACTCTCTGGCCGGACTATGTTGGACTTGTAATTTATTTATTTATTTACTAACGGATCATGGCCAATTACAACACATTACATATTACAAGAAGTTAATTCTTGGAGAAATATTATAATACAGGATAATTTAAAAAATTACAGCCATGAAAAAAATATGGCACGAAAACAATATTTATAATGTCAAGCCAGGACAGGAACAAGTTTTTTATTGAGTTTACGTCTTCTGCCACGTAAATAAAAAATATATCTTGCGTAATAATATATAAATCATTACTGGAAAACATAAATTGTAACAAAATAATGTACCAAATAAAAAAAAAAAAATAAAATAAAAAAATGACTGACAAAAATCATTAAAGCTTACACCAAAAAATTCAAGATCCTGACTAGTTGACAAGTCCAGGCCATTCTGAGCATTGTTGAATGGTGTCTATTATTTGTGGAGTGTTGATTGAGGAAAAGCAAATCATATTGTTACTTAAGCATTTTTTGTACATACACAAATAAAGCGAAAGATAAAGTAAAGATCATTTTTTGTTTATATTAAAAACAGTAATGTTATTGAAGAACTAAAATGTATTGGTATTTAGCTTTTTTTTCAAATATGTGGATATTTCTCTTTGTCTAAACAATTTTCAACTTCTTTTTAAAAAAGGATGACTATTCAAAAATGAATTGAGTGTTTTTATTATTCACCATGTTTAAAGAATAAATAAACACGTTGACTTGGAAGCATGTTCGTCGTTGCGTCCACACAGCAGCTAACTCAATATAAGAGCCTTGAAATGCTACGCAAGATGCTCAGTCAAATTGGAATATTCTGTCGAACATCGACCAAGAATTACACGTGATTCATTTTACATCGAACTGTTTGCTCGATATCGAAAAAAAATCATTGATAAAGATAGTAGGTATACATATATGTTTAGATATGTTCAAATGAGCGAAAAACCATCGAGCATGAACGAGCGTGGGTACTTAGCGTAACAGTAATATTGACCCCGACCGATTATTCACTTAAAACTATCTCACTAAAAACCATCGAACATGAACGAGCGTGGGTACTTAGCGTAACAGTAATATTGACCCCGACCGATTATTCACTTAAAACTATCTCACTAAAAAAGTATTTAGTAGATATTTTTATGTGTGAAAATGCTCCATAATATTTTTTCCTGTTTTGAAAAGTAACGTGTGCATGATTTCATCAAGAATTATCTAAATTCTGCTTTAAGGGGTGGGAAAAAGAAATGGTGTTTTTTTCAAAACCTCATATGAACATTCACATTCCTTTTGTTTCGATGGTTAAGTGTGCTAAATTTCATTAGTCGCGGAATAAAACTGTTAATTTGTGTAAAAGACAAGGCCACACCACCACTGACACTTTATTTTTAATATTATACAATATAGATGGCTACACTGGTTTTTTACTACTTTTTCACAAATGTTATCCATAAGTTCATCCCCCGGCTCTGGCTATTGTGGCTGGGGTTAATAAAGAGTCGATAGTTCCGCTTGAGAGGAAACGGATCAAAAAACCTTTTATCGACGCCGCGTGACAAGTTGACTTGTGATTTATAAACGTCTTCCCATATTCTGAGAATACAAAAATTCTAAACGATAAAGAATGCCCCGTAGCGCACACTCTATTCAACGCTCTCAGAAAGAGCTCTCTTCGTCATAAAAAGGCCATGGATTATTCTCTTATGTGGCCTGGGGACGAGAATAACCCAGGGTTCTGTCCGCGAATAAACTCAACCACAGTAAAATACACCATTTTAATGTGAATTCCCATATTTTAATAAATCAACAAAATACATTATTTTAATGTGAATACCAACAAGAGATGAGTTGAGCGAGTGGGAGCACCTTGAGTGGGGCTAGTGGAACAGTAGCAACAACAATGCCCGCAATAGATGGGTTGAGCGAGTGGGACCACCTTGAGTGAGGCTTGTGGGACAATAGCAACAACAATACCCGCAATAGATGGGTTGAGCGAGTGGAACCACCTTGAGTGAGGCTTGTGGGACAATAGCAACAACAAAAAAAGTTATTGACGCTGTTCAGTTAAAATTAAATGAGCTTTCTAACGAGTGGAAGGAGCAATACACAAAAATTCTGGGATGTGTGAGCCTTCTCCAAGAAGAAAACTCAAACCTCCGGCAAGAAGTCCAGTCACTACGAGATGCACAAGATGAGATGGAGCAACGCAGCAGAATATGCAATGTAGACATCCATGGGATTCCCGAAGCAAAGGGCGAAAATTTGATGACATTAATAGAGAAAATAGGATCCAATATTAACGTCCCGCTTCCAAGTAGCTGTGTGGTTTCTGCGCATCGCGTCGCTCGCGGCCACTCCTCGCCCTCCAACCGTCCACGCAATATAGTGGTCCAGCTCTCCACAAAGCGACTCCGTGATGATGTCATCGCTGCAGCAAGGACTCGCCGCGGCCTTACCACGGAACAATTAGGATTTGGTGCTCCCACCACCAATTTTTATATAAACGAGCACCTTACATTGAAAAATAAAATCCTATTTGCCAAAACACGAGCCGCCGGAAAAGCTAACGGCTTTAAATACATTTGGGTACGGAACGGCAGTATTCTGGCGAAGAGGAACGATCTCTCTCGGGTTTTCACCATCCGCCGTGAGGGAGACCTTCAAAATATAATCACACATGATCAGCAAAACATGTGACTAAAAACAAAACTAAATAACTTCAAAAGAAAAGAACTGATTAACTGCATGTATATGAATATCAGGGGAATGAGGACAAAAATTGATGAAATATACGAAAACGTCCTTATCAACGACTATGACCTATTAAGCCTAACAGAAACATGGTTAAAGGAATCTATCTGTGACCAAGAATTAGTAGATAACCGGTATGAAGTATTTCGGAGGGATAGAGTTCACAAAACAAAAAAAGATGGAGGAGGAGTCATGGTTGCTGTATCGAGAAAACTAGAGGCGAAGAGGATGGCGCATTGGGAATGTCAAGCAGAGGACTTGTGGATCCAACTCAATATAAACCATAATAACAGGAGTATCAAACTGAATGTTTGCACCGTATATCTACCACCAACTGAAGAAGAATCTATTGTAAGCTCATTTTTAAACAATCTTAGGAATGTGTACCTAACAACACCAAACCAACACATCTTAATATTTGGCGATTTCAATAAGTCTAACATTCAATGGATTACCGATGAAACAAGCAATTTATTACCTTTCACCACAAACACAAATACAACCACCTCTGACATCATCGATACACTATCATTCTGTAATCTTAAACAATTTAACGGAATAGTGAATCACCAATCCAAAATATTGGATCTCATTTTATCAGATAAAGAAGACATATCAGTAATACGTTCTTCATCTCCACTAAGCAAAGAAGATCCATACCACCCTGCTATAGAAATAAATGTTCTTTTTAATTTTCTACCACATCTTGAAACCCGTAACGCCCCAAGACCAAACTTTTATAAAGCCGACTATGATTCAATTAATACCGTTCTTCGTGAGATTGATTGGGAATTCATTAATCAGGGAAATATTGATCAATCTGTAGATCAGTTTTACAGTATACTCTACCAGATTATCTCTTCTCATGTTCCCCTCAAAACGAACAAAAATCACTTTCCTAAGTGGTACTCAAAAGATCTCATTCGTTTGATAAAGAAAAAAAAACAAATTTCATAAAAAATATAAGAAATATGGTAATGAACTAGATCATTTATCATTCAGCTTGATTAGAACCAGAACAAAAAATCTGATTAGAGTTTGTTATCATAAGCATTTAGACTTAATCAAACAAAATTTAAAAGCTAACCCGAATGATTTCTGGAAATTTGCAAAAAGCAAATATAAAAACACAACCGATATTCCAAAAGAGATGCACCTAAACGACATAAAAACTACCCAAGGTCAAGTTATCTGCGGGCTTTTTTCTAAGCACTTTCAATCTGTTTATAAACCTCACAATGCAAACTATTCACCACAAATATCTGAAGATTTCTGTAACGAAAGCCTTGGTATGATCACTATTTCGCCCTTAACGATATTAGTCAAGTGTAAGAATTTGAGAACCAATAAGGGATCAGGTCCTGATGGTATCCCGCCAATATTTTGGAAAATGTGCAGAGATGTTCTTGCCAGACCACTTAGCCTTCTTTAAAACAAATCATTACAAGAAGGTGTTTTTCCAGTCAAATGGAAACGGCTTTCTTAACACCTATATTTAAGAAAGGTTGTAAGAGCGATATAAAAAATTATAGACCTATCTCTAAACTTGACTGCATAGGAAAGTTGTTTGAGTCAATAATATATGACTGTCTATTAGCTCATGTAAGTAAATATATTATCATTGAGCAACACGGGTTTTTCCCTCGGCGTTCCACAACAACTAACCTTCTCGAATACTCCCAGTACATCCGCGATAGCATCGAAAAACGTTTACAAGTAGATGCCATCTACACGGATTTTTGCAAAGCATTTGACCAGTTAAATCAATCATTACTCATCAAGAAGCTGGAAAAGTTTGGCATAAATGGAAATACTTTGAAATGGTTCGAAAGTTACATTACAGGAAGAAAACTGCAAGTGGTTGTAGGAGGGTACTCCGCGGATCTTTTTACTGCAACGTCGGGAATTCCACAGGGCTCGCATCTTGGACCTTTGCTATTTTTAATCTTTATAAACGACATAATTTTAAGAATAAAAACATCAAAATATCTCCTGTTTGCCGATGACCTTAAGTTGTACAAAAAAATTACTTCATTAGAAGATTGCACCGATTTGCAAAAAGACTTATCATCACTTCATGAATGGTGTACACTAAATGATTTATATTTTAATGAAAACAAATGTGCCGTAATTTCATTCACAAAGAACATCAATAAATTCTCAAACACATATCACATTAACAATATCCCTTTACTAAAGACAACTTCAATCAAAGACTTAGGCGTGACATTTGACTCGTCACTTAGCTTCAATAAACATGTAGATACAATTTCAAAAAGTGCATCACAAGTATTAGGATTAACGCTAAGGATTACAAATTGTTTTAAAAGTACAGAATTAACTTTGACATTATATAAATCAATTGTGCGAAGTATTCTCGAATATGCATCAACAATTTGGTCTCCCAATTATGAGATTCATAATTATAGGATTGAATCCATACAAAGGAAACTAACCCGTGTAATTGCTTATCGTGAAGGTTTATCTGATCAATTTGGAACTTATAATGACCGAATTTTGCACTACAAACTACACTCACTGACGGTCAGACGTAAACTTTCTGACGTACTGCTCCTACACAAAATTATACATGCATCAGTTGATACACCAAACATTTTATCCCAAATTAACATCAATATTCCATCAAGAAAATCAACAAGGAGGATGAACGACATTTTCTATATTAAAGCCTACCACACAAATACAGGATATTTTCCCCTGTACCGCGAACATTAAGAAATTATAACATTATACATGGCTCTAATAATGTAATAGACATTTTTAATGACCAATTTAAACACTTCAAAAAAAATGTATTACCTTTAATCATATTAAGCTGATATTGTGATGAAACCCTTTATTTAATGAGAAGCAACATTGTACCTACCTAATCATTGTCTCACCAGTACAGGTGTGACAATAACAAATCGTTTGTGAACATATTTGTATTTACCTTTTACCCATTCTTATTTGTTATTTACTTCTGCATATTTAGCTTATTCATTTTGTTACTATTTTTGTTGTTATTATGTATTTAAACATCCATGTATGTAAATTTAAAGTTGTTATTATGTATTTAAACATCCATGTATGTAAAATCTTGGGCACCATGCCTGTTTTATGTACTTAAATAAAAAAAAAATAAAAAAAATAAAAAAAAAAATACTGTAATTATAAGATAAAAAAAAAAAAAAAAAAAAAAAAAAACAATACCCGCAATAGATGGGTTGAGCGAGTGGAACCACCTTGAGTGAGGCTTGTGGGACAAAAGCCACAAAAATCACTATGAACCCAGCTAACGCCACGAAGATGTTGGTAAACTCTTACATTGTATCACGACTCGACTATTGCAATGGCATATTTCATATTTGCAAGTCTCCCTGAAATATACACTTCAGTTAGTTTCCAATGCTGCAGCAAGGCTGATAACCAGTGTTTCCAAATATTCCCACATCTCGCAACACTGCGGATTACTGCGGAACCTTCATTGGCTTAAGTGCCCTGAGAGAATCCAATTCAAACTCCGCAGGATGGTATTCAAAGCCGTACGTGACATGGCGCCACCCTACTTGTCGGAACTGTGCATTACAAGCGATGTTAGGCACGCAACCCTTCGATCAGCATCTTCAACAGCCATAGGTAGACTCTCAGTACCTTTACGCAATCCCAATACCAATTTCGGAGACCGGACTTTTGCACTAACATTCTCGACAGCTTGGAACAAACTCCCTTCACATTTGCGAAAGATCGACAGCTCATCTGAGTTCAGAGAAAAACTAAAGACTCACCTTTTCAACTTGTCGTATCCAGAATAACGACCGCAATTTTTCAGAAGTATTTCATTGCTCGGTGCAGGGAATTTTTCTCCTTGACTACCCACTTTAATGTAATAACCATTTATTGAACGTAAACTATTTTTGTAATATTTTTTACGTTATCACTACACCACGGGCACAAATCATAACAATCTGTATTTGTAAACTTAAATATGATTGTTAGTCGTAAATCTTTAGTTTAAGCCATAGTTGTATGTCATATTATAGCGGTATTTTGTATATACCTACTCTGTCATAAAAATATTTATAGTTTTAAGTTACTAGTTAAAAGTCTGGGTTGTAAATCACTACACATTAATCTTAGTAATAAGCCACTACTTATAAGTAACAATCTATTAAACTTAGTTTTAAGCCACAAGTAATAATGTATATGTCTAAGTCATAGAAATACATAAAATGCATAAACTAAGTTGTTACGCGCCCTTGAGGTGATCTATATAAATAATCCAATCATTATTATTTAACAACCCACAAGAGATGGGTTGAGCGAGTGGGAACATCTTGAGTGGGGCTAGTGGGACAATAGTCACAACAATTAGGATTTTGCTTTTGTAAAATATTTTATTATTTAAACATACATAATATTCTACTTCAATTCCTTTCAATTGATTGTTTAATAGAATACTTGTGTTTCTCTGTAGAAAAAGGTTTTATTTTATCAATTTTACATCACAAAACAATCTAAACTAACACACCTTATTCCTGTAAAAAAAAAAAGGAAACGACATATAATTTCATTACACATCTGCCCTGATGATGGACACTGCAATGCTGTCCAAAACGTTAGCTAAAGAAGGAGATAGCGCAACACGGCATAATACCCCAAAAACAAATCACTATAAACGACATTTAAGTTTATTAAGTTTTTTAAATTTCTTTCCAATTACCTTTTACGATTTATTCCAACGATATATATTCTTTTGGTTACTTCGGCTATGTAAAAATCTGACCCAATATCGCCATCTGTCAGTTTTGACGTTGACATTATAACTGTGAAGCACTTTTTTACATTAACCCCATTCAGGAGGCCTTGAGGAAATAATTTCCCTCGCAGCCTATGTCATCTTTGAGGATCTTTTTCGGCAAAATAAGGAAATGAATAGTGTATGAGGGGGGAGGGGGGGGGGGGGGGGTAGGAATCTCGTGATCAGTATGTCCAGGAGTTACAGAAAAATGAATATACCCCTCTTGTTGCGTCGGAAGGCGATGGGTCGGGAGACCAGTTGGAGAGGTCAAAGGGTCCCCAAACCAGCCTCTCCCGATCTGGCACGCCACGCAACTGTTTGGCAGGCGCATCCAGAACACAATTGTGTGACCTATGGCAGAGGTCTTGGTTATCCAATAAATGGTTGTCGGGGCGGCGGTACACAAACCCGACACTGCTTTATCGACAACGCGGAACGCAGCTAAATCAAAAAAATTGAAAGGTTAAAAGAAAGGAGGGGGGAGTTCAACTCTGGTTCAATAAACTCGGTTTGTTTTGAATTTAAGAATCATTTTCAAAATTGAAACTGATCAAAACATTATATAAAATTCATGCAAGTGATAAAGTACCGCCTTTAGTATATTTCAACTTACATTTTCAAAATTGTAACTGGTGTCTAGAGTATAATTTTATTTTCCAGATTTTTTTAAAAATCGTTTTTGTTTTTAAACTTTGTTTATTTATTTCTTTCACTGTTTTATAATTCTTTACAACTGTTGAAAAGAATGTGACCTTACTGGGGTACCCCGTTCTAAGGTCACATTGTACATAGTTATTTGTGTGAATTATCAATTTGATCAAATTTTTTTAGTATGTAATTTTATTAAGTTAGTTTTTGCAAGCGTTACATTATACAGGAAAATATAGGTATAGTGGAGAAATAAACAGAAGAAAAACATAACGTTAATCTTTGTTAGGTTGCAACATTTTATATATATTTTACCACTCTCCTTTGAAATGCGTATTTCTTTTGTTAAAATTTCTTAGGTTAGCCTAATCTTGACAAATAAAGTCGGATTTCAAGGGTCGTGATTTTTCATGCATCTGCGCTAGTTGGTTTAATAAATGAATATTATATTTTTATGCTGTACGACTGTACACTATTTAACCAACGATCTATGGTACTTACTATGCGTTGAGTAAAGAACTTATAACGAACAATAAGAAGTATAAAGATATAGAACGAGAAATGCCGTGTGGATGTGTTTCGTGATTCAAATATTTGTCCAATCAGGCCTAAAATGTGTAATACAAAACTGCGTTTAACCGCGATTAAGAATTTCAAGCGGGTTTTTCAATGTCAGGTGTAAAAGGGGGTAAAAGAGTTACAACTCTTGCTAAATGTGGGCTACAACCAAAAGTTAAAAGTCAGAGGTGAAATTTGTTTTCATTTGAATTTATATGGAAGGCACTTCTAGTTTTCTTCAGTATTCTATGTTTCTAAGACCTTACTATGAAATTGTTATATTTCTATGGAAATGCGACGGTCTTATCCGAAGACAGAGGTCAAATAAGATATGTTTTTATCATTTTAGAAATTCGTACAAAACATTTTTACAAACTTCAAATATGAACTTTTGGCAAATTACCGCTGTGGAAGTAAGTTTTCGAGATAATATTAAAGAAAGTTTTTGTAAAGTTTAGTATCTTCTCGTAGAACAAACTCTAAGAAACGAGATAGGCTTTTTTATTCGTGTTGTTCGCGGTTCAATCGTATTTTTTCTTCAAAGACCAAAAAATGTTTACAGAAACTTTTGAAATGCTTTTCCGACAGAAAAATGTATTTAAGGTTCACTGAAAATAAATTGATGTAAATATTTTAATGGAATATTAATTTATTTAGCACTAAGCCAATATATAATTTCGCGCTGATGATGACATAACAACAGTAACAAAACTAGTCGACCCGGTACTTTTGTTATTAAAAAATATTTATTTAATCAATTATATATAGTTTTCTTGACATCAACACACGATTTTCTATTTTTTTATAAATTTAATGATATTCAATATTCTTTTAAAACAAATAATATTATCAAAGTGTAATGCTAAATCTGAGTTTAAAATATATTTTCTTAAATTCAAGTCGAGTAAATTGCCGGTTCGATGATATTGGGCCTCTGAGTATATATTTCAAAGAAAATAATTACAAGGACCAAGCCTGACAAATCTTTTTATTATAATCCTGAAAGAAAAATTTGACTGATTTTATACTTGTCACGATTTCATTTCTTTGTGATATAATGTGATTTCAATTCCTCTGCGTAGAGCCAATTTTTTACTTTTGCAAAGAGATTGCTAATATTTACTGTTGAAATAAAATAGATATTAAATTAATGGAGAATTATGATAATTTCATATAATTAAGGAAATATTCCATCGAGTTGAAACAGGGCAGAGGAACGATTCCTGTCCTAATTAAGGATAAAAACCTCAATTTAACCTTAATTAGGACAGGATTGACAGCGGAAAATGAAAAAGGATTAAGAATAAACTAGGTTTAAACAAGAACAATTTGAGGAATTTTAACAGCAAACAAGAAAAAACAAATTAAAACAAACCAGCCAAAGGAAAAATCGTAATCTATAAGTACAGCTGCAATTGCCCATCAGGTGAGCGAGACGCCTACCCGTTAAAATCGTGCAATTTGACTAGGTTATGTTAACTTATACTTTCCGTCAGACGAAAAACTTCTAATAGAAAAGTAGTGATATTGATGTAGACCAGTCAGTGGCTGAGTTGACATCGCGTCTGGTTCCCACCTAGGCATCTTGAGTTCAATTACTCGGCCAGCTAAGTCCTTCATCACGACACAAGCAACATTTTCCACTTCTTCTTATGGTAATAAGAGATTTTAAAATATCAGGTTATTTAACATGGGAATTTTCAATGGCAAACATTTTTTAAATAAAAAAGTAATAATTGTTAATTTGAAAAATAAAGTCGAGTCTGAAAAAAGCGGGAATAAAAATCTTTTAAACCATCTAGCAGAATCACGTTCACATAAAATTAGGTGTTTTTTCATTTAAAAAATCAATTATAGTTATAAATGTTTATGTACAATTTTCATTTGCCCGACAACACAGTACCTCTGGAACTGTTACATCACAATTTATTGAGATATATATATATATATAATATAAAAAAGGAAAAGGGTCAGAAAAAGGTTTTGAAGAACCCGACTTTTCGATTCTGGTTATTACAATCTACCTTTCGACAGTGAACGGCGAAACGTTTTGTTTCAATAGTATGGTATGTTATGTTTGCACATAGCTTGCAAGAGCTAACTGCACAAGTTATGTATATCCTCACGGCCCGGAAATGGAGCACTCACTCAGCACGTGTAAACACACGAATATATACGCATCTCGGCATGTCTACAATCGGGTGAACACCAATACATACGCAGGAGCTCGCGACATCACCGCCTGATATTGGTCACGTAGGCTTACAAGTACCTACAACCAATCAAATGGATAGTTGACAAAAACGTATCCTTATATGGGCATCGGCCAGGCACCTAAAAGAGAGGTGGAAGGGGCAAGCTTCCACCCGCCAGCAGACCCACGCGTCAGTTCACAGCGAGACGCGTAGAAAACAACACTATGCTTTAGTTCCGAGTTAATATTTACCGCCATATCGGTGTCGCCGTAATTGGACCGGCGTGCATACATTTTATAATGTGCCGCGTCCCTAGACTCAGTTATCACGTCCAGGCAATCTTCGGCCGGCTACACCATCATGGATATGATGGCGCCATATCTCTGCGCCGCCCTTTGCCATAAGCCGCCCATCACCGCTCCAGGCCGCTTCTGCGCCGCCCTTCGCCGTAAGCCGCCCATCACCGCCTCGGGCCGCTTCTGTGCCGCCCTTCGTCGTATTCCCGCCCTACCGCATCAGTTAGGCCGTGCTATGGCATCCGCCTATCGTAGCCGGCCTTCATCCTGCACCCTGCCTAGGCACCCGCCTATGGCCCCTGCTCATCATTCACCGCTTCAGCCTAGTTTACACGTGAGCGAATGATATACCTTTGTCAATCAGAGCCCTTAGAGTCAATAGATTGCCTAGTAACTAGTTAGGCCTTAAAAAGCTATGTACCTTTTGTAGATCTGTTTGATAACCTGTATTACCTGTACAATAAACCCTCATATCAAGAGACTTGTTTTAATTGGGAAATTGACTATAATCCACACCCTGATTGGAGTATCAAGCTCTGCCGCTGCCTTGTGCGGCGATGACTATTTGTGTAACACACCTATAGTATATTACATGGCCTAAACGCTAATGTAACAGGTATAATAATAGTATATTTCAATAATAGCATTTCAATGGGATGGTCCGATGCTCAGTAGGGAACCCGTTTGCATAGCGCGGGTGTAAACTGTGCACCCTAAAGTTTAAGTCTAGACTTACGGAATTCAATATGTGTATACAGTGGTTTTTTTTTACAATATTGTATTTTGGCAATTCACCCTCCCCACTTGCCCCTGCGAGAAACGGCGATAGTTCAAATTTAAACAGCGTTCAATGTTTAAAATAAAGTAATGAAACAAATAACTGAAAAACATGATTCATAAAAACAAATTTTGCTTGAATAAATCATAAAAAAACAGCTTTGAAATTAAATAATTAGGTTAACGATTACGTGAGTGTCCAACTAACCAGAAACATTGATTTCATATCCCTTCTGGCACTTCACTAGCCAATCTAGTTTGTAATGTACGTATCTGTTTCATTTGAATCTAATATTCATCAAGCCTGTAACGTCAGAGGAACTTTGGAAGCCATTCGACATATTGAATTAAATCCACTGGGACAGGCAGTGGGCATGGAACTGGCGGAACGGGCTAGTCCTGATTTTCTATTATTAGACATTAATTACCCCACGGAATCGGGAGATTCCGTAGTTAATTATATAATATCTAAAGCAGCCGGTGGCCATTTAATATTCCAGTCACATTCTATATAGGTATGCTTTGTACGGGTAACTCATCAAAATGACAATTCAACACACCTATAAAAAGTTCTATAAAGTTATGAAAAGTGATTACATATGTAACTATAACTTATCAAATCGACAATTCAGCACACCTATAAAAAGTGCTATAAATTTATGAAAAGTGATGATACAAAAACTAGGTTCAATTAGTTTTGTATTTTTATCACTTTTATAACTTTATAGCACTTTTTATAAGTGCGTCGAAATGTCATTTTGAGGAGTTATCATGGAACCCACGTTCTTTTAGCCAACGTTTCGGACAGCTCCCGCTCGCTTCGGACACTTGAGTTCCCCATCATCAGGGAAGATGTGTAAAGATTGCGGGGAAGTGTGTGCTTATGTATGTAGATGTGATCCGTGTTGCCAACTCCAATCCTAAGAGTAGGTACAACAGTATAATTTAAAATGGTTTTCTGCGTTAAGTTTTGGTGAAGCTATCAATTTCCCGATACCAAGAACAATTGAGATTAGCCCCGTCGTCTTTATTAATATTGATATAAATATTTGTTTTGTGAATGGTAAATGCGCTATGGTAAACAGTCTGCTATCGACAGCTTTTATAGGTGTTTTTAAAAGTTCAAATCTTCAATAAACCTAATAACTTAGTTCGATCGGAGTATTCAGTATGAAAGTTTTCCAAATAAGTTATTTCCGCGTTAAGCTTTCCTTTGCCAACAATTTGATAAAATAATCAATGTGAAATGACTTTTAGCACGCCATCTTCGGAACAGTTTATTTCGCTTTGAGCGGAAAATCAACCAAAACAAATATTTGTTTCTTTAGCAACCTTAGTTCCATGGTAGCAACCAACCGCAAATAGGATTGAGATTATGTCGACGCTCAACTTGTGTACCCTGCATACTGGGTACCTAATCAATTTCCATTAATTGGTGAAATAAACACTCGATCTGCTTCCCGACAAAAAGTTATTTTATAAAACATTTTTCCGACAATATTGTTATACTGGATTCCATAATAACTCAACACAATTCAAATCATCACACCGTTAAAATTGATATAAAGCCATAAAAAGCGATGAGATAAACTAGCGTTTCCTTTATCTATGTAACTTATTTGACTTAGTTTTGGTTTCTTCACCTTTCATGACATTATATAGCTTTTAAAGGTCTGTTGAATTGTCATTGTGTTGAGTTGTCCGGTTACCGTTATTCTGCTCACCACAGTTACAGAATTTTTATTTATTTGATATTATAGAAACAAACAGTATCTACTGGTTCACAGTGATGAAACAATGTACACATATTAAATATGCCTTCGCAAACAAACAAAACAAAAAAAATAAAATACAAAACCAAAGCGTTATCATTTAATCAAATGTTTTATATGGTTTTTGAATATTTATTTAGACGTAAACAATTTTTTTATACTTTTAGTAGGAAAAATACAGTTACATTGGTTTAAAAATACAGTTAAATTGGTGTAAGATGATAAAAGTAAAATTGATAAGAACCTTCGTATAAAATCTTAATTATTTTTTACTTCTGTAGCGCGTATCTTTCTAAAACTGCCAAGAGTTATACTCTATATGCTCAATAAATTAATTGATAAGGTACTTAAAACATTCGTACAAAGAACGCATTAAGGTACCCGCATTACGTGTATCATAAAGCTACAAAGTTTATGTTCAATATTATTTTCAATTAAAATCGATATCAATATTGTTACAGCACGCGGCACAGAATTATATTTCAAACGTTAAGATTTTTATTCCCATTTCTGGCATAAAATTTCAAAACGATTTTTTTCTGGAATTTCTTGGCGATTATTTGTTGTTTGAACTAAATGTGCGTATTTTCTACAGAACCTTTTCAATTTTATAATATAATACATAACAATATACTCATTACTGGGAATTCGCGCCATAAACGAATAAATTGTATTAAATAATTTAAACATGCGGAAAAACACTGTTTGTTTGTTTGATGTAATAAATATTATGATTTCTACATTTACTGTTATTTAGAATAACTTCAAACATTCGAAGTCGTTAAATTAGCTTTAAAAAGGCTCTGAAGTAGTTCGTGTAATTATTTTAGGTTAGGTTATTTATAATTAGGTTATTTCCATTATCAGATTTCAATATCCAACTGTCAAAAAAAATATTGTTTGATCATTGAAGACAATATCAGAAAAATATATACAATCGCATCTAGGAATTGAACTAACATTTTAAAATTTGGCAAATGTTCAACTTTCACAAAGCGTTCAGACCTTTTAATTCACCAACAGAATTCATTAGGTACTTTTCTGACCTCTTGAAACTCTTAAAAAACTCTTGAACATTTCACGATGTACTCGGACGTGGACGTTGGGGAACTAACTTTCGACTAAATTCTTAACGTTAACTTGAATTAATCGAGGTAACGCACAGTTTTTGTCATTAATTTTTTTGTGGTTATCGCAAATATTAACCGTAACAGAATTTATATTTCGATACGTGTAAAAAGGCAGGGGTTATGTTAGATTACGTCATGGTGAGTAAAAGTCAGGGGTTGCGTTAGATTGAGTCATGGTGAGTAAAAGTCAGGGATTGTGTTAGATTGAGTTATGGTGAGTAAAAGGCAGGGGTTATGTTGGAGATTGAGTCATGGTGAGTAAAAGGCAGGGGTTATGTTAGATTGCGTCATGGTGAGTAATAGTCAGGGGTTGCGTTAGATTGAGTCATGGCGAGTAAAAGTCAGGGGTTGTGTTAGATTGAGTCGTGATCAGTAAAAGTCATGGGTTGTGTTAGATTGAGTCGTGATGAGTAAAAGGCAGAGGTTATGTTAGAATGAGTCGTGGTGAGTAAAAAGATCCAGTCGTTTTAAAATCACCGGCTATATTAATAACATCGCCCTTTGTCCCAAACATTTTAAAATGATTTAGGTAGGAACCATTGATTTTAAGCATACATAATACGATCACGTAATTCTAGGCTTACCAAACTTCACAAAAAATGTATAATAATAATATATTTTTACTAAATAATTTGAAACTATAACTAAGAATACACGTTAAGTGTCCATAGTGTACATTTGTTTATAAATTAGGTAGTAAATAGAATAAACAACAGAAAATAAAAACTATGGGTTGTATGTGACAAACATACAAAGTTGAGGTTTATCATAACCTGCCTCACTAGGCTAGCCTGTGTTGAGGCAGTCATAGTATGAATACAGTATTCGCTTTTTTGTAAATAAATTTGGATGTGTTATGCATATACCACTCCATTAACGTTTTGAGTGCAGTATTCACCACTGAAGAACTAAAAAAGATAATTTTTTATTCCGTCGGTAAAAAGGAGGACTACATTATCATTACTCCTAATCTAAACTAAATATTCCCCCAATCTGTCTAGTGTATGTAAATGTGTCAATTTGAAAATTTAAAAATATTGATTACAGTCCACCACAAAAAGATTCGCATACAATTGGCGTTATCGTTACATTTCATTGTTTATAATTTAAAATACTACTTTTTTACAGTTAGCATAACATTTTTGTTATAAACATTAATTTTTCAGACTTTTTAGAACATTTTAGAACTTGATACATTTAGCAATTCTGTGTCTCAGTTTTTCTCTTGCGGCAGTCAAATTCCATTTCTGCTTTCATAATTATGTACATTTATACGACAAAACCCGATCCAGTGTGTTTTTTTTTGTGAATTTTTCATGGTTATTAAATTGGGCACTGAACAGTTATTGCTTCTCAATTAAATCCAGGCCACATCAGCAAGCTCCGCAGTTTAGCCACGTAATTAATGCAAAATTGATTCCAGGAATTTTAATAGCTGGAATATTGGCTGAAAATTATTTCACCACATTTACCTTTCATGATGTTTTGTTAATCCGATTTAGATTAATACCTACTACAGAGCTAAAGACCCAAGGCCTCCAACCTTTACCAAGGCTTACCGAATAGCAAAAAAGAAAAATCTCGCCTGCTGTTTCTAGAATTATACAATGTTTTACCGCTTCAAAATCAATGAAGGGCAGGTTGAAGCTATTTTTTTCTAACTAACCCCACATATGAGGCCCTGAGGAAAATCATTTCTCTTAGATCATATTAAAAATCAGAAAACGATACGGTCACATCTAGGACTCGAACCCAGGACCCTTGCCTTGCCGGGGCACCGCTCTACCACAAAGCTAATGGGACCCTATCCACTTCGGTCACTTTTAACTAATAATCACCAATAAAAAATCCTTACATTTTCGCATTTCGTCATTATACGAGTATATATTATCAAGACAAACACAGGTTCTTGAACACATATTATTTCGAATTTACTAAAATTTACTAGAAAACGGCCTGCAATCCCGTATTTAACCGGATTACCAATAATTAGATTTTTTTCTCTTTGTGGGACTGACATAACCAAACTAACCGTTTTTTTTAGTAATTTTTGATTATAATCGATCAATTTTAATTTTTATTAAAAAAAATACTCTTAATAATTTAATAACGTATTTAGTAAGATGTGCAAGCAATTATTTAGTTACTTCATTCAAGTTCCAAAATCTGTTATCTTGTCTATTACCAACCCTTTAACAAGATATTGTCACTCTCTGAGTTGGTCCAATTAGTTTATTTTCGCAGACAATGGTCGCCTCCAGGGAAGGTATTTGTATGTAAAGCCTTGGAAATGAAATGAATATATATGTAGATGTTATGCAGATTGCAGAGTTTTGAAGGGGGCGCACTCCTGGAGACTAGAGATGGCTGCTGTTGTTGATATTCATTATTTACTAATATCTCTATTGTACTGGATGAGAAGAAAACAAGCCTAGAATATTAAAACAACTACTCCATGCGAGTGTGAAATTCCATTAACTATATATAACATTAATTAAGACTAAGTAAGCTTAATGTGAAATCACTATTTTCGATTAATCTTTACTATAAATCGGTTAACATTATAACCATTAAAAAATACACATAGGATATATATAAGCTTTTTCTATCGTTTCGTTTGAGTTGAATTAAAATATAATTGTAGTGGTAGGTACGCCACTACTTGATTCGAACGTCATTTTAGAAGTTTCGGTTTTCTCCCAAACAAGCTTCTTGGATGTTCTTTTATTTTATTAAATTTATTTTTAGCAATATCTACATAACAACCAAAATGTTCGAGAAGCTTCTTCACCTTATAAAAGCGACAGCGTGAAGGAGCTAGTCAGTCAGTCAGCCATCAGTCGTTCAACAATTAGCAAGACTTCGCGAGTGACAACCCGTGCCCCTCCGCTGCGCGCGGGGCGATAACACCCGGCTTTGCACGGTTCAATCATGGACTCCATCGGGATAATCACAGCGCCCTGGCCTCGGCCATTGTCCCTGGCCAGCGCTACACCGGATCACAGCGCCCTGGTTCCAGCACATCTGACCACGCGGCATCCTCGCTAGTCTATGCATCTCCCGTACAACCGCCAACCAGCACCGCACCTTCGGCTTCCCTGTCAGTACCGGAGCACCCGGAAGACCCACGCTCTTCACTAGTACCTGATACGTCAACGAATCCGGTCACCAGCAGCGGCGTCGACTCACTGACCCGCACATTGACCAGCACTTCACCGTCTGCATCCGGAGTCTTCATCATCGGTCCTCAAGTCATCTCATATACGGCAACCTGACTCAAATAAAACACTGTGACCTACACACCATGTTTCATTTCATGCCTCCTCACCAGATCCCCAAATAATTGTCAATTACTTTATACAAAATGTAAGCGTAAACTGCTAAACATAATATGTTTTCATTAGAAATGTATTGTTATGTTATATGTTAATTTAAAAAAGAAAGACAAACATTCCCGGGTTACGAACAACCTGACAATATTTGAAAATCTCTTACTACCACCACAGTAAGCTGAAAATGTTGCTTGTGTTGTGATGGAGGACTTAGCCAGCCGAGGAATTGAACACACTCCGCCTGGGTGGGACCCAAACGCGATGTCAACTCGGCCACCGACCGGTATTATCGCGTGTATTTGATGACTAAGACTATTTGTCACAATTTTCCCTGATTAACTTTTTACTTTCTCATAAAATTATTAACATAGTAAATATAAACCACTTTTTCGCTAAAGTTGACCGTTTCAAAACTCCGTTTGCCAAGTGATTTTTATTTTTAATTCCCAAAGGTGAAAAGGACGCTATTCTTAGCTTTCTGCACTTTCTTGTATACTTGCGAGCTGTGGGCCAATTTCAAAAAGCGTACCATGGAAAGGCTTCGGATTCAATATAATAATGCTTACCGCATAATGTTCGGACTCCAAGGTACTGCAGTGCCTCCTCTATGTTCATGGAGAGGAGATTTCCCGCCTTTGCAGCCCTAATGAGAACCAGGGTAGCAGGAACGAGAGGAAGGATCAACAACTCCAGAAACGTCCTCATCATCGAATCCCGCCAGACCTCAGGATCGAGCATCGAAAAACATTGGAGAATAATATTGGCCCCCATAATTATCGCTCCGATATACCAATAAACTTACAAGAAATGTAAATGTTTTATGATATCACTCTCCATTATATATATTTCCTTTTACTTTTTCTTATGTTTTATTTGATTTATCAAACTTACATTTCATATTTTATTATATATGAATAAACAATTATTATTATTATTATTATGACTATTTCCTGTGTTCGTGGTGATATAAAGGCACAATAAGAATATACAAACTTTTTTTGCATATTTGAAATGCGTATTTCTTTGGATTAAATTTTTGACTGGTTTTTATGATTTTTACTTAGCTAATGTAACATCCTTCAGTTAAAATTGCATTTTTAGTATATTAAAATTTGGAGATGCCGCCGCCCGGGACCCATTTATTGGATAACTAACAGCTCTGTTAAATCGGGTCGGATCGAAAGAGACTTGTTGAGGGATGCCTTTTGACAATGCATCACAGTTGGAGGGATGGACTCATACGTCCGTCACTCCTGGATACACTGACCCGCAGATTCCTATCCACCCCTCATACCCTTTTCCCATAACTTCTTCTCCTTCCTTTCCTTAGCGACCCTCCACATAGCATTCCTAAAGATGACATGGCTCCCGAGGGAAGTTATTTTCCTCACGGCCTTCTGTGTGGAGCTAATGAAAAATATCTTCTGAGTGAGGTGTTTTCCGAAGAACTCTTTCAGGATCGAAAGGAGAAATTCCTGATGCTCTGAACCTTATTGGTCTTATAAACCGATAATTCCAAAGTGCTCAACCATACTCGGAAATCATTCATCTGCCGCTGTGTTTATATTTTAAAATAATAAAATAACAAATAATGGGTTATATTGCAAGCTAGTGAGTTTATTTTGTAAATTTCAAACTTATTTTAGATTTCGAACGATGAATTATACAATTTATCCAATGAAAATTCTTATTATAAACTTTCTACATCAGGTGTACCATATTATTGGGAAAAAAATGCAAATTCAAATAAATTTCACGTTTTTATATTTGAAAAAATATTCTTCACTGAATCATTAAAACGGCCACCATCTTGAAACGAAAAAGGAACGCACAAATAAATTTACAAACACACGAAACGCATAAAGGTCGAGATTAAACAGAATTTTGCTATGCTCATTCATGTGTAAAGAAGTGTCGGTGGGTTTGTTTTTTATACAAATCTACGGTTTTATTCAGAGATTTATGAAATTTTTAACTTGATAAAAAAAAGATTGCTGTATACTTTAGAGGTCAAAAAATTACCCCCATTCTTCATACCCACCCGTTGTGTTAACGTTAAAAATAAAAGGAAAATAAAGTTATTGTCTAAATCTGATTTTGAAACAAAAGACCTGGCAACGTCGGCTACTTCAGTTAGAACAAATAAAAAGCCACGCTGTTGTAAGTAATGTATGCGTGGGTCCATGAACTATGAATCATACTACCTCCAGAATTTAACGGTCACGTTTCTGGCGCATGACGAACCTAACCGAACCTAACCGCCACCCGCCGCCCGCTAGCTGGAAGCTGCTGACTGCAATCACTGGAGATGACAAGTATTCCCATTTACTGAACTGCCGTACTTGTGCTACATCAATGTATTGACGTACAATCGTCCCATCCAACAAGAGATCAAAGTTCACGGTGGCCTATGGGATTTTGCAGCTAGTACTAGGATACCAATAAATCGGTGTACATTTATTTTACATTGTGTTGTATTTTGTATTAATTTGTGGGTCTTTTCGATTCCTGATCATAAAGTTGTATTTCAAATTAATAAGAGTTACTAAATTTTCATAAATGAAGTGTAGTGTTTTATAAGGCTCTCGACTAGCAAGCCGAAGGTCACGGGTTCAAATCCCGGCGTGCGTTATTTCACAAATTATTCATATATAATATACTTGCGGCACGTTCCAGAGTGGAAGCTACTCTTAGTATTGCCCTGGTGTAAGACCACTAGTCATAAATGAAACGTTGCTTGAAATGGCTTTAACCGTGTTGGGCGACCAGAATGCCTAGGCACTCCACCATATTCTTCTTCCCCATATCCTTCATCTTCCCACTACCTTCAGGTTTACAACGTACCCCAATTGGGGATGCAATTGTCTCACTAGCTTCAGGCGGCTGGGAGTAGTTGGGACTCTTGTGCGATATTCACAATAAAAACAAATTATTTTTTTTTATATCCTGCAACGCATTTACAGAGTTTCTGGCATTGACACAGAATTCAAGTCTAAACTAAAAATATACCTTTTTCGGCCCTCTCTGGAATGCCAAGGCTGACGTATCAAAAATGCAAAATTTTCCCGAAAACTACTTTTCACAGACACGTGGCCAAATTTCTTTTCCGCCTTCGGCTGTGGTATAATTTCTTTGAAAGGTCTTGCATTAATTTCAGATTATATAATAAATCCAGAATTTATTATGTGAACCCGCGACTAGCTCGGGAAACTCTGTCGTTAAAAGTTGCCAGACAATCCGGTGGATTTTTGTTTTATTCTTGTCAGAGTTCTTGCAGTGGTTGTTTCCTTCAACTTTGTTTCTCGCATTTCTTCAGTTAAATCATATTGAAATTGTGGATGAATGAATACACTAATAGCATGGTTGTGGAATTCTATGAAATATTACTTCATAAATTTGAACTACCATAATACGAGCATGTGACACGTATACAAACCTATATAATGAATAAAAAAACAAAGATCATTGGAATCACCTGAAATACACGTAGGAGATCTTTGGTTTCGGATTTGTTTCCAGGCCAAGAGGTTGCTGCTCAATGCATTTTATGCACGACAGACCTGTGGATCCACTATACCTAAGCACAATGTGTATGTTATAAGAGTTCAATACAACAACGCTTGAAAAGAAAATTGCCAAGATCTCATTTATTGTTATTAAGTTTAATTTGTAGAACTCCATTTTATTTTTTATATTTTTATATATTCAATAATATTATTATTGGGTTTATAAAAACAGTTTATTTTTAGACAGTTTGATAATGCCTTCAGAGGGCGAAACAGCTGTCACGCGTAATAATAATTACACAGCCAAGATCTCACACTGCCAGCAAAATGTTTAAATTGTGCATGGACGAATTATACCAGCC
The DNA here is from genome assembly GCA_026573805.1 of Hesperophylax magnus. NCBI lineage: Eukaryota > Metazoa > Arthropoda > Insecta > Trichoptera > Limnephilidae > Hesperophylax > Hesperophylax magnus. Next base: position 970,706 of record JAIUSX010000156.1, read on the forward strand.
AAGTGCTCGGCTGATTCATTCCGCCTGTTACTCGGCCAAGCAATTTATTGGAGAGTAGAGGTGATCACATGTAGATGAGACAGTGGGCGAGTCAGTTCGATCGAGATTGGGATTAGGTTGGGTCAGATATGGATTCGCTGTGAAAGAAAAGGAGAAAAATTAAGTAAGTTTTACAAGAACAAACGTCACACACTCACAAATATAATAGAATCGTACTCTCCTAAAAATATTCCAAATTTATAAAACTTCGATTATTTTCTTTCTTTGACTGATTCAGCTGATTGCACTGACCGAGTGGAGAGCGAGTGTAAAGCGCCGAGTTTAGTATGCAGGTGGAGGGGCTACGTTCTCGTCATTAAGCCTTGCTTCTCTCCACTATCTCGCCTGAATCACTTGCCCGCTACTGGGTCTAGTACTGACCGCACTGATCACTTCAGCCGAGCACTCGGCAGGTGTAATTCAGGCAGTAAAGTGAATCGTTGTTTATTCTACAATGAGGCATAAAGCAGCTTACCCCGTTTCATACTACTGAACTCTCGAAAGGTTTTTAAAGGAGTTGTCCCGGCAAGACAGAGATTCTGGATTCTATTGATGCGTCTATTACCTTTTTTATGTTCTGTGTCGTTCTGTTTCTGTCTCATTTACTATTAATTTTAATCTTTATTTTTTGCATTCCTGTTTTAAAACTACATTTCTATTTGATTAAACCCTTTTATTTTAATTTTATTTCACGACCCCTACATGCAGTCCACAATAAAAGAGTTATTAATACTTATTTGTATTACTTTTTTTAATGGGGCCTCTGGGCATATTGCATTTCACCAACCATGGAGTTGGTTGGCGGCCGCACTGAAGAACAGTATGTTTTAACTCCGTCCCTCGCACAGTTTGATAAACGCTTCGATTGTAAATTAATAATTCCGGCTAACATCTGCGGATACCAAAGTTCTGCCTAAACTCTAACTTCACCCCATGAATTGGGATCACGTTTCGTAAACGACCTACAAATATACCACTTCTTTAGAATTCAACAATGCTCTTAAGCCCCCGCATTCCTAATTTCGACCAATTTATAACATATTTCTCTTGAACACTTTAAGTTCTGTTATGAATTTCAAAATCAAAAAAAAGTTAGTTTTGAAGATGGTATCTAAACATTTGTAAAGTAGAAACGGTAAATACATAATATTCCTGCGATTTAAAAAAAATCGTCACGAAACTATTAAAGACTAATTTTAATCTGTTATTTAACATGTCATAGGTATGAAAATGTTCAGAGTGTGTGTTTAAATGCAACATAGGCATGTTCACAATTTTTACTCATTTATCGTTTTTTTTTTTTAATTTTTGCGTGCTCCCTCTAAAATTCGTATTAACATATCTCTTTTTTAGACCGTCTTTTTCTTCTTTTTGATCGTGTACTACGGAACCTTAACTTTCACGATAATAAACATTGATCGCGTGCTACGGAACCTTAACTTTCACGATAATAAACATTGATCGCGTGCTACGGAACCTTAACTTTCACGATAGTAAACATTGATCGCGTGCTACGGAACCTTAACTTTCACGATAATAAACATTGATCGCGTGCTACGGAACCTTAACTTTCACGATAGTAAACATTGATCGCGTGCTACGGAACCTTAACTTTCACGATACTAAACATTGCAAGGATCGGATTTCGTAGCTCGGAATAAAGATATATAAATTTAGCATTGAAAAAAGATTACCACTAAAATGTGACATTTAAAGGCGCCGATGACAAATTTAGATGTGGCTTTATTTATCCATCCAACCTTAGATATTGTCGCGCGTAGGACCTGGGGGGCCCTGACTTTCCCTCGGCCAGCTCAGAGCGGGGCATGAGACGTCTCTCTCATAGTCAGGGTTCGGGGTCAGCGCGAGGCTCAAGAATCCATATCCCACCGTCTACACAAAACACTCCCATACGACTGCTATCCCCAAATGAAAGAGGTTAGGTTTTTTATGAATCAACATTGTATTTGAGCGGCAAAATGGACATTACATGGGTGAATAACAATAGAATACAGGTTGTTACATCCTAACTGGAATTATCATGAAAGGGTTCCCTAATCTCTCTCTGGGAAGTAATTAACAGCTCTCTCTCTAGACCGACAGGCAGCGTGGACGAATTTAGGTTATTAGCAGACACATTCAAGGGGTAATAGAAAGCGTAAGAAACTCACAGCGTGGCATGGTCGGGACATGGGAGTCCTCGGGGCATCCTGTTGATTGTAGGGCTGAGCGCCGTGTTTCAAACAAGCGGTGCCAGCCTGTCGATGTTCAAAGCGCGCCATTTTCGTACATTATTGCTTTTCGACCGTGCGGTGCGAAATTGGGAACGCGGACACCGGAACGCGCACACGTCCAGCTAGGTCAGAGGTCGGGCGTAAGTGGGGGCGAGGCGCTGGGTCGCCGGGGGGTGGGGGAACTCTAGCGGATCTTTTGTGCGTTTTCAACTTCGTTTGGCCCAGCAACCAACCTGATAGTTCCCGCTACTCAGGCTAGCAACTGTAGGATCTTCGCGCCTAAAATCTGTTATATGACACCTCCCCCCGCGCTCGTAAAAAAAGGCGACGTGGCAATGGAGCATCAGGGTTAAAAGATCCTCTATATGCCTCCCTTGGGGTTTTTTGACAAAACAAAAGTTGCCCTTAGTTTGAGAGACTTGGATGGCCAGAGAGATGCCTAGCTAAAACATAATGACTAGCTTATGCCATAGGCTAGGTAACAATATTTGTGGGGAGAAATGAGGAAGGGTACATAGCATGTTTGGAGCAAATAATTTTGGGGAGAGAGCAGGTGTGGAAACAACAAGTAAAATTATGCAATTTAGAAAACAATAGACATGGTTATGCAATTGAAAGACAAAAGACAAAATTATGCAATTGAAAGACAAAAGGGCATGGTTATGCAAATGAAAAAACAATAGACAACATTATACAATTGATAAACAAAGGACGGAATGTTAAGGTGTGATTCTAGGGTTTCATTGGTCTGGAAGCTAAGTTTGCGTTGCGTTGGTTTTTTGGTTTCGAAGAGTTGCGAAGGAAACGAGATTTCACTGACTCTAAAAGATTACATTATCACTGTAATCTGACCCATTGAGATAACACTCAGGAGTACACTTAGGCCTTGGAAAAACACTTTGCTTCGTTGTGGGCGTTGATGTTTGCGAAGTGGGGCTGTGGTTTGCGGGGCTGCGGCTATGGTTACAGTGGTCATTGGAGAGAGTAGTCCAGGTTCCGTAGTTATGCCAGTACGAGTCCTATGTGCTATTATGGTGGGCACGGATCGTATGTGTTGGTTATCGGAGCATAATGTAGCTCAGGATAACTTTTTAGAGATGCGCAGTTTGTGTTTACTGGAGGGGCAAAGGGTAATTATGTTTCACCCATGACCTGGTATGTGTCACTGCATGACAGAGCAAGAGACGGTATAACTGGCATTGGCATTGAGGGCAAGAATTTGAACTCCGGGACTAGCGTGTCCGAAAGGTAGTTCAGAGTGTCATAAAGTATAGTGGGACAACTCGGCTTGCAGTGGTGTGACAAACGTCATACATATGAGTGGTATGGTCTGTGCTTTCAGGAACAAGATGGAACAAGTGTGTAGCGAGTAGTAGTCGAGGGACCTTTGTAACCACAGCGCAGGCTGCTAGGAGGTGAGGCTCAGCTTGGCTGCCGGAGATGACATCCACCTGGGCTTCTTTTTAACTCCGGGGGGAATTATTATTAAAGCAAATTTCTTGAAGTTTACCTGCCTAGGGACCAATGAAGAAAAGTTTGGAGAGAAACAAAATGTGTCCAGAAAAATAAACAAACGAGGTTTAGCTGCCGGTCCAGAGAGTGACGAAGAGTGTGAGAGAGAGGTAGAGAGAGGTTCCTAACTAGTTTTGATTACATAAACATTATCCTTTATTAGGATGACTTGGCGTTTGCCGAATGACAAACTGTCTTGGTTGAAAAAACAGCCGGCCTTCCTTGGCCTATGTTAACATACAGGTGGTAACGAGTAACGAGTCACGGCAACAGCAGGGAAACTAATTCATGAATAAAGGTTGTCAGAAGAGACAGACGATACGCCAAGTGCGTATCATACATATTCAAAATTCATGAATGTGTTTCGTTGAGGAGAGAAAAAAATGACAACATACGTGAAAGGTGAGGTAGGAAGCCTGTTGGTGACCGGAACAATTACCGATTCGAACTCGAAGTGAGGGCGAAATATGGTCGATAACAGATTTTCCACTTCATACATATGCCTGAGGGCATGGGGGTAGGGAGGGGGAGGAAAAAGGACGGGAATTGAGTTACGAAATTTGCTAGAGACTGGACTAATTTCCAATTCAACCTCTATGTGAGAGTGAAACATATTCAACCAGCAGATTTCCTGACTCTTTACATTTTAATAAAGTGGATTAATTTTAAACAGCATTTGAATACACATTGTACTAAAGAGGCTAATCTTTTGCATGTATTTGGCAAAAGATTAGGGGTTGTTTTAAACTTCTACGTGATTGTGAGAAAGGACAGACCCTAGTTCCAATTTCACAAACCTGGGATTCTTCTTATTTGTTTCCCAGACGACGAGTTTAGTGGTTTTGTGCCCATCGATTAACTCCTGCGGCACTATGCCCCATAATTGACAGTGAAGCTGAAAACTAGTCCTTTTGGGATAGTAGATATTCCTGGGCTTCTTTTCTTTTTTGGAAAGCAGCAAAAACAGGAAGTCCACGGGCATTGGCGTTGAACAAAGGGGTTTCTGTGAAATACTTACGTAGTTCACATATAAAGGTTTGATATTATTTCGTTCGCACGATTCATGGTGAGTATTGTAACGTCTTCACGTATAGTGTACAAGTATGCAGTATATGCAAGGTATAACTCAATTATAGACAGAAGTCAAAGAGTGTAAAAACAGTTCCTTAAAGGAGATGACGATGTCGATATTATGTCGTTCACACGAATCACGGTAAGTATTATTATTACGTCTCCACGTCTCGTGTACAGGGTTGTACACAATTATACACAAAAGCGGTTCTCATGACATGTTAATGACACACGACCAAATTATACACAAGGGCGGTACTCATGGCAAATTAATGTCACACGACCAAATTATACACAAAGGCGGTACTCATGGCAAATTAATGTCACACGACCAAATTATACACAAGGGTTATAAGTATTAAGTAATTGTAACGAACTTCTCGTGTAGTGGTGGATTTTTTAAGGATCTCTCCTATCGCGTGACAATTTTTACATTTAAATATAATTCAACAAAAGCTAGCAGTATCATATGATACTGTTTGCAAAGATTTGTTAGATTGACTAACTCCGTAGCCTGGAGAGGCGTACGATGGAACAATAGAGAAGATAAACAATTTTAATGTTACTTCATGTGTTACAAGGTGCATGATGATGGTAGAAGGTATTTCTACTTACATCGTGCGATGGGTGAGAACAGGCCCATAATGGCTTTACATACTGTTAATTGTAGCGTGCAATTGGGTTGCAAACACTTGGTTAAATGGTGAGACAAAGGTTGGATGTTTATATTATGCAACGATGATCGAACAAAGTCCTGTTGATTTACGTTGTGATATAATTATTTGCGTTCGAAGATCAGGATAACCGTAAGGTTTTACTAACCTGTCCCGTAGGGTTGAAACGTGAGGTACGAGACATACATGACGTAACAGTAGAGAAAAGAAATCGAGATCTCGTCATACAATAAAAGACCTTAATGGGTTTTACATACTTTTAGTTGAAGCGAGTCCAGTTATTTGTATGTGGTTTTATAGGACCGACATTTGGTTTTCTTTTATAAATACAATTTCCCAAAACGGATGTGTCAAAATCCAATTTTTGGTAAATGTGAGCTTGGGTAGGACGCCATCAATTTTTGAAAGGAAAAAATTGAAAAAATTATATACATACAAAGAGGGTAATTATGTGATTAATTGCTACTTGGTTCTTGCCTTTGAGACCACTATTGGGTTTTACATACTCAAGGTAACGTTGAATTGGACAAGAAAGAATTAATGGCTGTACTTGACAGGTTTTCTTTTTTTAAAAAAAGAGGGGTCGGTATTTAACACTTTGGAATTTTACAAAATCCGAACTCTTTTGGATGGCATTCTTATGAGTGATTACCAATCGTTACTTTACAAGGACAAAAACAAAAGTGGGGTGGTTTTTTCTAACACGACGAAGGGAACAAAATGAAACGAAAATGGGGTGACATGACATAAACATTGCATAGTGTAGAAGTTGAGAAGCAAAAGCGGGTTCGCGACTTCCCGGCGATTGTAACTCGAAAACGTGTCTCTATTCTAAAATGATCAGTTTCAGAACAGGTGAGAAAATAAAAGGTAAAAAGGGAGAAAACGATTGTCGTGAGGGAAAGAACGTTATTACAGGAATAATACTTCATGGTCATAATATGTTAATATACATTTATTTACAAAGGTAGGTTAAACTCGTTTTTGACGAATAGGTTGACATGTAGTTGACACTTTACACGCCTAATTATGGTAAGACTTCGTAAGCTTACAATAGTTTGTGATAATACACAATGGGTTAGTTTAAAGTTGCTGGGGTGGTGGGGCAGTTTCAACTGTCTCCTCACTTCCAGACTTTACAATGTCCTTAATATGGTAATTACCAGTATGTTTGCCAGAGGAGTCGGACAGGTAGTAAACTAAGTCCGATATTTTTCTTACAACCTTGGCTTTGACAAAACGGGGTGCCAGCTTGGCAGAGAAGTACAGGGCTCCTTGAGAGAGGGTGTTATTCCTTCTCCAGACAACATCGCCTACATTAAAAGTGATGTGTTTCCTACGTAGGTTATATCTGTCCGCGCTTTTTTGGTGGGCCAGCAATAGGGCATCAGTAACTTCACTATAAATGGCAGTAAGTTCTTCCAAACAATGAGCGTAATCAACGGCAGGGTTGCTTGTGGAGGTGGTTGACGTGGGGAAATTCGTGTTCCAGTGCAATGAACCATGTACCACCTGTTCCATACCGTGTTTTAAAAAGAAGGGGGTGTAACCAGTGGTTAGGTTAACAGAATAACAATTCATGGCAGCTTGAATTTTATCTAAATTCTTACACCAATTACGTTGGTCTTTGTCAACCAAAATGGCTAGAGCTGTGTTAATAGTCTGGTTATACCTTTCGACAGTGTTATTTTGGGGAGTGTACAAGGTATTATAATAAATATCTTTAATCCCGTATTTAGCAAGGAAATCTTTAAATTCTTGTGCTATAAACTGTTTTCCGTTGTCAACTATTACGGTTTTGGGTGTTCCGTAGGGTATGAAAATGTGTTTTTCCACAAGTTTGACAATGGCGGCGGCGTTGGCTCTTTTTAAGGGGAAGATCCAACAAAATTTGGTAAAGATATCCACAACGCTGAGTATATGCATGTGTCCAGAATAACTTCTGGGAAAAGGTCCGACGAGGTCCATAGATAACGATTGGAGGGGTCTATCAGCACGTTTGGGTTTTCCCATTAGGCCGGCAGGGGGTGCCGTACTGTGTTTGTAAGCTTTACACGTTTCACATTTGGAGATGTAGTTGCGAACTTGCTTGAAAAGACCAGGCCAGTAATACTTCAAGGAAATCTTTTTATACGTCTTGAAGGTTCCTGGGTGTATAGAGTCGGGGGCACTATGATTGTTGGTGATTACTTGTTTTCTCTTTTCGAGGGGCACAACGAGTTTCCAAGAGTAATCTTCAAGGATGGACAGTGGGGCCTTACAATTGCGATATAGTTGTCCTTCTTTTATAATAAAATTGGGAAACTTTTGTTGATTGTTTTTGCACCCTTCATAGATTTTAAGATACCATTCATCTTTTGTGGATGGGGTAGAAGCAATTGTATCGATGTTTAATGTGGCAAGTTCAATTCTTGACAGGGCATCTGGGACAATATTGTCCGCACCTTTACGGTGGATGACATCGAAAGTGTATTGGGACAAACGAGAAGCCCAGCGAGCGAGTCTGCCGGAGGGATTACTTAGATAGATCAACCATTTCAAACTACTATGGTCTGTGACTACAGTAAATTTGCTACCGTCTATGTAACCGCGAAAATGGTGAACAGAATCCAATACTGCCAGTAACTCTTTTTCGGTGATTCCGTAATTTTTCTCGTGTTTATTCAAGGTGCGGGAAAAATAGGCTACAGGGTGTTCGCCATCGGGGAATTCCTGAGTTAGGACTCCACCGATCCCTACGTTAGAAGCATCCGTATGGAGGGTAAAAGGTAGTTCAAAATTAGGACAATTTAGGACAGGGGCTGTTTGAAGAGCATTTTTTAAAGTCGTAAAAGCTTCTTCGGCTTCAGTAGACCAACGAAAGTTGCTGATACCTTTACGGATACCAGTAATTTTGTTTAATGGGGCCGAAATAGTGGAAAAGTCTTTAATGAATCTCCTATAGTAACCTGTAAGTCCAAGGAAACCTTTGACTTCTTTCGCGTTTTTGGGTCGGGGGAAATTTGCCATTGCTTCCACCTTAGTAGGATCTGTTCTCAGACCTTTTTCGTCGACAATGAATCCCAAATAACGCAGGCGAGACTTACAAAATTCAGACTTCTTTAAATTGATGGTTAAACCAGCAAATTTAAGTTGTTGAAAAACTTTTTCCAGCATTAACAGGTGTTTTTCGAAGGTGTCACTAACGATGATGAGATCATCAAGGTAGCAGAATAGGTTGTTGTCAACGTCAGGGCCGAATAGTTTGTCCATCAGCCTGTGTAGTTCGGCGGGGCTACTTTTTAGACCAAAAGGTAGCCTTTTAAAGTGGAACATTCCCCTACCAGGTACAACAAAAGCAGTTTTTTCGCAGGATTCCGCATCTAAAGGTATTTGCCAGAAAGCTTTGCTTAGATCAATGGAAGAAATGAATTTGGCGTTACGTAATTTGTCTAAAGTTGCGTGAACGAAAGGCAGCGGGTACGCGTCGGCTTCAGTGCAAGACTTTAAACGTCTGCTGTCGAGGCAAAAGCGTGCAGAGCCGTCTTTTTTGGAAACCAAGAGGGTTGGGTTGGTCCAAGCACTTCTGCTGGGAACTACCACTCCCATTTTCAACATTTCATCAAGTTCATTTTCTAAAAGTTTCAATTTTTGGGGGGCTAAATTGTAGTAGCGTTGCTTGATTGGTGGGCCGTTGGTTTTAATGTGGTGTTTTACCAAATTAGTTAAACCCAGTCCGCATTTTTCGAAAGATATTGATTCAAATTTATTGATAATTTCTTTTAATTGGAGAGCCTGGTCAGTGCTTAGGTTTTCGTGAGGTATTATTGTACGAATCTCACCAACTTGAGCGACCGGAGGTTTTTGGCCAAGAGTATTAAATACTTGTGGAGCAACGTTAAAAGCCTTCCAGAATTCAACGCCAAGGATGAAATTCTGGGATATAGAGGGTACTATTAGAAAGTTAATTGTAACTGTGTTATTGTTACATTTAATTGGTAATGACAGAGTACCGATGACTGTCTGGGGAGCATTGTCCGCAGTTGTCACGAGTGTAGGTTTGGAAAAAACTTTAACACCGTTGTTAACAAAAGGCAGGTGGGCATTGTTGCCAAGGCAACTAACAGATGCACCACTATCCAGTAGTCCAGAGAAGGGGACATTGTTAACGGAGAAAAGGGCATAAGGTCTTCCATCTTTAGCTTGTTTGCAACAAACCGAAGAAACATTTAAGGTCTGGTTAAAATATTTAATGTGTGATAACCAATCAGTCCATTCCTTAGACCTTGGTACAGAATGAATACCTGAGAGGTTATTATTTAGTTTTTTGGTTTTTTCGCATGAAAATTCGGTGGGGGTTTAGAGAAATCCACTTGAGGTTTAACAAAGTGAGGGTCTTGCAACCTTTCCATGTTATTTCTTGATTTTTTGAAAATTTCACGCAGTTCGTCGCGTGGAGGAGAACGATCCCTGGAGCGATGTCTCTTTAAGGTTCTGGGTTCTTTAGCTTCCAGAAATTTGGCCTGCTTGAAACAAGTGGTAGCTAGGTGACCTACTTTTTTGCAAAAGGAGCAAACTTTTTTGTTGTCAAATTCTGGTTTTAATCCAGAAAGACGGCTTGGTACAGTGATATTGTCCGTGGTGGTTTTGTTGTTTTTCCTGTCTTAGTGGGATTCCAAAATGAGGCAAACTTCGTTTAAATGGGCCAACGACACAATTTTCTGTGAGGTGATAATGTTTTCATATCTTTGTAGGAGGCCATCAGTTATAACTGGTAATAATTCGGCTTCCGAGACAGGGTGGGAAAGTTTGATGTTGATGGACTCGGCCCTCTCTATGAATGTTGCCACAGTTTCGTTTATTAATTGTTTAATGGATAGTAACGATAATTTAATTCTGTGTTGGGCCTCTGATTTGCCGAAGCTAGTGATCAGGGCTGATCTGAGTTTATTCCAGTCCTTGCATTTTGATTTTTGTATTCGGTGCCACGGGATTAATTCTGGAGATATTAGTTCTATAAAGTTTTTCTGCAGCACGTCAAATGGAACATTTTTAATTGAGGCCGTTTCTTCGATTCGGTCAATGAAATCCAGTACATCAGAAACACCGTTATATTTGATCCTCCAAGGAGTGAGATCGTATGTTTTTTCTTGTGCCGTGATGGGTGCATTGTCTTGTTTTACTGTAACATGTGTCCTGGTTTCTTTGTTAGAAACGGGGATTTCCAAAACTGGGGTATTGGGTGCCTTGTCTTCACTTGCAACGGATAGGTTTATTTTCCTGATGAACTTCTTGTTGAATAACAAAGCGTATGCTTTCAATGCTGACTTTGATTTGTTTAGTGGTGATATTCCTCTGTCTTTTAAGACGGCTTGTAGGTGCACTTTGGATAAGTTGTGTACATTGGGAATGACACCCATGTCCAAAGATGTAGCCATTTGATTGGAATTCATTGTTAAAAATGGTTTAAAAAGGGAAAAAAAAAATTCCGAAATTCTTCTAAGTCTTTTTGAAGAAAATTTGGCCAGGGGGACACTTTAGGATTTGCATTATTTAATTTTTGTGGGCACTATTCGCACTTATATTCACTTCACTTGAGGAAAGGCACGAAAAAAGGCACAAAAAACAGCACTTCAGAAGCGAAAAAACACTTTTGATGGAAAGATTTTATATTTGCTTCATTTACTGGCACTGAATCGTGAGATTGAACACACGTTCTTATTATTGCGTCGAGAAAGCACTCCTTTGCAAAAAAAACACTGCACTTCTGAAGTTAATTTGAAACAATTCACTTAAAATCACTTTTATAACAGTCAATGCTGAAAAAAAAAACAAGAATATGGACAAACACCGTACCTATATAATTAATCGGGATAAAGAATTATTTGTGTTTTACAGGTTGTAGCTGATATACTTTTTAGAAATCAGCTTCGATGGGCCGTTGGGTGTATTGTGCTTTTTTTTTTTTTTAAAAAGTCACTTCCGGTGTAAAAATTGGCTTCGTAGTTCTAAATTCTGACTGTTATTATTACGGTGCAATTTATGCCGCAATTAAAACAGTGGGTTTGTTTTGTTAAACAAAGAACACAGAATCTAGGTTATTGAAACAAAACATTATGTTCGAACTTTCGTTATCACAGCATTTAGCGGGAATTTCGCGCGTCTCTTTTATTCGTTCGAGAGAATTCCTACCGTTATTTTTTCGCGGCAAAATGCGCTTGGCAACAAGGTCACGACGGGATTGCGTGCGTTTCTTATTTATTCGAGAAACTTCCACCGTAGTTTTCGCGGCAAAAATGCTCTTGGCACAAAATTGCGTGCTTTGTGTGGACAAAATTGCATAGTACATGTTTTCAAATTGGGGACAATCGTAAAGGTAATTCTGTGCAGTCGGGAAGGATATGTTTAAAAAAAATTCTGCCCCATGTTGGTCGACAGTGTCGCGCGTAGGACCTGGGGGGCCCTGACTTTCCCTCGGCCAGCTCAGAGCGGGGCATGAGACGTCTCTCTCATAGTCAGGGTTCGGGGTCAGCGCGAGGCTCAAGAATCCATATCCCACCGTCTACACAAAACACTCCCATACGACTGCTATCCCCAAATGAAAGAGGTTAGGTTTTTTATGAATCAACATTGTATTTGAGCGGCAAAATGGACATTACATGGGTGAATAACAATAGAATACAGGTTGTTACATCCTAACTGGAATTATCATCAAAGGGTTCCCTAATCTCTCTCTGGGAAGTAATTAACAGCTCTCTCTCTAGACCGACAGGCAGCGTGGACGAATTTAGGTTATTAGCGGACACATTCAAGGGGTAATAGAAAGCGTAAGAAACTCACAGCGTGGCATGGTCGGGACATGGGAGTCCTCGGGGCATCCTGTTGATTGTAGGGCTGAGCGCCGTGTTTCAAACAAGCGGTGCCAGCCTGTCGATGTTCAAAGCGCGCCATTCTCGTACATTATTGCTTTTCGACCGTGCGGTGCGAAATTGGGAACGCGGACACCGGAACGCGCACACGTCCAGCTAGGTCAGAGGTCGGGCGTAAGTGGGGGCGAGGCGCTGGGTCGCCGGGGGGTGGGGGAACTCTAGCGGATCTTTTGTGCGTTTTCAACTTCGTTTGGCCCAGCAACCAACCTGATAGTTCCCGCTACTCAGGCTAGCAACTGTAGGATCTTCGCGCCTAAAATCTGTTATATGACAATATTTTTCATTCTTAGATGACGTTAAAGTCTGCCGGCTTAAAAAAAAACTTTTTTCACCGTTAATATTTTTAATCAGTTGATTAACAAAAAAAACTTTCCACAATTTATATGACAACACAAAATTATTTTTATGCAGTTTTACCGAAAATAGTGACAAATCATTTTTAACATCATAATAATAAAAATATGGTAAGGGTAAATGAAATCATATAAGGAAGTCGTCTCAATGTGGAATAACCACAGTTTGATAATTGCCTTGGAGACCGAAACAGCTGTCACAATAATAAAAACTAAAACGCATGCAGAACTTATTTTTTTATTAAATCAAATAAAACACTTTGTTTATTAACCACGACTTTTAAAGTCGTGGTTAATAAACAAAGTGTTTTATTTGATTTAATATATAAATGTCTAACCACAAAGTGATTGCTTCCTACGAAAAAAAAAAAAAAAAAAAAAAAAAACTTATTTATTTATTCATTTTATACTAGCCATCGAAGTTTACAGTGTATCTAGATGTCCTTAGTATATATAATTTTATTTGGAAAGTATTTTGGTAATTAGGCTAATTTCTTCAGTTTTGGGAACAATCAATTATTACCCGTAGTTAATTTGGGAACAATCAACTATTACCCGTAGTTAATTTGTTCGCTTTTTGAAACAATGGAAGACATAATAATGGAACGTAATAATGGAAGACATAACAGACTTACTAGATAACATAACACCGATCCCATGTACAACTACTAATGACACTGAAGTAGTACGTCAATTATTACTAGTGAATTCTACCCTTACGATATTCTCTATGAATATAAGAAGTATAAACCAAAATTTTGATGAACTCTTAATTCTTCTCACTCACCTTGCCTCAGATTTCGATGTAATTGTTTTGAGCGAATGCTGGATCAAAGAAAATTTCGTCCCAAAAACGATAAAAAACTACAATCACTATAATACACTACAAAACCAAACTCAAAATGATGGCGTTATTGTTTACATTAAAAACCACATCATACATTCAGTTAAAGAGGTCACAATTAAGAACGCAAACTGTCTTAAAATTTAACTTGATAATCATATAACAATCATTACTGTATACAGATCCCCAAGCACACATAATATAACCCCATTCATACAATCTCTGCATGAAATTTTAACAAATATAGAACACCGCCAAAACACCTATCTTATTGGTGATCTCAACATTAATATAATCAACAGAATGCATCCACAAGCGAATGAATACCTAAATACACTAACTTTATTAGGATATTTGCCAGCCGTCACAGCCCCAACTAGAGAATCAGATTCAAACATTAGTAGTTGTATAGATCACGTCTTTGTTAAGAGTAAACTAGGCAGCAAATCCATTGTATATCAATCAACTGTCACAGATCACTATGCAACCATCACTTCCATCAACCAAAATATTCACAAACTACCTCAAAATACTCTCCCTCAAAAAAAAATTTCCTATGACATTCTCCTAAATACTGTCTCTAAAGAAAACTGGGAACTTGTCTATTCTTGTACCGATACCACTTCTGCATGCGAAATATTTACAAATACTTTACAAAACCACTTGGCCGATGCAACATCATACACAAAAACTAAAAAAAACCAATCCGACACAAAACTCAAACCATGGATCACTACAGGTATTCTTCACTGTATCAGAAAGCGTGACAAGATTCATAACTTCTGTAGAAAAAATCCCAATGATTATGATTCACTCATATTTTATAAACATTATAGAAACAACTGCAAAAAAATTATTTACAATGTTAAAAGAGATTACTACAAAAAACAAATCAGTGAAGCTACTGATGACAAAAAAAAAATTTGGAATATCATAAAAGATATAGCCAATATTCATAAAATCGACTCACCCATTGTTAAAATTTACATAGAAGACCAAACAACTCATGTCAATTCCGAACCTGAAAAAATATCCGTCCATTTCAATCAATTTTTCTCCAATATCGGACATAAATTAGCAAAAAATATTCTAGACCAAAACACCGTCTCGGAGAAAGATCTTGCAAAAAATATACATGTCAATAATCTCAGCTATAACCCTTTTCACTTCACTCCCACCACTGAACTAGAAATAATAGAACTTATCTCATCTCTTAAAAACAGTAACTCTGCAGGGAAAGATCAAATTTCAACAAAAATTATTAAACACATTCAAAAATTTATAGCCCCACCTCTTAAACACATTATCAACTTAAGCTTTAAAACTGGAATATTCCCCAACTCTTTAAAACAGGCCACAATAATCCCTATCTTCAAAACAGGTGATAAATTATCTGTTAATAATTATCGACCGATATCATTACTCAGCACAATTTCTAAAATTATAGAAAAGGCGGTGAAACATAGACTCTGTAAGTTCCTTGAAAATAATAAAATAATATCGGATAACCAATATGGCTTCCGCAAAGGGAGGAATACCTCTGATGGAATAGCTGCTCTCACAAAAATTGTTTCCCAAAATCTTGACAAAGGTCGCAAACCACTTGCTGTTTTCCTTGACCTCGCAAAAGCATTTGATACGGTTTCCCATCCCTTACTACTTAAAAAACTTCAACAGATCGGCATTACAGGGATAGCCTACACATGGTTTAAAAACTACTTAGCAAATCGTACACAACAAACCCTTATCCACTCTGACAAAATATATATGAGCAAAAAATTATCCATGTCCTATGGGGTCCCTCAAGGTAGTGTACTAGGGCCAATTCTATTTCTCATATATATCAACACACTATGCACTATGAATATTGGAGGCAAGATAATTTCATTTGCCGATGATACAGTCCTAATATTTGATGATGAAACATGGGAATCAGTTACAAACAAAACTAATATTGGCCTAACAAAAGTTAAACATTGGCTAGACACAAACCTCCTCACACTTAATATCGACAAGACACAATACATGACGTTTTCCATACCCAAACATAACTTTTCCAATAACTGCCCCAAACCTACCATCCACTCGTGTTCACTCAACATACAGACTCCTGAAACCTCACCTAACATTCAATGCACGTGTTCAACTCTTAAATCTTCAAAGGAAGTTAAATACTTGGGAATAATAATCGATGACCAACTACGCTGGGAAACCCATATAAAAGAAACAACAAAAAGACTTCGTAAACTCTCCCACATATTCTGCTCTCTTAGATCCATCTTAGACCTAACGACTCTAAAATGCGTATATTTTGCCCTTTTTCAATCGATAGCAACATATGGTATTCTGGGATGGGGTGGCTGTGCAGAATCCGTCATTAATCCAATAATTACAGTACAAAAACTAATTCTCAGAATTATATTTAAATGTCATCCTACCTATCCCTCCAAAATACTATTTACTAAAATTAAGGTCTTAGATATTCGCCAGCTATTCATTAAGACAAGCTTATGCTACATACGAAAAAATGACTTGATAGTGGCTCCTCAACACCAAGTAAACACCCGCTTTTCATCAAATCTGGGATGCGTGGTGCCAACAACTAGAACCACATTCGCTCAACGACAATTCTGGTCTATCGCCCCTAAAATATACAACGCGTTGGACCGGGACATAAAATCAACTAATACTATATCCCTTTTTATTATACGTGTCCAAAACTGGATATTTGAAAGGGGACGGAGCCTTTTTTAAAGAATACATGAGTTCCTAACTTTTAAACCATTATAATAAAATTAACCATGTATCTGTATACTTATGTTTATATGTGAATACACATTACATTTGTGTGTGTTCATATATAGATGTATATGAATGTATTTATGTATGCATCTATGTATGTCTATGTATGTATGTATATGTATATATATCTGAGCATATATATATGTGTATGTATGTATGTTTGCATGTATGAAAAACATATATTTTGTTTTATATTTTCCTTAAATATGTTTATTTTCTTTTTTTTCCTTCATATTATGTTTTATTTTTTCTTACTACAACATATGGTTTTATTGTAATTTATAGCATTATGACTACCACAACACGGGCATTAGCCTAGTGTGGGAGTTATTAAGTACACAAAAATTGTAATTCATAAAACTCACTGAATAAATAATAAAAAAAAAAAAAAAAAAAAAAAAAAAAGCTCATACTATGGTCTCATAGAAATATTGTTGTATTTTCGAAGAAAGCAAATACTTTGTGGTGTGACATATTGAATGAAAAAAAACATACACTTAGTAAGACACCACTTTATTTTTGAATCAATAACGATAGCCAACCGGGTTTCGCTTGTCCCAAGCTTCATCAGGGCTAAATATCAACTAAAGCTAATTAGATACAGGCACATATATATAATGTAAATGAAAACAATGAGTGAAAGAGATACAAAACAGATAGAAAGAGATGCAAAATAGAAAAGGTGGAGATAAATTATTAAGGACCATGAGGAGGGAGGGGGGGGGGGAGGAAAGAACAGTTTCAGCGACGGAATAAATTTAATATGGGACTATCAGATAAATTAATTTGGTTATTTATTATATTTAAATTATTATTAACTGCTTTTTTTATTTCAAGGGCTTCTAAGTTGTTTAATCTAATTCCAGATCCATTTTTATGCAATATTTTAGTTCCAGAGATTTTATCAAATGAATGATTAGATTCTATTAAATGATTCGCGAATTCTGAAAAGGCATTATTGTTTAAACATCGTATATGTTTTTTTTACTCTTAAGTTGACATTCCGGGCCGTTTTGCGAATATAAAAAGCAGAACAATCATTACAATTCAATCATCAATTCAATCATTACAGTTCAATTGTAATGATTGTTCTGCGTGTGTGTAAAGTGGTGTCTTACTAAGTGTATGTTTTTTTTCATTCGAAATATTGTTGTCTCCCTCACCGTCATAGTGACAAATAAAAACTAAACGTTATTAAAAATAAAAAAAACTAAGCTTTATAATTAATATAGAAATTCACCACAGAATAATTGAAATTTGTACGTCTGTGAAACCAAAGGTTCCGACCGTAGTTTGAGAATTTTTTTAGAAAATAAGTGAATTTTTTAAACTATTGTTTCTATATAAGACACAAAAAAGTTAGGTAGCGATAATGTTTAGTATGTATTTGTGTTTTTTTCTAATAATGAAATTCGATAGCGTATTTCATCGCCTTTATGAAACAATGATTAATTTATTTATTAGATACTTTAAGAAATAATCATTTTTTTGTATTTTATTGAGGAGCGGAAATGTGGCGTATCCCTAAAGTTAATAGAACGCACGAGACCTTCCGAGAGCAGCGCGGATTACATCTTGTACCTAGGAGAATTATTTCGTAAACTCATCGAGCGACTTCAACCTCTCGATAAGGTACTATGCAAGCCGCCAAAACATTCCCGGCTGTCGTAGACGGGTATCATCATATTAAAGAGCGCCCGAATTCATAAATAAACCACTCACTAGATTGATAACTCTGTATGGAGCAAGTTGCTCCACTATTTAACCATATATATGCCAACATTTAGTACTCGTATGCGTGTGAAACATCTACGTCACACACTCCATCGACGAGGATAGAGGAAACTAAAAAAGGCACGACCAATGACCATGGACAATATTATTCTCATTTGGAGCCTAACCCTTGCATTGGCCTAAAATATTTTCGAATAAAAATTCTAATGTTTGAAGCATCGAATTTGGATATTTCTTTGCTGGGAGCAAAATAAATGAAAAACACAGTGTCATGCGTATTTTTATTTCAGCAATACAATAAATAATAGCTACATAATAATATAAATCATTAATGTATTAGAACGTTGAAATTACACCATTCATGATATAATTACGATCCAATACGGAATCACAATCCTAGCAGGAACAAGGATACATAATGAGCTGGAGTAGTGGTTTAGTCCGAAGAAGTTGTAGGTCCCCTTGATGCACTTAACTTCCTCACGAGTGAAGGCGGGAGAGAAGAGCTGAAGCCCTGATGCGCACTGCGCTGGGCTATCTTCTGCTTGAATACTGCGGGGTAGTCGCTTTCATCAGAGAAAATAGGATGACCGTACCGTCTGCATATTAATTAGTTATTAATCATAAAACACTAAAATCCTTTTAACAAAAAATATATTATGTGAAATAAATTCAGTGACAAATTAAAAACATTTTCTTACATTGTAATTCAGTCACTAAGTCACTCAGTGCGAACTCAAAACTTTTTATAAAGCCTCGAGATCAACAGCAGAATTTGGCTTTTCTGGTTCATTCCAACCTACGTTAATACTAATTCCCACTCTTCCTGAAAGAATTAAAGCAGTTGATTCATATATTTGTTGGCTGTAACCATACTTTTGTATTCAATTGATTGATTCATATCACTTTTTCAACACAGGCATTTGGCCGGAGACATTTTATAATGTACAATAACAAGTCTTCTATTCTACTAACAATTTTGCGTAGCCCTGAATACATCAAGACGGTAGATCCTGGCATGTAATTCGATCAGTGTATGTGTACAAGTAGTCAGAAATACCTTATTATTAACATATCATAACTTCATAAAAATTTAATTTAATTTTCACGACATAACGATTGTCTATGGACGTTCTAGCTGTCATTTGTGTTGTTGTTCTACAATTCACCAATTTCGTAAGTTAAAATACAAGTCTGCTGTTAAATATTGATAATATATTGATTAAAATTATATCCGTTATTAACGCCAGTTGATTTGGCAACAAACTGTCCTGGTGTAGAAACTGTAATCATATTTGTTCGTATTCGTAGTGTTGACATTGTTATTCGCGTAGGCGTAGGTATCTGCGCTCATCGCTGACACAGTGCACAGTGCTTGGTGTATCGGCTAGTACAGTACCTAAAGTTCTATCATTCATAGTGTAAGCAGGGCTGTGCCATTAATCATATTTACCAAATAATAAAAAATATGGATGCTCACCAATGCATGACGAAGGCGCAGGAGATAATCAATCAAATCCATTTAATTATTACCGACAGTAATAATTAATTCACCAAAGAACAATTGGCAAAAATAATGCCGAGAACTTCGGAGCTACTGGTCATTGCGGGTCAAATGGCGGTAAAAATGGGGACCATAGAATGCGAAATATCTGCATACAAACATATTATTAATATTATGTACAGATCTCCATCCAAAAGCAACATTACACATTTCCTAACTGCACTTAACAACACTTTAAAAGAAATCAACAAAAATAAAAATATCATCATCATTGGAGACCTAAACATAAACATCCTACAAAACGGACACCCACAAAACATAGAATACCTAACACTACTAGCACAGCATGGACTGGAGCCAACGATAAAGGTTCCAACACGAGTCACACAAAACACAAAGAGTTGTATAGATCATATAATGATCAAAACAAAACTAAAAACCAAAACCGTAGTACTTGAAAGCACTATCACAGATCACTAAATGAATATGATAGCAATAGACACCGAAAACACAAAACCCAACGAAGATAAAATATTCACAAAAAAAATTAACTACTCAAACTGGAAAGAAAAACGCAAGAAATAGACTGGAGTACAATATACCAAATAGAGAAGGTGGAAGAGGCCTGGAATAAATTTAATAACATGCTAGCACAAGAAATAAATAATAACACTATCATAAAACAAGTAAAACTCACAACACAAAGCAAAAAAAATCAAACTATGGATAACACAGGGAATATTAAACTGTATTCGTAAACGAGAAAAAATTCACAAATAAATTAAATATACCTACACCCTACGACATGGAACAACTTAACTACTATAAAAGATAAAGAAACATCTGCACGAAATAAATTAATAGAGTGGCTAAGGAATTGTACTGTAGAGAAAAACTTAAAAAAGAAAAAAACAACCCAAAGGAAATATTGAAAGTAGTTACATACACACAAAAATAAAAACAGAAAAATACTATTGAAAATCTAAATATTAACTCAAAAAAATTAGATGTCAATACAAATACAGAAACTATAGCAAATCATGTGAATTACTTCTTCGCAAATATAGGAAAAGTTTTAACGAACCGTAAATTGCATAACACAAACATACTAACACAAACACACTAACACAAACAAATAGATCAAATATCAATAAAAAACCGACACAACACAGATTTACAATAAAAACAACCTCGGAAGAGGAAATCGACAAAATAATAAACACATTAAAAAACCGAATTGCTCCTAGATTAGATGAGATAACAACGGATTGCATTAAATATTAAAAAATGAAATTTTAAAACCTATAACACACTTAATCAACCTTAGTAAAATACATTCCTGCTTTCCTAGTACTCTTAAAAAAGGACTAGTGATCCCCATTTATAAATCCGGAGACAAAATGGAAAAAACTAACTATAGACCAATCACTCTGTTAAACTTGCTTTCAAAGATTTTCGAAAGAGTATTAAAAAAACAAATTATAAAATACCTAGAAGAAAACAAATTAATCTCGGATAACCAATATGGATTTAGAGACAAAATAGGCACAAAAGAAGCTTTGGCATGTACAATAGATTATATACATAGCAACCTAGATCAAGGGTACAAATGCATAGCGATATATCTAGATTTAGCTAAAGCCTTTGACTCAATCTGCCACAATTCACTTTTAAAAAAATTAGAAAACATGGGTATCAAAGGCAAGGAACTTCAACTATTAAAAAGTTATATGAGTAACAGAACACAACAAGTCAAAATTATTAACCATACTAGTAAACCACTGCCGATTACATATGGAGTTCTACAAGGAAGCATACTAGGGCCCGTTCTTTTTGCTATTTACATAAATGAACTTTGCAGCATGAAAATAGACGGTGAAATAGTTAGCTATGCTGATGAAACAGTTTTACTTTTCAAATCTAAGTATTGGAATAATGTATATAACATAGCGAATTTGGGAATCTCGCAAGTAAAAACATGGCTAGACTCAAAAATACTTACACTTGACATATCAAAGACAAAATTCACAACATACAGTATAAATAGCACGAGACAGCCAAAAAACAACAGAAGCACGAAAAAAATACACGAATGTTTAAACACCAACATCTGCGATTGCCCTCCTCTAAAAAAAAAACAGGTCAAATAAAGTATCTAGGAATCGTAATTGATGGACCTTAGATGGATACCTCACATCAAACAAATCACAAATAAACTTCTCAAAACAATACACATTTTCCTAAACATAAGAAACATATATAAAATAAAACAATTGAAAACGATATATTTTGCACTTTGCCAATCAATAATAGAATATATAATTATTGCTTGGGGAGGAGCAACAAACTCGGCTATCAATTACATAGAAACCGCAAAGAAAACGATCTTAAAGGTAATACTAAAAAAACATAGACTAACTGATACAGACCAAATATTCAACAGCTGTGACGTACTAGATTTACGCCAATTATACTTTATGACACTATGAGATGATTCTTCCTTTCACCCTTTGAATTTCTTTTTATTTCTAATACCTAAGTGATCTCAGACCACTGGCATTAAAATTTCCTTAGAGCTCTTTCTCCCTTTGGTAGCTTCGAAGGCTACTCAAGATTCTCAAGTAATATATATCTATATAGACAAATGTACTTGATTAATTGATACGCCGGTTACGACCTTGAACGTAACTCCCTCGTGTTTAGTTGTAATTAAATCCCACCAAACGTTGTGTGATTTTTTGCTATAGGGTATCGGGTTCTTAATTTCTTTGTTTGGTAACCCCTAGTTCTCTTTAGGACAGGGATGGAGTCAGAGCTGTTAATTTCAAAGTTAACGAATCGAAGTTGGATCAATATACCTAAAACCCCGTTTTCTCCTTACTGTCTATCCCTCTTAATTTGATCTCCTTTGAAGTTCACCTAGAACACCCTCCCGACCTGTCATAAAACCATAATTCAGAAAACGAAAGGTCAACATAATTTGTTAGTACATTGCAGACATAATTTGTCCTCCGGAGCCCTCTGGATTGCCGTCCTCTACTACTAAATGCGATAAACATGAGTCTAATTTTAAGCGTGTTAGTACAATTCAGTTGTTGCATATATGACAAACTCGGAATATTACTTTGCTAGCAAAATCTGGCTCCTACCTCCTGCAAGACGTGAAAATGATCCGTATCGATCCGGGTTTGGCATGATCATTCGACCCAGTCTCCTAGTTGGTGCCTCAGTCACCGTGTTCTAGTCAACCATTCCTGTGGCCGTCACATACTACGTCCTGATCTCAACAGAGTCCTCACGCTCCCAGATTCCAATCACTCCGAGACTACGTTTACTTAGAACGAACCGGTTTCGTTCTATATGCAAAAATATACTTGCGGTTTTTGTGGAAAGCAGTTTCCTAGGCTGGTTCCCATCCTCTGAGAGGACGTGTATGTAGCCGTAGTGTATCATCCCGATAGTTACCAGACCACATACATTTCCCCTGCAGACAGTACATAGAAATACATATATATAAATTTACTTTGTTTTGTTTTTATAATCTGCAATGTACTATTTATACAGTACATCCCAGACCAAACATCGCCGAGA
Organism: Hesperophylax magnus; assembly: GCA_026573805.1. Classification (NCBI taxonomy): domain Eukaryota; kingdom Metazoa; phylum Arthropoda; class Insecta; order Trichoptera; family Limnephilidae; genus Hesperophylax; species Hesperophylax magnus. The sequence continues at coordinate 993,972 of JAIUSX010000156.1, forward strand.
AGGAGTTGTGAATTCCAACCAGTTCACTTGATACATAAATTCTAATATACACATTAATAAATACGATACACATAATATATTACGATTTTTGTTTGGTGATTTTATTTACAGAGATCGCCAACTCAGATATGGCCTTCAGCCATGCACGCAGACTTTCAATTGCTGCCACAATTATTTTTTTTATCCCTCAGACACCGTCTGATTTTGGGACCTTCCCGTTGAATGACTTTAGCTATGTTCGTAGACTTTCAATTGCTGCCCCAATTATTTCAATTATCCCTCACACACCGTCTAATTTTGGGATTCCCGTTGAGTGACTTTAGCTATGTTCGTATCCTCGAAGCAAAACTCTATTACCCAGGGTCCCATTCATTCAGCTGCCGTTTTTTTTCGAAAGCAACATCCGCATTCCAGACTCAGCTGTTCCTAGTGCCCTAGTTAATCTTCAAGGCCGTTTGCCATTACAGTTCTATGAAGACCCCAATAAATCAACCTACCCTAGCACAGTTCGAGTCAATGCCCTGCCTATTTTAAAGCCGGTTTCAAATGAATACCCACTTCCTTTTGTATTATCGTTTTACAAGTGTTCGCTCGACCGCCCCGTTATTTTCCTCTCCACGATGAATAGGTACTTTACCTACAATGAACTCTAATGACAAATTCCGATTACGATCCTAGTCCCTGGAATAAGTGATAATTGTTTTATCATGGAATAAATGATATATATTTTATCAACTGTTACGTAATACAGTCTCCATAGTAATTAAATAAGGCATAGTTGCCCCAGCTTCCCCTCGCAGCTAGCCACCGCGTGCTCAGTGCACGTGACAGGCCACCCAGACAGCCAGCGCTAGCAGAGCTGACACGCTCCCCGCGCTCCTCAGTCACAACCCCATTCGGGCCTTGGTCGGTCACGCTTCCCGCGCCCGTCAGTTTAGAATCGACCTTCGGGACATCGACAGCGTCCCTTGCGGAGAGCGAACCGAAACCGCTCGCAATTAATATCACGCGCCGATTACGTAATATTAGGAACAGCCGTGACCTTGTTCCAGTTAACAATTAATATCACGCGCAGCCAAGTCACAAACATGTGCCGTTATCACCACTCTAGCTTCTCCGTCGGAGCCTTGCTTCCGGTAAATTCCAAGTGTGAAGCAATAACAATTGACCGTTGCGTACCCCGGAGACGCAGAACATCTACAGCCCGACACGTTTCGCCGCTACCCATCTTCAGAACCTGGAAATCCGTAAGCCTTCAGTACACCTCTTTATTGTGTTCAAATCATTAATACTTGTGTAATCCTCGTTTCATCCGGTCGTCAACAGAGAGTGTAGAGAGTAGAGATCCAATTTATACCTGTGTTTCTTAAGAAGATGATTAATATATCTTGTGCCTTTACTCATGTGTTATTATTGTGATGGCCTTTTCCAACCTCCTGACCGATGGACGAGCTGATGATCAAGGAACTGCCCACCCCTGATTGTACACGAATCTCCTCTGCTTTACCTTTTCTACTGAGCTTAGCCAATATTTAACCAGGTTCGAGTCCCGGTTTATCCATATCTTAGCACAACTCATACATTTATCCATATATATATACATATGTTATTTGATAATACGTAACATAATTACGGTCCCAATTGGTGCCTCCCAAATGACCGCAGGATTAGTAGTCTCCATCCTTGACCCTGTAAATCACTATAATTGTGCAAACCACTTACCTGAGCTCTAACGAATCCACCGGGATAATCGACGGCAAAGCAACCTGTTTTTATGCTTTCATTCACCTTTTTTTAATTTTTTTTTTATTATCTTTTATTTATAACCGTGCAGATCTGATGATAATCTCCTCAAAGCCCCTAGATTGACCTTACGCTAAACATATCCGCTTAACCGAATAATCATTACTCTCCTAATCCTCCTATCAATAGTTCCCCTATCCGAATGTATAATGCCCGAGTCTAAACGCGCTCCCTGATTAGCCCCTGAATTCATTTCTTTAATCTCAGCTATTTTTGGGTTCTTACTATTTTATTATAACGAGGTATGGTTATCACTTATCGCACATAAATCGAGTAAGCGATTTATTTTTCCCTTTTCATACCAGTGTTAAATGTATTATTATTATTATTATCATTTTCCTAGTTTAAACTCCTAAATCGCCACAAACACTGAGTTTAACTAATTCTTCGAAGTTCGAAATTCTCTGGGTCCGATATCAATATTATATTATCTTTATTTATTATTATTATCACCTTTCTAGATTAAATCCCTAAATCGCCACGAACACTGAGTCTAACTAATTCTTTGAAGTTCTAAATTCTCCGGGTCCGATTTATCATCTTTAATCATTTTCTAGTTTAAATTCCTTACAACGAAGGATCGCGTTAATCTCGGATTATAACCGTTTCCCCTCCTTTCAACACTTCGTATTAACAACTCGGTTTACATCGCGGCACCGTAGTGTCGTTGTCTAACCTTTTTTTTCACTGAATTTAAGCTAATTTAATTTTGCAACCTGAATTTATTACTACGCCAAAACACTGAGTTTAACTAATTCTTCGAAGTTCTAAAATTCTCTAAGGTCCGGTTTATTATTTCTTCAAACACTGAATTTAACTGTAGGTTTTAGACTAGAAAAATTTATAAGTCCAAAATAATTACCAAATGATTAAATCGTAGCGCGACGTGAATCTTTTCTAATAACGGCCCCGCGGTCTGTGTTCAACTTCCTTCATTTCTCCCTGTGCACGCTGTTTTATAACGGTAATTAATTACGTTTGTCATTGCAATCCCACCTTTCTTGAAATGTTATGGCCCTAATATCCTCGCACAAAATCCTCTGCGTCACTTAGGCCTTACCGAGTTTTATTCCCCAGAAAAGGAGCAATTGTTGTTTCACAACACAGGCCCGTACTGGTGAAATTCTCAAGTTCGCCTCATCTGGTAGATGCCTTCTAATCCGTCTGAATTGACCTATTTTTCTAATTTAAATTTCTCGCGTCCCTATTTGGTCCGTGATGTGTGTTCTGATGACCTTTCCTTTAGTGCGCTAAGACACCCTCTTACGCGTGACTAGTCAAATTTTTCCTTTTAATTCTCCGTTTTCGCGAGTATCTCCTACAACCTACCTTTAATCTCTTTTCCTCCGTGTGAAAATAGAACTCGCAACTCGCCTCTTGTCGAATTAAATGGTGTACACGTCCGTCTCTCCCTCTACCTTCCAAATATATTACTTCCGACAGTCATTTCCATCCCAGCGTATGCTAAATCTCTTGCGTACGATCGTCTCTTACATCTCACATTTAGTTCTCTTCCCTTTCCCTTGGTCTAATATAACTATTTCATTTTTCAGCGATTATTTCTATCTCCTAAGGCTTCCCCGGTACTCGTTCTAGTTGAAACGTCCCAGTACACATCATGTCGCTTATCTTTTTGCCCTCCGTCCGAGACCGTATTGATTTGATAACTTGTTTATTTCTTCGGCCAGTTTTATTCCAAGAATTATTACTGGATTTTTTACGACCCCTCTCTGTAATTTTGGGTGTTACCTCGGGTGATACCCTCACACGCCCATTTTCTGTCTTCGTCCCCCAACTCATTTCACATTAATCAGAGGCCTCAAGTCCCTGTCACAACAAAACCGAATGCACTTGCCCATAATTCCTGTGCTAATCGTTAAATCATTAATTTTAAAGTATTTTCTTCTTCCATAAGCCCCGTGTTAATCTTATTACTTTATTGAATGGTTATTAGTGCCTTGATGGCCCAGAACCATGTTCGTATTTTTTTCCATAATCAACCCTTTCCAGTGTCAGAAATCGCCAACCTTTTTTTTCTTGGTACCCCTTTTGCAACTACCTTCGCGTCATCAATCTCCTGTAAACTCAACGCTGTTTCTTTGCAGTCCCACGTCATGCTTACGACAGAAGCTCAATGTTTGCTTTTTTTTTCACTTTTCTTACGTAATTTGTCGGTTTTTTCCCTTATTTCTGTTGTTTTCTTTTAAGTGACGCGTATAACTGCCCTCTCCCCTAATGATTTCCACTTCCAGTATGTCTTAACGTAGAATTCTACCAATTTCTCTCAGTCCTCTGTTTGTTCGCGTTATTTTTTCACCTTTCTTGTAACACGTCCCTCTCGCTTTTCATTGGTTTACGATCCCGTGCGGCGCACCCTGTTCATTCCATTCCTATGAGGTCATCGCACTACCCTAATCCAAATTCCCGTTTTTTTGTGTAATAAATCGAGATAGCCACGCCTAGTCCAAAGTCCATTCCTTTGTCTGTTTAGTTAATTCTCGCCCATTCGCCATCTTCCATTTATCCGACCCTTTGATTCGTAGTAGATTAAATCTAGGCTTACGATTGGTCTACCTCTCGCCCGCCTCCTTACCTCACAGAGACATCTGTTTTCAACCCTGTAAAGCTTTATCCACACATTCATTTGATTGCAATTACTTCTTTCTCGACTTAAACGCTAAAGGTCTCCGTCTGCATGATTTTCTTTTTTAAGTCGATCTCAGTAAAAGTGCATTATATCACAACTACTAAACTACATTTTTGATTTAAAAAATAAATTTCAACACACACAAAATAACACTTACAGACCAGTAAGACAAGCGTACAAAGAAAACCTAAAAACTCCGACAGTAAATTCAAGCTTTGGACAAAGTCACTACCAATACCATGCTATGAAAGCTTTCAACAGTGAAAAACTTGAAATTAAAATTGAGGAAAATAAAAATAAATTCACACACAAAATTACAAAATGGATTAAAGAACAAAAAAGACAATATTACCAAAATGTCATAGCATAAAATAAAAATAAAACCTACACGTAACACACAAAACCAATATAAACACACATCACTCACAAACATACAAGATTATTTTCAATGTATTATTTTTTAATTTTAAATATATTATCATGTTATATGTATTTTTAATTTTAAATGTATTATTTTCTCTTTAAATGTATTATGTAGATTTTATTTTCATATTATAAAATGAAGGCCTCAGCACGGGCAAGCCATCCAGTGAGGCCTACATTACTGTAAAACTTAAAATGTATAAAATATTGTACCAAATAAAAAAATAAAATATAAAACCAACTTGCAATCACTGGAACTTCTCAGTCCACTTTAATTGAAATATGTGACGCAATTAATGAAATTACGGAAAGAAATATACGTTCTAAAAATCTTATTCTGCTGAACATCCCTGAAAGTGACGCCGAGAATCAAACTAATACGATATCTGATGACAACAACAAAGTATGTTCTACAAACGGTACATTACAGATAAATATCTCTAAAATTTATAGACTTGGCGTAAGAAAAACGGATAAAATCAGGCCCATTAAAGTGGAACTCCAAGATTCACACCAAGCTAGGGAATTATTTCTCAATAAATATAAGCTGACAAATGGTACCAAAATGAAACAAGATCTTACGGAGCTGCAAAGAAAACAAATATCCGATGTATGGAAAGAGTTTGAAACAAGGAAAGCTGATGGGGAAACTAATATTACAATAAAGTATATTATCTCTGTTCCAAAAATAGTTAGAAACATACCAAAAAACTTAAATATCACCTAAAATTTTTTTGGGTACTACCAAAACGTTCGTGGGATGAGAACCAAACTACGACATCTCAAAAAAATCTCTCCCACCATTCAAAACGATATTTTATTACTAACTGAAACTTAAATAAGGCTAAATAAGGATATCAGTTCATCGGAATCAGGCCTAAATTAATACAACATTTATCGTCTTGATTGTAACCACACTACAAGCAATAAATCAAAAGGAGGCGGTGTAATGGTGTGCATATCCAAAAAAAAAATCATCCAGTAAGTTACCAGTCAAGTACACAAACGTTGAACAGATGTTTGTAATGCTAAACATTTCAACCAGTAAAATTATTTTACAATAAATTAATAAGTTTATTTCCCTAATAAGTTCAAAAATGAATTAAGAAAATATGTCTATCTCAATTATTAATGTTTCTTTTTTTGTGACTTTATTGAAATATTTAAAGAAAGATTATGTGTGCCAAACAATGTACATGTTTATATGTTTATAAAACTATTAGCACACACGAAGATGTGATCTAACTTAAGATTAATAAATAAATAAAATAAATAAAAAACACATAAATTTGTTTTTGACCACTATAGTTTTATTTTCACTCTATCGGTTTCGGAAGAACCCTTCCTTAAAAACTGGTTTTTAATATTCTCCTGACGAAGGAAGAGTTCTTCCGAAACCGGTAGAGTGAAAATAAAAATATAGTGGTCAAAAACAAATTTATGTGTTTTTTATTGTAAATTATGATGAGCCACAAAGTGAATGCTTTTTACAATTAAGTAAAATTATTATCGCTTGTACCTATATTCCACCAATGTCAGACCTACAGATATACAAGAACCACAACGAGGATGTAGAAATCCTGAAATATAAATATCCTAAAGCCAAATTTATAATTTCTGGCGATTACAATCTACCGAAAATTGACTTGTTCTTCGATATTACAGAAGTACAGTGTGCCAAATCAAAAACAATGCTGGACATATCTTTCTTCCTAGGACTAACACAGTTAAATAAAGTGCATAACTCTAATAATCGAATGCTCGACCTTGTATTTTCAAGTGAACCAAAGACAATAGTGGAAAAATCGGACGAACTGTTATTACCTCTTGGTCAACATCACCCCGCGTTAGATATTATTATTACAAATGAGTCTAGAAATTTGCAGAATTTAAACACTTCAACATACAATTTTACTAAAACTGACTACCCAAATATTGTTGATTATCTAGACTATGTGGATTGGTCATCTTTGGAGGCTGGTAACAATATAACTGATCAAGTAGAACAATTTTATTCATTTTTAAACACTTCAAAATAACTTTATGTTCCTAAAATTAATTTTAAGATTTCACTTCATCCTATATGGTTTTCAAAAGAATTAAAAGTAATAATCCACAGTAAAAAACAAATGCACAAATTGTATTAGCAATCTAGAAACGTTAACGACCATACTAGTTTTACTAACTTAAGAAGGCAATGCAAAAAATTATACAGTAAATGCTACAATGATTATATTAGTCTTATGGAAAAAGAGGTTTATCATAACACAAAAAGATTGTGGAATTTTTCTAATGCTCAGCGAAAGAATTATTGTAGTTTACCAAGTTCTATGGATCTTAATAACAAATGTGCTAACAGTACCGAAGGCATAGTCGATCTTTTTGCAGATTCATTTAAAAGTGTTTATGATTTGGATAATCCTGATAGTGAGATCCATAACGATATATCACTTGAAGAATCATTTAACCTAAGCCATTTTTTCATTGAAATAGCTGCAATAGAAAAGGGTATAAAAGCATAAGATTCCAATAAATCTGCTGGACTGGATGGTTTTCCTCCAATATATTTAAAATCTTGTATTGACAGTTCGACTTGACCTTTATTCATATTATTTAATTAGTCTTTGTCATCGGGGTGTTTTCCGGATCAGTGGAAAAAAAGCTTTTTAATGCCTATTCACAAAAAGGGTGATAAAAGCGATGTATCAAACTGCAGACCAATATGTATATTGTCCGCTATTCCCAAACTCTTTGAATCGTTAGTCCCAGATGTCATTACAAAACAAATCAATAATACTATCGTACCTAATCAGCACGGCTTTTTCACAGGTAGAAACACTTTAAGTAACTTAATCATTTATCAAAATTATATAACTTTTTCCCTTGTTCTCAAGCATCAGGTGGATTCGATATACACTGATTTTTCCAAAGCTTTTGATAAGGTTAGGAGACATATTATTGTGCATAAACTAAATCTTTTGGGCATTAAGGGAACTTTATTGATCTGGATCAACACTTATCTTAGTAAAAGAAAGCTTTTTGTTAAAATAAATTTTGTAGAATCTTACATCTTCAAAGCCACAAGTGGGGTTCCCCAAGGATCTCACATCGGACCAATTCTGTTTTTATTATTTATAAATGACATTTTTAGTGTATTTAAAGATATACAAGTTCTGCTCTTTGCTGATGATTTGAAAATATATAGAATGATACGTAGTATAGAGGATTGCCATATTTTACAATCTAATTTGGATAAATTGTATCATTAGTGTGTGATCAACTTATTATTTCTTAATTTTCAAAAGTGCCAAGTTATTCGTTTTCGTAAAACCCAAAGTCATGTTACTTATGAATACTCTTTAAATAATGTACTATTAACATCAGTAGCTCAGATCAGGGACTCAGGTGTTATATTTGATGAAAAGTTAACATTCACTCTGCATGTAAATGATATAACAAAGAGAGCTATAAAAATGCTTGGTTTCATATGCAGAACGGCGAGTGATTTCAAGTAACTTGAATGTTTGAAAAAATTGTACACTTCTTTAGTAAGAAGCCAGGTAGAGTATAATTTGCCTATTTGGTCCCCATTGTATAAAACGCATTCTGACAATATTGAAAGGGTACAGCACAAATTTCTAAGATTTATTAACTTTAAACTGAATATTCCATTTCAAAATATTAACTTTGTTCTTTTGATGAAACAACTTAACTTAATAATGCTATCAGATAGGCGGATCATCTCTGACCTTGTACTTTTAAATAAAATTATTAACAATTCCATTGACAACCCTGAAATTCTCGCCAAAATAAAATTTTACGTACCGACTAGAAATACGAGGCAAAATGCTACATTTTTCTGTGACAATTTTAAAACCAACTATGAAGCTCATACACCTATAAATAGACTACATCATTTTGGCAATAAATTTGGGAATATTGTAGATATGCTTAAAGATTCCGTATTAGTTATAAAACGAAATCTTTAAGCATTATTAAGCACTACTCCGTAGTGAATACACTTTTGTTTTTATATTTATATGTTCCTTAATGCATATAGCTTTCCGTAATCCACACAATTAATTTTAATTTACCTTTATTTAATCAAAAATCATAATTTATTGTAAACTATGTAACACAACTGTATTACTTGTTTACTACTTTTGTAAAAGCCCCCTAGGGCGTAAATAAATAAATAAGATTCTTACCATTGGTTGTATATGTATTTTTTAACCTGAAATTCAATGCAGTAGTCTTTCTGGCAACTCCACCGCCATATCCTTGCTGGCATACTACGGGAGGTTCATTAAAAGTGAACCACTTATTTACTTTATCTCCGAATGCGCTGAACGCAACCCTAGCGTAATCTGCAAAGTATTATTCGATCAGAGGATTCGCCCCCCTCAACTGCCTCGTAGCGGTTGTGGAAGATCTAATTGGTTAAAAGTAACCCAACTGTTTTTTGGTTTTGACCATTGGGTCCTATTTTGTGCTCGAGATACCGATAATTCAAGATCTTGACCAGATGTCAAGATTTTGCGTTAGAAACGCGTAATTTAATAAGAAATACTCGGCCTCTCGCTTCCGTTGAGAATCTACATGGATGAACAATATATTCAAATCTGCCAAATCTCTACAACACAACGGAACGCTTCTAGTTCAAGATGTCAAACAAAACCACCACAGATATCCACTCAGCCAGTACTCAGCTTTCAAAATACAGAGTTTTTCATTGGATAACTAACTTGGTGACGTTTCAGACCACAGAGATTACCGTAACTTTTTTTCGATTCCAATTTTCGATCGGACTTTTGGACTTTCGATCACTGAGTTAATTGTTAGCCAAACCACTGAACAAACTATGGGGGGGGCGACAGCCCCCCGCTCCGCGCCGCACCAACTCTGCACAGGGCCACGGGTACGATCTCGCCATTGTCCCGCATTATTCGCCGTCGAGATCCAAATAATCTTCGGTTCTTACTTCACGTACCGGGAAAAAACATGGTCTTCACCAGTGCTGAAGTCTCCGCCCGCAATGACGTAGAGCCACCGGCTTCACTTCACTCCACCACAGTACATCTCTACTAATACAGAGTTGATCATCGATCTGGGAAATTCACCATTGATAATGCCCACCAATTGCGTTGAGCATCGGCCAGGAGTATATTGCAACAACAACTACACTGGCTCAATAAACTGTTTTTTTGCGCAGCACAAAGGATAACAAATTATTATAAGCGATAAATATTCATTTGGGAATAAGCCGACGTAGCTTAGTGTTTTAGAGCACCTGACCGGCAATCAGAAGTGTAAGGGTTCAATTCCCGTCGGCTGCATTTATTGTTACTTGGGAGATATTTTCGATTTGCATGGGTATTTAAGACGAATAATTATGCTTATAATAATTTGTTATCTTTAAGAAATATAACAGTCTATATGCCAGAGGCCTGGAGGGTTAAGCGACTTCATAATACACGTACGTACATTCGTCAGTGCCTTTGCTATTATAATATGACATATATATTGTGGTCAATGTGACGAACCATATCGCAAACGATGTTTACTAAAGAAAGCTCGCGGCGCAGTATTTTATTTAGCAGTGCTTTCAACACGAACAAAACAACAAAGGAACCGTGATAATATTTTCGACTCCACACAATCCAATTATTTATTTATCTATGGGGGAAAAATGACAAAAGGGATGTCTATAAACATCCATTTTGCCCAGGCTGTTAGCTGTGAACGTGTAAGTTATCGTGTAAGCACGCACTCGCGTATCATATGTTTTCAGAAACGCCACCAGGGAGGTGTGCGTCACTCCGAAGATTCAAACGATACTTGAGGGAGTATCGTTTATTTCCCGGAAGTCGTACAAAAGACATCAACAATAATATATTCCGTGTGAGGACCGCGTGTTCTCCAACTATGAATAATTTTCCGCGGTAACCAGTCGTTACCTCAGTTGGACAGGGTTCTAACTTCACTTTACCTTATTCTGAGCTATGAGGTGTCAAAGTTCGCAAAGACGATTTCTCATAATACATGGACCGATTTCTGAGTTTGAGGTTGAATCTTGTGTAAATTACTTAAATTAAACATATTTTGAAGGAAAATATTTGAATAGCATTTTAGAAAATACCTAAGCTTGCAGATAGAAACATATGCAACCAACTAGGGTGTAATTATTCATTGCATAGGGTTCTAACTACATTTCTCTAATGTCATTCAAAGTTAGGGCCACGTTCTGATATAGTTTGCTTTAAAATTTGCTAAACTAAAATACGTTGTACAAGATTGAACCTGAAAATCAGAAAATGTTAAATAGATTATAATAGTTCATCTGTGCATACTTTGACCCTTCAGAACATGGTTGGGCAAAGTTAGAACCCTATTCAACTAAAGTGATGAACTACACCGGGACTCGTAAAAACGATCATCCCTCAGATGTAAACAAAATGGCTATTGCAAAAGGCTCAAAATGATGATGAAACCTTGTAAAAAAATAGAAGCTTTAAAAACATGACGGAAATAAGATACTGATGGCTCTGGAAGTTATTTTGGTTATATAAATGAGCAAAAGAAATGGACTTGCATTCAACGGTCATTTTGATTACAGTTAGAACCTTATCCAACCAAGGTAACGCAGTGTGCGAAGTTGTGAAGGAAAATTTTTAAAATTTAAATTGACTTTTGCAAACTTGACTGCCATCCATTAGTTCCTCACTCATCTACGTGCTGTAAGCAGATTAATGAAAATGAATTGTGAAATATTAAGCTTAAATATGGAGAGATATTACCAAACGTGAGTTGGCACCTGAACATTTCCGATAATGCAAGCAAGCAAATAAAACGGCAACTTAATTGCTAGATCTTCAGCAAACGATAAATTTTGACAAGACTATGTGCATATCCCTTTAACAAATGTTTATTCATCCCTTCACCCGAATAAACTATCTTTACATAAACTACTTTTTTAATTATTCTCAAATGGAATTTGAAACATTTTACTTGGCTCATTTCAATTTTTTTTGCAAACTCCCCACAAGAGTCTCGACTGTCTGGATGTAGTGAGACTATGGTTTTCCTAATTGTGATTTGTTTTGAGGCTGAAGGTAGTGGAAAGGGGATGGAGATGGGGATTGGAAGGCGGAGAAGTACCTGGCTATTCAGATCTAGAATAGAAGATCTGAATGGCGCACTGAGATAAATCGATTGCCCTAACGATAAGTTAACAGGAATCATTAATAAAACATCGATATAAGAATGTTCTATCAATTTGCCTTGATTATATATCATGACGATACATAGAATTTTCGTTGCAATGAAAAATATTCGGATATTAATGGACACGTTTTCCGTCATCATGATAATACATTCGTAATTTACTAAACGTTTATCAGGAATCCTTTTAATTCATTCGTTAGGCGTGCACTCCCGTTTTATAATTTGACGAGGTTTTACTCCTTCTGGTCTTACATCAAAACGATACTGAGAGTATCTTCGAATCTGGAGGTTGAGTGATATACGAGTATCATCTCTCAACAAGGTTTTGTAGTATTTTTATACTACACTAGCTGACGTGTGTCCGCCGTTGGTCGGGGATTTGTTCGGGCTTATGAATGGTTTGAAGTAAAGTTTAGAGGTTGTGAATTCTAGTTTACCTGAAAGCTGGGTGCATTTTTATGGTGGTAATAATATTATTGTGTTGTAATAAGATTTCTTTCGCTTAACCGTGCCATATCTTCCTCGAGCCTATCTACCGTCCTCTTCACTGCATACATTTTTCTTACACCCCTTTCTTCATATTCATCTCTCAAGCATCATTTCACCAGAAATAATTATTTGATTCATCTCTTTCTCGGACATCTGCAACTTTTTCTAATATCTATTTATGTAGTATCATTTAATCCACATTGTTACTATTAAAAAACTAAATAATATCGACTTTAATTCGATTCCTTATCTCACTATCGTGCAGAGAAAATGTTTTATAGCGTCAACCGTCCCAGACGTTTCTACCATTTACTAATGTAAACCGTATTGTTACTGCTAACAAATTACATTATATCGACTTAATTCAACCACGTATCTCATTCCAGTGTAGAGATAATGAGTAAAGACTTTTCTGGGCGTTCCCGACCTTTTCTACCATTCAAACCACTACTGACACTAATAAGAACAATCTTTGATTTTTTTTTGTGAAATCGGTCCAGTAGTTTTGAGTTTATAGGGGACAAACAAAGAAATATTAATTTTTATTTATAGATTTGTGTCGTAGAAGTAGTTTCAAGTTCAGCTGCCAGCAATGTGGCCAAAGATTGCGAGTGTCACGTTAGTGGTCCGTAGACTAACAACGCCTATTAGCCCTAATTCCTTCCATGAACCATTAACCATTACCTGTTTTATATCTAAATCGATCCTTTCCTAATAACAGCCGCTGGACTGAAAGTGGTGGTTTTCCTTTCATTAGCACGCAAATTACTCCAACTCTTATAGCCTCCGTAATGAGGCTTGATTCAAGTGCACGAAACACGCGACGCGCAAAGGAAAATAGTTCAGCTTAACGATTGACTCGGTACTTCGTGATCAAACCTAACTTTTGCAAAGGCTCCACCTTCCACAGGCCCTTTGTAAAGCAAATATATTCATTTCATTTATGGAATAACTTTTAAAGTTAAATCTCATATTGTAATATTTATTCATTGAAAATAATATGAGCAACTCCCGAACAAAAATTTGAAACAGAAAAATCGCTTTTAGGAAATGAACCAAGGATCTGAAGGCCTCAAAGCTTATTCGACTTTTACCCCTTCGTTCATATTTAATTGTATCACACTTCAACTAAGAACTACCAACATTATATTCATTTTCTTGACACGTATTTTAATTGGTTACAATCTTAATAATAATCTCTAAATGGGATAAAACAAAGACGCTATTCGTGTCTCTCTGTTTGTGCGCTTAGTTCTTCTAAACTAGGCAGGGGATTTTGATAGAATTTTCACTTTTATTTAGAGAATTACTCCTGAAAGGTTTATATATACATATATATAATACATGCAAACTACATTCGTAGAAAGTAGAGAAAATCAATGTTCTGCGATCAAGTCGTAAAAAACAATATTATCGGTCGCTTATATCGCTAAAGCTGGCTAAACCCCATAAGAAAAATCATATACTACAGAATTGTAAGGGCCTTCAGATAATGGTCGCAATGGTATATGTCTATCTTCTAAGGATAACGCACAATCATCATTTTTATCTTTTTTACATATGTTATGTCCAATTAGTATGTTAGTTAGGTTTCGCATTTAATGTTGATCACAATCGCCATTAACAGCATACCATTTGAATGAATATCTTAGAGAAAATCATAGATCACCGATACAGTTTTAATCCTTATTCAAATACTCATATTAGTTACATTTTTCTTTAAGTGTATACTAAAAATACTAATATCTTAGAAGATATCGCCGAATAAGGAATAAAATCCAACCTCATATGGAAGTTTATAAAAACACGGCCCTTGCTGAGACTTAAATCCTAATTCTCCAAGTATGCGGAAGGCAAATGAACTAAAAAATATATTTTGAAATCATTCCAGAGCCAAACATTTACCAACGACGACGGATATTCTAAATATCGTCGACGGTCGCCAGACGCATAAAATCTGCCAATGTGCAAAACCATGAAATTGACAATCGGTGGGTAGTTCCCTATAACTCACTACCTATACAAATAGTTGACGCTCACATCAACGTTGAGTTGTGCAGTTCAGTAAAATCAATCCAATACGTTACTAAATATACAAATAAAAGTATCGATTAAGCTACGTTCAGGATATAAAAACCAAATAAAGTGGAAAAATATTAATCTAGCCGCAGCTCCGAAGAAGTATGGAGGATTTTATCATTCAACGTACCTGACCGGGCACCCACGATTACTCGCCTTTATTAGAAGGTTTATTTCACTGAAAACAATATTAATTATGTTATTACTAATACAGTGGATATAATACTAACAGCATTACCAACATTCATTTCAGTAATGTGCTCAAGACGATTTCGCAAAAACACAGACATATGACAAAGTTCCAAACTATAAGAGTTGGAATCACACTGCCAGAGCCTTCCAATGGACAAAGTTCCAAACTATAAGAGTTGGAATCACACTGCCAGAACCTTCCAATGGACAAAGTTCCAAACTATAAGAGTTGGAATCACACTGCCAGAACCTTCCAATGGACAAAGTTCCAAACTATAAGAGTTGGAATCATACTGCCAGAACCTTCCAATGGACAAAGTTCCAAACTATAAGAGTTGGAATCACACTGCCAGAGCCTTCCAATGGACAAAGTTCCAAACTATAAGAGTTGGAATCACACTGCCAGAACCTTCCAATGGACAAAGTTCCAAACTATAAGAGTTGGAATCACACTGCCAGAACCTTCCAATGGACAAAGTTCCAAACTATAAGAGTTGGAATCATACTGCTAGAACCTTCAAATGGACAAAACAAGGTACTTCATTTCACTTTTCTGGAGTTAAAAAAACGGATGCTTATTTGAATTTGGGAGGCGGGTATGGGTACCGCGGCACCGGGAACCATTTATTGGATAACCAACACACATACTATAGGGTGCAAGGGTGCCCGGGTTCACGGGGTGGAGTTTCTCTACAGACAATTGCGGGAGACCTTTCGACCTCTCCAGCCGGATTTCCTCGGCCCATCACCTTGCACCGCAGTGGGAGGGATAGATTCATACTTCCCAGATTCTTACCCACTCCTCATATTTTTTTCCTTCCCAGATCTTTATCTTCTTCCCTTCACTCAAAAAGACCCTCAACACATCATCTCCGAAGATGACATAGACCCTGAGGGAAATTATTTTTCTTAGGGCCTCTTTTGTGGAGCTTATGAAAAAAGAAAATAGTAGTATAATTACTTTCGGGTAAATCTATTAACGATTTTGGACTGCCAATGCCAACTAATATAATAAACTCGGATTTCACCATTGCCGAATACACAAGAGAAACGTCCCATGATCAATCAAAACTGTTACAAGTTGTAGCTCAAGATAAACATCTATCATAAAAGTATACGATGTGTTATTTACATAGATTGATGGGATGCTCCAGGAAAAAACACGTTTAATCAACTTGTTATTAGCCAAAGTCAGATCTACTGATAAAATTGCATTAGGCGTCGCATCATCTGGAATTGCAGCTACACTTTTGGAACAAGGCCAAACCACACACGGAACATTAAAACTCCCGCTGTCGGCTTTTTTAAATCGCCAAATAATTCAATACATATCAGTTTTTGACATAGCACAGTGATTCAGTGCACCTGACTGGCAATCACAAGGAGCAGGTTCAATTCCCGTTGGCGGCATTTATTTTTCCTCTTTTTTTCTATTAATTTTTTTGTTTTGGGCTAATAATAATTGCTTATAATTATTTTTTATTCTTTGTTTGTTTTAACATTTTCTTGTAATCATAAGTTGATCTTTGTTTCAAGTTGGATGTCAAAATACGATAAAAACTTTCTATTTTCTAAAAAATTTTCTAACAAAATTCTAAGCGTTGTATTAATGAAATGCTATAAATGGGAACACACGGCATCGTTTTCTCAAGTTTCCCTTAGTTCTCTTTAAACCTAGACAAAAGCGGAGAAATTTATAAAGGCATAATACCCCAATTAAAGTACTCTCATACTCGCACTTAAAATACACAAATTTCTAACTCGTTTATGATTTAAAGAAAGTAAATAACATTAAAATGCTGTGCTTAGCGTATGTATGCAGTTCTTTGGAGTACGCCTCTCAAGCTTGGAATCCCAGGTACAGGCATAGAAAGGATTGAGAAAGTGCAAGATCTGTTTCTACGCTACATTAATTTTTGGGGTTATCGTCCTCATCGGAGTAATGAGGAATCAGCAACGTTTTTCAGGATTTGGTCACTGGAAAGTCGTAGAAATCCTAGAGACGTACTATTTAACAAAACATAGCCACATTTATGATAAAATCCCCGAAGCTACTTTAAAGAATTCAATTAAGACTGCCCATCAGATAAAACTAGACACTAAACGTCCCTCAATGTAACACTTACTCAAAACATTCATTCACCGAGCTTCATACAATATTAACATTTGTACAGTGAATTCGACTCATTTAGCACAGCACTTCACATTTTCAAAAATAAAATCAATTATTAACAATAATTTAATCTACCTACAGACTTGACGTTTCATCCTTGCTCATACTAATTTAAAGAAATAAACGCAAATAAAGCTATATTTAAGCAGTAAAAAAGTGCAGAATACATTGATTTCACGATCGTGCGTTGTTTGTGCGTTTTCAAACTTTAAAAAAGTGAATCTGTGCTCTATTTCATTGTTTGTGAAAAAAGGACAATAAGACACAAAAAATTAGTGAATTAAACAATTAACAAACAGTGAAACATAACGAAATTTAAAGTTTATCCTAAATATCTAGAACCTATTAAGGTTTTTATTAAAAAACGGTGTTTTTTACTTCAAAAAAATATGAATCCACATCAATTCATGGATTCTGCGAAGGAGGCAATTGATGATTTATTGAATTGTGTTCAAGATAAAGTGAATAAATTTAATAAAGAACAAATTAACTTAATTACAACGAAAACAAGTGCTATATTTAACTGGATGGGACATCTAACTCTTCAGTTATCTGAAGCAAAGGAAAAAATAATCGAACCTACATTTGGATACGGGAAAGTAGCTGAAAACCAAAATAAAATATTGGAAAGTGATTACAAATTAATAGTTTCATCGAACAATGCTGACGAATCTTCAGAAAATATACAAAATAAAATCAGGAAGAAAATTAACTTAAGTAAGATTGGTGCCAAAGTGATTGGTGTTAATGCGATATCTAAAAATAGAATACTTATAAAATGTTCGACAAAGTACGATGCGGAAAAAATGAGTAAAGCTATCGGAGACGAGTTCAAAGACATCAGTGCTACAGAAATTAAAAAGAAAAGACCAACTATAATACTTAAGGGCATTGCTAATGACTATAATAAGGATGATATTATACAAGATATAATCGAACAGAATGAAGATATCAAGGATGTGATGATAGATAAACCAGAAATTGAGATGACGTTAAAAAAGATCTTGAAAAACAAATATAATAACACATCTAATTACATAATAGAAGTTAGTACTGAAATAAGAAGAAGGCTAGTATATACCGGTAAAATCTATGTGGGATACCAGAGAATACAAGTAGAGGATGCCCATCCTCTAGTGCAATGCTATCACTGCCTGGGCTTTGGACATACTTCTGTCAGGTGTCTTCATAAAGAAAAGGACAAACCATTGTGTACACACTGTGCTGGTGATCATTCATACAAAGATTGTGCTAACAAAGATAAAGAACCTAAATGTAAAAATTGTGATAAAAAAAATAAAAAAATTAACTGGAATATCGACATCAGGCATTCTGCAAACGATAAAACGAAATGTATTGTGTATAAAAAAATGAGCCTTTTAGCAAAAGAAAAAATAGAATATTGACTAGAAATAAGATTAAACCTGTCTCAAAGTAGATTTAGTGTTATTACATTTTATTACATAAATATCGTTATAAAAATTATAAAAAATCACAAATTAACTAACAAAAATAACATTATTATATTACATTATTTTTTTAATAGTAATATCATAACGTCACCTTCAACAACATTTTTTTGTTTACTTAAACATGCATTTTTTCACTGTGTACTATATTTCACATTCATAATTATAAAAACAGCTTTTAAAATTTTTTTAAAATATGATAAATATTCTGAAATAACACTAGATGTGAACATACAGTTTATTTTATATTTATTAAGCCTTTATCAAAAATTACTTGTACCAATTAGCTTCAAATACAATCACTTTTATTTTGTTAAATATTTAACATTAAATTCTTCAATTTATACTCAAAATATGTCTGTTAAACAAAACAAGAAAACAATTAATTACCATCACGAATTAAATGGCGCAGAATAATTTTTCTTATATAGATAATGATAATGAAATAGAAAGTAGTACAGTAAATAATTTAGAAGATTGGATAAAAAAACAAAACATAAATTCGTCTGATAATCTTGTTTGTATTCAATTAAATATTAGATCTATACAAAAATATTGGGATGTATTGCATATATATTTAATTAATTGTTTGAAGCATATTGACATTCTGATGCTATGTGAAACATCTATTCAAACTGAAAGTATGTGTATTTACAATATTCCTGGATATAATGCATATAACTACTGCAGGACTGATAAGTCAGGAGGAGGTATTATATTGTATATAAGAAACAAATTTGAATTTAGACTAAAAACATTAAAATCAATACATTTTGAAAATATATCAGGAAAGCTCATACTCCAGGACAAAACTAAAGTCAATATAATAGCTATCTATAGACCTCCTAATTTCAGTAAATCTTCATTTCTGACGGAATTATCATCATATCTTGAGACAATTAATAGTAAGGAAAATATTATCTTACTTGGAGATATAAATCTTAATTTGCTTGATGAACAAGATAATATTGTAACTTCGTATGAAAACTTACTTACTAACCATTATTTAACTAAATGCATCAATGTAGTAACCAGAGAAGCTGTATCAAATGGACAAATTACTCGCACGTGTATTGACCATATATTTGCCAAATTTAGAGGCAAGAAAATAACAGCTTGCGTCTGTGAAAATAATATTGCCGATCATTTTATTACTGCTATTAATATAAAATGTCATAAACGTCAGGTAGACTTTGCAAATAAGTATATTCAAATCATCTCACAAAAGGATATTGATAGACATATCAGAGATTATAACTGGAGTAAACTTATAGAGGATAAGGATTGTATTTCATTATATGAAAAAATAAAATCTTTATTTAATAAATTTTACAAGAGCAGTTCTAAAACGATAGTGCAAAAACCGAAAACACGACCTTATGCAATAAATGAATGGGTAAGCAGTGAATTATTATGTCAAATAAATAAAAGGGATAAACAATATAAAAAATGGAAAAGTACACCAACAAACAAAACATATGAAACAGAATACAAAAAATCACGAAACCTTGTCAATAAACTTATAAATAAAGATAAAACTAACTACTATAATAATAAATTTAAAAACTGTTTTAATGATACAAAAAAAACCTGGGATGTGATAAATAATATTTTAGGACGTAAACCCAAAAACGATTGCGATGAAACAATAACACGATATATGTTAAAAGATAGAACTGAGGATTCTGTGTCAAATGATTTTGTGAATTACTTCTCGGATAGCATCAGCAACATGTTACATAATTGCAATCACAAAGCTACTAATATTGTACTGGAAGAACTGCCTCACAGTTTATTTATACCAAGAGCTACTATAACTGATATTGAAAACATTGTTAAAAAAATGAAAAACTCTAAAAGCACAGGTATTGACAATATAAGAATGTTTGATTTAAAAAGAAATATAAAAACTCTTGGGCCAATAATTACTCATTTAATCAATACGATAATAAAGCAAGCAAAAATTCCACAAGAATTTAAATGTAGCATTACTAGACCAATATTTAAAGGTGGAAAACACATTGAACTGGGAAATTATAGGCCTATTAGTATACTACCTGCGTTAGAAAAAATTCTCGAAAAAATTTTATCAAATAAATTAAATAATTACATTGAAAAATTCGCTATCATAGATCCAAATCAATATGGCTTTCAAAGAAAAAAAAATACTGAAAAATTACTGCAAGATTTTTCCAATTACATAAATAATCATTTAAATAATAAATTACACGTTATTGTGTTATTTATCGATAACTCTAAAGCTTTTGACACAATTAACTCTAAAAAACTGCTAGAAACCTTAGAAAAAATTGGAATTAGAGGAAATGTGTTAAATTTATTTAAAGATTATCTTAGAAATAGAAAAATATGTACCAAAATAAATAATACTTTTAGTAAAACAAAGAATGTATCTGCAGGAGTTCCACAAGGTTCCATATTGGGACCTACACTATATATAATTTATGTAACTATAATGAAAAAACTTTTCTCTTTTGTTAAACATTTTGTATTTGCAGATGATACGGCATTGGTCATATCACATAAAGATCTAAAAATTGCAATTGAACTCATGCAAATTGACTTTAATCAACTTTGTAAATGGTCACATGATGCAGGACTATTAATAAATGCTAAAAAAACCAAAGTTATGCATATAAGATCACCTAATGCCAGATTTCAATTTAATCCTAATATTATTTCTCATAGTTTTAATTGCATCCATAAAAATATCCCGACTAATTGTAAATGTGAAAGCTTAGAATTAGTTACAGAATATGTCTATCTTGGTGTTACAGTAGATTGCTTTTTCAAATGGGACAAACATATTAAAAAAACCTGTAAAAGACTCAGATCAATTGCTGGCAGAATGTACACATTAAATTTTTTCCTATCAATTGAAACACTTAAAATAATTTATATGTCAATGGCAGAATCTATTATAAGATATGGATTAACCATATGGGGAAATACTAGTATAACCAATCTGAAACAAGTCCAAGTTGTACAAAACGCAATTGTAAAATTACTCATAATTCAGTATATATTTACCCCGCAGCATAAAGAAAAATTAGAACATAAATACAGTACTAGATTCACGCGCAATGACGGGTTAATAGTTCCGAAATTTAATAATAAATACGGACAGAGAACGTTTGAATACAACATACCGAAGATATTTAATTTATTACCTGACACTATAAAGCAATGTAAATCTATGAATAAGGTTAAATATATGGTGAAAAATTGGCTATCGGAAAAAAAATATTTATTTTAATATGTATGAAAAATTGTATGAAAAATTGTTAATTCTGTAGATATAAGATGTAAATTATAACTTTAAAAAATGTATTTGAAACTAACTTTAAGCACCTGTTGACAAGCCAATTCAATCGGCTTAGCAGGACTTGTTTGTTGATATTATGTATTAACTATTTATTCAATAAAAAAAAAAAAAAAAAAAAAAAAAAAAATTAACAACATTCACATAATACATATTACTCAACAAAAGCTCTATTCATCTGCTTTCCCTCGCTCACACCATCCAATCCCCATAGACTAGTGTAACTATTTTTATAACGACTGCGCACCAAACTAAATAAATAAATATGCTGAAACGAATCCAAAAAATATTCCTGTATGCATGTCTATATGCGGCCGCATGGAATTTATCCGAGGTTCACGCATCATAATATATGGACTTACTTGAGGCAACGAATAGAATCAGGCTAGAAACCAGTTGTTCTGCAAATAATTAAATTAGCCCATTCCTTTTGGAACGCTTAACCTTATACGTGTCTGAAAATTTCAGCCACCTCGCCAAGACTTATTGTTTCATAGTGCTTTCACACAAACGAAGTATTGAATTCCGTATGTTTAAACTTAAACTTTAGGGTGCACAGTTTACACCCGCGCTGTGCAAGCGGGTTTCCTACAGAACATCGGACCATTATGAAGATAGCGCACGGCAGAACAGATGTTTTAGCACGACAAGATGAATGGTGACATTTCTAATACAGTCGATATTAATTACTCTTTAAAAAACCTTAAAACATTTTTTTACATCTATCTTCCCAAATGTTAAGAATGTCAAAAAAAGAAAAATTTATACTGTTACTGGATAAATAATCTATCGTGCAGTAAATACATTCTAAAAATTGCTTGGTGAGAACCCTAAAATTCCATAAAAGATTTGTTTTTATTCGTGCAAACAAACATTTAAATGTTTTCCTCTGGTGAAGCAACGGTTACAAAAATAATGCATAGTAACATAGAAGTTAATTATCTTTAATATTATCGCAATTGAACACAAGCTCCAGAAATATCTATAAATATGTAGGTAGTAGGTATTTACCCCAACGAGGTCGAAATCACCGAATTTGAAATGTTCGATGAAGCTCTAATTGACACCAATAATATAATCACATTTCCCCCAGGACGGGTAAGTCTGTTACCTATTTCCAATCGCTTTTTTTAGTTTTTCCTTGAGTAGTTTTCCAGCCCTGCACCTATAAGAGGAATAAATACCTACCTGTTCGATTTTATCTAAACGCTGTCTGAATTAGAAAATTGATCTTTTTTATCAGCGATACTGATAACTAGCAGAAAAATCAAATTTTAAAAGAAAATTTGAATCGTTTTCTGTTAAAATATTATACCATGGGTAGTAGCAGGTAGTACCAAAGTAATTAGGTAGTTTCTTTATCGCTTACCTGAATTCTTCAAACAAATAGTTCCAATTTTAAAAATGACACTTCAATTCAAAGCAAACATGATTCATTTCACTGATAACCGAAATTAGTATTTTTGATAATATATGTTGGTAAAAAATTTTCTGAAGGTTATCATCGTTGCAACCTTTTTGAGGTTAATTGATCCTTATTTTAGTGTTTTTTTTAAAGAAAACTTTGGTTAGTTAATAAGAAGGCAGCTTGCTCTAGAGTTAGCTTCTAGAAGCACTAAAAGAAAACTTCGTTTAGTAAATAAGTGGGCACCTTGCTCTAGAAAGTGAACACCTTGCTCTAGAAACCCTAAAAGAAAACTTCGATTAGTAAATAAGTGAGCAGGTACCTTGCTCAAGAAGTACTGAAAGAAAACTTCTATTAGTAAATAAGTGAGCACCTTGCTCTAAAAACACTAAAAGATAATTTCGATTAGTAAATAAGTGATTCATAAATAGGTGAGTACCTTGCTGTAGACCCATTAAAAAGAGAGCCACCCCAAATTTGACAACGGTTAAGTAAGTTGAATAATCAGAAATATTTTTCTAATTTTTCGTAGACAGCCAATCGGGTAATATAACGCTAAAATCCGTCAATGCGCGAGCGGCGCTACAAAATATGCACTCACTTCTACAGATAGTATATTCGTTTAAACCCTCGCAAACTTCTTCTTAAATGCGAATTTAGTCAAGAAGAGAAACATATTTGAAAAGCTTCAAATATGTTTCTCTCAGTTCGTCGGCTACATTTTACTATTCTCTCCGCTCCCGAGGGGGTAGGCAATGTAGGTAGACAGGTAGGAAGTGCGTAGAGTAGGTAGGGTTAGAATGGCAGATCCCCCAATACCTGATAAGTCCTCCCTGAAGGAAATATGATGTCAGCAGAGTTAAGACGTAGATTTAAATGATGAGCTGTCTTCTCCGAAATATTCTCGTTTCTATGGAAATCCAACATCTGCATTCGATCGGAATAATTATTTCTGTTTCCGAATAATATCCGTGGATTGAGATAAGTAAATATATATAATCTCGTTTCAATTTCTCCATTTTACACTTAAGAGGAACACCCAATCCTATTGGCACAATGAATGACTTTAAACAGATTTTGATCATAGTAGACCTTGCTTTAACATTGTTATCAACGTTTTACTATTTGTTTAAAGTGGTATATTGGATAGTAGTTAGCTGTGCTAAACACAGATCGCACTACCAGAGGTGTGCAATGTGCATTCCATACATAGACAAATAAGCACAGCATATAGTGCCTATCCTACCCTACTCGCCTTCAAGTATTGCGCGCGAAGCTCCAACTACGAATCGAATAAGGCCGCGCACGCCCCACCGACAGCCTTACTATAAAGTGTCAAAAGCAGGAACTAAATTTCTCAAATTACGCATATATAGTATATTCAAATGTGGACTCTATTCTACACAAAAAGTTTAGATGCAATGCGCGTCAAGGGAAGAGTGGCGTAAAAGGTCGTGGCTTTCGGTACAAATTCCAAATGTTGCAATCAGTGCCATCTGTTGGAATCTCTAATATCATTCTGTAGTCAAACTTTATTCAACGAAATGATTATCGTAATATTATGTTTCATTGAAATATATATATTTGAAAAAGCAATTATTGGTTTGAAATATGCATAAATGTAGTGGTTATTTGTATATTTGATGTGACTGTAAAAACAATCAAAAGCCGAAAGTCAAAAACCTTTGCCATTTTCGAGAAAACTTACCAACTTTATGGTAAGTTTTTTTAATGTCATTAAATTTGCTGTTTTTCTTCTGCCTACCCTGATTAAAAACAATGTGATACCACTAGACATTAGTAGCATTACCGATATTATAGATAACTACACGCAATGTTATATATACTATAGCTCCACAAGGTCAAGAAGAGAAATATTCCCACCGTGATTGAATACAGACATTATCAGCCTCCTGGCTATCTATTCAACTTTCATTTTAAATTACGTCTAATAAAAGGAAAACAGTGTTTTGTGTATTTCCGGAGTTTTAATGAAGAGCAATGCAAGATTCCTGGAAATACAACACTAAGTCTTATTTGCTTGGAGCCATGTTTCAGCGAACCATGTTTTCTTGTATAGTCTTGTCTTAGTTTGTCAGACAAAAATCCCAACCGTTCGTCTGATTGAGCAAATAAGGAGATCAATGACTGTATGGTTCAATTTGATGAAAGCACTTTCCACAATAAAGATTTCTTTTTTTTTTTTTTAAAGAAACATTCCCGGGTTACGAATAACCTGACAATATTTGAAAATCTCCTAATACCACCACAGTAAGCTGAAAATTTTGCTTGTGTTGTGATGGAGGACTTAGCCAGCCGAGGAATTGAACACACTACGCCTGGGTGGGACCCAAACGCGATGTCAACTCGGCCACCGACCGGTCACGGCCACGACAGTCTGATATACATTGAAAAAGTATATCAGACTGGCTCAAGTACAGGGGCTCTATATTTAAACCCGAGAAAATCTGGCTTCCAAGAAACTTGGCGTCTCTTATAAGGCTAGCGGATTCTTCAATAGTGACCAGATGCTAACCCTATACAAATCTCAAGTACGCCCAACAATTGAATTTAGATGCTACCGCCGGGGTGGAACCCAACAATCTTACAAACCCACGTGATTCTGTGCAAAGGAGGGCGGTCCATCTGATTGACAATCCATTGTTAACAGATCAATTACCATCTCTAATATACAGACGCAATGTTATTTTGCACAGGTATTTTAATTGAGTCTGATATAAGGAACATCGGTGCACGAGCGTGAAACTCAACACACACGAGCAGAACACGCGTTCAAGAGTGATGTTGGCTTCATGAGAATGGGCCGCTTTTTCAACTCGTTTTTGTGTTAAATGTATGGGGTACGAGCTATCAGCATCTGTTTTTCCTCCTTCATATGAACCGGACCTCTTCAAAACCCGCATTAATAAATCCCTTTCTACAGCTTCTAAATATAGCTCCCCTACCTTTACGCTGTACACAGACAGGAGCTGTATACTGTCTATAGACAGGGGCGCTCTTGTGAAGTGTCACATAAAAATAAAAAAGAAGGAGACTTGTACAGACGTAGAGAGTTTAGAACGCGACGGGATGACAGGTGGTGGGGGTTTAATTAAATAGCCAAGAGGAAACTCAACGTTCTACCGCGAAAACAATATACAAGAAAAGGATTGTTTTAATCTTATTTTCCAAATGTCTACAAGCAAAATACCCAGTGTGGTCTACCTTGTATTTTCACTGAGCACTAATAACTACTGTTGAAAATGATTAATATTAAGACAAAACTTTTTTCAAATGTGGATGAGTGTTTCAGGCGAATAGTTATTGCTTGTAAAATAATTGTTACCCTTTGTGCTATGCATAAAAAATCTTGTCTTAAACATTAGTTTACCAAAAAAATAATAATTAATATTTGACAAGTTCAAGTATTTCACCTAAAAATGTAGACAATTTGTCTCGACGCCATCTAGTGAGAGAGTTAGCACTTACAATGCCTTTCTCATATAAAATAAAGTTGGTTGTTTCAGGTGAAAAAATGTAACAAGCAGTAATTGTTGAATGAAACACTAGTATATATTGAATTATTTCGCGGATAAGAGATAAGCCGCCATAGCTCAGTGGTCAGAGCTGTCGACCGGAAATCGAAGGGACAAGGGTTCGAGTCCCGTTGGCGTCATGTATCTTTTATCAGGAGATTTTTCAATGTGGATGAGTGTTTCAGGCGAATAATTATTGCTTGTAAAATAATTGTTACCCTTTGTGCTATGCATAAAAAATCTTGTCTTAAACATTAGTTTACCAAAAAAATAATATTTAAAATAGTTTACTTAAAAATTATATGAATCAATAAATATATTACTTTTTAGATGGATATTATAGTTTAAAATTGGATACCAAACATTCATAAAGTACATTGCTACATGGGTGAAGTACAGTACAGACACAGTCTACAACGGGATATTTCAATCAAAATTAATTAATCAATCTACATATAACCATTAGATCAACGTTCCTCTGCATTATTATGACAATTATGCTAAGGCTTCTGGCTACCATCCTGTTAAAAATGGATTACACACCATTGCTAACTCTTATGCTATGTTGGCTGAAGTTTTTAATATGCCTCTATTGAAGTATGAAGTTCTACTAATTTAACATTTTAGCAGTACATATTTTAACGAGGTATGTTTGTTTTTGTTTCTTCTTTTCATCTTTGTACTTATGTGTATTATTTTGTTAATAACTCTCACATGTGTAAATTGCATTTGTGCCATTAAATTTTAAAACATAAAATATATGTCAATCGATATCGTATCATTGGCAATATTTATAAACAGGCTTAAAACATCTTTGATGTTTGATCTGTAATGGCTAGTGATTCATGACTCGGTGTTAATGAAAAAGGAAAGGATAGGAAGTTCTGGGAAGGAAAAGGGTATGAAGGGTGGGTAGGAATCTGGGGGGTATATATGTTGTTAAGATTTCAGGTACTGAAATATTAATATTGGTGCTTGTCACCCTAATGGTGTGGCAACATTTATTTTGTGTTAGCGATTGCCGGGGCAATTTCGTATTGCCACGGATTTTTAATCCTTCTTCTCTTGTTACCATCCGTCTTGGGCGGGTCGTTTTTGGCAAAACGGCAGAGCTGCCAGGTTTTCACTTACATGTGGTTTATAAAACCGCGGAGAGAGATAGCAATATTGGGCTCACCGTACATGAGCTGCCCTACGGGTCTTTTTATTGTTTAAATAAAGACCAATATTCAAGAGCTGGAGTTATTATTGAAGAGTTACTCCAGTCACACTTCCCTTTGGAATCTGGTGGTACCACGCCGGATTGCTCTGTCAGGAGAGTGAAGTTGAGATCCTGAACATATGTACAGGAGTGACAAACGTATGAATCCATCCCTCCTACCACGGTGCAAGGCGATGGGTCGAGAGAATCCGACTGGAGAAGGGAAACCTCAACTAGTTGATGGGAAAACGCATCCACCGCCAAGACCTAGATAAACCTAACCCCACAAACCCGGACACCTCTGCTAAGTCGCCAAATGTAGCAAACAACTTCGGAGACCTATGGTTATCCAATAAATGGTTAAATTTTAATTATTAGCGATTTCTTGATCGAAAATTTAAAACTGAAAAATCATAAAATGATACGGTCACATCTATGACCTGAACCCAAGGCCCTCGCCTTGCCGGGACACCGCTGTACCAACTGAGCTAACGGGACCCTATCTCTTTCGGTCATATTTAACTGTATACTTCGAATAAGACCTACCAACATCATCTTCACTTTATCAACATTTTTTTTGGCTGCTATTTTTATGTATGATCGCAAGATTCAACTCGAACTAAATGCAATCTAGACAGTGTCTTGGATAAATATATATTATTTTAATTTTAATGTGCGACATCTTTTGACTTTTTTTGCAAGTCTAGGATGAATATTTATTTTTTTGGAATAACTTAATGAGTAAAACTTCAAAATGTAATATAACATTATTGAAGAGAATATAAGCGATTCTTAATCGAACATTTGAAACAGAAAAATCAGAAAAAGATACGGTCACATCTAGGACTTAAACTCAGGACCCTCACCTTGCTGAGGCACCGATCTACCAACTTAGCTTGTAATTTAATATAATATATCACATATACAGTAATAATATGAAGACTCTCTGAAAGGGTTTTGAAATTATTTGATAATTTATATAAAGTTTATTACTGATTTCACTGAAGATAGTTGTTATTTCATCCATGCTTGAATTAAATAAGTTTCTTAGAGCAAAAATAAAATTAGAACGAAAGTAATGTATCAATATAAATCAACATAATTAGGTCTTAAATGGATGTACCTACTGTGTTATTACAAAGAAATTTGGCTGATGTAATATCATTTAGAGTGTTTTTTAGTGTATGGCCCATCTAGTGAGGCCACTATTATTGTGTAGACATTAGTATCTCCCCGTACTTAAGAAGAATTATGTTCCCCGAGACTATTTAATTATCGCCAAATGGTTACAGGGGGGATGTATCTCTCGCTGACTGCAGAGTTAACAACTAGTTGGTAGTGGTAGTGGAAGGCGTTAGTGATGGTAAGTACATCTGAAAAACTTATTTATTAAGCTCCCACTGTCTGCACTAAATGAAAAAACTTTACTAGTGATAAACAAGTAAAATAAATAATAGTTTTTCCTTGTTAATTTGTTGGTCAAACTAAAATGAAGCAGTATGTTTATGTCTTAGGGGACTTTAAATGTATGTTTAGAAAAAGTGTTATTTTTATTTTTTAACTATTGAATTTTTTTTATACACACGTGGATAGTTACATAAATTATTGAAAACTGTATAAAAAATATTGTAATAAATGTACGTAATTAAAAAAAAGTGAGTGTGGGTATTATAAGTATTTTTATCTTATTTCCATGGTTTAAGTGGAGATATAATATCAAATATAAATTTAAGTTATTTTTAAAGAGTTACTGTAGAGATGCAATACAAGAAACTAAACCATGAAATATGTGAGAGTTTGAAAATAACACAAAAAATAAGGTAAATACTAGTTTTTTAAGAAGAAACCTTAAAAAGCGAATTAGCAGACAAAGCATTACAACAATAAAATATATCCACTATTTTGGATGTATGGGAAATAATAAAAAATAATCTGTCAATGGATATTAATGTTACAGATAGCTTTGCTAAAACTTGGAAGAAAAAAATATCTAGTTCAGTGTTTTTTAGCCAAGATTTGATGTAGTTTTTAAAAGATTGAAGGGTTACACACGTGGCCCTTTTAAAGGTTGTACATAAAGAATTATACATTTTTAGAGCAATAAAACTAATATGCCTTTGGGCCAACCTAGTTTTGCAGTGAAGCACAGCATATTCACAAGCGCCATGTCGTTGGCTGTCACGATTTGAATTTTTGATAAAGTTGTTTTGTCGCGTGTAAATAAATTTAAGACATTGAACACTATAGGTCTGCTTAAGGTCCAAAATTTCAGTTTCTTGGAACAATTGTTTAGAAGGATAGGATTTAGTTCTTTGGTACATTATTTTATTAATTGATTTTTGGGCAATTTCTAGTGGTTTTACATGCTTGTTGAAAGTTCCGCCACAGCCAATTATTCCATAGGAAAGAGATGAATGAACTAGTGAGTCATAAACTTGTTTCATGATTTTTATATTTACTACATTACTCATTCTTTTAAAAATATATTTTAGGTATCTCAATTTGTTAACAGTTTTTTCAATACGGCTGGTCCATTTATGTTGACAATCTATAGTTACAGCTAAATACTTAATAAGTTTTCCAGATTTCATCTCCTCGGTTCCATGATAACTCAACATAGCGATTATTCAATACACATTTTAAAAGTGATATAAAGTCATTAAAAACGATGAAAAATTATTTTTTTAACATATCTTAACCTAACCTAACCTAACTTACTTAACCCAGTTAAAAAGTTCTTGTTTCATCACTTTCCATGACTTTATATAATTTTTTTAAGATGTGATGAATTATCATTTTGATGATTTGTCCGGTCATCCACTCCTCACAGCTACAGAATGTGTTTGGGTTACAATTTACTTTATGAAACTTCAAATTAAGCTTGATTTTAGGAGCCGACTTCTGTGTGTTATAGAAAGGAATACAAATAGTTTTATCATATTTTAGGGTAAGTAGGTTTCTATCTAGCCACTCTTAGACAATAGTAATACATTTGTTAACTTTATTAGTAGTATCTTCCCATGATTTTCCTTGGACTGTTATTGCAGTATCGTCAGCAAATGAGAAAATTTTACCAGGTATATTAATATTACATAACGCTGTCCTAGTTCTTGTATGTTCAATAGACCTTTTTTTGCAAAACTGAGTTATGAATGCCAATATGTTCATTAGTCTATAGCGCATTAATGAAGCTAAAAAAAAAAACATATATTTTGGTTTTTAAGTCACATTTTCAGCATTTTTCGAGTGCCAATATCCACTCACGGAACAATGTTTTAGTTCTTATTTGTTCAAACTCCCGGATATTGAACATTCAAACACTCAACGTTATGAATATAATATATTTTTTAAAGTTCATAGATATTTTATTATTATTGTAGAAAGCAATCACTTTGTGGTTTGACATATTTAATAAAATAAAATACTTTTTTGTTTTATTCATAGATATTTGTTCAACATCCCGCCGCGGCCGAACGTTGAGGTCGTGAATGTTCAATCTCCACTTTCAACCAATCAGGAGCGGGCTAGTTAAAATGTGCGGCCATGTTGATTTTTAGTTGTTTTCTAACAACGAAATTGTTCCACTAAAAATACGTTTAATTGGGAATATATACTGATATTTAACTAAAAAATTACTTCACCGACTTCAATAAACCTTAGACCAGTAGCTCAAATAGAAAGGTAAGTCTTAAAATTATGTCATTCATAGGCCTTTTCACCATATTTTACATGTACTTCTTGAATTTGCTAGGCAAATATACAGGATGCTTCATTTATTATTTATTTACAAACATAGGGCTTTTACCTAAAATAAGTATTAATAAATTATATTAGTGCATTAAAACTTATTTTTATTCAAGAAATACAACAAAAGAGCCAGGACATGGAAATGTGCATGAAGTCGACTGTCCTCATAGTCTGATTGAAAGACATCTACGACACATATTTAGTCCGTTATCACTGCTGAGATCGCTGATGAAAACGAAATCCAAATCTTGCAATTTTGAATTCATTCAATTAAAAGTTTCCGATTTTTTGTTTTGTAGTCATATAAAAAAAATAAACATATTCTTATGTAGGATCTACAATTAAACCATTTAGGCACACGACTAACAATAATAAACGTAATGTTAAATAGCGCACACCCATAACCCAAATCGCGGGATATTATAATTTGAGGATTTTAAGAGCTGAAAATATTTAAAAAAATAATATTTTATTCTCGATAATCAACATAAATAATAAGCTCACGGAAAATAAGAAAAATCGAAATAAAAAAATCTTTCTAAAGTAAGTAAACTTTAAAAATTACATTTGTCAAATGTAGGTAATGAAACAATAAAAAACAATCCAATTTTTCAAAATTGAACTTCAATAATTTTACGCATCACTCGGGATTTTTTTTTATGGAATACCGCACATAGTCTCAACTGCTCCCAACCATCTAAAGCCAGTGAGACTATGGAATCCTTAATTGGGGTATATTCATATATTGTGAGGCTGAAGGTAGTGTGGAGGGGAAGGAGATGGAGAAGATAAATAGAGGAAGGAGGAGGAACGAGGAAGGAGAAGAGAGATGGTATGTGAGTATCTATTCAGATCTGGTCACCAAACACGGCTAAAGCCATTTCAATTCTGATGGTGGTCCTTACACCATATTTTCCTCTCTGGAACATGCCGCAAATTGACTTAACGTGTTATTTTAAATGAATAATTTGTGAAATAACATAAATGAATCAAATAAAATTTACTTGCGCACGCCGGGGTTTGAGCCCACGACCTCCGGATTTCTAGTCAAGAGTACCCCTAGACCACGGAGGCCATAATACGTACGATGTAAGAATATTTCACATCACGCATGCACCGACAACCGATAGAAGTATATTAGCGGTAGGCACTTTTGTACTTGAGCATTGTTTTCAAACTTACATAATATTTGGATGATTTATATAGAGCAGTTTTTGTGAAAAATCACCCCAAGGAAGTTGTTTGTATATTTTAAAGTAATACTTTAAGTCAACTACTAACTAAAATAAAAGTAAAGTGTTTGAAATCTGAAAATCATCCTGTATATACAATTAAACACTAATTGGCTAATTGAACAAAAAATACCTAAAACTTATAGGAGCCGAATTGTTCAATCTCCAGACGATATGTTCAATATCCAAAATAATCATTTTCATGCCATGTTCAACGTCCACCTTTAAAGTCATAATATGGGCATATTATAGGTTCAATCTTCGAAAAATGATCTCTAAACATTTCCTGTTACACATATGTATAAAACGAAATGACCAAAATCAAGAATTTTTTAGAATTTGCATGTAAAAACAAAAAAAAACGTCTCCTGTAAAATTTGCTAAATGGTCGATTGAACATACAAGCACTAAGGCATCGATAAGTCATTTATATAAATTAGAAAGAGTAGCGGCCCCAATACAGTTCCTTGTGGTACATCATGTCTTACTAAATCAAAATTGCTCAAATATGTTTCAATTTTTGTGCATTGTTGGCGATTCAATATATAATTTTGTAACAGCCTGAGACATTTATGTTTAATTCCAATGTTGGATATATTCTTTAAGAGAGTTCTATGGTTGTCAAAGGCTTTCTTTAAATCTAAAAAAATGTTTAGAGTTTTAATGTTTGAGTCCAGGTTAAAATAAATGTTTTTGGTTAAATTAAATACAGCATCATCAGTGATTTAGTTACCTAGTTTAGTTCTAAATTCATATTGGTTATGTGAAAGGAGTGAGTTTGATTCCAGAAAATCGACGATAAGTTTTTTAATGCATTTTTCTAATATCTTAGACAATTGAGAAGTCAATGTGATTGGTCTGTTTTACATCGAGGTCCTAATTTGTGTATTGAGATGATGTTAGCTAGTTTTAATTTATTCGAAAAAATACTATCTCTGATGCATGCGTTAAATGGTGTAGTGGTTTGATTATATGTTTTTTTATAGATTTAATTGTAGTGTTACTTAAGTTGTCTAGGCCATTTGCCGATCTAGCGTTTAGATTGTCAATGTGGTTTGCGATTTCAAGTTCAGATAGTTTGAAGGTAGAATTTTTAGTCTTTAGAAAGTCTGGGGGTACATGCTTAGAGTGCAAGCTAAGAGAAGGATTATTGTCAATTAGGGTAGAGGCGATGTTTGTAAAAAAAGATGTTGAAATTGGTTGCAATATCTTCAGGATTATCAAAGATTATATTATTTTCAGTTATAATTTTTTGAGGAATTTTGTGTTCTTTTTGATTCCTGTTTGAGATTTCATTTATGATGTTCCATGTTTTTCGTGAGTCATGGTGTGCTTTTTGTAGTTGTTCAGAGTAATACTGGTGTTTGCATTTTTTTATAAGAGTATTTTGATAATTTCTATACATAATATAATGGTTACGTTTGCTGTAATTTTGTGCTTCATTGGTGGATATACAATGCTTTTCGTGAGTTTTATAAGATTTGAACAGTTTGTTTCTATGCTAAACTGAGATTATTAGTCCACGTGTAATCCATGGTTGTATGTGTCTGTGTATACTTGTTGGTACTGCTATTGGTTAATAACATTTTTCAACATGGTTTTGAATTATCTCATAAAATTTATTTAGAAATATATTTGTGTCATCATTAGAAAGCACTGAGACCCATGTTTCGGCTGTCAGTGAGATGTCTAGAAATAGGTAATTAATTTTTGTTTTGATTTGCTGATGGTTAATGGGATCTGTGTAGCTAGGTGATTTTACAGTACAATGACCATAGAAGGTCGGATAATGGTCTGTTATGTCAATTTTGAAGGTAGCGGATCTATGTGGGTAACTTTTATTTGATTTGAGGAATATGTTATCTAAACATGAATCATTTGGATGATTAGGCCTAGTAGTACTGTTCACGTAAGATAGATAACTTTTGGTATAAAGTAAGTTCAAGTATTCATTTGCAGTTGGATTTAATATTGCGTTTTGTATGTTTATGTTGATATTTCCTACAATGAAGGAAAAATCGAATTGGTTCACATTTACTTCATTTATGAAAGATTCAATTTCGAGAATGAATAGATTTGTGGATAAAGAGGGAGATCGATATATAGCCAATACTGAATATTTTTTTCCCCTAAAGCAAAAGTTACATGGACAGCATTAGAGTAATGGAATTTTGGTATATTCACATTTATGTTGGATAAAGATAGAGTATTACAAAATAAAGTAAGGCTATCGTATTATAAAATAAAGTATGTCTAGAGGGTATTGACAAGGTATTAAAGTTAGTTAAGCTGAAAGGGACACATTCCCGCATTTGGGTTCCAGTGAGTATTATTATATCTAGCTGGAAAGATAGAGAATTTAAAAGGATATGGAATTTGTCATAGTGTTTCCGGATACTTCTGATATTCATGTTCAGCATGGTGAAGTTAGTATCTTCGAAAATTGCATTTATTTCAATGAAGTTATCGCATTCTCGGGTTTTAGGAACAATATTGTCTGCGTAAGCCATTTTGTCTCAAGTTTTTTTTTTTTTTTCCTTTTTTTATATGGGGTCCGAATTATTGTAGTGGAATATCATTCGCGTCTTTCACGTAGATTATTGGTGAATCCTGGTTTTTTCGAAGTAAAACATTTACGTTTTTTGTCCACGCAAATTTGTAACCCATAGATTGTGTAGATCTTGCTAGCTAAAGAAATTGGTTGTTGTCGGGCGTAAGCTTCTCGTTTTTGTAAATCTTTGTTTCAGAAGAAAAGTATTTCATATCCTTTGCAGTAAAATACCCAACTTTCTTTTTTTGGAAAGTATTCTGTTTTTGGCTTCTTTTGTTTTTAATTTCAATGTGATCGATTTTTTTGTTGAGTAGCAGTTTTCAATGTTGTTGTGCAGAAGTAGATCATCGCACTCTAGTTTCTTCAGTATGAGTTCCACCGGTATGTAAGGATTTTCGTTTTCTTTTAATTCCAGTCCTTGTATTTCTATAGACGTCTCAAGAGCATTTTGTTGACCATTTGTCTTCATTGTGTATTTCTTTTATTTTTTGGAATTTTTTTTCTTTTCTTCCTCATAATCATCAATTTTTTGAGAAAAAATCAATTGCTTTGCTTATATCAGTCAATTCACACTTAAGTAGTTTTCTTACTTCGGCGCTCAGCTTCTCTATTAATTTAATATTCTAATGATTTAATTCTAAAGAAATTAAACGATTTCGTACCTTGGAAATTTGTTTATTTATTTATTTTGAATTAACGGCACAATTGCCATTTACATGCGTAATAGTTATTGACAGTCAGAGTAAAATATAAAAAGAAGAAATAAAACAAAAAAAAAATTAGATTATATAAGTAAACAAGACAAAAAATATACATTTGTACAAAGTATGTGAGAGAAATATAGATGAAACAAAAACAAAAAACTGTAATGCAGTGATTTCGTTCAAATATGCACTTTTAAAATGTTTAATTAATACAGTTGTATATGTCAAAACAGGCATTTTAAAAATTTCAGTTAATTTAGCATAAGAGGTTCCAATGGTGCGTAATCTATTTTTAATAGAATTGTGGCCGAAAACCGTAGAATAATTGTCACAACAATACAAACAAGGGAAAGTTGATCTTATGATAGGAACATGAAAGTGAATAAACATTAATATGTCGGGCCAATTCAACTGATAATTTACAATTTTTAAATATACATTTCTTAAATGTGATATTTCAAAAGAGTCCCAACTGCTTCCATCCGTCTGGAGACAGTGAAACTATGGCGTCACCAATTCGAGTATGTTGTGACGCTTAAGGTAGTGGGGACGGGAAAGAGATGGAGGAGTGGAAGGTTGGGAAGTACCTGGCTATTGAAATCTGGTCACCAAACATGGCAAAACCATTTCAAGCGGGAATTGAAACGTGCGTCGCGACGTTTCAATTCTGAATGGTGGCCTTACACCTTACACCAACGCAATACTGGGAGTATCTTCCACTCTGAAACGTGCCGCAAATATACTTACTATTATTTCAAATGAGTAAATTGTGAAATACAAAAATTAATCAAATAAAATTTACTTACCCACCCTGGGATTTGAACCTGAGACCTTTAGCTTGCTAGTCCAGAGCTTTACCCCTAAACCACGTAAACCATCATCAATAACTTTAATGCTTATACATTTCTCATTGGAAGGGATACTTAAGACAAATGATTTTCATAGCTTATTATTTTTAATATAGTGTTCTTATCAATTTCAAAATTATTTTAATTAGCTTATGTTTGGATAACAACGTCAAAAGAAGAAATAAACACAATCAAATTGAATGATAAAATCTTGTAATTTTCCTGCGTATTACAAGGTAAACAAAACGGTAAATAATTGCACCATTCGAATTAACCTAAATTCCAATTTTAAAGTAGTTCCCTTTCTACCTATGAAACCCCCACCCTTCTCTACCAGCCTCTCTTTGATTCTCTCTTCCTCTCGTTTATGCTTTCTCTTTTCCGTTTTGTTTACCTTGTAATTTTCTTCTGTATTACAAGGTAAACAAAACGGAAAATAATTGCACCGTTAGAATAAACCGAAATTCCAATTTTAAAGTAGTTCCCTTTCTCCCTATGAAACCACCACCCTTCTCTACCAGCCTCTCTTTGATTCTCTTTCCCTCTCGTTTATGCCTTGTAATTTTCCTCTGTATTTTAATTTAGTTTATATTATTTCCATTGTCCTGAAGAAAGTTGAGTGCAACCGAAACCAGTCGAGCTGTATAATTTAATAAAGTGGTTCAAAACAAAGAAAAAAAAAATTTTCAAATGTCAAGCCACAAAGTGTTTACCTTCTTAGATAATATAAGAAAATGTGTAACATTCTGACTTATTAACGCTTCCTTAAATTTTCGTATGCAGTACAAATATTTTGCTTCTTTTCGTAAATTTTTAAAGTTACGTTAGGTTTAAAATATTCTCTTTAGTACAGCGTATTTTACAAAGTGGAGTCTTGTTATGTGTAGCGTAATCGTTTTTGTTACCTAAAAGGGTTCAGGCACTTAGTTGTCTCCTGTCTCCCGTCTCACCGGCAGTTCATTAGCATAAGTCAAGTAGAGTAACCTGGCTACCCAGTTCTAGCCCCGCCGCTAATTCTGAGGTTATTAATCTAACGGCAAGCTAACTAGAAAGAGGTCACTTGTTGTAATTAAGGACTGCTCACGAAGGATTATGCAAAAACAGTCCAAAGCGGTTTAATGCGGTGGTTACGTGTTGTTCTTTAGTATATGATTAACGTTTTCAGCTAGTGCTAAGTTTTATTAATTTTGTAACGGGGTACTTTGAATTTTAATATGAAAATAAAACTTTCGGTTCAGTAAGTTTTTGTTTATAAAATATAAGAAGGTACTTACCGATTTTTCACAACATCGACCATAATTTATTTACACTAGATATATTTTTTATATACTTTCTTCTTTTTGAACATTTGATATTTAATACGAAACGAAAAATTTAGCATTTTGTCTTTTTTTAGTAAATGTATTTTTTACGTTAGGTCCACTCATTTTTGGGGATGCTGTTTATGTTTTTTTTTTAGAAAATGAAGGGAAAGAAATTCTGGGAAGGAAAAGGGTATGAGGGGTGGGTATATATCTGAGGGCAGTGTGTCCAGGAGTGACGAATGTTTGAATCCATTCCTCTCCCTGCAGTGCAAGGTAATGTTCCAACCGTCCGGCTAAAGAGGTCAAAAGGTCTACCTCAAACAGTCTAATCGGTACGTCAGCCGCGCAGTTGGTGGGCAGGCGCATCTGTTGCTAATACCCGGATACACTCCATGAACCCGGACACCCATGCTAAGTAACCAAACGTAGCGAACCACTTAGGGTGACCTGAGGCAGATTTGTTGGTTATCAATTTTTTTTTTTCCGGGAAACCTCCGCATATCATGCTGTTAATTATGTTTCGAGTCGAAAGCAATTGCGTTGAACTCAAAATTCAAAACGTAAAACTATGAAAACTATTTTCTTTCTTATTTATTTATTATTTCATTGCCTGTAACCCGGGCGTTTATTGCTTAAATAAGTTAAATTTTACGTTACCCACCTAACTAAACGATGTCTGTTCTAAGACGCGTAGCGATAATCGTTAAAAAAAATTAAAAAATCTTAAATATAATAACAGAATAACAAAAATTAAGAGCTGCACAAATGCTTAAAAATCACACAAAATAAGGTGAAAATACAAAAAATAAAACTTAAAATAGACATGTATTATAAATTCATCTAAATGAATATTTAAAAGTAGTTAAAAATGCGTAAAAACTATTATGAAAATTGTTAAAAATATGAGAAAATATTCATAACTCCGTTATTGCGTTTCAAGTGAGAATTTAAAATATGATTCTATTCGAATATTAAATTGCCTTTGAAAATAATTAATTAAATTATTTTCAATTTATGTGCACGTTGCGCGTCGTGGGCATTTTACAACAATAATAATCATAACATAGCATTTATAAAGCGCAGTTCAGTGTTATTTCACTTCAAGGGCTTTACGAAACTATAAACATAATAGTATATTCAGATCAATGTTTAAATTTGTTTGTAAATCATGAAAAAGTTTCCACACTATGGAATGCGGAAGCATAGACAACAATGCTATTGGAGTTATTATGTGCTCAAAATTCCACGTTTTTAGGTAGGTACTTATATTTATAATACTTAACTTGTCTATGATATGTAA
Source organism: Hesperophylax magnus (assembly GCA_026573805.1). Lineage (NCBI taxonomy): Eukaryota > Metazoa > Arthropoda > Insecta > Trichoptera > Limnephilidae > Hesperophylax > Hesperophylax magnus. The sequence goes on from JAIUSX010000156.1 coordinate 1,033,639, forward strand.
TAAACTCTTCCGTTTTGTCAGCCTAGCCAAGCACGTTGATTTCATTTCCGAATCCTAATAAATGTCATAACATTAACAATATCCAAAGAGATCCAAAATTAGTTTAAATTAAATTTGTTTAAGCTTAAACTTGAAGTTGTACGAACTTTCATCAACACACACACACACACACACACACACACACACACACACACACACATACACACACACACACACACACACACACACACCAACATACATCCATTCACACTCACTCTCTCACACACATACACACACAAACCCACACTCACGCACACACTCACAAGAACACACACACACACACACATACAAACACAATCACCCACACACACGCAAACACACATACACACGAACGCGTTATTTGGTTTGATTGTACAAAAATTTGGTGATTTTCGTATCTTGAAACCCAAATATTTTCACAGGTTATTCGTTTGAGTTCGATACGATACGACCCTCGGCTAACTCGCGGGCGGATCGGGTTCGATACTCACAATATGGCACCTGTCTTGTATTTTGACAGTTAAATTTAACAGCTTAACAAGAAAATGCGTTGTAAATTTTATGGTGAGCTCTCCGTGATGACTGCTTTATGGTAAAGTTAATACCTTTAGTATCTTTATGTGTCCATATATTTCGTTTATTATACAAAAGCAGATGATTAAAATACTGAAATGACAATGTTTGCCTGTAAAAGTGGGTTTTATGAGATGGCGTTTATCGTTTGAAGTGCCTTTATGCTCCGAGCCCACTAGGCCGCCTTCTACGCAGCTACGCACGGCCTAGAATGCGCTACGACAGTGCTACAACTCTACACACGGTACCTCTAGAGCAGGAGTTCCCAACTTTTTGTACTCTAGAGCACATTCTAAAATATCGGTAGGGTGGCGAGCACCACCTATTTTTAATCGACAAACTCGAGGCAGCAATCGCAATCAAAATGAAAACAACGCGGTTCCAGGCGGGGAATGCTATTTGCACATCACTCCTTGTACACGCCGAAAACCCGAAGTGAGCCGATGATCGCCGAACCGATAGGGACTGTACGAGCACGTGACTACTGTCAGTTTGGCTGTCAGGGCCATGCTTATTGCTTTCACTAACCAGAGCTGGTTGAGTCATGTGCCATGTGTTTTGGCGCCTTTGGCGTTCATCGGCGTTTATCAGTTTGTGGCGTTCGTTCACTTTGGGTTTTTTGCGTGTAGAAGGAGTGATGTGTAAATAGAACTCTCCGTTCCAGGCTAGCGTGAAGAGTTAGTAGTCAGTAAAGGAACCACTCATACATACAATATCGCAAACATACGAACGAATTTAATAAACCTAGGCACTCAAAAAATTAAAACTCTAACAAATAAATAAAAATAATTCACGTTTTTTAATAAATGTTTATGATACAATTAATTCACTGTCAAATAGTGGCGGGCACATACGAATCGTTCACGGGCACGGGGTTGGGAACCCCTGTTCTAGAGTATACAGTCTTCTACTCAACTGGCAAACGTGATGATGATTGATGTGACACAGGATGTCATCACAAATACAGTACCCAGCTACTCGGGGGATAAAATGTAATGGAGCATTTCATGTATCAGGAACAAAAGCCAATACCCAGATTATTCAACCTTTTTCACTGCCTACAGATGAAATGGGAAACAATGAGTCGATACAACACAGTATTGAAAATCTTCGATGCGTGAAATACCAACTCACCGATGGGGAACTTTCACAAAAAGTTGTTTCTGCATGAAAATAATACATTGCCTGTTTTTCAACACGAACCTAACAATTATTAAATTGTACGCTAGGTTAGGTTGTAATAACAGAAAAAACGTTTTATGAATCAATTCATCTCACAATGTCCAAATTTAAATAATAGCAGAAAAGAGAACTTTTCAGACTAGAAGATACTCTCCGAATCACTGTAATGAACGGTGTTTGTTTTGTAATGAGAATATGCTTAGTTCTTACCGGGATGTCATTTATCCAATTCCTACCTTTCCCTAACCATCACAGAAACAGTCTCAGATATTCATGATCTTGGAATTACCCTTGGTAGTAAATTACAATATAACCTTCATATACATCAAATCACAAATAGAGCTGCTAAAATGTAAGGCTTCATCATGAGAAACACAAAACTTTTTAATAATATCGATATCATTAAGCAACTCTACTTTGCCTACGTACGAATTCATCTGGAGATTGGTCTCAATTTTACAAAATCCACATAAACAAAATCCAAGCAATTCAAAACAAATTCCTAAAATATCTTTGTTACAAGTCATTTCTAAGATTTAATAATTATGCAGAGGCAGCTTCATACTTTAAAATTGATTTACTGAGTGTACGGAGGCATCATAAGGATGCACTATTCCTGGTTAAAGTAGTTAACAATAATATGATATGCCCAGAGTTGCTGAATAAGATCCAATTCAATTTACCCGAGCGTTCAACACGCTCTTCTGTCCTGTTCAGGGTGGATCAGTGCTAAACGAACTATAAACAGAATTTCTGCCTGAACCGACTATGCAATAATTACAATAGCTTATTATCCAAGGTTGATATTTTCAGTTTCAAAGGATTCCATGATAAATCAACACAATGACAATTCAACACACTTTTAAAAAGTGATATAAAGTCATTAGAAACGATGAAAAAAAAATTAAACCTAACCTAACCCACTTAACCCAGTTAATAAAGTTTTTGTTTCATCACTTTCCGTGATTTTATATAATTTTTAAAGATGTGATGAATTATCATTTTGATGATTTATCCGGTCACCAATAATCTCAATAGTAATGTAACATAAAATAGCAACTGTAAATCATACAATACGCAGTGTTTTTAATATTTCCTCCGCGTGATAAGTCTTATCTTCTCCAAGCTTAAACTTTCTGATATGAAGTGTGTTTATCTGAATTGACCTGCCAGGTATATTTGTCAAAAATTCAACCAAAAAAATGACGTCTCAAATAAAGAATTATTATATAATTATTCTCTATCGCTGATTGTCTGATGTTATTTATACTTATCACTTCTAATTTCGACAATTAATTGTTCATTGAATTTGAATACTTTCACGAACTTCACAAAAATACAATTTCAAATACTACCCGATTTTTTTTGTTGTTTTTAATATCTTATTAACTTTGATAAAATTGTCATCTTCTTGATCATAATTCTCCAATTCTTCTACACTTTCATTCAATCATTTTGTTAGATTCGTAGATTTGAGGGCCCCCAGCAAGGGGGGTGTACATTGCCGGCGACTAGCTCTGTGGTCGGCAAGATGGACACCTCAACTTCAGGCGTGGGTCGTCAATCGGACTTACGTTTTTGGACCTACCTTTTTGATTATCGCCGGCACTGTACACCCCCCCAGCGAGAGGGGGTGTACAGTGCCGGCGACTAGCTCTGTGGTCGGCAAGATGGACACCTCAACTTCATGCGTGGGTCGTCAATCGGACTTACGTTTCTGGACCTACCTTTTTGATTATCGCCGGCACTGTACACCCCCCCAGCGAGAGGGGGTGTACAGTGCCGGCGACTAGCTCTGCGGTCGGCAAGATGGACACCTCAACTTCAGGCGTGGGTCGTCAATCGGACTTACGTTTCTGGACCTACCTTTTTGATTATCGCCGGCACTGTACACCCCCCCAGCGAGGGGGGGTGTACAGTGCCGGCGACTAGCTCTGTGATCGGCAAGATGGACACCTCAACTTCGGGCGTGGGTCGTCAATCGGACTTACGTTTCTGGACCTACTTTTTTGATTATCGCCGGCACTGTACACCCCCCCAGCGAGGGGGGGTGTACAGTGCCGGCGACTAGCTCTGTGATCGGCAAGATTGACACCTCAACTTCAGGCGTGGGTCGTCAATCGGACTTACGTTTCTGGACCTACCTTTTTGATTATCGCCGGCACTGTACACCCCCCCAGCGAGAGGGGGTGTACAGTGCCGGCGACTAGCTCTGTGGTCGGCAAGATGGACACCTCAACTTCAGGCGTGGGTCGTCAATCGGACTTACGTTTCTGGACCTACCTTTTTGATTATCGCCGGCACTGTACACCCCCCCAGCGAGGGGGGGTGTACAGTGCCGGCGACTAGCTCTGTGATCGGCAAGATTGACACCTCAACTTCAGGCGTGGGTCGTCAATCGGACTTACGTTTCTGGACCTACCTTTTTGATTATCGCCGGCACTGTACACCCCCCCAGCGAGAGGGGGTGTACAGTGCCGGCGACTAGCTCTGTGGTCGGCAAGATGGACACCTCAACTTCAGGCGTGGGTCGTCAATCGGACTTACGTTTCTGGACCTACCTTTTTGATTATCGCCGGCACTGTACACCCCCCCAGCGAGGCGGGGTGTACAGTGCCGGCGACTAGCTCTGTGGTCGGCAAGATGGACACCTCAACTTCAGGCGTGGGTCGTCAATCGGACTTACGTTTCTGGACCTACCTTTTTGACTATCGCCGGCACTGTACATCCCCCACAGCGAGGGGGGTGTACAGTGCCGGCGACTAGCTCTGTGGTCGGCAAGATGGACACCTCAACTTCAGGCGTGGGTCGTCAATCGGACTTACGTTTCTGGACCTACCTTTTTGATTATCGCCGGCACTGTACACCCCCCCAGCGAGGGGGGGTGTACAGTGCCGGCGACTAGCTCTGTGGTCGGCAAGATGGACACCTCAACTTCAGGCGTGGGTCGTCAATCGGACTTACGTTTCTGGACCTACCTTTTTGATTATCGCCGGCACTGTACACCCCCCTCGCTGGGGGAATAAATTCAATATTTGGACCTGATCATATCGACTTAATATTTTACAGTCATCGACACACGCTACAAAAAAAAACAATAATTCAATCAATTTTCTCATTCTATACAGTCAATTTACAGGAAGAGCAATATCAAATGCAAATTAAAATATTTTTATGTTAATAACTTTAAAACCAATATTTACGCTTTTTGGTAGTATGTAGCAAATCGTCTACATTGGGCGGTGAAGGGTTAATACTAATTTAATATCGAAGAGCTCAAAAACAGAACACCCAAAGTTCATCTAGGGTATTTTACAGAAGTGTGCTGTTGGAAACAGGAAGTTGTTTTAAGTTTCCATTAAGGGTAATGATGAGAATGTTCATTTGTTAGAGCAGCGGAGAGTAAGCTGATTACATTACATCCTTTTTAACTTCAAGCAGTGGAAACGAAGCTTTTTTTGACGTGCAACATTCAACATGCGGTTTATCTACCTATATGTTTTTCAATCGTCTGTTGTCTGTGAGCTTGGCAGCTGGAATACACGCTTTTATATGCTCTATAGTTTTTTTTTCGTTTTTTTATTAAGAATGGCGGAATTTGTAACATTGTTTTGACAGATGTGAAATTTTTCGGAATTAAAAAATGTTTGTTTCCGATTTTTGAAAATTAAAAGAAATATTTTATCATTTTTGCAAGCCGATTAAACTTATTCTTTACTAAACGCGGCTATATACAATCAATCAAACATACTATTTGTTTTTTTGAACTTCGCGGCAATATTTTAGAGAAAATTAAAAAAAAGATTTATTGTTTCGAAGATTGAAAAACTCTCATAATAAAAATTTTGAAAATGATTACTAGAGTAATTTTATTAAGTAATTCTAATGATTCTAAGCAAACATGGGATGAAATAAAGAAAATTTTGGGAAGAAAAACAAAAATTAATTGCGTTGAAGTTATCTCGCGATATGTTTTAATGGATCAGATAGTGGAAAGTGTAAAAAACCAATATGTGAATTATTTCTCAGATAGTATAAACCAAATGTTGTACAGATAATAATAATATAAATTGGATGACTTGTATAGCGCCGTTTTTGTGCAAAATCACCTCAAGGGTGCTGTACAAACTTATAATACATTTCTACAGTGATCTATGTTATTACTTGACTATTTATGGAGAAAATATAAAGTACAATACTTACCTGGTAGGTCACTTGAGATTAACACTTAATTAACATTATCTATTTGTTTATTGGCGAAATTTAGATACAGGATATAGGACTTAATTGAAAAATTGAATATAACTGGACTTTCTCTTAGGAATGGTATATTTAATCTAAGGGCACGACAGCTTAAAAAGGTATATTTTTAGTTTAGACCTGAATTATGTTGGACTTGTTATGGATCTTAGTTCCGGAGGGAGTTTATTCCAAGCCTTCGGCCCAGATACACCGAAAGCGCGATCACCAAACTTAGTATTTGGCTTGCGCTTAGGTTCTATCAGTCTGCCTACAGCTATTACTTTAAAGCATCCAATGCTGATCCAGTAGAATTACATCAAAGCAAAAATATTGTTAAAAAAATGAAAAATTCGAATCTATAGAAATGGATAGCATATAGCATAAGAATGTACGACATAGATATTTTAAGACCCATTATAACACAATTTGTCAATAGACTTATTATACAAGGGAAAATGCCTGATGACCTTAAATGTGCTATTGTTAGACCTATATAAAAAGAAAGAAAACACTCAGAAATAGGAAACTATCGATCTACGAGTATTAGTATCTTTCCTGCACTTGATAAACTTTTAGAAAAATATATTTCCTTAAAATTTAACATATACCTAGAAAAAAATTGAATTATAGACAAAAAACAATATGGATTTCAAAAGAAAAAAAAAAGCACAGAAAAATTATTACAGAACTTCTCAAATTATATAAATAATGAATTAAATCATAGAAGATATGTATTAGTACTATTTATCGATAACTGCAAAGCATTTAATACCATTGATCCACAAAAATTATTAAAATTCTTAGAGGCAATTGGAAATATAGAAAACCTACTTGATTTGTTTAAAAATGAATTATTTAATAGTCGTATCTGTGTAAAAATATTATAAAAACTGAGTGGGAAGAAAAAAAATGAGCGCTGGCGTACCTCAGGGTTCAATTTCGTGACCCACACTTTAAATAATATTTGTATCATTAATGAATAAACTTTTTTTATATGTAAAACATTTTGTATTATGCAGACGACACTGCTCTTATAATATATGATGATCAATTTTCTAATTCTATTAAATATATGCAGCATGACTTTACGTCACTGATAAAATGGTCACACGATGCAGGCCTAGTCATAAATACCAAGAAAACCAAATTGATGCACATACTTCAGTTCCGAATAAGCCTGAAATAATATCTCACAACTTTACATGTATTCATCAAAAAATTTTGCAGTACTGCATATACGATAGTATTGAACTAGTTAATGAATATGTTTATTTGGGAGTGATTGTTGATTGCAACTTTAAATGGGAATTGCAAATAAATAAAATTTGTAAAAGGCTGATGGCGATAGTGGGTAAACTTTACAACCTGAAATGTTTCGTTCCTGTGAATATTTTAAAAATTATTTACTTATAAAACGCAGAATCTACTTTACGATATGGAATAACCACATGGGGACACTCTTGCAAAAGTAATTTAAATTACCTACAATTAGTACAAAATTCTATGATTAAATTACTAGTTCCAAAACAAATATATTCACAGAGGCGAAACATTCCATTGTTGTATCAAAATTTGACTGTCTTGCCGGTACAGGCTTATTATGGCACAAAATATTGATTCGGCATATATCTAACTCCTAATATAAAAGGAAAGTGGAACATGAACACAATACTAGGTAAAAAAATTAAGGAATGCTTGTACCAAAATATAACAATAAATACGGACAGCGAACCCCGGAATACAACGTGCCCAAAATATTCAACATGTTACCAAGCAATTTAAAAAATGGCGAATTGCCTAAGAGATTCAGATATATGCTGAAAACATGACTACTAAGCAGAGATACTCTGTATTAGTAATACTATTGATTATGACAGTGGTTAGTAATAATTATTATGTGTTAGTTGTATTGTAATTAGTAATGATATTATGAACATATGTTATATTGTAATTGAACATGAACATCCTGTTGACAAACTACTTAGTTGCGGTTTAATGGGATTGTACTTTTTAAAATTAATAGCATAATATGTTATTTCAAATCAAGTTTAAACACATGGTTGACCTTCACGTTTACTACATTACAGTAAATTAATACTTCCTTCAGCTTAGTAGGTGCTCATTATTTGTAAGAAACAATATTGTTCTTTCGATATATTATTTTAAGAAACCATTAACCTCAACACAGGCTAGTTCTAGTGCGGTCAAAATTTTACGAAAACAACAATACCATGATATGAAACAATATACAAAAAATAATAAACAATAAACGATAAACTATAAACCATAAACGATAAATGATAAACCATAAACGATAAAAGATAAACGATAAACGTAAACGACAAACGTAAATGATAAACGATAGACAATAAGCGATAAACGATAAACAATAAACAATTTCTATCTTCTCTGCGCTAGTTCTTGTAATATTCATATTGTTCAACAATAAAAAGTAATAATAAGCGCATAGGGTAGGGCTTGAAACCACCCTTCGGAAGAAGTGATGCAATTTCAAGGAGATTAAAATAACAGAAATCCGAACATGCAAACTGACGCCAAACCCCTTTACTTAAATATTGATTCCGTGATAAGTGCTCTCGCAAACCATATTTTATAAAAAAAATACTATTTTTATAAAAAAAACTGTAAAATTGAACCGCTAGAAAGCTAGATTTGACAAGCGTTAAGTTATTAAACTTTGCATTCTACTCATATGTTTAATACGTTAATACGTAATCTCAATAAAAAAAATTTAACGGTTGTTTTTCTTTGTTTTTCCGAAAACCTCAGATCTCTTGTATTCTTCAGGAAAAGGACACATACGAAACGATAAATGTGAAGTGAGGCAATAAATAGGTAAAAAGATGAGGAGGTATGTTTTTTTTTATTTTTTTTTTTATATTTACTCCACACAGGAGGCCCTGAAGAAAATAATTTCCCTCAGGGCCTATGTCATCTTTGGGGATGCTGTGTGGAGGGTCTTTTTGTGGAGAGGAAGGAGTGAACATGGGTCTTGAAGAGTCCCATGTTGTAGGAGGGAGGAAACACAGAGGCCGGCAGTTTGTTCCACAGCCGAGCTGTTGAACTTAAGAACGAATCGTAGAAGCGACCCGTTCTCATGTGACAAGTGTCAACTGTGTACAAATGTTGGGCGCGCGTTTGGCGTGTATCCCGACTACGCACCGGTGCCGAAGGGATCAATGACGCTAGTTCCTCAGAGCATCTTCCATTGTAATACCGATAGAACAAGGACAGCATACCTACCTGACGCCTGTGCTCTAAAGATTGCAGTCCGTTTGTTAAGATTGGGGAATCTATCAAACGGACCGCCCGTTTCTGCACAGAGTCAAGGGTTTTTTTCAGGTATTTAGGGGCTCTGGACCAGAGATGGCTGCCAAATTCGACAGTAGGGCGCACTTGCGATTTGTACAGGGTGAGCAGTTGTGTACTATTAAAGTATCTGCGGGCCCTGTACAGTACGCCCAGCTTCTGAGAGGCCAACTTTACTCTGGCTTCGATGGAGCCCCCGTACCTGAGCTGGTCACTTATAGTTACACCAAGCATATCAATGGAAGGCCTGTTCGGAAGATTGCTTCCGTTGAAGGAGACTAGATTATCATTTGGATCCCTTTTAGACGTAATCAGACAGGATTGGGTCTTTGAAACATTAAATTCGACGAGATTATTTTTACCCCAGGAGGAAATACTCTCGAGATAACCGTCCATTCTCTGCTTCAAAGCCCTCCGAGCCGTTGGAGTTTGTGTGCCCTTTGGGGGCTTGTCAAACAAAAAGCTATCACGAACTGTACTGTCATCCGCGTAACAATGAATCGGTGCACATGTCAAAAGGTCATTGATGTGCAACAAAAACAAAGTCGGAGACAGAACCGATCCCTGTGGGACGCCAGCATTTATGGAGTGCGAGGAAGAGGTGAAACCGTCAGCAACCGCCTGAATCGACCTATCCCTTAAAAAGTCAGCAATCCACGTACACAGGGATGCGGGAAGTCCGTAAGAATGCAATTTGTTGACAAGTCCTCGGTGCCAGACCCGGTCAAAGGCCTTGGATATGTCTAGTGCGACCGTTTGGGTCTCACCGTGACGTTCCAGGCACCGCCCCCAAACATGCGTCACATACGCGAGAAGATCACCGCACGAGCGGTTCCGCCGGAATCCGTATTGACGGTCGTTGATAATTTTGTTCTTCTCGAGGTATGTGAGCAGTTTGTCGTTGATCACACGTTCCATCACTTTGGACAGAACTGATGTGATCGCTATGGGGCGGTAGTTGGCCGGGTTGGAGCGGTCACCTTTCTTGGGAATAGGGAATAGAATATGTGATGGGAGGATGGAGACAAGTGACAGGAATGAGGGAAGCGACAGCAGGTTGCGAGAATGGGGCAGCTAACAGGAATAGGGGAGACGGAGGTGTTGGGAAGGGATGCAGAGCTAGACTTGAATTGTTTGAAAAAAATCGTAGTAAAAGTAGATAAACTGAGTTTTTTTCAGGTTTCAAGAGATTAAAATTGAATTTACAAGATTTCCGTTTGTTTTGTATTGTTTTCGTTTTGTTCTGAGAGATCTTATACGGAGAGAGCTTGTCAAGGTGTTACAGTACTACTGTATCCCAGTATGATTGAATCTATGTTACAGTATGTGTGTGAAATGTTGACATCGCGTTTGGGTCCCACCCAGGCGTAGTGCGTTCAATTCCTCGGCTGGCTAAGTCCTCCATCACAACACAAGCAACATTTTCAGCTTAATGTATGGGAGTAGGAGATATTCAAATATTGTCAGTTTATTCGTAACCCGGGAATGTTTGTTTTTCTTTTTAAAAAAAAATTCCGAGAATAATATGTATCAGATTCAAAAATTGATTTAAAAAGGGTGTTTCTTGTTATTTCCTATGCCCCTTAATTTAATTCTGAAACCGACGAAGAAAAATAAGATTTTTGGAATGGTTCCATGCTAAATCAACACAGATTTTTGGAATGGTTCCATGCTAAATCAACACAGTGACTATTCAACACACTTTTAAAAAGTAATATAAAGTCATTAAAAACCGTGAATTTTTTTTTGTTCCTAACCTAACCTAACCTAACCTATTTAACCCAGATAATAAATTTTTTTTTTCATCACTTTCAATGACTTTATACAACTTTTTAAAGATGTGATGAATTATCATTTTGATGATTTATCCGGTCACCAACGAAACATGGAACCACAAAAAGTGCTTCCAGCGAAGAGTGAGAGGTGTATAATGGATGCGAGAAAATAGTAAGAGTTGGATTGAAAGAACGGAGGAACGCCTAGAAGGGGTAGATTGAATGAAAATGACAGACCACGTTCAAGAAAACTGTTTAAGAAGAAAGTTAAGAGGTTACTGAGCGATCCAGAACAGCACGAAAAAGATAAAATCAAAAGATGGAAAAATGTTAACGAATGAGGAATAAATCAAAGAGAGATGGATGAAGTATTTTGAGGAAGTCTTCAAAAGCAACCCCAGAGACAGTGATTCCAGTGGCGAATCAGATATGAATGATAATGGGGCGAATGTTACCGAAATCAGCATGGATGAGATTAAAAGATGATTTAAATGTATAAAGAATGGTAAGGCTGCAGGTTTTAATAAAATTGCTGATGAATATTTTAAAGAAGAAGTATAATTCTCACATGTTTGTGCAATCTTTTGAAACAATGTTTAAAGGAGGGTTACATGCCTTCAGATTGGAGAAGGGCAGTGATCATGCCGTTGTACAAAGGTAAAGGGTCACGTATAGAATGTGGCAATAATAGGGCTTTTATCAGTGGAAAGGGGTGTATGAACCAGCTCTCCTCATTGCGTATGCTCAATGAAAAGTTTCTGGCAAAAAAACAAAAATTTTCCTATTCCTTTGTGAATTTCAAAAAGCATGCGACGGAGTCGTCGGGAAGAAAGCTATGGAAGGTGTTATCCAAGTAAGAAGTGAATATAAATCTCACACAGGCAATTGCATCTCTGTATGAGGGAAATGTTGCATGTGTAAGGGTAAACGACGGTTTACCAGTGGTGGTGGTGGTTTGATACCGCAAAATGTGTTAAACGCTGCGTAATTTCATCGTGGTTACTCAATCTATACATGGATAATTGTAAGCAAAAATTGAAGAAGGTGGGATTTGGCGCGAATTTGAGTATCTGAAAGTATGTTGCCTGTTGTTTGCTGAAGATGAGGTGTTGATTGTCAACAGTATGGAAAATCTACAGTTTCGCATGTACATGATGAACGAAATATGTATGAAGAATGAGTTAATGATGAATGTTATGTTAAGTTTGTGGAGTTGATGACCCCCAGCAAGGCAGGGGTGTACAGTACCGGCAACTAGCTCTGTGGTCGGCAAGATGGACTGTTCAACTTCAGACGTGGATCGTCAATTTGGACTTATGTTTCTGGACCTACCTTTTGCTAGAAAGGGTTCAGGTCGCATTCAGTTACCAAATGAAAGAAGTATTGTATTACAGTGGGTTAAATACATCAAGCAATACATGGCGTCACAATATCAGACAGACATAAGTAGTTTAAACAACACAAAACATGGGTAGTAAACATCTTAGCATTATCCTATCTAATTTTTCTCTGGGCTCCGGGGTACTGAAGTTAATATTACAACAAGACACGACACATCAGGGGAAATATAGGTTAATAACAAACTCATGTGCATCTTGAGTATTTAGTTGGTTGAGATTTAGGCAAGCCCTCGAGTCGGCCAGGCAGGTGAAAATGGACTACCTGACGTCTGGTTTATGCAAATAAGATGCCCATCTTATTTAAATGGGGCTGGCCGCTATGCGGCGGGAGGCCTTGGCACAAAGCGTTCGAGTCAGACGCGGTAACTTTCAGCACCACAATTGACGTGCCAGAGCTCTATGAGCGTTTGCTTTGTACTGACATGTCACGGGTCATGGCCGCGGGTCTTGGTTGTGCCGCGTTCGAGTACGAGTGGCGCCGTGTTTGCGGCACATGTTGGAACTAAAAACTGGTAGGGTTTTATCCGGAATTTTGGGAGTCCGTAACTATTGCTTATTTGCGTTACGTAACAGTAAGTAAGTCTAAAGTCATGGAGTATGAAAGAGAGAGTACGAAAACAGTTTGCAATATGGTTATGAATGAGGAACAATTGGAGCAGTTGGATGAGTTGGTATATTTAGGAAGCATGTTTACGAGAGATCGGAAGGCTGATAGAGATATTGAAAGTATGTTAAATGCAGGTAACTCCATTAATTGAGTACTAACGCAGTTGGCGCTACCAAAAAATTTTCCAAAAAACGAAGCTAGCAGTCCACAATGAAGTGCTGGTACCTACCCTGATGCAGTGAGGCATGGAAGGCAAGAAGGATGAAAGTAAGATGAGGCGTATGTGTGGTAAAACCATGTATAATCGTGTGAGAAATGTTGAGATTCGCAAAGAATGCAAGGCATGTAAGTGTAATGAGTAAAATTAAGAAAAGGACGCTTAGATGGTTTGTGCATGTAGAGTGATTGAGGGAAAAAAGAAGTATAAGGAGAATACATGACGCAAATTTGAATGGTAGAAGAAGTTGGAGATGCCCGAGAAAGGCATTGTACGATGTCGAGCCATGTCAAGAGTCAGATTAATAATATATAAGACGATATATGAATATGAACGAGGCAAGGAGTGTGTGCCAAGACTAAGTTGTTTGGCGGTCCGACCTCTCTGCCTACATCTGCAGGGAAACGGCGTGATGGTTAGTTAGTTAGGACGAGTATTTTCTTATGTTAAGCATTTTTTCAAAAAGAGTTTCATGCGCTTTGCGTCTAAGAAAATTTGCGACTTTTTTTTTTATCGAAAGTCACTAGAAAAAGTTGCAAGAGTAAGAAAAAGTTACTTGTATTGCGCTTTGTGGGGAGCACTAGTGGCACTAAAATAGTTTTTCGGAAACATACACATAACCGCGCCACTTGAAGAAGTCATCGCCAGTGTTAACTTGTTGCTGCTTTTTTCTTGTAATGGTACATAGTTGATGATTAAAGTTAAGGAGATTTTAATATTCGAAAAATAAAAAAAATCACTCTGGCTAAATCCCAATATTTAAATATTAAAAACACACTCAATTTTAAAAAATACGTTTCCAAGAAATCATTTATATATTTAAAAACACATTTTTCCTGAGACCTTTTCCTGACACCTACGCTAGTTATTAATAAAATTGTAATGTGTCACCGACCGAATAGCGAGACGAAGCAAGAGGCAAGAAGGTGGGAGGCAAAAAGCAATTCTCGTCCTTTCGCGATTCTGCGCTATTCTCATACAGAATATTCGCGGGTTGACAAGCATGGACCTGTGCGGCCCGAGGGCCCTAAGGCCTTTAAGTGTTTTCATCAATTATTGTAATCGCCGAGAACAAAGGAAACGTATTTTATTCCGACTCAATGTCGAATGGCGCTTTCAGGGGATAAAGAATCCCATTGAACGTTTAACTTGAAATTAAATTGAAATGGTATAAGGCTCATTTGGCGCAAATGTTTGTGATGACAACAATAGAATCATTGCGGATTTTCTTGTGAATCACTTGATTTTATAATTTGATCTCGGCTTGAATAGATTTTATTTAATTATAACAACAATTGAATTTTGAAGCTACAAATTATCGGAGTCTTCGCTAGGCATTCTCATCGGCGGGGAACTAAATATTCGCAGTATTAGAAATAACTGAGAAATCTTCATTGGCTGGAGTATTCTAAAAGGATCTAGTTCTTACTTTGGTAATTCTATTTAAAGTCATTCAAGAAATGTCTCCTTAATTAACGGGTGAAGAAACATAGTTACATTACTGAAATCCTCAATCATTTATTACAGTTTACTCTTAATTATGTTTTCGGGTTCTCAGGGTTTCGAAAAGACTTATAATGTTAGTTGTCAGGGTAGACTTGCCAACCAGATGGTTAAATATCCCAAAATTTAGCCACACTGGTAAATACCCTAAAATTTGTTATAAGCTTACTGCAGAGTAGTTGAATGTTGAAATCTATAGGGAGAGTCGGTATTCAGATTAGAAAGTACATTTTAAACACTCAAAATTAGAAAGAAATTTACTGATCTAATATGTTTTCACAAAATAATTTACGGCAATCTTGATACAACGTTGAAATAAATGTTCCCAATTCACATTGTTGAAGACGCCATAGCATGTTTCACATGAATACATTAAAACATAATATCGCCTTTTTTTGCCCTCTGACCCAAATGTGTTGACTATATAATAGACAGTGTGCTGAAGTTGACATTTTCATTTAATTAATACGGTTTCATAAAAAATGTGTAATTTCTGTATCTATTTGGGTCTTTTGTTTCTTTATTGTCACTTGCTTCTCTTTGTATTATTTGTCATTCGAGAGGGCTTTTATATAATTTTACAATATTGTATTTGTGTTTGTTTTTTTTTTGTTGTTTTTGAATCTTTAAGTAGACGTCTTTAACTAGTTTCATATTTTCACATTGCAGAAATAGCATCGTGTAAGCAATTTGAGGTTCTGGTTTTATATCATAATTGATCAGTTGTTTCACAAAACTGAAATAGCGACATATATTGAATAGAACCTTCACAAAACTTAAAAATTAGCTTTCAAATCCGCAAAACAAGATTAAACGAACCAACAAATTCAATGCCCTGACTTAAGTCGACAAGTCTGGTCAATCTGGAAATTGGTGAATAGTATCCATAATTTGTGGAGTGTTATTTATTTATTTATTTAACGCTCAGAGGGCTTTTACATGTAACATGAGAAAGAAATAATAAAAATAAAATTGCATTAAAAAATAACATATGCAAGAAACAAAATTAAAAAAAAACAAGAACATAAATAAAAAAAATACAGCGATTTGACTGGTTTACAAAAATATAACTTCCATTTAGGAATAGTATTGAAATAAGTCTTTTACGTAATCCACAAATATTCGCAAAGTTAATATTAAATATATCGACATCACCTAAGTATTGGTTTCCCATAGTGTGAAACCGTTGTATTGGGGAGTTCGCAATGTAATTGCGCTTATGTGTTTTGCAGTGGAATAGTGTATTTTGTCGTGTTGTTATTGAAGGTATTCGGAAGTTTATGAGCTGCAGAAGTTCGCAACAGTCGAATTTAGAATCTTGAATAAAAAAGTTAAGTCGTTTATTTTACGCCTGTCTTCCAATGTGTGTATTTTTAGAGTATTTAATAAGAAATGATATTTTAAGTCTTCTATTGGGATATTTAATTTAAAATTTATAAAATGTAGAAATTTTTTTGTATTCGCTGAATGTTATTAATGTGAATTTTGTAAAAGGGAGACCAAACTACTGAGTTGTATTCAATTATGCTTCTAACTAGAGATATGTATAACAGTTCAATGGTTTGTATGGAGTTAAAGTTTTTAGTTGTTCTAAATACGAAGCCTAGTGTTTTCATGCCTTTGTTTACAATTTGGTGGATATGATTGGTGAAACTTAGATTATCATCCAAAATAATTCCGAGATCTCTCATTGTGTTGATTGAGGAAAAGCAATTCATTATTCCCGAGTCTACAAAAGCGATGAGTTGCAACAATGTAGGTGAGTTAATCACACTGTTAATAATATTGAAAATGAGATCAAAGTCTTTCCAACGTTTTTCTAAAGAAATATGTTTACATATTTGTAATAAGCATTTACTTTGTGGCTCGTCATAATGGCTTGTCTTATGACTGAGTAAATTTTTGCAATTGTGTGAACCGATTTGTGTATTAATTGAGTTTTTTATATTTGGATTATTCCCACGTGAGACCATATGTTAAAACAGAGTATAAATAAATAAATTACAATTTTAAATAGCATCAATTTAGCCGAGAAAGTGAAAAAAAGTATCAAAAAATGGTTGCTTTTGCGATGTTGCATATTTCCGCAAAACCTCAAACAGAGGTTTTAGTGTGTAAGCCTTTAAAAGTATTTAGAATAAGGTCGGTCTAATTTACTTACTTTTTATGGGATTTACGGTCTCATGATCAAAAATATATCATAGATAAACCTTTTTATTTAAAAGCCACCGATGTTTTTAGACTTTTATTAGTTATATTGTGATGGGATTATTTCAGGTGGGATTTACAAATAAATTAGAACTAAAAACTAAATCAGGCAAAATTCTACTGGGATGTGTCTACATTCCTCCTGGATCCAATATCACAGTTTACAGAAACCACATAGATGACCTCGAAACCTTTAAAAATAAATACCCTGATGCCAGAACAATATTATTTGGTGACTATAATACTCCTTGCATTGATTGGATGAAAAAAGGGCTCTTATAACAACTTAAGCCTACCAGAAAATGCCCACGAAATAATAGATATGACGAACTTACTCTCTCTACATCAAGTCAATCAAGTCTACAATACCAATAATCGGCTGCTGGATGTAGTATTCTGCAGTGATACTTCAGTCCATATTGCTAAATCAGTTGACGAGCTTCTCCCCCTAGACTGCCACCACCCCGCCCTAAGCATAACCATCACTACTAATAACTCACCAGATGACACAACTGTTCTTCTTAACCTAACTTAAAATTTCTCCAAAGCTGACTATTCTAACATGAATCATTATCTTGGAAATGAAGACTGGTCATTTCTTCACCATAATAATACTATTAACTATAATCTTGAATTATTTTACAAAATTATTAATAAGGCCATTGAAAGCTTTGTACCACTTTCACACTTCAAGGAAGCGAAGTTCCCAAAATGGTTCAGTGGCGAGCTAATTAACCTAGTTATCTGTAAAAAAAATGCACACAAAAACTTTAAAGAATCGAACTCTCTTAACGACTACAAGATATTTCACAACTATAGAACTCAATGTAAAAAACTATCAAGAAATTCATATTTCAATTATATAAATGGAATCGAAAACTGTATACCTTCTTATACACAAATTTTTTTCACTCACGTTAACTCTCTTAGAAAAAACAAACAAGGTTTACCCCTTTCAATGCACTTCAAAGAAAAGAGTACTTTTACATTCTGACATGAATGTAAAAGTTAACTATTTTGCTGATTATTTTAAAAGCGTCTATGACGAAGATATCCCAGACAATTATATACCACCTTCGTCGCTTAACGAGAGCATACATATCCCTTCCATACACATCAATATAAACGACGTTATAAGTAAAATCAAATCCCTAGACAAAAACAAAAAGGCTGGACCTGATAATGTACATCCCAATAGCCTGATAAATTGCATTACTTCACTGGCTGAGCCGATTTTTCTAATGTTTAATCAATCCCTTGACACAGGGTGCTTCCCTGATATTTGGAAACGTTGTTATCTAACTCCTATATTTAAAAAGGGTAATAAAAGTGATGTTACTAACTATAGACCAATATGTAAGCTATCCGTAATTCCTAAACTTTTTGAAAAACTATTACTTGATAAAATTTCACTATGTATTAACCATCTCATTGTTCCGAATCAACACGGATTTTTATCGGGTAGATCAACTCTGACAAATCTCTCGTTATATGAAAACTATATATCAAACGCATTAGCTAACAAAACTCAAGTCGATTCCATATATACGGACTTTATCAAGGCCTTTGACAAAGTATGCCATAAAATTCTCCTGATCAAACTACGTAAGCTCGGTATTGACGGAAAACTTTTAGAATGGTTTGCTAGCTATCTAACTGATAGAGTTTTACTTGTAAAAATCAATTTGTTCATTTCCAATCAATTTATAGCTACCAGTGGTGTACCACAGGGGTCTCATTTAGGCCCAATATTATTTTTACTGATTATAAATGATATTGTAAATATATTTGATGAAGATATTAATGCGTTACTTTTCGCAGATGATTTAAAAATATTTAAAATAATCAAAAGCGCTGAAGATTGTATCTGTCTACAAAATAATTTGAACAGGTTAATTAATTTGTGTTCTCTTAACAAACTTTATCTGAACATAAATAAGTGTTATTCAATAAAATTTTACAGAATAAATCAACCAATTATTCATTCATATAAACTCAATAACTCAATCCTTACCTCTGTCGAAGAAATTAATGACCTGGGGATAACTTTCGACTCTAAATTAAACTTTATATCACATATAAATAATATTAATAATAAAGGAATGAAAATGCTAGGCTTCATTCTTCGAAATTCCAGAGGTTTCAAGAATATTTCAACATTAAAAATTTTGTATACATCCCTGGTTCGTAGTCAAGTCGAATATAACTCCTCGATCTGGTCCCCCCACTACAAATTACATTCAGATTCAATCGAAAAAATTCAACATAAATTCCTAAGACACATTAATTTTAAACTCGGTATTCCCATTGAAAATATAAATTATAATTACTTGATGAAAAATCTAAATTTATTAAAACTCTCAGATCGAAGAATTATATCCGACTTAATATTTATGTTCAAAACTGTAAATGGTAGTATAGACAGTCCTGATTTAATTAACCTCATTGAATTTCATATACCCACGAGAGCTACTCGTTCTAAAATTTTGTTTAAATGCAACAATATCAGGACTGAGTATTCCAAACACTCGCTTGTACCTAGGTTGCATGAAGTTAGTAATTGATACGCAGATGTGGCAGATCTATTTAACTGCACGCAAGGTAGGTACAAGAGGGCTATGCTATCAAATCTTTTCAATCAATATTAATTTAATCTAATTCTACCTTATTTGCACTTTAGAAACTTATGTACTTGTATCTCTTGTTTACTTACTTACTTACTCTCTAATGTCATTTCACAATCAAATGCCACATATATTTGTAATTCTTTTTTAAAAATATTTCTACGATTTTAACTGTGACATGTTATCATTGTTTATGGTATATTTATACCGTTGATATTAAATAAATAAATATCTTGAACATGCTCAAACATCAGTCCAACATTAGTTTACATCCATATCTTAAGCACGCTCAAACATCATTCCAATATTGGTTTATATCCATATCCTAAACTATTTGGCTTCATCAATAGAATAACCTATGACTTCAATAATGTAATTACTCTAAACGACTTTACGGTTCGTTGTCTAATAATGAGAATATGTCTGCGTTATTTGTTCTCCTTTGTATGATGTTTACATTAATCATATCAAATCCGTACATCATCGCTTCTTAAGGAGCATTGCTTGGAAGTTACGGCTAGAAAAATGCGATAAATCGTACGATAATTTTGAAGCAAAACCAAACCTTTTTTCTTTAGAAAAAGGTTGGAAATATTTTGATCTCTTCTGCATTTGCAATATTATTAACGGTATGATTAACTCACCTACTTTGTTACAACTCATCACTTTGGTAGACTTCCATATGATTTGAGATTTCCACTGCCTGAAGTATTATATTGATTTTGGGGTATTACATTTGTTATTATTATTAATTTTCTTTGTTATTATTACTCTTACGTTTCAATTTGTATACCTTGAAAATTTAAAAATAGTTGTATTTTAAATAAATGAAGACTTGCAAATTATATTAATAATTTTTATTTTTCAAGATTGTTTTACAAAATGTTTTTTCTCTTGAAACTTGCGTAGCTAGAATTACACCACTATTATTGTCAGTGACACTAATGCAAAATGAATTCCTTAAATTATAAGCACATACAAGTTTAAATGAAGAAAGTAATAATATCCCATATTTTTATCAATCAATTCTTTCAGTAAGAGCAATTCTGTGGTATAAAATTATGTTCTGACACATAATTTTTATTAGTATTATTTCTTGCTAGAGCAATCCCGATGAGTTACATAACGCATTTTAGGACGGGAGGAAAATTATATTATTTATAAATAGAACAAAGAGCACCCATAATATCCACTCGTTTCAATTTTAATAAGGGACTAATTCTACCTTAGCATACAAAGATCGTAAGATTACATGATTCCTAGTTATATGTAACGTGATGATATTAAAAATTATATCGAAATTAAACAGCTTCTAAAGAAATGGTTTGTCTTAGATTTTTTATACTAATTAGAATAAATAACTTGGTTTTTAATACCACTTTATTGTACATATTTTTAATATTTGAAACCAACCGGTTTCGTTTTGGTTATATAAAAACATATTAAATCAATAACAGTGGAATAGTGTATTTATGGGTAAGATAGAATAGGGAGAGCGAACATCAACTTTGATGGGTGGCGAGGGGAAGGTAGGGGTGAAAGTAGGTGGAGGGGAGGAGAATATGTTTAAAATGGGGCAATTTGACTAGTCTGATTATTTAGTAAATTGGTTTTATTTATTTTTAAGAATTTCCAGAGCTTCTAGATTGCCCAAACGTAAACCAATCCATTTGTGTGCAGCACATCTAGATCCGAGGATTTATTAAAAGAGTGATGTTTATCTATTAGGTGTGTTGCAAATTCTGAAAAACCTACACTATTTAGGTACCTCAAATGTTCAACCACCCTCATATGAACATTTATTGCAGTTTTACTTGATTAAAATTCGGGCAATAAAACAAATATGTACAATAAGTGGTACTAAAAACAATTTTTTTTGTCTAATAATAATAATTTTGTATATCCACAAAGTGTTTGATACATGTGAAAATGAAACATTATTTTATGTATGAAGATTTAACGCCGTTATTTGTGTATTATTTCTTATGGATAAAGGTAGAAAAGTTTGTTTTAGATTGTATATGTAAGTTTGGTATTTTTGTATAATTATATATAATACCTACATCACTACTTATTTATACATACCTACACCTATAAGTACTTTAATTGTAAACTTATAATAACTTCTAAAATTATAAAATTTGTTAAACTAGTCAAACTTATACAAAAATGAGTTAATTGTTAATTAATTAGTTAAGACGTAGTGGATATAAATAACAGAGCATTGAAATTGGCTAACAAGTTATCTTCAACATAGAATAAAATTTGTATAAATAAAGAATACTTTAAGTATACCCCTTACAAATGATTTTGTAATACCGCAAGGCTCTGTATTGGGTCCATTACTTTTCATCGTAAATGTTAACTACATTTTTAAACAAAACCTCAGTGGTAGCATTATTACCGTCATCATAGTAATGGGTCAGGATTGGAATATTGTAAAGTAAAATACAATTAATGACATGTTTACTCTAAAATAGTGGTTCGACACAAATTTTCTCCCAATTAATGCCAAAAAAACTCTCTATATTCTCTTCTCAATAAATAAACTCGAATCTTACCCAAACATTGAAATGATTATAGATAGTAAAAAATATAACAAAACTATCTGTCATAGCTCATGTACCATTTTAAACCGAATAACTGAAATAAAGTACCTCGGTGTAATTACAGACCAATATACGAAATTTAACCAACACATATGTGAGCGCATTAGGAAATGTATTTATATATTTATTATATTAGGAAATATTCTTAACTTAGATAATTTAAAAAACGCTTACTACGCGTTAGTCCAATCATTACTTCAGTATGGAATTATTGAATGGAGAAATAAAAAAATTGTAAACCCTGTAAAGGTGGTAAAATACTGATTATTAAAGTAATTTTTAAAAAGAACCTACATTTACTTCAGCAACATTTTTCAAAATTTTCCAAGGGCCGAAAATTGAAGACATCTATAAAAAAGACTCAATATTACAAGTATTTGAAGATAAAACATTGAAACAATTAAAATGTATTCATCATTAGGACATAAAGACATATTTATAATTAGAAATACTAAAACACATATTTTTTCACTATTTTGTTAGTAAGCCATTCACTGTATATTTTTGTACCAATATTATAATTGTTTTTATATGATATGTATTTTAAATGAATACATTTTAAAATCCTTTTTACAAAATAAAAAAATAGCGCCCTTGAAGTGATTCTGCACAAAACCGGCGCTATACAAATCATCCAAATATTATTATTATTATTATTATTATGAAAGAAAAGCACTCACAGTAAAAAAAAACTAAAAAGTTATTCTGAAAACTATAATAGCGATACTCAAACACAAATTTGAAACAGAAAAATCAGAAAAAAATACGGTCACATCTAGGATTTGCCTTGCCCGGTATTTACTCTACCACTGAGCTAAACCAACCCTATTTCATTCGGTCGTATTTAACTCTATAATACTTCAACTAAGAACTACTAAAGTTATCTTCATTTTCTTAATGTATATTTTTATTGGCTGCTATCTTTACGTACTATCGCAAGATTCTTCCCGAATTAAATGCAATCTAGATAGTGCCTTGGATAAATATATCCATTTTTCGTTTAATATGTGAAACCAATTGACTATTCTGAAAGTCTGAGATTAATATTTTATTTTAATAATCGCTAATTTCGTTTTCAATGATAAAATATATAAATTTGAGGTTTTACTTATTAAGTTATTAAAAATAATAAAATGTTGTTGAACGGGACATTGTTTCGTCGTCTTTTGAAAATTTATAAAAAAAATAAAATCCTTTATCTATTTTCGGTCCTTTTTGCGACGTGTTTACGTTATGTCACCTTTTGCCACTCCAAATAACGACTACCTTCAGTCCTACACGTTCAGACAGTACCCTGGAGAGAACCCTTCCCGCGTCTCACACTCTGAATCTCTCTTTCTCCTTTGTATTATTGATAGACTGATAAAATAACAAGAAATTGATTGAAATGAAGACTTCACTCAAGAGGACGAGTATTTATTTACCAGGAAATTATATTTATTATATATTTTCGTGGGTATTCGTGCTTACATCGGAGTTGGAACAAACTCACGTCATTGCGTCACACATAAAAGATTATTGATCTTTATTCCCTTATTAATTATTTGGCTACCAATGCGGATGGATGTTCGAAAGTAGAATGTATGACGTGGAAGTGAATGGTAAAAAAATCCGAGGACGCCCGAGGAAGACGTGACACAATCTAATGAAACAGATACGGAAAAATTACTTTTTTAAACATAACTTAATTTATTTATTTTTTCAATAAATTCATGATCCCCTTATCTCAATAGAACATTCCTGTGTCGAGATGTGCAGCATTGCAATTATAGAAATGAAAATAATACACATATACTTAATATAATATAAACGTACACAATTATTACAAAAATAAAAACTGTATATAGTTATTAAAAACTTAAATTACGGTGGTGCAGTACGTTTATAGTTGGCAACAATAAAATTCTTCTGTAAACTAAATAAGTATGAGGTTGACCAATGACCATACTGACAGTGACAATAAATTTTCAGTTTCAGTGCCGGCAACCCGGGCGTTTATTTAGGGTTTCTTCTGTACAGATGTTTTTTTTTCATTACCCTCCTCACTAGACAAAGTCTGTTCTGAGGCTGGTAATTAACAATTTATATATAAACCAAATGTTTAGTAAAAAGTAGTAAAATAAAAATAATAAGAAAAATAGTTGTAAAAAAATGAGTAATATAAAAATAGAAAAATAAGTGTAGTACTATATGTGTTGAAAAAATATGTATAAAAATATGAAATGAGTATTTCGTATTATAATTAATTGTAAAATTTTGTAATTTTGTTAGAATTTGTGTGCAGTATGGTTTGTAAAATGCATTAGATGTTTAGAATATTTCTAATATCTGTTCTTTCTTTTACCATCAACCAGTTTACAAATCTTTTGAACACCCAAATCAAATTATTTGGTAAGACGTAAGTTTTAGTTTGGGTTAGGAACATGTTGAATATGTGAGGAGCCAGGTAAGATTCATGTCTTTTAGCGAAATTTGATTTGATATACGGTACTTGTAATTGTTTGTGTGTAATTGCTCTCGTGTTTTGCGAGTGAGTTATGTGATGTGGTAATTTTTTTATGCAGTTTTTGTAGATGATTTTCTTTATGTCTAGTAAGTTATTTTCAATCATTATCTGTTCTGTCGGATGTTGATAAGGCTTTCTAAACATAATTCGAATTATTGATTTAAGATTAATTTTAAGGGATTTGAGATGAGTGTCTGCTGCTGCTCCCCATACTGAAATAACATAGGTACATTAGAATACTTTGACAAAGTGCAAAGTATATATTTTTTAGCTGATTTAATGACATAATATTTCGTATTGTTTTGAAGATGTATGATAGTTTCCGGATTTTTTTGTTATTAGGTTAATTTGGAGATCCCATTTTAGATTATGGTCAACAGTTAAGCCGAGATATTTGATATTATCCGCATAATATATTTTGTCACAAGAACAGCGTGTGTTGTTTGTGGAAGTATTGGTGCAGGGGTGAAGATGTAATTGTGGGCGACTATCTGGCTGACCAGCTTTTGTTTTACTAAAAGTCAGGTATTTTGTTTTAGAAATATTGAGGGTAAGAAGATTATTCATTAGCCATTTATTTATTTCAATCATCCCTGCTTCTGTGTTTTTGTAGACCTTTTCCCATGATTGTGCTTTGAATAAAATTACAGTGTCCTCTGCGTAACTGATTACTTTGTACTCTATTTTTCCAAGGTTTATCTCAGTTAGACTATTTATGTAGATGAAAAAAAGTATGGGACCCAAGACGCTGCCTTGCGGTACTCCATACCTGTTACCTACTTTGTCACATTCGTGTTTATTGATTTTTACTATTTGTTGTCTATTTTCAATGTAGTTGATAAACCATTTCAGTGGTGGACCGGTTATGCCGATATTTTTCAGTTTTTGGTGTAGTAATTTATGTGAGATGGTGTCGAAAGCTTTTGCTAGGTCTAAGAAAACCCCTACCACCATTGACCCGCCATCTATGTTTTTGACTAAGTAAGTAGTTACTTCCGATAAGGCGTCTTCTGTTCCCATTTTCTGTTTGAATTGGCTGTTTGAGATCAGTTTGTGTTTATCAAGGTATGCGAGCAATCTTTTTTTCATAGTTTTTTCTAGTAGTTTGGATAGTGAATTTAGCAAAGTGATAGGTCTGTAATTTAAAATCATAGTTTTGTCTCCCGATTTATGTATTGGAGTAATACAACCTATTTTTAGGTGATCGGGGACAATGCCGAGGCTAAAACTTTGGTTGAAAATATGTTGAAGAGGTATAAGTATGTATTCTCGCAGATTAATCAGTATATGATTGGAAAGGTTATCTGGTCCCACCGCGCAATTTGGTTTGAGAGAAATAATGAGATCCGAGATTTCCTTAGTACTTACTTTATGGACATTAAACGTATGATTTGGTTGTGTTGTAGAGCATAGTTTGGCTAGAGCGTCTTCTGATGTGCCGTTTTTTAGAAGAATTTTTTCAGCCAGAGTAGAGCCAACTTTTGCAAATTGTGAGTTAATGAAATTTGCTATTTTACTAGGTTCATTCTTTGCCAGAGTATTTTTTCCATTTATTGACAGTTCTTTGATGTTTGAGTCTTTTTTCGGATTGGAGTAAGTAATATCTTTTACTTATTGTTATTGAGTTTAATTTGTAGAACTCCATTTTAATTTTTATTTTTTATATATTAATTAATATTGATATTGGGTTTATAAAAACAGTTTATTTTTAAACAAGTTCTGCTGTGTAATTATTATTACGCGTGACAGCTGTTTCGCCCTCTGAAGGCATTATCAAACTGTGGGTAGCCCACTTACAGACGATACATTTATATTATTTGTAGATAGGTATTTTAATTTCAATTACTGATTTCTTAATTGATTTCTGAGTAAAATGTTAGAAATTATTAATGGTTATTACCCCAGTAAAGTTTCCCCAATTACTGTAATGTTTAAATTTGACTGAATGTCTTTTTGTTAGTTATTCCCAAACGATGACTCATAGGGTTATTTTAATAACATAATTAAGTACATAGTGCACTTATATTTGCACTAGGTTTGAAGATATCTAGTAGGGGTGAACGAATTATATTTGTTTGTTCATTAATTAGAATAGCTTTCGGATTATTAGAGTTTTTGTTAATTTCTAACTGTTCTAAAAGATTCAGTTTACGGCCTTTATTTTGTATGTGTAACGGAGTTGGTTTATTATTATCACTAAGTGAGTGATTTTCATCTAGGAGATGTTTGGCAAATTGAGATTGTATTTTATTATTATTTTTAAAAGATCTTATATGTTCTTTGAACCTAGTATTAAAGGACCGGCCAGTTTGTCCAACATAAACAGCGTTGCATTCGTCACACTGGAGTTTATAAATGCCGCTATTTAAAAATAAACTGTTTTTATAAACCCAATAACAATATTATTGAATATATATATATATATCTTTTACGATATTTTTTTGGGATCATTTTTGGCGGATTTTATTTCTTTTTTGTAATATTTGTAAATGGCTTGTTTAATTAAAGTATTACATAGGTTTCTATATAATAGGTAGTCATTTTTTAGTTTGTTATCATTTGGGTATTTGCGCACTTGCATGTGTATCGTGTCTCTTTTATGAATACTGTTGACTAATCCTTTCGTGATCCATGAAGTTATCTTTATCTCTTTGTGTGTGTAGTTTTTGGGGGGATTTTTTGTTGTGTGTATAGTTATGTAGGTTTCAAGCTTATTCATAAATGTGTTCAGGGCATTGTTTCGGTCTAGTTCATTTATAACATTTGACCAAGATTCATTTTGTACGTCCGCTATTAGGGACTTAAAATTTGTTTTGTCTTGCACGGTGTTGTTTTTTTCTTCTTTTTGTTTCTTGTTGTGATGTATGCTTAGTGTAGTTGTGAAATGATCTGTGACTGTTGAGCAAATAATGGATGAAGATGTTTTTTTTTTTGTTTTAACAAATATATGATCTATGCAGGATTCAGTGTATGACGTAATTCTTGTTGGTGAGTTAATTGTCGATTTAAGTCCGTAATGAGTAAATAGACTTGAGTATTCCGTGGTTTTTGGTTGCCGGTTCAGGGTGTTTATATTCATATCACCTGCAATAATTAGTTGTTGTGTTTTTTTATTTTTTTCAAGAAGTTTATTTAAGGACGTAAAGAAAGGGGAGAGATTTTAATAACATGGAGGTCTGCAAATGGCAAAAATGGAGAGGTCTGGTCCAATGGAGATTTGGATACAGTTTGCTTCTGTTATGTAGATTTCTGTTATGGAGGAGTTTAGTGAATCTTTGGCGAAGATCACTATACCGTCATTTTGATAAAGATGTCTTGTGGTATGGAATGTTGTATAGTTTTTTAAGTTTAAGTTTGTGTAGGAATCATCTAACCAGCATTTGTTCAAGATAATAATATCGAAACTTATATCTATTTCGTTTAATAAGACAGAGAAATTATCAAAGTTCTTTTGAATACTTCTAATATTTTGGGATATTATGTTTAATTTGTGTTTTTCTGAGAAGAGAAATTTGCCTTCAGTCGCTTTATCAAAAATGTGCTCTGTGTTGTTTAGTGTTTCTGTATCATTATTAAGTGCAGTAATCATTTTAACTAGAAAGAATAATTTTATTTGGGAGCCCTAATTTTAAACTTTTAGGTAATTTTTATTAAATCATCTACATGTCTAATATAGATAATTTTTTCGTTTGTGGTTCGCCTTGTCATAATTTTACTTTCTCTATACCAGACATAAGAATAGTTTTTTTCTTTGGCACATTTTTTTGTTTGCCATATTAGATCTTTGTGATATTGAGTCAGTTCTTCCCCAATATATATGGAATCATGTAAGAGATCCTTGATGGAGGCATAGTTGATATTTCTTCTTTGCGCTATTAGGTTGTCTCTGGTTGTTTTGTTCGAAAAGTGAACTAGCAGTTTGGGTGGGACATCGGTTCGTCTGTCCGGTACTCTTTTTACTTCAGTTATATCACTATCGTTTATCTTCAGGCCGGCCGCAGCAGCAACTCTTTTAATTAATTCAGTTGGTTGTTCACCGCTTGTTTGGTGAATTCCGGCTATCTCTAGATAGTTAGAGCGGGATTTGGATTCAAGTTCAGCTACTTTGATTTGGAGTTGTTTAACAATAGCCTTTTTATTTTGTTGTTCGGTTTTGATAATTTCAATTTCCTTTTCTATGTTTTTGTTTTGTAGAAGAGTTTGGTCTATTTTTTCTAATTAGTTCATCATATTGTTTGCTGACAAATTCCATGCTTTTCTGAGTTTCTGCGGTGAATATTTTCGTTTTTGTGATTATTTCTTTTTTCATGTTGTCCATTTTTTTATCCATGTCTACTTCCGTAGTACTTTTTCCTCTCGATGTAGCCATTTTTTTAAATATTAAAAGTTTTAATTAATTTTATTTATTAAACTTTTTATTAATTTTTTAACGTACTGGATATTGTTTACTTAGAGGTGGCACACGACCTAACGCGACGGGTGTCAGTTTAGTACATCTTATTTAACATTATATGGGAGCAATAGCTGTAATTATAACCGCACTTTTAATTCCCGAGTGCACCTCGCATAGAAATCGTTTTTCACTGCACCTTGCCGAGGTACTTTGTCTATGGTAGTTGTCACTTGTCGCACACATTACCACACACTAATGTCAATGTTAAAGTTGTCAAAATTATTAAGACAAAATTACGCATGTGTTTACCACAGCATTCATTTCTCACACTCACACGGGTAACTTGGCACTTTTATTTTAATTTAACAGCACAGTAATTACTGTATTACACCGCAATAAACAGATTACAGTTTATATTCCAAGAGAGCTACAATGACAGTTGTTGCGTATGTATTGGTTGTTGTTGAATTTGAGATAATAATTAATTACAAAAATATCAATAAGAAAATTCTTATTAGTTTAAAGTAACACGTAAATTAAGTAGATAATAATACGAAAATACTTATAAGTATATAAAAACAAGTGTATCGAACATGAAAAATTATTTCATTGCATTTAATATCAATTGCGGCTAAAGTTGCACACCTGAAAGTTTGATGACCCCTTTTTCTAAATCATAATATTTACCAGTTGAAAAATGCATCAATCTATTACCAGGCGGCAAAAAGACTGGATCGAACATGAAACAGTTCGATAACCCTATTTTCTAAAACGAAATTAAACAAAGCTAGTTGCTGGGCAAAATATTATTCGCACCACCTGCATTTTGAAAACGTAAGCATGTTTTGCAAGCTGACGTCACACAAACGCTTGAAGGAGATATTATAATTAGTCCATTAAAACAAAATATTGGTGGATTCAAGTTTTAAAACTAGAAGTAGCGACAACGCCGGTAACAACGCGATCTGTTCTTACAATTTCTGAGTGTCAACTGAAATCTGTATTTGCTTCTGTTCCTCCATCACGACACAATCATTTTAAAGATTACAACTATGTGCAACTAGCTGTTTACTGCCGGCACTCTATCAGCTTAGTCAGATGCATCTGTCATCATAATAATAATGGGGCGTCTCGTGCCGGCCCTCATAATCAAATGACCATGCCACCGCTAAATTCCTGCGACCGAACCAGCCACCCGACAACCTAAAAGCTGACGAATACTTGCTGGCTACCGACTGAATTAGCCATTGATGCTGATAACCTAGAGGCTGGCCAATTCTTCCTGGTTACCAACTGAATTAGCCATTGATGCTGAAAACCTAGAGGCCGGCCAATTCTTCCTGGCTACCAACTGAATTAGCCACTGATGCTGACAACCTAGAGGCCAGCCAATTCTTCCTGGCTACCAGCTGAATTAGCCATTGATGCTGAAAACCTATAAGCCGGCCAATTCTTCATGGCTACCAACTGAATTAGTCATTGATGCTGATAACCTAGAGGCTGGACAATTCTTCCTGGCTATTGACTGAATTAGCCATCGATGGTGAAAACTTACAGGCCGGCCAATTCTTCCTGGCTACCAACTGAATTAGCCATTGACGCTGAAAACCTAGAGGCCGGCCAATTCGTTCTGGCTACCGACTGAACCAGCACTGATGCTGACAACCTAGAGGCTGTCCAATTCTTCCTGGCTACCGACTGAATTAGCCAACGATGCTGATTACCTAAAGGCTGGCCAATTTCTGCTGGCTACCAATTGAACTGGCCACTGCTGCAACAGTCGCCTACGCCATTTGCAGTATCGTATGGCGCGTTGATGCACAATGTGCTCCAATCTGAAATTATTGCTGAAAGAATTCCGATTATCTCAATTTATATCTGTGTATTAAAACCCAGTTGAATTGAAATACATATAACTATTTTTTGTGAATTGGGTTGGCTGTAAGAAATAGGAAGTACCTATAAGCTACACCCCTTTGTTCATTCTGTATACCAGCACAATATTTGTGTCTTTTTTTATGATGGTTTGGATAGAACACCTCACGGTGTTTTACTGAAATCATTACTTAGGTTGAGAAGTGAAGTGTGCCGGTGCTTATTATTTACAGTCTTTTCTTGTACAGGCAAACACGTCCCGTACAACAAGTAAATTACTTAGATATTAATAAAAAATACTTATTAGTATTCAATAACACGCAAATTAAGTAACTAATTAAAAGTATTTTTTTGTGATAATAAGTAAATTGATTAAATAATAAGTAAATTTACTTGATAGCTGACTGCCTTTGTGATCGAGGGGTTGGTCTTACCACTAGCAAGCCGGAGGTTGCGGGTTTAATTCCCGGCGTGTGAAACAATTTTTTTTTAAATAATTTATGCCTTTCCATTCCATTCAAAATTTAAAGTTGCTTGGAAAAGATTTGGCCGTGTTCGGTGACTAGATGTGAAATACTTCCCCACTTTCCGCCTCTCCATCTTCTTCCCCTCTCCACTGCATTCAGCCTCATAATATACCCCAAATGGTTATACCATAGTCTCACTGGTTGCAGATGGTTGGAAGCAGTCAGGACTCGTGTGCGGATTCACAAAAATATTAAAATGTGTTCTTTAGATGGGTACATACCCATCACTACTGCTTCTGTTTTTTTTAACCCACTAAAGTCAACATGTTAAATAACAATATAATATTCCAAAATTTTAAAGTGCTCCAAATATTAATGTAACTCTGACAAGGGTAGATTTAACGAGTCGAGTTTACTTTACACAACATCTGTCCACTAACGAATTTGTAAAACGATGATAAATTAACTTAAACGTCATTTAATTATTCATAATTCATCTGGTTAAAGTTCTTACGGGCCATAAATAACCGACTTTAGCTAAAACCACACTTAAACACTGTGAGTGCCCAATCCACCCTCCTGAGAACCCACCCACCACCCATCCACAAACCTGTGTACCTACGCTGAACACAGTGGATTAATACAGTCCCATTCATTGCTGATTGCAGCCACAATAATAATAAGGCTCGACATAAAAGTCTATTACAATGAAGTATGAGCAATAAAATAACGACTACACTAATTGTGTAATTTACTAGTCTCGAGTGTTGGCCAGTCCATTTGTTATTGTTATTATTTGTTCCATTTGTGGCTTCCCTTTTTGACAGATTATAATAACGGTCTTGAAAATTGTTTGACGGAAATATAATGTGTATTCTCTTTTGATATTTTTCTTTTAGTGTTATAATTATATTTTAAATTTTAATCTTTATTTTTATTTTAAATTTATCTTTATTTTAATGTTGTTTTTCTTTTTTTTTTTAAATGTATAAATTCTTAAATTATAAAATGGGGGCCTCAGCACGGGTAAACAACCCAGTGAGGCCAACATTACTGAATTGAAATATGAAATATTGTAAAAAAAAATGTATCAACAATAAAAAAATAAAAAAAAATATGTTTAGATGAATGTGAATTTGGGCAGGGACTGAAAAATTACGGATTATTGTAAAAACTGGAGTGTGCTCACTATTAAACGGATTATGTTTTTCCTACTGTTTACATGGGTGAATAAATATAATGAAATGGGAAGTAGAAAAGATTTTTAAGTTATAAATTTATAAGAATTACCTGGTTACTGATGTCCCAAACATGGTTATAAGCATAAATAAACCACTCGAACAGCCCCCGCTCAAAAGAAGAGCTCTCAGATAATGGAATACAATTAGTAATAGGTTCCTTCGGGCCCAATAATAACTTACTTAAAATAATTAAAGTTGCCAAACTTTACAGCGGCTTTTTAGGTACAATTTATTTTGGAATAAAGATCTAAACGAAACAAAGAAACAACCAGGAAATGAGATAATATGCATAAATGTCACATAAGATCAATACGGAATCTAATAAAAGAAATAATGACCGAAATAAAGCACTGAGTTTCTCTTTACAAGATTTCTCGGAATTGGATCCGCGCGAAGGTCGTATATTATCTACTCCATTTTTGCAAATCGTTTCCAAAATGTTGTAAGAAAGAAGTTTGTGTCGTAAACAGCGCTTCCCGCCTCAGAGGGTCGGCGAAGTTGAACTTTCTTGTAGAGTTTCTTGTTTCTGAGAGGTTTCTAGTATAAGGGGGGATATTCCAAGCGATTATGAACAGTTTTGGTTGCAATGGAATCGAATACTACTTACACTTTATAAGTAAGGGAATATCGTGTCTTTGAGATAACAAGGTTCTATGTGCCACGTGCATGAAACTGAGATATTGAGGTATAAAGCTTGAATCACGAAATTTATGAAAGTGATTTTTGAAACTTTAAATCCACGTAGGGAAATAATAGGATGCCTTTATGTGGAAAATAATTTCCCTCGCAGCCTACGTCATCTCTGGCAGTGTGGAGGGCCTTAAAAGGGAGAGGAAGGTGTGAAAATTGGTCTTGAAGAGACCCATGTTGTAAGAGGGAAGAAACGCAGAGGCCGGCAAATCGAGTGGTAAAAACAAGCTGTTTTCATGTGAATAGTGTCAAACGAGTACATACGTTGCACTATGCACCGGTGCCGAATGACGCCAGTTTCTCAGAGCATCTTCCATTGTAATACCAGTAGACCATACCTGCCTGAGGCCTGTGCTCTAAAGATTGTAATCCGTTTGTCAAGATAGGGGAATCTATCAAACGGACCGCCCGTGTTTGCACAGAGTTAAGGGTTTTTCTGGTATGTTGGGGCTCTAGACCAGAGGTGGCTGCCAAATTCAAATAGTGGGGGGCATTTGCGATTTGTCATCAGTTGGTACCAATAAGAAAAATATTTCATTATTTATTTTCTTTGTACTAAAGAACATTCTTAGCAAAAAAAGTAGCGAGCAAAACCTAGAGGCTTTAAAAGTCAACATAACTGTGAGAAGCATCTGTCTTTGTATAATTTTATTTTCGTGAAACCATACAAATACATTCGGCCAAAGTCATTTTAAGCAAAGTTTCAATTCCGAATGGTGTTTTTACACAAGGGGGATACTGCGAGTGTCTTCCACTCTGGAACGTGCCGCACATATCCTTTAGGTTATTTTAAATAAGTAAATTGTGAAATAACACAAATTAATCAATTCAATTTACCCCTCGATACTGCGAGTATCTTTATTACAATTTTCCCCTCGACTACTCATTATTCAAACTAGTTTTTTTTTCGTTTTGGTTGGTAAACTTGAAGATAATTCCAATATAAACAAATACATTCAATTGGAACCAGAATATTAAAATCAGGAGAATTTTTAGTTTAATTTAGACAATTTCAGAAAACTGTCACCACTTTTTATCTCGTATCTTTTATACTAAAACAAATTTTCAGAGAATAACAAAAACGTGTTGTTTTTCGTTCATTGTAGCGCAATACTTCGTTGATTTCTAGGATTAACATTCTAAAAATATCACAACATTGAATTCTATTTAAATTGACGCGATAACAGTCAACAATTAAAAATAATATAAACAAATAATCTCACTTTTTCAAGTCGGGAATTTCATGTGTCATTCTGCTGAAATGAAACGTTGCCAGTTCTTTCGGAGCACAGTTAAAGACATTTTTTATTTGAACCAAATCAAATCTGAGCTTTTCCAGTTTTTATTTAATGTGTAACTAAAATACTGGTTGATAATATTTTTTTATTAGTAAGACTGACAGTGTTTTAAATACAGTTGGAGTTGGACTTATTCGACTAGGCGCAGCAAAGTCCTGTTTTGACTCGACCGTTTGACATATTATCATCTGTACGTCAATTTGTTTTTACCTTTTACGGTTTACGGTTTACGGTTCTGAAAAAACGCTGCATCTTTCAAGTAAGCCTTACTTTATCTAGATAACTATATAAAATAAGAGAAAATTAGAAATATGCTTTTGGATAAGATTTTAAAGAGAAAAAATCTACGAAACTTGGTATAAAAAGGGCAATTTCGATTAAATTAGATAGATAGAACCTTGTTGTTCTAAGGGCGCAATATGGTTTATAAAATTATATAGTATTTTCCCTTGCGAAGGATGGTTAAAGTAGGGCAGCAAAGAATCGAGCAGGAACAGGGCTGGTTTGCTGGATAGTGGATGGAATACAATGGGTGTTTGGGCTGAGGCGATTGTTCGCTGCTTGTTCTGCGAGGAACAAATACAAAGTCTCATTAAATGCTTACAAAGAATGGTTATTTTATCGTATCTCGTTCCCGTGAGAATTATTCACCATCCCGCTCGTAGCAAGTTCGCTACAACAAAGGTGTTTCAGCATTGGATAGCGAGTCGTTTTAATGATCGTGAATTTTTCCTTCTTCTGTTATTACTATCAACTCAACTATCTACATATTTTTCAACACCCTACTGTGTCATTTAAGATACGCACGCACAACTCTACGCTAAATAACACAATTTACTCGATAACCCAATAACTCAACAAAAATACAATTCAAGACACCTTTAAAAAGTGACAAAAAGCATGAAAAGTGATGAGATA
Organism: Hesperophylax magnus; assembly: GCA_026573805.1. Classification (NCBI taxonomy): domain Eukaryota; kingdom Metazoa; phylum Arthropoda; class Insecta; order Trichoptera; family Limnephilidae; genus Hesperophylax; species Hesperophylax magnus. Next base: position 1,069,315 of record JAIUSX010000156.1, read on the forward strand.
AAAACTAGGTTAAATAGGTTGAGTTTACAGGTTAGTTTTTTTCATCGCTTTTAATGACTTTATATCACTATTAAAAGGTTTATTGAGCTATCATTGAACCTTCAGTCACATACAAATGCACGTCCAGATATACACAAATAATCTTTTGTCTTTAGATTTTCCTCAAATAATTCCATCTACAAGTCTAAGAAGATTGTCTGTAGCGGACGGGTTGGATTTAATTTTTATGCATAGAAACGAACCCTGATCAACTGCTTGGAAGGCAACTACGCTGACCACAGTTGACCATTACACCTAACGCCGCACATTAACATACGCAATTGAATTTAATTGTTAATTTATTAGCGCAGACCTGTGAAAAATTACAAGGTAGTCTGAATTCCTCACAAATCAGTTCCAATTTTGGAAAAGACGATTAAAAATTATAATAGATCGGCGTATTATTGCTCATCCGGATTCGTCACAATCCATTCCGATTTTGAAAATAACACTTAAATTCATCGCAAATTTGAATTCATTGTACCAGAGTTACGCAGGAGGCACAGACAAGCAAAATTAGTATTTTTTATAAAAAATTCAAATTATTTTTTTTATTTTTTTTATTGTGTTTATTTCTTGCTACAGCAATCCCGATGAGTTACAGAACTCAATTTAGGACAGGAGGAACTTACAATTCATATGTAGGAGGTAGTAGGTACATTTTTACAACGGTATTTTGATATCAAATATAAGTTTCACATTCAATACAGCATAAAAATTGAAAATTAAAATAATGACACGTTAAGTAGAAAAACAACAATAGAAAACAAGGGTAAGATAATGATGGATAAGATATAACGGATATGATAAGATACAACAAGAAATGACAACACAGTTACATATTTTCATTTTTAAATGTAGTTAAAAAATATTCTTTTAAAGCATTGCTTTGCAATTTTTTGTTATGGTGGATGTGTTTGTACATATCTGGAAGTGAATTATATAGTGTATAGGCAATATAGTTCAGGTTATTCCATTTTTATTATTAAAAAAGCAAAATATCTGTAAATTCATAACAGAAGTAAGTAATTAGGATTTATTTATTTTTCAATGTACCAAGCAAGATAAGAAAATTAGGTTTTGGTGTTTAGCGTACCATCTGTGGCAGAATAGCTTAGCGGAAGTTTGTAGTAGTTTTACATACAGATAAAGGGGATGTCCCAAAACTCTGGGATATCTCCTTTAATTTTAAATAAGAACGTAGTTGCGCTAATTCCTCCTTTCGTTTCGGACAGCATTACATTGTTCATCATCAAGGAAGATGGGTAATTGATTGTGGTGAAGTACTGGACTTACTGAGGCCAGCACGTGATAGTTCAAATATATAATTAACGTAAATTATAAATAAAAATGGTTCAATGACAGTCCCTTGTGGTATCCCAAATTTCATTTTCACTTATATATAAGACTTATGTATAAAATACTTATCGAAATACAGTTCGACTATTTCAAAGGATAAGATGTCCTATACTCGCAAAATTTAGTTAAAGCAACTAAATTATGTCTATGCGAGCAAATTTTCAAATTAAAAACACTTGATTTTGCTTCGCCTACGTATTGCTTCGCCTTAGGATTTTTGTTCTCTTTCTAACGAAAATATTTTTCAACCAGCCGTATAATACATTAAATAGTAAACAACCTTTTACTAAAATTCTATTCAAACAACATCATGTACAGCAAGAATATTCTCAGACAAGACACAAGAACGTGCAATAAAATTATGCTACCGAAAAAGGACAAAGCCAATGTGCAAAACATATATTAATATGCGTGCATTGATTAGAAAATGTATTAATGTACGCAAGTAAATTATAATAAATAAGACAATTGTAAACTCGAATGTACAATGGTTAAAATAAAAATGAATAAAACAAATAAAATTGAATGAGTAAGGGTAAAATAGGTGACAATTTCCCGCCTAAGAAAACATATATTTAAAATATGTTTAGGTTTTCTCTTGCCCATCATAATTAAGAAACACTAATAGACTGAGAGGTCACAGTCTTTTTCATAACGATCACAGGAATGGGTAGTTTTAGTACATATTCAAAGTATGGCGTCTCCGCATATGAAACAAGTTGGTCTGCCTGCTCTAAGTGGTTGCAACTATGAGTTATAGAGCTCACAAGAGGCTTCATTGTTTCGAAAAAAAAACGATCAGAGGAATGGGTAGTTTTAGTGCATATTCAAAGAATGGCGTCTCCGCATATGAAAAAAGTTGGTCTGCCTGCTCTAAGTGGTTGCAACTATGAGTTATAGAGCTTACAAGAGGCTTCATTGTTTCGAAAAAAAAACGATCAGAGGAATGGGTAGTTTTAGTACATATTCAAAGTATGGCGTCTCCGCATATGAAAAAAGTTGGTCTGCCTGCTCTAAGTGGTTGCAACTATGAGTTATAGAGCTTACAAGATTAGGCTACATTGTTGCGGAAAAAAAAAACGATCACAGAAATGGGTAGTTTTAGTGCATATTCAAAGTATGGCGTCTCCGCATATGAAAAAAGTTGGTCTGCCTGCTCTAAGTGGTTGCAACTATGAGTTATAGAGCTTACAAGAGGCTTCATTGTTTCGAAAAAAACGATCAGAGGAATGGGTAGTTTTAGTACATATTCAAAGTATGGCGTCTCCGCATATGAAAAAAGTTGGTCTGTCTGCTCTAAGTGGTTGCAACTATGAGTTATAGAGCTTACAAGAGGCTTCATTGTTTCGAAAAAAAAACGATCGCAGGAATGGGTAGTTTTAGTACATATTCAAAGTATGGCGTCTCCGCATATGAAAAAAGTTGGTCTGCCTACTCTAAGTGGTTGCAACTTCGAGTTATAAAGCTTACAAAATTAGGCTACATTGTTGCGAAAAAAAAACGATCAGAGAAATGGTCAGTTTTAAGTAAATCTGAAAAATTCCCCGCAGTTTGGGGAATTCCCGCAAATCGGGAACCCTGCTTGACACACACATTGCCCCCTCCTCCGCCCGCGTCCGGCCCGGCGGCCCGCGTCCCGCGTCAGTGTGCGCAGTACAATCGTTGTGAGAGGGTGTGCTTTCGCTTGTTTTGGTGCATTTTTTAATACTATTACCCGTTACTCCCACTTTTACAATAATGTCGAACATAAATACTACATGCCTGTTTTGTGAATGTAAGATGGACGAAAAAGTGCTGCCTTTTAATAAAAACAGTTTAGAAAAGTGTCGTGATATATTAACAGTTCGTATTAACCGTAATTTGAAACATGCTCATATCAAAATACCAAATGATTGTGACAGTACTGCCGTATATCATCTATCGTGCTATAAAAAATTTACCGCAGTGAAAAAAACAATAATATCTACTCCTGAGACCAACAGTTTAACACTTCTGCCAGTCGAGACTTCAGATAATCAAGCGGAGACATTGTCATCACCTTCACCAAGTACGTCTAGTTGCAAAGCTATATGCTTATTCTGCGATCACCAGCGTAAACAATCACATAAAAAATTTGAAAAGATGCACTGTTTGCAATCAAATGAAACCCGCGAAAAGATACTGATGAAATCGTTAGCATCTAACGAAGTCAATTTACAACATAAAATTTCACAGACAAGTGTTCCATTATTTTATCACACTAATTGTTTGAAAGATTTTTTTAGAAGAACTGAAAAAATATCCGACTGTCAGTCCAATGAAAAAGACGGTGTGTGGCACGTTATACGCGAGAGCCATAAAAATGCCTTAAAAAAATTGTATGAATTCATAAACGACATAATTCATGGCAATAATATTCATTTAATGTCCAATCTTCACGAATATTATGAATCTTCTCTGCAGTCAAATAGCACTGAAAATAATATTACATGTTCGAGATTAGAACAGAAAATTCGAGCCTCATTTGATCGAAGCGTTTTAACTATAGAAGAAATAAATGGACGTAAGTTAGTTTTCAGAACGGGTTTGCCAATTGATTTCGTGATGTCGAAACAGAAGGAATTAGTGAAAAGAGATATTCTCACGTCTGCTGCTAATATATTGAGAAAAGAGATTCTTTCCCTGCCTAAAACTCCCCTACCAACCACTTGTTCAGTGCAGGAATTACTCCAAGGCGAGTGTAATATACCCGATGCTCTTAAAAAATTCAACTTGGAGCTCCTTGGCATCGGTTCGCGCACAAAAAAAAAGTTGTCTGAGACTTGCTTAAAGAAAGCTGAATCGATAAGCCAGGATCAAATTTACGCTGTGACAAATGGACATGTTAAGCCTTCTAAACAATTAGCTCTGGGAATGGCTATTAAAAGTCTAACTAACAGCAGAAAAGTTGTGAACATTTTGAACAAATATGGTCAGATACCTAGCTACACTTTATTAGAAGAATTAGAAACTGAAATTACCCATGCCTCCATCGATGAATCTATAACAACATTCATTCCGTCTGGGATAATTCCATGTCCTCAGTTAAATACTGGAGTAGCTTTCGATAATTTTGACCGTTACGTAGACATGACACAGTAGGAATTATTTTTCAAAATGAAGAACAGTACTCCATACGAAATCAACCTATTGACTTGTCAATGAAACCATCTAAAGGCAAAAGAAGAAGGGCATTCGACGTGATTGACATTAATATAGATCATCCCATTAAAAAACCAAGAATGAGTGACAGTATGATTTTACTTGATAGTGACTTACGTAAAACAACTGAATCTGTCAAAATAAATGCAAAGAATAGATATTTATTATGGGTTTTGTGTCATGCTGCTAAAATCGAGAATACTCCTATGTGGGTAGGATTTAATAACCTCACTATGAATGATCAAACCAGTAAACAGAAAATAGCTTATTTGAACCCAATAAACATGTCTCCCACTAACACTTCCGTTGTTAAAACAACAATGCAACAAGCAAAAAGTATAGCCGAAGAGTGTGGTCAGGAATATATATGTGTTACATATGATCTTGCAATTGCAAAAGTGGCATTACAAATACAATCCACAGAACGGCCAAATTTTGACAATCTTTTTATTTTTCTTGGCACATTTCATATCATCCTGGCCTATTTCAAAGCTATAGGAAAATTTATAGATGATTGTGGTTTGACGCATATGCTAATCGAAGCTGATTTGCTAGCCAATGGGTCTCTTAATGGATTCATGTCTGGTACGCATTACAATCGATGCAAGAGACTTCACCCTATTATTTCACTGGCCTTACAATTAATCCATTTTAAATTCTTTTTAAAAGAGGAAAATCTACAATTGTCACCAGATTTGGTAGAAGAACTGCAAGAAATAAAAAATAGACGAATGGACAGTTCTGGAAACATCTTGGTCGATGTTGACAATTTCTTTTTATCAGAAATTATCTCTAAATACAGAATTTTTCGAGAAAAAACTCAAAACGGAGAACACGGCAAAACGGCACAATTTTACATGCAATATATAAATCTGATCGAGTATTACTTTCTTTTGAGCCGATCGATACGAGAAAACAATTTTGAGCTTTACAAATATGTACTTCCAAAAATTAACAATATATTTTTCATACTAAATCATCCAAATTATGCGCGATGGCTCACAAAGCACCATGACGACATATTAAAAGTCCAAGACACTCACCCAGGCCTCGAGCTTCATTTAAAACGTCATGGCTTGGGTATCAAGCGCACTGACAAAGCGTTTTCTAGACAACCCGTTGATTTAACACTAGAACAAACCATAAACGCCGATGCTGCTAAGCGATTGTCTGGTGTTAGCCATTTTACTAATTCCTTGTCAGGCCGACAGCGTTGGGCAAAAAGCCATGCACTGAGATCCACCATTATAACTCATGTTTTAGAAGAAACTAATATTACCAGGGTATAAGACGTTACCTCTGATCTGCAGACAGCCAACATTTCAAAAAACAAAAAGGCAGTGAAGAAACTTGTCGATACTGTAGAATCTTATGGCAATCCATTTGATTATCAAGACGATAAAGACGAACTGTACAATATTGTCACTGGGAATTCAGTAACGAATGAAACCGCAGACTTTCTGCTCAATATAGAGGCTACAGGAGAAAATCAGAGAAAAGAATTTATATCTCAATGTAATGAAAATCCCGACCGTTTCGAGAAACCAATAAAACGCAATGAAATCAGGAATTTCTGTTCAGATAAATCAAAAAAGCCATGTAAAGCAGCACAAAAACTGCAAGTTATAAAAGCAGAACGAAACGTCTTCGGTCGTCTTTTAGGAATTTCCCTTAATCAGAAACTAGATTTGCCAAAAGTTTTGGAATATCCATTATCTTCATCGTCATCTTCAATGAGTCATTTAGATGGTTCCTTGATGAAGACTAACAAGGCTGCACTCATGAAAATATTGGAAAAAACAGCCAATGCCAATACGCCACAAAAAATTGATGTTGTGATTGTAGATGGATTCTATATTCTCCATTTAATACCAGTGCAGTGTCTTAGTTCTTCTTCGTCATATTTTGCATAGTTCCGATAAGCTTTGGTGTTTATAAAATGTTTTTTCGTATTTCGATTTTGCTCTATAATTTGAATTATGGAGTGATCTGTGATTCTGGGTGCATCTAATAGATTTACCTGTAGTTCAAATACATTTGTTATCACCAGATCAATTAATGTACTTGATGTTAGAGTTACTCTAGTGGGATCTTTTACCAGTTGTTTCATCCCATTGAATTCAATGATTAAGTTTTAAGTTTTTTGTATAGATGTCTGCATTTTTAATCATGTTTATATTGAAATCTCCTACTATAATATTAGGTTGTCTTTTTTTATGTTTTCTGAACACCATTTTTCGAAGTACGTTAAGAAATCCCTCAAACTCGAATTAGGTAAACGGTATACGATACCGTAGACCCCTTTTTTTAAGCTATTTTTTACTTTTATCGCCAAAATCCATGATGTTTTGATGTGACTAATGAAAAAGCTCATAAAAATATTAAAAGAATATTAGAAGTAAGTAAATATTTAACTCTTTAAGCCTTAGTAATATTCTACAAAATGATTAATCTGTGATTTTACCCAAAGATGTTTAGATTATGGAAGTTGAATTAGTAAAAATTGGATTTGTTCGATTTAATTTTTTTATTTTATTGATTACTGTTATTTTTTTTTCTTTGAAATACAACCACTGAGAGCAGGCAGACCAACTCGTTTCACCTGTGGAGACACCATACTTCGAATAGGTACTAAAACTGACCATTTCTGTTATCGTTTTTTTCGCAACAATGCAATGACTTGCGCGCATCATAACTCTGAAATGCAACCACTGAGAGCCGCCAGACCAACTTGTTTCATCTGCGGAGAGGCCATACTTTGAATATATACTAAAACTGACAATTTCTCTGATCGTTTTTTTTTTCGAAACAATGTAGCCTAATCTTGTAAGCTTTATAACTCGAAGTTGCAACCACTTAGAGCAGGCAGACCAACTTGTTTCATATGCGGAGACGCCATACTTTGAATATGTACTAAAACTACCCATTTCTGTGATCGTTTTTTTTTTCGCAACAATGTAGCCTAATCTTGTAAGCTCTATAACTCATAGTTGCAACCACTTAGAGCAGGCAGACCAACTTTTTTCATATGCGGAGACGCCATACTTTGAATATGTACTAAAACTACCCATTCCTCTGATCGTTTTTTTTTCGAAACAATGAAGCCTCTTGTAAGCTCTATAACTCATAGTTGCAACCACTTAGAGCAGGCAGACCAACTTTTTTCACATGCGGAGACGCCATACTTTGAATATGTACTAAAACTACCCATTCCTCTGATCGTTTTTTTTTCGAAACAATAAAGCCTCTTGTAAGCTCTATAACTCATAGTTGCAACCACTAAGAGCAGGCAGACCAACGTTTTTCATATGCGGAGATGCCATACTTTGAATATGTACTAAAACTACCCATTCCTCTGATCGTTATGAAAAAGACCGTGACCTCTTAGACTATAACCCCTTTACTAATAAACGCGTTTTAAATTTTATACAACTAAATCCCTGGAAAACATTCTTTGCATAATCAACACCTCTGCCATAGGTCGCCTTAAGTGGTTCGCTACGTTTAGTGATTAAGCAGGTATTTGCTGCGGGTGCGTCCGCCCGCCAACTGCGTGGTTGGGCGTAATGGGGGAGACCTTTTCACCTCTCCAGCCGGCCTTTATTGACCCATAGCCTAGCACTACAGTGGGAGGTATGGATTCGTACGTTGGTCACTAGATTCCTACCCCCCCCTCTTCATTATTTCCTTCCCAGAACCTCCTCTCTTTAATTTCCTTAAAAAAACCTGCACACAGCATCCCTAAAGATGACGTACGGATAAAGATGCGAAAATGCCTTTTTTCATGGAAAACTATTGTTTGAAAGGTGAACTGAAATTATTTTAGCACTAATACTTCCAGTTCACTTAAATCAGAACTAAAATCAGGTTTTGAAATTAAAGCATAAACTTCCAAACATTCACTCCATATGTGTTGTAAATATGTCAACTTTTGTCGTGGAATAATTTATTTCAGAAAAATTCTCCGATAAACTTGTTTGTTCGTGTCAGTTATGTGTTAAAACTTTTGATGACAGTTTTTCCATTACGAATTTGCTGGATGCCAAGATGTCACTTTTTTTAACGCCGACCCCTCGTAACCCCGTTTTAGCCGTCCGCCCCAACTAACCCCAGCTTGTGATGAAACCAAAAAGGAAAACAAGGAAAAGGTCACGCGTTTTTTAACCTTTGCTGAAAACACTCGCGAAATATGTCATGTGATGTCGCGTCGGTTGGCTAATGCAATAAAACCAACCGAAAAGGAAAACCCGGCAATTTCACGCTTAGACATCGTATTTATTAATCATTTTTACTTATTATTACATGGCGTCCGGGGGTAAAGTATGCTTACTTCAGGGGATGATTCTACGTGATTTTAGAAGTAAAAAAAGAAAACAACTTATTCGAAATTCCAAAGTTCTTTTGTATGTAAAATTAAATATTCTTCTATGGAAAAATAAACCAATTGTAGAAAGCCAGAGAGACTATGGCATCCCCAATTAGTGTATGTTGTGAAGCTGAAGGTAGTGGGGAATAAAAAGGTAGGGAGTACCTGGCTATTAAGATCTGGTCACCAAACACGGCTAAAGCTATTTCAATCTACGTTTTAATTCTGAATGGTGGTCTTACACCAGGCCAATATTTAGAGTATCTTGCACTCTGTAATGTGCCGCAAGTATACTATATACTATTTTTAAATGAATAAATTGGGAAATAACACAAATTAATCAAATAAAATTTGACCCTCGACCACGGAGGCCGTCAATAAGTATAAGTAAACAGTCATCTGTAGTAGTACACCAGTTGTGCAATGCCATATATTCGTACCCATGGGTTTGTTTTACACCAGTTGTGCAATGCCATATAGTCAAGCCCATGGGTTTGTTGTGCAATGTTTGTCAGTTGTGCAATGCCATATATTCGTACCCATGGGTTTGTTTTACACCAGTTGTGCAATGCCATATATTTGTACCCATGGTTTGTTTTACACCAGTTGTGCAATGCCATATATTCAAGCCTATGGGTTTGTTTTACACCAGTTGTGCAATGCCATATATTCAAGCCCATGGGTTTGTTTTTATTGCATAATATTTTTTTACTTTTATAAAACTTTTTAGGTTTGGTTTAAAACTTTCCCTTAATATCAAATTTTCTTTTTTTTTCTTTTAATTTCAGTTATCGTGTTCAATTTTTATATAACTTATTTTATTCAATAAATATAATACCCACACACGGGATCCACCTTAGAGGGTTTATTCGCTACATACTACAATGTATTTATATTTTAATAACTGTTCCAATGTTGTATCAAAACATTTTTTTGCTCCCGTACCATAATATAATATTGGCCCTTAGATGAAAGTATACATGAACCCCATAAACACACTTATTCCTTGAATCTTCCCGTGCCAAAACTTGTTTATATCCTGACGTCTTGCTCGACACTTCTTTACACTGAAACGTGTTTGGACGTGTTCCAGGAATCGAGAACTTTATGAAGAAAGAAGATATAAACATCCCTTCAAAATATATCATTGCAAAATAGTATACTATGTTTCTGAATAGCCAGGTACCGTAATACGGGGTGACTTTTCTGTCGGGGATCGACTTTGATCATTGCTAATATCTGCATATTTCTCGCCGCCACAAGAAATTATTACTTGTATTTATTCGGGCAACGTGGACAAAATAACGAAAATAAGTGTCAAATTAATTGCCTCTTCATGAAGCATTTTTATTGATATTTTCAGACGTGAAGAAATTAATAATTAAAATAATAATATAGATAACTATTTGAATATCCAAACTTGCTATATTTTCCTACAATTTTTTTGATCTGCATTTATCATTTTAATAAGCTTATAAAAATGGTATATATATCAAATATACAGTGTCCGGGGGTAAAGTGCACTAACTCAAGGAGATGATTTATGGATCATAAATCAAAAGTAACTTTTTTCTAAATTCCAACGTTGTAATCTAATTTTCTGGTAAAAAGTAGAATTTTTTGTATGAAAAAATAAATATTCTACAATTGAAAAATATTTTTGTGGGAAAAAAACAATGAATTTCTAAAATCTGTTACATCGTGCGCATCTTGGGACAGCTAAAACTAAAGGGTTAGCGAGAGGATATTTTTAGTGGACAAAAATTACCAATGAGATCCACCGAAATCACCTTTACAGCATTGGCCAGTGAAGGAAAAACCTTGGACGATTTTGTCGGTCCGCTGGCCTATAAAATTCATTTAATAATTGTCAAAGCAAGTACCAAATGGATAAACACAATACTAACAATTAGATACGATAATTAAAGGGGATGTTCGCATACTTGGCACAGTAGAAACTATTGTTTCTGATAATGGTTCAGTATTCTGCTCTAAAGAATTTAAACCGTTTGTAATAATAACAAAATTCAGCACATAACATATCTTATAATTCAACCTCAAAGCAACGGATTGGCTGAGAACGGTATTAAAACTGTTTTTTGAAGAAATTTTTAAATAACGATAGGTTGGTTACCTAAAAATTCGTATGAGTGGTTAAAAAAATTACGCATAGACTACAGGAATACTTCAAACATTATTACAGGATAAGAGCCAGAGATAGCCATGTTAAGACGACGGTTTTGGATTTTATTTCACCAGTGATTTCAAGAACGAATGCTTTGCAGAAGACAGTTCCAGAGAAAAATTTATTGATCGAGAAAGAGAAATACGGAAAATTATAAATTGGGAATGTTATGGTGAAGGATTTTAGTAAAAATAAAGATAGCCGGAATCATTAAGAAAAAAATAGACTCAAATAACTATTTGGTTTGTGCAACCGGTGAATTATGGAAAAGACATCAGGACCAATTGATACCTTTAAATGTAAGGTGAAACCTTCCTGAGCGGGAAAATGAACCTTGTGAAGGGCTAGACTCTGATACGTGGGTATCAGACCAAGGCCTTTTATTATTGTTATCAAGTTTAATTTGTAGATCTTTTATATATTCAATAATATTATTATAAGATTTAAAAAAACAGTTTATTTTTAAACAAGTTCTTCTTTATTTCAGATACCACCATGGCAGTCTCCTTGGGCTGGAAGGCTGCGACCGAGAAAAACTTAAGTTAATTGTATTGTTTTAATATATATTTTATAGAGATTTATACTCTTAGTGGGGGAAAATGTGGTAGTAATACCGACCTCCCTTGCGTAGACGGGCGACAGGGCGCAACCGTCTATGGCTCGATAGTTCATTCTGGTACTCACGGAGATTAATTTCTAATACACTGGCTGTTGTAATGTTAAATAGTGTTTACGTATTTCTACAAAACCCAAGCCTTTAAAACATAAATATGCTACAGTGATTGAATAACATCACCTACTTAATTTTTTTTAAATGTTGAAAAGCGTGTTTATAATAGTGTCACTCGTTATAAATTTATGTTTGTAAAATTTTTGCATATACGATGATGTGCACTAACATAAGATTAATTAATAATTAAAAGTCACCTTACTACGACAGGTACCGCCAGGTTTTCATTTATTTATTTTGACTCCCCAAACACATAATAGACATTTTTTCTTAAAATACATTATCCGTTAAATAAAAAAAATATCGATAGGTGGTTAAAAAGTATTCAGTTTCAGGTGGAAAATTGATCAAAGTCACCCCATTTCACCTTGGGCATTTTCTTAAGTCTCACAACATTTCACAAAAGTGGATGCATTTATTTCATTGGCGCCGAACGGTCCGATAGCAATGCTGTACCTCCGGTAAAATTTACGGGTTAAAAAAATGTAACCCGTAAATAATTTTAAAAAATACGTAAGAATGAGTTTGTCTTTGTCCTGTTGTATGCACATTACCGATGCTTTTCACTCATATAACATTGACATTTTTTTGTACATCTCGTTTTAAAATACAAATATTAATACATTTTTATAATCATTTTTAATATTCTTAACTACTTGTCCTTTATGTACGAATTCACTTTCATCTATTTTCCAATTTGTGTTATCGTTTAACGAATATCAAGATGCTTTATGTGGAGTAGCACTTAATTGGAACTATTAAATTCTGAGCCCCCGATGAATTTCAGGTCATCATTATTGTCACTCTCTGAAGATCATACTTATTGCACTTTGTTAAGGAATGTTCGATACCTTGTCACGTAACAGATCTCTCAAACACATTTTGAAATCCCAGCAAAACTAAAATTCAATGCAGAACTAGGCGGCGCAGAACGTTGCGCATGCATACTGCGTACCAACGCGAAAGCCTTTTCTTCGAAAACATTTTCACTTCAATTCTAGCCTTGGTCTCGACATCACGTGCTCTTCAACTCTAAACTAGGCCTCGGACGCTCTGCGCTCGGCCCCGGCCTCCTTATCATAGCCCGAGGATTGCCACTCGACAATGTCTGGAAGTAACACCTCGCTGGACTATAAACTTCTGCATTCCCAGCACAACTCATGTAAGCGTGCCCCAAACCTTTGCCATACTATATGCCTATTTTAAAGCCTGTTAAAGACGTCTGCCAGACGAAGCAAATATGAGAAAGAGATTTGTTCAATTCAATTAGCCAGGAATAATTTATGATGTATATTGTTTGCCCTTATTGTGTTATACTATGTGTGTGCTTGTTGACCTGTAAATACACCCATTAACCATTCCCATTTAGGTGTTTCATTTGACGAAAGAGTGGAGTCTTGAATGTTCCCCGTGTAAAGGCATAATATGCCGACCCTACCTGAGCTAATAATTAGAGTCCCACAATTTTACCTTCTGAAGCTGAACAGCCGGCACCAAAACCTACGTGGCTCCAAACATTACACGCGGCGCCCTTTTACAATGGCGCAAAATGTGGGGCTCCAAACGCAACACTGGCGCCTGCTACTAACTTCAATTTCTTTACAACATATGCCAAGCGCATTGAAAAATCGGATAGGCCTATCAAACACAATCTTATTCCCGTTAATGCACGTTTTGATCTTAATCTAAAAATTATCTTGATCTCCGAACTCTTCTGATTTTTATAAAAAAAAAAAAATATATCTTCTGATTGACTTCAGTGAACCATGGTGCATTAAAGAGTTCTTTTGGTGCTTTATATTAGAGGAGAGGCGTATTTATCGTACCCAGTAAAAGTACCGGGTATATTCATGCCGTACTTTGTACTTGTGACAAATCTCCAAAATACCTGGTTCCAAAATATTTGGTTTAATATTTGTACCACAGGTCTAGAAGTACTTCCTTTAAAATATTACTGACTTCTCACTCTCGTCGGTTAGAAAGTTATATGAGGAAAAGGGACAAAGAAATATTTTTGCTTTCGGCACTGTAAAATACAGATGCCTTTTCGCTCGTTCCTATTAGAAAGGTGTACGAGGAAAAAGGATAGTTATGAGTATTTAGCCACGGTAATCTCCATTGTCTGATGGTGAATGTCTATGGAAAAACTGTTGACAGCTGAGTGTCTATGGCATGGTGTTTGACATTTTCACATCTTGAACTTTGTGTAGTTACTGCGCCGTTGTGGAGATTTTATTGGCAGATTTTAATAAATTGTTTATCCGATATTAGCGAGATGGCTTTGTACCACTGGGATCTTCCACATCCGCTACAAGATAGTGGAGGGTGGCCGAACTCCACTATTGAAAAATACTTCGATTCGCATTCGAAGATAAAGTCACGAAATAGTTGATTTTTGATGAACCTTCCGTAGTATTCCAGAAATAATACGGCGGTAGAGGTGACGGAAAGGCTTCTGCATTGAATTTATCAGGTAAAAAATCAACATAAACCTTCAATAACAAGAATCTTATGTCTTGAAAATAAAATACAGATCTTTGTGAGGTTATGATGTGTTCTGGTAATTTCCTAGGTATTGCTGACTACTTGTGCGCACATACTCTGATCAAATCTCACACCAGGGTCTACCATCTTTACGAAGATGTATTCAGGGCAACGCAGAATGGTTAGTAGAAGAGAAAACTTGTTATTTTACATGTAATTCATCAACAATGTCACCGGCCAATTGCCTGTGTTGAAAAAGTGTTATGAATCGATCAATTGAAACGAAAACATTGGCAAAACCAATAAATATATTAATTCATTGCTTTAATGCTTTCAGGAAGAATAGGAATGAGTATTAGCGTTGATTGGAATGAACCAGAAAATCCAAATTCTGATGTCGAGGCGTTTTAAACAGGTTTTGAGTTAACAGTAAGTTACCTATAGATATGATATTACAGACAGCAATGTGGGAAAACGTGTTAATTTTTCATGACCATATAATATATGTTTTGTTAAAATGATGTTAGTGTTTCATGCTTAATAAATAATTTCTAGGCAGTGTAATACGCCTTACAACATTACGCTACGAATGTACAAAAATAAAAATCATATAACAAAACTTGCAAACATTGTTTATTTTGAACACCTGTAAGTAATATTATTCCTTCTTGTTCCTCCCCTCCCTTCCCCTCAACTTCCCTTCTCAGTGCCCAGCACGCCTAAGGTCCCCGTGACTCACCGTCCCCAGATACCCAGATACTCAAAGTAGGTATAAAATATTTGGAAGTATTTTGTACCGGGTATTTTTACCAGGTATTTTTTTGTACGTGTACTCATTGTACCCAATATCGGAAAGTACTCACAGGACTCACCTCTACTTTATATACAATCAGTGGCGATTTGTAATAGGAAAAATGAGTGTGGGTGGTGCGTTAAAATATATTGCCAGACTATCTCTAGTCCCTACGTCAGGTCAGGTAAAGGTTAAAGAGTTAAATTATGTTAAAGGATACTAGCAATTAGGAATGTAGAAGCTTATACCACCTTGATGGAATTATTTGTATTCGAACTGTGAACTAAAGTGGCGCCATCTCGCCGAAGAGTTTAAGGGGCATTGGTGAGCGCCGTTCACGTTTCAATACTATGGTCAATAGCCAATACAAGCTCTTAAAAATATCCCTGAAATCTGGCTCTGTACCCTCTGAATGGAAAAAAAGCGGTCTTTTATCCTATTCCAAAGAACGGCGACCGTTCCAATCCGGCCAACTACCGCCCTATAGCAATCACATCTATTCCATCCAAGGTAATAAAATGCGTAATCATCGACAAACTGTTCACATACTTCGAGAATAGCTAAATTGTTAACGGCTGTCAATATGAATTCCGGCGGAACCGTGGTGCGTGCGGTAATCTTCTCGCTTATGTGATGCATGTTTGAGGGCGGTGCCAGGAACGTTACTGTGAGACACAAATGGTTGTACTGGACATTTCTAAGGCCTCTGACTGGGTTCGGCCTTCTTACGGACTTCCCGTGTCATTGCGTACGTAGATTGCCGACGTTTTGGTTTCACCTCTTCCTCACACTCAATAAATTCTGGCGTCCTACATGTATCGGTTCTGCCTCCAATTTTGTTTTTTTTGCACATCAATGACCTTTTGTCGTGTGCACCAATTCACTGCTACGCGGATGACACGCGGATAGCTTTAAAGCAGAGAAAAGCTCTTGGGGTAAGAATAACCTAGACGAATTTAACGTTTCAATGATCCAATCATGTCTGATTACGTCTAAAAGGGATCGAAGTGATAATCTAGTCTCCATCAATGGAAGCCATCTTTCCAATATGCTTTCGATTGATATGCTTGGTATAACTCTAAATAACCAGCTCAGGGACGGAAATTCCATCGAAGTCAGAGTCAAGCAAGCCTCACGGAAGTTGGATGTAATGTAGAGGGCCCGCAGATGCTTTAATGGTACACAACTGTTGACCCTGTACAAATTGCAAGTGCACCCCACTGTTGAATTTGGCAGCCACCTCTGGTCCGGAGATAGAGAAACGGGTGGTCCGTTTCATAGATTCCCTTATCTTAAAAGGTGGATTGCAATCATTAGAAATTGAATCAGAGCACAGGCGTTAAATAGGTATGCTGTCCTTGCTCTACCGGTATTATAATGTAAAATGATCCGAGGAACTAGCGTTACACGGTTGACATTTGTCACATGAGAACGGGTTCCTTCTACAACATTAACCCTCCCCCCCTTTAATATATCATTTACTATTTACTCTCCATAAAAATCACCTTATAGCGTTCCATAGTATATTATTCAATTTTTATTAGAGAATTGAATTTAATACCTGTAATATCCTTGATATTACTACATTAAGTCATCCAAAGATGACACAAGATTAGTCTATTAAGCTACCCACAGATGGTGTTAGCTTTCGAGTATTTTAGCGACCGAGTGGATAATAAATAAGGTGAAAACTTCAAGGTCGAGGTCTACATTATTTCAACCTACTACTAATGAAGAAATCGGAGCACATTGTATATCTATCGTATTAAAAGTCCAAGTGTTTTGTTGGCATCAGAATTTAAAAGAATAAGAGGGTTTGTGAGAAAACCCCGGAGTAAGTATGTACATCAAAGTATTGAATTTAATACCAACACACAGTTTGCAGAACAACTCTCCAATACTAAGGAAATTCTAATTAATATTCCTCTCCGGCGACACGTTCCGATGGTCCGCAATTCTCCACAGTTAGCGGCACAAAACAAACTCACTTATTTAGCCACGACTAATATTGGGTTAAGGCACAGGATAACTATATAGATGGTATTCCCAGTCAAACTCTCCGCTCTAGGAGGCAGATTATTTGCTATGGACTCGGTGCTCTCCGCGAGATTGAATTCATTAAAGTTCCTTCATTCAAAGCCGGTGTTAACGCCAACGAGAACATTTCCCACAAGCGTTCCAGTTTCAGCGAAATGAAAAAGCCTTCAGCCTCTCCTTTGCTGACTTTAATTCTTCTGTTTTCCGCATAAACCAGTGATTCTCAACGCAGGCGATATCGCCCCCCTGGGGGGGCGTTAGTCAGATACAGGAGGCGGTGGTAGCCTCAAGGGCAAATGGGGGATAGTGAAAGGCTCCAAGCGGGCGGTAAAGGGCTGAAATGGGGGTCAGAGGAAATAAAAAGAATCCTAATGAATTCTCGTCAAAGGTACATTATTTCAAAAATCTTGCACCGGATGATTATGGACCATTCAAAAATTATTGATTAGGTGCACGGAAAAAAATGAACATCGCTAATTTTTTAAAGTTACTTATTATTGTAAACAAAAAATATTTTTATAAAACATCCATACAAATTGAAAAAATCTTACAAAAAAAAAACCTACAACGGGAATTGAACCCGCCGCCTTCTAATGATTTTTTCAATTTATATGGGTGTTTCAGGCTAATAATGATTGCTTTTAATGAATAATTATACCTCGCGCATAAAAACCTTGTTTATAGACATTAGTTTATTATTAAAAAAAAATAAAGTAACATGTCAAAAAATTCACCAATAAATGTAGATATAATATATCTCGACGCCATCTAGTGAGAAATTTAGCAATATCAAAGTCTTTCCTAAAAAATAAAGTTTGTTATTTTCAGGTGAAAATTCTAAAAACCAATAATTGTTGAATGAAAAATACTAGAACATTTTGAACTATTCAGAATAAGCTGACTGGACAATAGTAGAGCAGGTAACCGGAAATTTAACGGCTGCGGGATCAATTCCCGTATTTCTGGCTAGTAAATATTACATAAAATAATTTGTTGTCTTTTTTGCCTTGCATAAAAACCTTGTCTATAAACATTAGCTTATCATTAAAATTAAAATAAACATTTAATATTCAAAATCTCTTAAAATTAGTGGTAATCCGGTTAAACAGGACGTTTCCTGATAAAATTTTAGTAAATTCCTAATACATCAGAACACGTGTTCTTGCACCTACATTTGCCTTGATAATATATAATGACGAAATGCGAAAATATTAGAATTTTTATGAACACGTTTTCTGACATCGAGATAATACATTCGTATTTAACTTAAAGTTTATCAGGAAACCTAACAATTCATTCGTTAAAGGCCTGCAATTCCTTTTTTGACCGGATTGCCAATAATTTGAAGAGGTTTTTAATAAATAAGCAGTAATCATTTTTCTCCGTGTGTTATATATGGATTTATAGTATTTTTTGTTGTTTTGATTATATTTTTCAAAAATAATCCATAAATAACTAGAGAAAGGAATTTTCTTTTCAAATTTAGAAATACAACATTCCCGGATTACAAATAATCTCTGAATGTTGAAAATCCAGCCACACCATCATTATAGGCGGTAAATGTGAGTTGTGCAATAATGAAGGACTAAACCAGTAGTGGAGCTCTGCCGCAACGATAACTACCACGCTACCGACCGGTTTTTCGTAATGCCGCAAACGCGTAATGGTTAGCTTCCTCTTGCAAACATGTTAATTTTGATTCGAAAATTTCTGTACTATCATACTTTTGCTAATGGAGGGAGGAAGGGCGTTGATGAAAAATACACTTGGAAAGTGGGCGGTGAGCCAGATGAAGTTGGGAACCTCTGGTGTGCACTAATACTGTTTTGCCTTTGCCTCTTGTTGAAAATATTAAGTTGTTTCTATGATTGGAATATCAGTACTATTAACAAATCGTTAAAAGAATGTTAGCAGGTAAATATAAAATCAATCCAATAGTTGTAGGATTTTCTCCGAAAAACAGTTGTAGCTATACCAATGTATTCTGGAGAAGGTTACGCATTTGCAATGTAATTGTATTTAATAATATGAAAAATTATTCCTAATTGTAGTAGAATAATTAAAAAAAAATAAATATGAGAATTCTTCAATTCCCCGAATACATGCTCAGTTTAACACACAATTCCCCCAATTCCCACACAGTTCTTCTTCACACAACTCATCCCACTTCACGAGCTAGGTTTAACGCTTAATTCTCCATATATGTGTTCGGTTTAACACACAACTCCCCATATACGCTCAGTTTAACAACACAATTTCATTGTATTGACATTCATAGCAATAACTTTCAGAAATATCGAACCGAAGTGAGGCGAACGATCATAAATTAATGCATGAGTGTAAATGTATCGGGAGCATCTCCTATCCTTATCCTATATTCCTCTTCCAGTCTCCTTTACCTCCTTATTAGCTCTAAGGCATAATGGAACTCTATTCAATTAACCAACCTTTCGCATACGTGATTTTTTTGGCTAAATCATGCTACTATATGTTTCTTACATGCATAAAATAAATAATCTATTACTTGCAATTAACTTCATTAATAATTTTATCAATTCACCGTCGCATTTTACTCTGATACGTTACTTCTTAATCATCGTTAGTTATCTGAGGGGGAGCCGCCGAAGTTTATTCGTATTTAAAAAACAGTGTTGAATATTTAAAATGATATTGACATGTATATTTCCCTTAATAATCCGCAAACTTACTGCTGTCGGAGACTATACAATTTACGTGAATAATCATCCAATCAAGGATTGAACAAGATGGTTCAACGCCGTGATTTCAAATTATTTGCATATTTCAAAAACATCTTGGAAATATTCTTGGCTTTGAGTTTTCTAAAATGGTCCAGTTCAGAGTTTGCTGCGTGATCTAGAAATATTTCCAGATTAATGGACTTCGCCTTTCATATTATCTGAACTGTGATTCCCTGAAAATACCAATTTACGGCAGAAAATTTGCAGATCAGTAGCGTCCTTGAAATAAGTTCACGGATTACGGAATAACGCTTATTAAGACATAAAAATAAAACAAAATGAGCCCTTGAGCGGAAAAACGGCTTTATATGAAAAAGTGAGATTGGAGATTTTCACTATTAAACATTTCATTTGATTGTAGTGAGCACATATACATTGAAAGTCTAATCATTTAAGTATGGTGTTTCAATTAAGACAAAGCACTACGAAGTATCGCATAGTGTTTTTCTTGTAAAAAATTTGGTTGAAATAATTGATTATTTTTATATAATGATAAACTAACGTTTATAAGACAAGGTTTTATGCATAGCATAAAGGAAAACAAATAATTATAAGCAATAATTAGTCATCCGAAATACTAATACAAATTGAAAATATCTCCAAAGTAAAAATAAATGCCGCCAACGGGAATTGAACCCGTGCCTACTGATGTCCGGTCAGGTGCTCTGTACCCACTAAGCTTTGTCGGATTGATTGATTATTTTTTTGATAAATCTTTTTATAAACCCAGAAAAAAATTACGTATCAGTCCAGTAAAAACGGATTTAAAGTTCAAAATCTCTTACTTACGAACCCCGTTTTGGTTATGGTTTTATTGAATAATATGGTCAATTATGTTTTTTAGAAAATGATGGAAAAAATATATTTCTGAACTTCGCAAAATAAAATAAAACACACTTTTTGGCATTGTTTTTTTTTCTTGTATTAATCAAAACTGGCGACTGGTGTTAAGCTGTAGATACAGAGAAAATAAGACAGAAATCATAAAATTTATTTTTATTTTGACATTTTCATTAGTAAAGTCTATCAACCAATCATCTGTGATCTTGGTACATTATATGCCAACATCTTCCATGAAGAATTTTATGATTCTTTCTATTTAACGTGTCAATTATTAAGGTTTTCACATACACGGTCGTTTATCAGTTGACTAAAATTTTTACCAATATTTTTAGTGAGACCGTTTAACCTTTATGTATTGTAGAAATATGTATATATTAATTTATCTTTGGATAAAAAAATTGCAATTACAATTACAATTACAAAAATTACAATTTGATTTGAGTGTGATATTTTTTTCAACAAACTTTAGTACTTTATAAAGAAATGCCGGAAAATCATCATCCAACAAAACACATTTTTAAATGTCAAAAAGTAGGAATAATTTTTTTCGATAAACGGAAAATTTTCCAATCAGTTTGAATGCTATTTACCCTTTTGCACGAAACATCGCACAAAAGGCATGCCAAACATAAATGCTGCCCAATAGGAAATTTAATTTATCATTAGTCTAAAGGAGTTGTAGAAAGGTACAGTTGCCAGGTAGCTGAATACTAAAACGTATTGAATTAACGTAAAGCGCGTATCTCCTTTGAAAAGATGGGGCCCTTTCGGCTACGATATTCCATACACGAAACGGTTTCAAATGGAACGATTTTTCGTGACTCGATTATGTAACTAGGCCCGGCGTACCGAGGTTCCGGAATGTTCCCGCTTTGCCTTCAAAAGGAACCGAATTCGATTAAAAGGATGTCACAACAAACAAACACTGATGGTACTGGAACGACTCCCGAACGGTTCCATAGGATCTATTAAGGTCATTTATTAACTACGCTACCAAATGAAATTGAAATAAAAACGCACAGGAATGAGAGCCTCTATTCAGAAAAGAAACCTTTCGTATCATTATTATTTTTTAATGAACTTCAGACGACTTCCTTCTGGGCTAATGAATATTTGTATTTATTCTTATTTATTGTAATTTTTATTGTTATTTATTTATTATGTATTTATTCTCTATATCAATTGTCATTTATTAAATATACGTCAATACGTTTACCTTATTAAAATGTAGTTTTTGTATGCTCTCATTTATTCCAGTGTATTCTGGCTTTGTATATATTTTTTAACATTTACTACACATAGAAGGCCCTGAAAAAATAATTTCCTTTAGAACCTATGTCATCTTTGGAGATGCCATGTGGAGGGTTTTTTTAAGGAAAGGAAAGAAAAGGGCATTAGTGGTAAGTAGGAAACCAAATGAGTCTGTCCAGGAGTGACGGACGTATGAATCCATCCCTTCCGCTACGCAATCAGGTAATGGATCCAGGGAGTCCCGCTAGTATTGGTTATTCAACGAAAGATTCCTGCCGGCGGCGGCACCCATACCCGCCTCCCAAGTTGAGTCTCATCGTGGCTTATGAATATCTGTATTTCTCCTCGATATGAAATTCCTTTCATAAGTACATTCCCTGATTAAAATGTATGTTTTTTTCAGTTCTTTCTCATTTATTCCAGTGAATTCCTGGTACAAATTATCATATTTTTATACTATACTTTCATAACCTTATTATCTTAACATAACCTTCTGGATTGTTGAGTAGGGTAAACTAGATTATGATTGCCCGCAACTAGTGAACACCTGCAACTATTGATTGCCCCCAACTTAAGATGTCTGCAACTGGTGAAGGCCCGCAACTAGTGATTGCCCACTTTCACTTTGATCTTTTCCTTACTAACGGATGTAGATATTTCATCTAAATCTCAACAGCTTTCTAATGGAAGTCAAATGTTTTTTTTATTTTTTTTTTTATTATTTTAATATACATCATATGGGTTACATTAATACATACATATTTTGCAAAATATAATATTAAGGTTCGTAATTGGTCATGTATACCTTATCAGAAAAGAGGAGCTCTTGTGCCTGATAAGGGAGCCACGATTTTTACTTGGATTCATAATGCATAATGTGATATAATAATAATAATATAATAATATATATATATATATTTTTATTTTTGTTTAGTATAAGTTTTTTTGGAAAAAAAGTTTGATTTTATTTATTTGTTCTTGTTGGTTCGTAATACAGCGCAATTCGGAAGGGAGATTATTGTAGTTTTTTATGGCTTGGTAAATATAATGGTTTTGCATTTGAGTTGTTTTAAAGATTGGCGTAATAAATTGATTTCCATTTCTCATGAGTTTGTAAAATTCTTGATATTCTTTGTTATTTTTTTCTTTACACATTTTTATAATTGAAGTTTGCTTAAATATATCATCAATATTTGGTACTGGAAACAATTTAAAAAGCAATTTTGTTTGGAAAGTAGAGTTTTTTTTAAGTATTACTTTTATAATAATTTTTTGCGAGACTTTTACTGAGTTTAGGTTGTTTTTATAAGATCCTCCCCAACCTATGATTCCGTAAATAAGCAGGGAGTGGACAAGAGCATAATATACATTTTTTAGTATTTTCACATTTAAAATATTTCTTAACCTAACAAATATATATATACATTTCCTTATTCTCTTTACTAACTCCCTAATATGGCTTTTCCATTTCAGATTTTCATCGATGATCACACCAAGATATTTAATTTCAGAAGAAGAGTTGATTACAGTACACATAGGATTAAGTAGTTTACAGTTGACATTGTCACAATTTTCATCATGGATTATTATATTTACTTTGTGTTTAGGTATTTTTTGTAGTGAAAATAATACATATGTTGTTTTTTTAGCATTAAGTGTGAGTAGGTTATTATCAAACCATGATTTTAAGATATTAATACATTCATTTGCAAGTTTGTTAACTAGTTCCCATGTTTGACCTTTTATTAATAAAACAGTATCATCAGCATAAGAGATTAATTCACCCTTGATTTTCTGTTGGAAAATGTCATTTACATACATTAAAAATAGTAATGGTCCGAGGACCGTGCCTTGAGGAATGCCAAATGTACTTGTTAGTGGTGTACTAAAAGTTTGGTTTAATTTTACAATTTGAGGTCTCTCTGTTAAGTAGCTTTCTATCCATTTAAGGGCTAAGTGGTCAATGCCATTTTCTTTTAATTTTAATATAAGTTTTTCATGGGAAATACTGTCAAATGCTTTCTTTAAGTCAATAAAAATTCCTATACATTTATTTGATTTGTCCAGGGTACTCTGAATACTAGATGAAATTTTTGCAATGGCATCTTGGGTACTTTTTCCCTCTGTGAAACCGAATTGATTTTCATTTATAATTTTGTTTTTATTTAAGAATGCAGTTAGTCTTTTTTTAGCAATTTTTTCAAAAATTTTCGATATATTAGATAAGAGTGAAATGGGTCTATAATTAGAAATGTCCTCCGGGCTACCGGACTTAAATATTGGAGAGATTATGGTTTTCTTATACGTGCTCGGGAAAACTCCTGTCTTAAAGCTATTGTTGAATGTATACTGATAAAATACCGTATCGGCAGAAACAGCCACGTTGCGTTGTTGAAAGGAGAAATCTGATTTTGTCCAGCGCACTTTTTACAATTTGGTATGCATTTCTTATGTGTTCGTTATGTTTCATTAATTAATTAATTTATTCATTCATCTTCTCCATAAGACTGTCATACACCAATTTATAATGGAGAAAAAATATTACCTATCATTATTGATAATAAAACAAAATAAATAATTGTGTACCGTCTCCAGTCAACAGGTTGCTTTATTAACGATTTTTATCGAATCGCTAAAGTGGGCAATCACTGTCATTATTGTGGAAATTACTACGAACATGAGAGCTACCACTGCGCATTTAGCTATAGTTTTTTTGTTCATTTACAAATAAAAGTAATTGTTTAGAAAAAGTAATGGTTGATTATAAGGATGTCATCGGTACCGACTTAACTACATATTATGCAACTACGTATTTATTGTCTTATAATATAGTATGGTATAGTCTACACCAATTCAAAGTAAAACATTTCTTTTAACAGACAATAATTACCTATTTTGCCCATAAATATTTTATTGAAATCACACATGTGGGGATGGCGACTCTAGTTCATAGACCCTAGTTCAATTAGAGGCGCTACTGCTTACGTAACGTACGTATCTCATCGAAACTTGTTCCACTATTAGAACACGGTAAGCGTTGAGCGTAGACCGGATTCGGTAGTTTTAGTTTAAGCGTTGGGAAAGTTGGAGGTCAGTTAGAGGTAAAAAGAGGAACCTATTTTTTCGCTTCATATCTCATCTAAATATAAAACATCAATGCCCCGGTTAGGCCTGTTTGACAACAGACCTGGTTGTGTTACATACAGTCATCAACAACTTTTTTGACAGTCCTGCCATCGTTTCCACTATCAAATTCCATATGCCGACTAGGAATACAAGACAAAATATAACATTCTTCTGCAATACATGCACAACCAACTATCAGACACACTCACTTACTAAATAGGATGCATGATCTGGGCAACGAGTTTGAAGGCACTTTTGAAATATTGACTCCATTTATAGAATTAAGCGTAATCTATACCAGTACTTTGTTGAATCTTACAAATTAGAGTTACGTTGGTAATGAAGTTTTAGTGATTTGCCTAATATGTAGTATTCTTCTAGTTTCTATATTATTTTATATTACTGTTACATATTTTACTAATATTGTTTAATATTAATTTTATCAGCTTACTGTTATATTATGGTTTGATTTTTTTGTATAATTTTTGACAGCTCAAAAGGTAAATTCTGTTTTTAAAATCCATGTTAACGGGCTGCTGGGCGTATAACCAAATAAAAAAAAAACATAATTACAAAAGTTTACAGAACAGACTCTATATGTGAATATAAATGATGATTCAACATACTAAACATTTTTAGCATCATATTCGTACTTTAAACAAGTTTTTAGAATTAAATTCGTACTTTAGCAAAATATACTACATTCCGATGCTTTAGATTATAATCAAATATCATGTTTTTTTTAAAGATATTTATATACATTGCTGTGTATGGTTTTTTTTTGACAGTGCGAACCTGAATCACTCAGAGACCCATTCTGAAGAATTTTGTTTCTGTAAAAAATAAATTGTTTTATGAAAACTTTTGCTTATTTTATTCATAAAAATAAAATTATGGTAAACATTGTCTTACGTGCCACTTAATTTGAGCGTTTCACAAAAAAGTACTTTAAACCATTTTTATAAAAAGAATTTTCAGTGTTTTCCTAGAAATATAATAAAATCGTTTTATTTACAACTTAGTTGCATAAAAAGTGAAAAAACATTTTATCACGACTCATATTATTACGAGACAATACCCTAAAATAAATCCAGAATCTCAACGACGTAAGTGAAGCAGCGGTGCACAAAAATATGCGACACGCGGCCCTGGTGTACTGGACAGACCCAAGGTTGAATTCGCCCTATCAAATAACGTTTCAATTCATAGTGGTTGTCTTACACTAAGGCGATACTGACCGTATATTCCAATCCAAAACGTGCCGTAAATATACTTATACATCTTATTTAAAATTAATAAATATTTATGAAATAGCTCAAATAAATCAAGTAAAATTTGGTTAAAATTTGAGATTTTCAAGAACAAAAGTATTATCAGGACATTTATGAGACAACTGCCATCATTATTAACACTATAATTCTTTCCGAAACGTTGGCTATAGAAGGAGGTAGCGCAAAACGGCAAAATACCTCAAAAATAAATCACTACAAGTAAAATCACGCCAGAATTTAAACTCACGACCTCTGGATTCGTAGCCAACTCAACCACGGAGGCCGTCAGGGTTTAAAATAAATTACTGAATGACACGTCAGAAGCTTTTTCTCATAATCTTAAAATTATTTTTAAATTCATAGAAGCGTATTTCGTGTTTTCACAACGCATTCTTGGAGATTGCGGAAATTAATTAATTGTTGACTTTGCTCAGTACTTCAGAAATCGTTAATCCTTATCTCAAGGCATCGTAATTTTTCGGTTCTGTGTATCTTGGCAGGCGATACAGATGATTCTAATATTGCTTTTCCAATGAATCCCCCAAAATAAACCATCGGAGTATTCTCATTTACGGAAGTAAACAATCAACATTGCTAAGTCAAAGATAACTTTAAGTCGAGCTAAAGTAAGTTAGTGCTCCTTCTTCTCAAGATGAAAGACCCAAAGATTTCACAATTTGTGGAAAACTCGTAACGAGTAATAATTTAAACTTTTTTAAATAATAGTGAATAGTTCTACTTATGAAAGGTTCTTGCTTTTTATCTATTTATTCGTGTTATTTGATGCATTTGGTGTTTTAAGGATGATTATAGAGAACACTTTTGACTATTATAAATGACTTTATTGACAAGAAAGACATTCGACATTTTCTTCAACAGATCTCCAGACAATAATAATCTTACTACCCACAGTAGTGATATGACCTACTTAAGACTAGTGCGGTCACATCCCCCTTCTTAAGTTAAACAATAATACAAATGAAAAATCTTAAGGCCCCGTAGTAAGCGTTCAAAGATAGTTTGAAAGGGAAATATGTAAATAGGAATGTTAGAGAGAGAGCGCTAATATTAAAATACGATATTAAGTTAATATCGTTTACACTTCTCGTTTGAAATAAAGCAATAATCTACCGACCAATGCTTTAGTTGCATTTAAAGATACACTGTGATTTTTTTTATAGCCATAAAATATTAAATAACAGAACAAAACATGTTTTTAATTATTTTAGTAGCTTACTTTGCGTTTTTTTTTTCTATCGAGGGAATTTCATATAATTAACGAATGTAGATATAGATAGATATCTTAAAATTATATATATATGTATATATATATATATATATATATTGACCTCTTCCCGTAGTATGTTGATCCAGTAAGAAGTTGTTAGACTAAGTTGATCCACCTTTAACACCATATAACTTGGCTATTGTGGAATACATCTGAATGAATTGGCAACGGTGGTACAATGATTATCAATGTTGCCAGTTTGCCAGAAAAACCATTTGATATACTGTTCATAAATTTTCAAACTTTGTATGGAAATCGGATGCATAATTTATGTTGATCTACCCAAATTGGCATACTTATGTTGATCTCATATATATTGATATATTCCCGTAGTATGTTGATCCAGGTAAGAAGTTATTAGACAAAGTTGATCCATGTCCATATATCTGGTTTTACTAAATGAACCAATCAAGAGGGCAATCGGCGGACTGTTCATCACAAGGTTTTATGTGATTCCGTAATCTTTTGTGATATTGAACTCAAAGCATTAGTCCCTAGAGTCGAATATCGCATGAAATGACTGTGAGATGGTATCGTTTCATATCAAAATGACGTGATCCTTCGACTTTTTGTTGTTTGAATTGTTTATAAGTAGAGATGGCAAAATTTCGTTTTAACTAAAAACGCGAAAAAATATTTATGGATCGAAAATAGGGCATTTATAAGTTTTCTTTGCGTTTCAAGGCATTTGAAAGTGTTTCCAGTGATTTCTATTTCGCGAATTAACGCGAAAAACATGATTTTGGCCGTATTTCAGCTAAATTATTCTATTTAGCGAAATAGGCGCGAATTTCCCGAAAATACCGGGTATTAAAATAATATGTGAGAATTTCAAAAAATCGATATTTACATTACGATTTTTTATAATTTTGTTACTATTTTATGTGTAAATATTTAATATTTTTGTACTGTAGGCTAAAATTGCTTTTTGACATTACACAAATTGTGCGAAATAAATTACGCCTATTGATGTTAATCGCAATTTGCATTTGTTGTGTTTGTGTTTGACCCGTACTTAGAGTTTCCTTCCTTATTAATTTAATATTAAAATTAATTATTTATAATCTTTCACATGGAAATACTTGCAAATGAAAGTTATACATATATTTTACCAAAAATACTTAAAATATGCGCTAAAAACATTCAGGAAATAATTTTTTTTCTATTTTGCTACAAAACGCTAAATTATGCCTCAAAATGCTATAAAACGCTAAATTTCCAATTGTTAATGCTAAAAAATCTGAAAATTAATGCTAAATTTTGCCATCCCTATTTATAAGAAATGTATGTGTATTTAGATTGAAACGAAACTTTCGCAAAAGTCAAATCCATAAAAAAAAACATAACTTAACAGGGGTACACGGGTTCATAGGGTGAGGTTAGTCTAGGTCCTGGCGGCGGATGCGTTTGCCCATCTACTGCGTGGCGGGCCGGATCGAAATAAACTGGTTGAGGGATACCTTTTGACCGTAAAAATCCAAAATGGCGGCAAAAGGAATAATGTTATATGGGAAATTTTGAACCTGTATCTTTTACCATCTCTCCTGATTACGCTTCGTGACTTAGCAGGGGAGGCCGGGTTCTTGGTTATAATGGGTAATTAATTGATGATTTGACGCGGTTGGAGCTAACAAAAAACTGTCCAAAGAAGCGAAGCTAGCAGTCCACAATGGAGTGCTGGTACCTACCCTAATATATGGAAGTGAGGCATGAAACTGGCAGAAGAAGGCTGAAAGTAGACTGAATACTGTAGAAATGAGATCCCTGAGGCATATGTGCGGTAAAATCATGTATGACGGAATGTGCGTATGCTGTGTCTATTCTAGAGGTATTTTATTAGAGCCTGTTAAAAGGAGCTAGCAGCATTGATCCCCGGTGCACCGTGCACGTGCTTGATACTCGACGGACACGAGCAAAATACACGTTCACAGTTAAGTTGATGTTATCTATACATATATGAACGGGTCGTTTCTCCGACTCGTTTTATCGTAAGTCGGCTCGCATGTGGAACGAGCTATCGGCATCTGTTTTTCCTCCTCCATATAATCCGGGCCTCTTTAAGACCCGCATTAATAAATTCATTCCTACAGACCCTATCTTAACCCGCCCCATAACGCTGCCCAACTGGGTGGCGACATAGTTTCTCTGTATTTAACGTGTAAAGACAGGGGCACTCTTGTGAGAGGTGTCACATAAAAAAGTCATACCTCCGAATTTGAATATAGAGTCATACAAAATGATCTATATTATAACGAATGAATCCACCCATCTTTTATCGATTGTCACATTTTATTAGGTAAAAAAAATCCTAAAGTTTATAATCGCACAACTCAACTCAACTTCAAATATTAATATTCTGTATAAACGATTGTTACATCTTACCGGAGGTGACCGGATAAATCATCAAAATGATAATTCATCACATCTTTAAAAAGTTATTTAAACTCATGGAAAGTAGTGAAAGAAAAACATTATTAACTGGGTTAAGTAGGTTAGGTTAGGTTTAAATTTTTTATTCATCATTCCTAATGACTTTATATCACTTTTTAAAGGTGTGTTGAATTGTCACTGTGTTGAGTTATCATAGAACCCTTACCGGAAATGTTTAAATTTTAAAGTTCTCTAAGGATGGGTTGTATCGCAGAATTTGAACAATTCATCAATTTTCAACGTTCATTTTCAAGTTCTGTGAAAGTTCTATTTAAGTTCGGTTGTTATATCATTACAGGCTAGTAGCTTGATAGAACTGAAATAATAACAGAACTTGAAAAAATCCATCACATAACTTGAAAAACTTCTTTGAAATTTGAAGAATTGTTCAAATTCTCCGAAACAACCCGTCCTAAATAAAATGAAATGCTCTTAAAAGAATCATCTCATATTTTATATTACAAAACAATATGACCGGAAGTCGGCATCTTTCAAAATAAAATAAAGCGTAAACTAAAAAACAGCTACAAGGTGGCTACAAATGCAATTATATTTAATCAATTTGATCGATTATTTTTTGTGTGAAGTTTTTTTCACAGTGGCCCAATGATTATTACATGGGGCCAATTGAACCAATTTGACTTTAAGCATTTTCTACGTCTTGCGATAAAAACTTAGGTTTACGATAAAAATACTCATAATCAACGGCAAAAAACTAGATGCCTACCAAATTCTTGTTTTGTTAATCTCATATAAATTAAGCTATATACTCATAAACCGATCGAGTGAAAAGCTGCAATGATCCCGACCCCGGGGTCATTGCAGCTTTTACGGAATGACGAGGAAAATAAGTTTTTTTAATAAGTTGAAAAAATTACTTTTCAAAATTTCAATTATGTTTAACGTAATACACTATCTGGCCTCAAGAAAATCAGTTTAATCACGAACCGTAACTATTTAATGTAATAAAATAACAAAACAAATTTATATTAACATCATAGTTTGCTTTAATCTCAATAAAAAAATAAGGAGAAAAAGTTTTTTTTATGAATGATATAAAACTTTCCCCCAAATAACATGTATATATATATTATTATAATCAATATTATCCGGGAACGCGGTGGCAAGACGTAAAATTCCATAGCCGTTGATTATCAAAGACAAATTAAATTATACTTATTATATGAGTTAAATGTATTCTAATCAGGGTGTTGACAAATCCCGGCCAGTCTGCAGCTGCATTCTCTTAACAACGAAGTTTTGGTCTGATCACATTTTCAATACAGTGTTATTTTTTAACGAAATTAGTTTCCATACAGAGAATATACAAATAAACCTTTTTGTGTATAAAAACATAGCTGCTTTTAAGTTAAGATGTAGTGTGATATGATTTGTATTTTTTTATTAAACACTAATATGAAACATGAAGGAATTATCAAAATTTAAAAAATATATATTGAAGTGTTTTATCTTCTCTTTTAGTTGGTATTACTATAAACTGCACGTGTTAGTTCTACTTCTGCCATTTGTGTGCTAAAGATACTTTATTCAACTTCTCGAAGCTAGTATAGCTGTGGCTTTTTGTAGGAAATATGATATCTGAATATAATATTGTCAATATATTTATGTTTTCATTTTTTACAAATAAAAACTTGTGTGAATACCGCACCAGAGTCATACAGTCCTAACCGCTCCCGTGTGGAGCCAGTGAGACTATGGCATCCTCAAAGGAGACCTCGAAGGAGATGACGAGGAGGAAGGTGGTAGAGTACCTGGCTATTCAGATATGGTCACCAAACACGAATTGTAAAATAGTGCAAATTAATTTTAATAAAATTTATTTGAACCCGCGACCTTCGGATTGCTAGTCGAGAGCCACCTCAAGTAGTTTGATATGTTTGGTGACTTAGCAGGAGTGCCCGGGTTTATGGGGTGAGGTTTGTTCGGTTCTTGGCGGCGGATGCGCTTGCCTACCAAATGCGTGGTGGGCCGGATCGATTATTCCTCTTTAACGCATCGCCTTGCAACGCAATAGGAGAGTTGGATTCTTATGGTTATCACTCGAACACACTGACCCCCAGATTACTACCCACCCATCATACCTATTTCCTTCCCATAACTCACTGTCCTTCCTTTCTTTCAAAATACCCCCAACACAGCATTCACAAAGATGACATAGGCCCTGAGAGTTACGATTTTCCTAAGGGCCTCCTGTGTGGAGACGATGTAAAAAAATACAAAAAATAAACAACTATCTCGCTAAATCCTTGGCGGTGACTAATGGTAGGGGTATTGGTTATCTAATAAATGGTTCCCGGGGCGGCGGTACACATAATTGTAATAATTCTCGAGGGCTCTGATGTACAGACATTATGGCTCCTGTTGATTGACGAACATATACGAAAACATCGTTGGTTAGAATCGGTGCTTGAAATGACTTTAGCCATGTTTAATAAAAAACAAATTGGAATAAATTTTTCAGCAATTTTAATTTAAAATTTGAAAAATTAAATTCTCACCAATCTAATCGCCGCAATTTTAATAGGCACAAATTATGGATATTACGCTTTGTTTCAACTTAATCATTACAAGAAACTTACGTCGGGAGAGATGGTAAAAGATACATTAAAATAAAATTTGATTCAATCAATGTTCAAAATTTCTCTTTTAAAATGGCACCCCTGCTTAGTCACGAAACGTAGTAAATGATGCATTAAAGTTACATTTTTGTTTAATCAAGTTCAAAAGATTTTTTAAGCATGGATTTGACGTTTGCGAAAGTTCCATTTCAATATAAATATGCGTGAGGCAGTCTATCATCTTTAAGTAAAAAGTCATTTTCATAGAATATAGATGTTCTAACAGAATCCAAAAAGTACCACAACGCGCGCGAAATCGGCGGTTACAAGTTACAACGATGCAAGCCGTCAAGTCTGTCAGAAATATATAGATCAACAAAATAAATCGTGTAAAATGTATATGCGACCGAAAAATGGGCGTGGCTTACAGCTAAATCTCGATGACACAAGTTGATCTATGAGGATTTACATATGTATGCCAACTTGGGTAATGGATCAACATGTCCGGGGTGGATCAACAAATGCAAACGGATCAACATATACCTGGCGTACCGTCGCGCGAGATCAACATAGTACGAGAGGGGATAAATATATATAAATATATATATATATATATGTAGAATAATGTTCTCGGTTTACCCGCGTAAAGTAGTCCTTAAAAGGACTTTTTAATTTCTGACGTTTCGGACAGATCTCACTGTCCATCTTCAGAGGCCTTATGTCCTGAATTTCGTCTCAAACTGAACGCTTTCGCGTGTCTGTTCGGTCCAGAAGTCAAGATACAAGTGGGTGCTTATCAATTCTTATGTCTAGGACGAAGTATGCGTGTAGATAGTGATTTGACGGTAGAGGGGGTGGGGGCGGGGTTGGCAATATCAAGCAGTATGCGTGTAGCGACCTGATTGGGTTGCTTTGAACTTGTTGGAAGTGCTTCTGAGAATTTTGGAAATGCCGGTTTTGGGTTATTTTGGTCAATTATAACTTTCCAGGTGTTGGGAATTCTAATTGAGTCATTTCTGGTATTCATATTATTTTTATGTTTATGAATTTCAATTGCTTCGCGGTAAATTCTTTTTGGCTCATTGTATATGCTAGCTATTGTTGTGGTATTGTTAAAGTCCATTTTATGACCTTCATTAAGGACATGTTGCACTATGGATGAAGTTAAGCGTTTATTAGTGACATCCACCTTGTGTTCTGCAATTCTACATGATATTTTTCTATTACACCGTCCAATATACACCTTTTCACATGCCCCACAAGGTATTTTATAAACACCATGAGACTCAAGTGGAATGTGGTCTTTCGGACTTCTTAATAGAGATGAGATTGTCGTTGTGATCGGGTAACTAAGGTATTTATAACTGATGACCACATTCCACTTGAGTCTCATGGTGTTTATAAAATACCTTGTGGGGCATGTGAAAAGGTGTATATTGGACGGTGTAATAGAAAAATATCATGTAGAATTGCAGAACACAAGGTGGATGTCACTAATAAACGCTTAACTTCATCCATAGTGCAACATGTCCTTAATGAAGGTCATAAAATGGACTTTAACAATACCACAACAATAGCTAGCATATACAATGAGCCAAAAAGAATTTACCGCGAAGCAATTGAAATTCATAAACATAAAAATAATATGAATACCAGAAATGACTCAATTAGAATTCCCAACACCTGGAAAGTTATAATTGACCAAAATAACCCAAAACCGGCATTTCCAAAATTCTCAGAAGCACTTCCAACAAGTTCAAAGCAACCCAATCAGGTCGCTACACGCATACTGCTTGATATTGCCAACCCCGCCCCCACCCCCTCTACCGTCAAATCACTATCTACACGCATACTTCGTCCTAGACATAAGAATTGATAAGCACCCACTTGTATCTTGACTTCTGGACCGAACAGACACGCGAAAGCGTTCAGTTTGAGACGAAATTCAGGACATAAGGCCTCTGAAGATGGACAGTGAGATCTGTCCGAAACGTCAGAAATTAAAAAGTCCTTTTAAGGACTACTTTACGCGGGTAAACCGAGAACATTATTCTACATCTTACACCCGTGAAAACCTTAACCATAACATATATATATATATATATATATATATATATATATATATATATATATATATATATATATATATTTTACTTCAAAACTTAAAGAGTTAGCGAGAAACTTGAAATCTGTAGAAATTTTGTTTGCAGGGACTATTGTTTGATTACTCTGCCATTTCTGGTATTGTATGGATTTGAAATATTTTTTTCCTGTCCCACCTGTCATTCATCTCCGACTAACATCTTCGAATGCTGGAGTAGGTTGTATGTCATTCTGAATGTCAGTAATATATCTGGAGTCTTAATTGTACTATGTTTTGTATATACCAATTACCATAAAAATCTTCCATAATATAAGACCTGTTACACTTGAATGTTTCTTTAACAGCAGCTGGTAGCCAATTACTTTTGGGATTTTTCTTAAAATGTACATTTTCCCCTGTTTTTAACATAGACAAAGGTTTTGCATGTACATATTGTACATTACAATATTTGGAATTATTTTTTAACACACTTTGTAATCTGAGAATCTTACCTATCTTAGGTGTGTTCCTATAATGTAATAAAGCCATATAAGGATCTGTATTTGTTTCTCTGCACTCAAAGCTTTAAGTGTGTTCCTATGGTGTAATAATGTTATATAACGATCTGTATTTCGTTTTCTATATTCTAGGCTTTGGGTGTGTTCATTTAATGTAAAGAAGCCATATAATGACCGGTATTTGTTTCCATACACTTTTTTAAATATTTTTTTACATTATTTACAGAGCTCTCTGCTTGATAGTGAATGATTTGAACTAGTAACTACATGTTCTGTATCGCAATCATACAAAAGTGAGTAAATTCTATAGACTGAAAAAAAAGGCCTCCATCAGATACAAATGACATTGTTATGCCATGACGTGCAAAAATTAAATTTTAAGTTTTTTATTACATTTTTAGATGTGGAATTTTATACAAAAAAGTAATTTCTATAAACTTTGAATAGTAATCTGTTACAACGAGATAAATTTAATTATCAAAATACATAAATTCAATACCTACTTGTTGCCATGGAAACTTATTTTTTAATAATTTATAAGTGGCTATTTATGATTAGAAACTTTTAACTAATTACATATTTGACACTTTTCAATTAAGTATTTTATGTTGACACTAATATAAGGCCAATATGAAATATCTGTAGCCAATAATAAACATTTATTTATTTCTTGGTGTCCAATGTGAATATTATTTATAATTTCTTTCATCATTAATTATTGTACTATCAGTTTACAACGCTTAAATATCCGCAAATTAATGTTCCAATAAGCTTTTAACATTCAATGAAATTTATCTTTGCTATTTAGAAAACCTTAATAAAAATGTTTTTTTAGTATTTGCAAATTTTCATCTAATGCAGTAGCATTAATCATTTTTACGGTATTCTTCGCTAATAGCTAAATTCTTAGTAATTGAATTTACGTGACAATATAAATCAGACTAATAATCGGGTATGTAATGATCATTTAAAGCGGCTCTAGACAAAGTTTCTGAATATACATTTATTAACTGGGACATGTACACAATATACAGCATTTAAGTCATTATATTATAGTGAAAACATACTTTGTTATATAGCAGATATGCAAAAGTTTTTTTTTTAATAAATTGTGTTTAATTTGTGATCAGTCTGTACTGTCACTTTGTTACCATAAATATACTGATTGAATTTACTGCATCCAAATTGTATGGCAAACAATTCTTTTTCAATTGTAGCAAAATTTTCCTGCGATTGTGTCATTGTTTTTGAAATATATGCAATTGGACAATTTTCACAGTTTTCATGCCACAACCATAAAACATATTTTTTTTATAAATTACGCCAAATTTGTGATTTTTCTGACAGAATAACGGACCCAAATAATTACCATGTCCAAAAATCTTTGACATTTTTTGAGACGGCAACTCTAAAATGGTTTAAATTTCTCTTTATCGACTTTTAGACATCTCTTACTGAAAATATAACCTAGGATTCTTCCCTGAGTAAAATTTTACATTTTGATTTATTTAATTTTAAATTGACTTCTCTATCTCTTTTTGTGAATTTTCTTATTCTGATATTATGAATTTCTTCCGTTTCTCCACAAATCAAAAAATTATCGGCATCATTTAAAAAACCTTCTAAATCTCCGAGTAAATCTTCTATTATCCCATAAATAAATTCTGTTGCTGCATTTATTCAAAACGGTAATCTTAAATACCTTTATCTTTCAAATTGAATTTAAAATTACATAGAATACAACTTTCTTCATCTAATTTCAATTACCAAAATCCTGAATAAGAATCTTAATGTAAAAAATAAGCAGCGTCTATAAGTTTTGATCATTTTTCATCAATATTTTTAACGGAAAATATTCTCTGTCTATGCAATTATTATACGTTCCATGATCAAAAAAAAAAATTCTATTTACCTGACTATTTATCGGTTATATTTAGTAACCTTTTTCAATGACCATCATCTCGCCCATGCGATATAACTCCTATCGAAGACTGTCTTGAAAAAGTAAAAGGGACTTTTCTTGGAGGATCAACGCACGAGACAGCATCTTGGCGAAATTTGAGATGAACGACAGGCGGCAAACATCTGAGTCCCTGGAATATTCGTTTAATATAAAGTTAAAATCATGTTACACTGAACACTTTTTTATAATGTCAAGTTGGCCAAAGACCAAAGATATTTTAGTGACAAAAAATGTTATGTTATTTATGAAATTTCCATTGATTTGACATACAAGATCACAGCGACCAATAATCCAAAACCTGAAACTTTGACAAAATAATTTCCTTAAATTTTATTAAATAAATTTTACGTTTTAAATTGTGACAGTGAAATTTCGTTTATGTCAACTCCTGTATCCAAGATACAGTCTAATATTTTTTTTAATAATTACAATATTTAGATAATAATAAAATGTTTATTTTTCGGAATAACTTTATTGAGTAAAACCTCAAATTGTAATATTTAAATTTTGAAGACAATATTAGTGATTTCTAAACGAAAATCTGAAACAGAAAAATCAGAAAAAGAAACGGTCACATCTGGGACTCGAACCCAGGACCCCTGTCTTTCCGGGACAGTGCTCTACCAACTGCGCTAATGGGACCCTATTTTCCTCGGTCACTTTTAACTGTATCATACTTCGAATAAGAACTACTAACATTGTCTTCATTTTTCACCTTGCTTGTCTTCATTAGCGCAGTTGGTAGAGCACTGTCCCGGAAAGACAGGGGTCCTGGGTTCGAGTCCCAGATGTGACCGTTTCCTTTTCTGATTTTTCTGTTTCAGATTTTCGTTTAGAAATCACTAATATTGTCTTCAATATTTAAATATTACAATTTGAGGTTTTACTCAATAAAGTTATTCCGAAAAATAAATATTCATTCTAGACTTGCAGAAAAGTCAACAGATGTCGCACATTAAATAAAAAAAAAATAAGATAGGTTTATCTAAAAAAGACGCTGTCTGGATTGCATTTAGTTCGGGTTGAATCTTGCGATCATACATAAAGATAGTTGCCAATAAAAATGTGCGGTGAAAAATGAAGACAATGTTAGTAGTTCTTATTCGAAGTATGATACAGTTAAAAGTGACCGAGGAGAATAGGGTCCCATTAGCGCAGTTGGTAGAGCACTGTCCCGGAAAGACAGGGGTCCTGGGTTCGAGTCCCAGATGTGACCGTTTCTTTTTCTGATTTTTCTGTTTCAGATTTTCGTTTAGAAATCACTAATATTGTCTTCAATATTTAAATAATAAAATGAATAAATTTTTTAGAATTTTATAATTATTATTATTCCAATAGTATTTCGACCCTCAGGGCAATAAACACTTTCATGATTGGCCTTTAAGTTTAAATTTTTGATATTTTTGTGACAGTAATTATAATTTTTAAAACCGAATTTAGCAAAGTGGCGAAAGGAATTGCATGACATTGACCGCATCTTCCACAGGTAATAGAACGATACACATACTTTCAGAGATTTATTTATATTTCCAAAAAATATTTTTCGTCGTGCTTCCAAGCTGTAGAAATCGAACAGGTTGAAATGGATACAGTAATGAATAGTACGTATATTCTCTCACACATACGTTACACATAAACCTCTTTTGTACTTTTTCTTTTTCTAAGATATGGTTTTGTTCAGAAGGGCCCAAATAATGGAGACATATTCCAGTATTCTACGAACGAGAGGATCATTAAACATGTTTTGCGACTGCGTTAGTAAATGATCTCGCAATGTGAACAATAAATCCAAGCATTTTGTTGGCGCGGAAGACAATTTCAGATATGTGGGATTTTGGAAGATAAATTTGCTTCGTTTTGGGATTACATAATTAATTATATACAATGAAATGGAAAAATGTTAATATATTTGGTAATTAGGAAAAAATTATAAGCAATCCTCTTTTGAATTTTTCTTTCTCAAAATTTCCCCCCACTAACGAGTATGTAATTCTCTAATTAACTTTTCCTACTTCTACGCTTTGCCTTCCTTCATCACTTATTATTTTGCCGATTTGGTTTGTCCCTCTCTCTGATATTTATCCCTTCTCTTTAATTCATATGTTTACTACTTATTTTTGCACCACTGTAAACGTCTTGGCCAGTAGAAATAAGCCTGTTCATGATATGTCAGTTAATTATTTTATAAAAAATTGTGTCGACCATAGACATTCAAATAAATAGACTTGCCCTAACATGATATCCGAGTGTCATTTCGAAGAGCTGGAGGCAAATCAAGAGACTATACTTGTTGCACCAGGAGGGTTCGAGAAGACTTTGAATAAGCTATGACATGTCGTAGATTGACAACCGAAAAGCGCTTGTTGAAATAACCATACCATGCAGAAAAGTAAAGTTAGCTTAAGTAAGGCAAAGATTTGCAGCGTTGTCCATTGTGGGACTTTTCTGCCCAGGATATTAATCTTAAACGTTTATTTGTTCATTTTATTTTTTATTTTTTTTAGAATAATACACAAATAACTTTATTTACATCACTTTAATATATATATAACCTCTACATGTTTCATGAACAGTGTTCACATCATCAGGAGCAAGTATATACTAAAATCAAAAATTAAATATAGATTACAATTGAACAGTGGTAGAAGTGGGGAGGGGTAAAAGTGGGCGGAGTTTTTCAGAATTGGGAATTACAATATTGTTAGACGGGAAAGACCAGTTTAGTGGGAAAAGATTTAAAAGTGGGTTTATAATTTTCTTTTGCTTATTTATTAGGTCTTCTTTTTTATTAACATGTTTTCTAATTTCTAAAATTTCTCAGTTATTTATTTGCGAAGCTTTATATCCTGTGTGCAGTATTTTAAGACCCGAGTTTTTATCAAATGTGTGATCTATATTTTATTTGTTCTTAAACGGATCTCTTGGTGTAGCGGCAGTAAAATCGAGTCAAGTAAATAGAAAATAGAAAGTTTTGGATACAAGCCCGAACTTTTGTTTACCAAATTTTAGATTTGTATTTAAGTGAAGCCATCAATTTTAGCGCTATTGTGAAAAAGACTAGTAATTTTTAAGCAGATTTTATTTTATATTTAATGAAAACAATGAAGTATACTTGTAAAGAAAATTTTAGAAATTAAAATAAAAGAAATTATGAAATACGAAAAAAAAATCTGGTTGATAATAGCAAAATTACATAAATTAAATAACATAAGAATATTAAACATCACTAGCAGTTAAAAACCCGCTCCGCGTGTTATTTTCTGCTAGTTGACCACTTAAAATGTTTGGAAATTCCCGATAATGCATTATTAGTATCCGTTGATGTCATTAACCTGTTCCCAAGTGTCCCAGTTGAAGAAAGCAAAACTATTATAAATAACTTACTGAATTCCTCAATATTGCCTAATGACTCAGCCCAGGATTTATTTAAATGTCTTAGTGTAAAAACAACAAAAAAAAAACAAAACTTTTTTCTATTTGATGATAAAATTTTCAAACAAAAATACGGTTTGGCAATGGGATCAAGTACCTTTAGTAGCTGATATAGTTTTAAACCATGTAGAAAATAAAATCTTTCATAGTTATTCCTTATTACTAAAATATGTGTATTTTTGGAAACGTTACGTAGATGAGGTTTTTTTGTATATGGACCGGTACCAAAAGACAACTTCAAATGTTCCTTAATTTTTTGAACCAAATTCATAAAAACATTAAATTTACATTAGAAATAGGAATTAATTGTAGCATAATTTTTTTGGATTTAAACCAAACTATAATTAAAAATAAGATTGTATTTAATATTTTCCGAAAAGAAACATACGCTGACATAATTATTCACAACTCATCTAACCATCCATTTTCACAAAAACTCTTAGCTTTCCATTATTTGATCAATAGATTAATTAATATCCCCAAATAATTTCAAAGCTGAACTTACAACCATTAAATAAATTGCATCTAATAATGGTTATAACTCCAAATTGATAGACGACATATTAAACAAAAAAATTAAGAAAAAAAATTAATTTGTCCTACATTTACCCATTGCTTAGTGATAATATTAAAAAACAATGGAGAAAAATATTGTTTACAAATCATCAAACATCCAATTTAATAACGAAAAAATCCCTAATACAATACAGCCAGCTTTCTATACAAATAATAAATTGAAAATCTATATTTTTTATAACAAGGACAAAGACCAAAAAAGAGTTTACCAATTGAATTGTAATGATTGTTATCATTTTTACATAGGTAAAACTTCCAGAAATTTTGAAACGAGGCTTAAGGAACATTTGAGATATCTAAATAGCAATAATTATTCTGAATTTGCTAACAATCTAATTGAATTTAACAATTCATTTGATTTAAATACAGGTTTAAAAATTTTATACACTAACGTTAGTGGTTTTCACTTAGATCTTTTAGAAATATTATAAATTAGGAAAAATGTCAATAGAAATTTAAATATTATTAATAATCAAATTAATTTTGTGAATAACCCTATCCTAAACATATTTCCATTGTATTTTTTTGTCTTTGATCTTCTAAACTCCTCCCCTTTTCACCTCCCCCCCCCCTTACTTTCATTTCTACCAACGCTTTTTTCTATACTTGATAATTAGTTTTAGTACAATTTATGTCCTGATGAAGAGAACATCGTTCTCGAAACATGTCGATTTAAAAAAAAATAAAGATTATCGTGGTAAAAACGAAGTGTTTTCATTTATTTCATTAAAGTTATTTGTGTTTTAGTAAAATAAATAGTGCCATCACAAAATGATAAGCTTCCAGAAAAAATCTTCTTATTAAACGCTTGGTAATGGTCAAGTAATTTTGCATAACTATGTGTATTGTTACTGCATATTTAAATATTCGCGCCAGTCATTTGGTTCGTTCTTATACCCCCAAAGGTGCGCTGTGTCCGCCATCTATAACCGACGTACGTATCGGCCATATTCAAGGAACGCGTGATTTTTTATAAACGTCAAACATAATCTCGTAATTGTGGATAATTTTCATTGTAATGTAATTAATCCAATGGATTGTGAACTTTCTAAAACATATTTTCTTCGATATTATCCAAAAATATGAAAAGAAACGATGTTTTTGAAGAAATCTCGTATTACATGTGGCGATCCTATTTCAGTATGTAATCGGGTTTTAATTTTAAAGTTTTTCTTTTGATCCGGTCGCTTGCAAACCGAAATGAACCTTACGGTTGGTTAAAATTGAGTGCCAGAGTGGTATTTTTTTTGCCTGCAGACCTCCTACGCGGAATTTACCTGAAACATACGATTTGAATTCGACCAACCAGAGGGCCTAGACCGTTCAGACGCTAGCCTAGTAATATTATAGATTCTGTAAATTAACAAATATTAATATGTAAAAATTATTAATAAATAAACCTAATAAATAAATTATTGAAGTTAAGTGACAAAAGAAAAAATGTTGATATTATATTTTTATATAAAATTGTACGTTATCAGTCGGCCGTGATATTTAATGTTGATTCACTTTCATGTTCCAATCATTAGATCAAGGTGTATGTATTATTGTACAATTATTCTACGGATTCAGGCTACAATTCTGTTATAAATAGACACAATTGGAACCTGTAATGCTATATGGGCTGATGTTTTTAACATGCCTCCATTGAAGTATAAAGCTGTAATAATTAAACATTATAGCGCCCCTGAGGTGATATTTCGCAAAAGCGGCGCTATAAAAATCATCCAATAAATAAATAAATAAATAAACAATGCATATTTCAACATGGTCACTGCGTAACTTTTTTTTTTTTTTGTTTTGTTTTTTTCTTCACATCTTTTATTCAAATTGTACTAATGTAAATTCTTTTTTTCTCTTGTCTTGATTACTTATATATTTTTTTCTGTTCTTTCGACATTGTACTTTGACTGTCAATAACCTTCATGTATGAAAATGGCACTTATGCCGTTAATTATAAACGAACAGTTAAAAAAATTGCTGTTAAGCTCTACAAGCGGCTTTTTGGTGTAATTTATTAAAGTTCTTTGACAGTGGAGTTTAGCCCCTTTGTATGTACAACAACAATTATGAGAATATGATTCTATACAAATAAAATCCATTTGTGAAGGCTTTAGTAATATTCGTATGTTGCCTAACTTCATTTATTTGAAATAAAATTAACGAAAAAAAATAATTTCTACTAAGTAACACGCTCCATAATTTCTAGATAACCATTTTCAATATTTAATATATCATTGTAGATGTATTTTTTTGTTCAACAAAAAGGAACCGATTTAAAAATTAGCCGGTTTCTTGGAAAAATAGTATTGGGCGACAGAGAAAACCGTGTTAGGAATATCCTTATGCAAGAAGTTTGGTTTTTAATTTAGAATTTTTATCTTTTCTATTTTTATATTTAACTTTGGAAAAAGTTATGTTTGGTTAGACTTTGCTTTTTGATCCTGGAAAACGTAAGCTTTGTGAAAAATTTCTTCTAAGAAAATTTGTTGGAATAAAGCTATTTGATATCATGAATTTTGGCAAATTTATAGATTAATGGGAAATTTCTATGTTGGGAAAATTTCAATTTTATTTAAATAAATTTCTTCCGGGAAAATTGAAAATACTATAACAAAATTTATGGGAAGAGGTCAGAAAATGGGTAGTTAATGTGTAGTTTCGAGTTTTTCGTTTCTAAAATAATTCTTCCGGGAAAATTGGAAAAAATTTAGCTCGCAAAATTAGTCGGGAAATTTTTATATAAACATTTTTTTTAAATTTTATGTGAAGCTTGGAATTTTCCGTGTTGAAATACTATTATATTTATGTTTTTTTTTATAAAAAAAATCTCTTTTTAAAAATTGCTGTCTGAAATTTGGGAATTTTTACAATGTATGATATAAATAAAAAAACTTAAATATTGGAAAAATAGCTCGAAAACTTTGGTAGGGAAATGGGTCGGGAAATTGTGTAAATTTCTTGTAACCGGGAAATTCCTTTTTTATTTTACTTTTGACACTTTCTCATCGGGATGCTGTATATAAATGATTATTTTCGAAAATAACGCCACTTGCGCTACAACAGGTACAGGCAAAATAATACAAATACTAATATTTTTTTCGTTTTGAAATAATTTGTGTTTGTACGTAGAATTACTTTATGTTTGTAATTACTAGGTATATGTTTGCTTCTCTCAAATGTAAATTGTAAACATCGATACATGCTTAGTCCTAGTAAGGTTATTTTTTATGAGAAAAAACGTGATTTATGTATAGCGAGATGCAATAAATAAATAAATAATAATCAGATAATTAAATAAAATTTTAATTTAAAAGCAGACACAGAAATCAAGTTAACACAAATAGCAATTTTCA
This sequence comes from Hesperophylax magnus, assembly GCA_026573805.1. Lineage (NCBI taxonomy): Eukaryota > Metazoa > Arthropoda > Insecta > Trichoptera > Limnephilidae > Hesperophylax > Hesperophylax magnus. Next base: position 1,113,963 of record JAIUSX010000156.1, read on the forward strand.
GTTTGCTTCGCTATTTATACAGAGAGATGAAAAATTTTTATGTTAATTAAAACCTGTAATGTTAGTACCTACATAAGATTTTTTTTCAACAATTATTACAAAAAAGATGGCAAGTGATATTATCTTTTTAATTTAATGTACTAGCTGACGTGCACCCGGCGCTGCTCCAGGGTTATTAATGGTTTGGAATAAAGTTTTGAGGTTGTGAATTCTAAGGAACCTGAAAACTGAGTACATTTTTATGATGGAAATAATATTAATATAAACACTTGAAAAGTTTACTTTATTAATAATGCCTTGTCTATCTCGAGCGTCTTCAACTTCTTCTACCGTTTACATTAATACTATTGCAGCATATTTTGGGAGGTCATTGACCAAAAGACCTCCGTAGACGAGCCGCCTCTGGAAATAATATTAAGTTAACACTTGAAAAGTTTACTTTTTAATCGTCTCTTGTCTTCCTTGAGCGTCCTCAACTTCTTCTACTATTAACATACACGACATACATTTTACCTTCACATCTTTCTTCGTTCATCACGTGCGCCTCATTTTACCACAGTTAATTATTTGACAAGATTCCATTCAATGTACCTGCGCGTTCAACACGCTCTTGTATCCTGTTCAGGGTTAATCAATGCAAAACGAACTCTAAGTAGATTTTTTGCCTGAACAGACTATGCAATAATTACAATAGCGAATTATTCAAGGTGGATATTTTGAGTCGCGAACTTACCAAATACAAGAGGTCCTTAAAAAAATATTTTTCTGATGGTTTGTGAATAATGTTTATATCTCTATTGTTTATAATATCTCTATTATGATTTGATTTATATCTACAACCTCTCTATGGCTATAAATGTATTGTTTTCTAAATTTTTCGTTTTATATAATCGTTTGTTTTTTATAAAGTTCTTAATTCATATTCCTTTCTTACAAATTTGATTTACTTATTCCATATTATGCTGTCTCAGTAGAGGAAAAGTCACAAGGAGGAAATCCATAATTGGTTATATTTTGGCTATATAATTCTTATGTACAAGCTGATTAAATGTAAACTGTTGATTTCCCAAAAAATAATAAATAAATAAATTTGATTGATGTCTTCCTCATTCATTAATAAACATCATATCATCTTTAGTCTTTATTTCGTATTTCATTCCATTGCAAAGATAAGGCGATAAGTCTTCCTCGGGCGTCTCCGACTTATCGTACCAGTCAAAGTACTCTCTAAACACTCCCGACACTAATCAAAACAAGCTTTATAATTTTAAGCGAGATCTGTCGTGTATTTTTTTAGTGTACAGGAGATAAACAAAGAGACATTCATTTTATATAATATGGATTGTTAAATTTATCGTTTTCTAGCTTCCAAGGAATTATCTTTTTAAACGTAATGAAAATAAAAGACGCTGAAACAATTTGCTGTTCATAAATTCTCTGTGGCATCTGACAAACAGCCGACCGCCATTAACTGCCAAATTACATATATAAAAAGCACTCCACTTCATACTATAGAAAACAACATGTTGAAGAAAGCACACGTTTTCGTTCGAGAAATGTCCAAAAACCCATTATATATGATGAATTCTATGTAATTCTCATACGGAATAAGTTTCATTTGGCTTAAATTGCTTCATAAATGGAATATAAAACGTTTCATATTTAATATAAGCGTTTAAAATAGCAGAAGTTAGAAAATGTTAATAAAAATGCTACTGTCCTATCAAATAATCATAAAACGATGTTACTTTGTTTGAGCAACTATTTTTTTTAATACGTCGACAACCTTTCTTTCCTCGGGACAAAATACACTCTCTTAACATTACAGAATAATGTGTGAACATAATATTAAAGTGGGGGAAGAGGAAGAGAAGTGACTAGGGATTAGTAAAGAAAACATTAAAGAATCATTGTTTTAAGAATCCATTAGAATTCAAATTTTGGGAGGCAGGTTTGGGTACTCCGCCCCGGAAACCATTTATTGGTTATTCAACACCTCTGCAATAGGTCACCTCAAGTTGTTCGCTTCGTTTGGTGACTTGGCAGGGATGCCCGGGTTAATCGGGTGAGGTGTATTCAGGACGCGCATGGCCACCAGCTGCGTGGCGTACCAGATCGGGAGAGAATGGTTTGGGGACACTCTTCGAGCTCTCTAACTAGTCTCTGCATATATTGATTTGCGCCGTAGTGTAGGAGATATGTCCGCCACTCCTGGAAATACTGATCCTTAGATTCCTACCTAATCCTCATATCCTTTACCTTCCCAGAACTTTCTGTGTTGGGGTTAGTGTAAAAAAAAAGAACTCCGTTGAAGGACATTTTTAAAAACTTTATTTATTTCAGTATTATAAAAAAAACTGTAAAAAATGCTCTAATAAACATTAAATGAAAAATTGGCTACTGTACCAAGTCAACACACCCCCACTACAAGAACTAAAACCTCAAATCTACTTTCGAAATACAAAAATTAAATACTTAAGGCCAGAAAAACCACAGATTCTATACAAAAAAATATAAACTGCCCATTCAAATTAAATACGGTTCCATGATAACTCAACACAGTGATAATTCAAGACACTTTTAAAAAGTGATATAAAGTCATTAGAAACGATGAAAAAAAATAAACCTAACCTACTTAACCCAGTTAATAAAGTTTTTCTTTCATCACTTTCCATGACTTTGAGATATAAAATGTGATGAATTATCATTTTGATGAGTTATCCGGTCACCATTGTTATGATATGGTTATAATACTTATAATGTATAAATTCACCACGCCGCTGTTGAAAAGTAGAATGAAATGCGTGAGAGAAAATGTATTTTTAAATCATGTCAAATATGAACTATCCGTCCTTTCAAAAATAAATAAATTAAAAATATTGAAACCTGGTCATTACAAACAGCGCTCAAGTAGATTTTGAAATTGTTTTCAATAAAGCTTTATTATAACGAAAACATAATAAACTAACATTTTATTAGTTAAACGTTAAATTTTAAACGATAACTTACAAAATAAATACATATATAGCACGGGTTATTTCAGAGAATTTGAATATTTCTTTAAATTTCAATGTTTATTCGCAAGTTCTGTGAATGACCTATTTAACCCGTTCGTGCTCATCTTTATTTTTTTTTTATTTTTCTTATTATATGTCCATTTTAGTATTCGATTAGACTTTAATAATGATGTAGTATACAATTTTTTGTTATAATTTTATTTTTTTATAGAGAAATCGACCGCCCCAAAAATGCGGCGCTGGGCGCATTACCGAGCATAAAAAATGTTAGGAAGTTGAGAATAAAAATGGGATTATAGTATAAAATGAATGTATCAAAAAGTATAATAATGACAAAATCTTACAACTAAGCACAACATTCTATAAACTTTAAGTATAAAAATTGTCAAAACAGTTTGTGTGACAACCAACATCACACTTCCTGCACTTCTTAGTCGTATTTTTGTGGCACTCGGTACAACGAATTTGTGTAAGACTTGATACTATCAAATGCCCTACATCATCCAGCCTGACTCCATCTGGGACTCTTGGTCTTTTTGTCGTTTGCTTCAGTGGTCTACCGATAGAACGTGCTGATGAATATCGACCAAGGTAAGTTCGGGTAACATCTCGTATAAATGCCAGGTAATCTAAATATCATTTTGCCTGACCGGCTGGAGACAATTTGTAGAGCTAGTATGCATTGTTCATGGATGCATTCAAAGGCCACATCAAAAGTTGCCAGTACCATTTTTCGCGATTGATACTTATCCTATAGCAACCGATGTTTTGGTCAAGTCGATCCACTCCGCCCATATACTTGTTATATTGTAGAAAGCACGACGGCTGTTGGATTGCAACTCTTCTCTTTTCACTACTAGACCATCGCTGAGCCAATCCCAACGGACTGACTCCTTCGTAGGTGGATGCTACAGTTACCACATTGTTGTCGTTGTATTGGACCAAGGAGATACCTGATATTTGATCAGTCAGTTGATAGTAACTGCCACGCGCTTGCTTTTTCATTTGGGCAGTATCATTCAGAGGCGCCTTTTCAACACGATTTATACGAATCGTACCTGTTGCTTGATTGCCTGCTTCTTTGAGGTGGGTAAGCAGCCGGAGAGACGTAAAAAAATTGTCCATATAAACATGGACTTTTTGTCCTGCCGGTAACTTTGCAATAAGGTTAGTTACCACAGAACCTCCAACGCCTAACTCGGGATAAGTGTTTCCTGTACTCGCGCCTTGGTAAGGTTCAGCTTGTATACGGTAACCAAGCCGTGAAGTCATGCACCAACTCTTGAACCCAAACCGTATTGGTTTGCCATGTATATGTTGTTTGGTGGTGTGGTGTCCATAATAAGGAATCATTGATTCGTCGACTCACTTCCGGAAATTGTGGAGAATATGCCATCCACTTTTCATTCAGTATCTTCCACATTGGCCTGACCTTTGTGAACTTGTCCTCAGCATCTAAAGCAGCATTGTCACAAACATGAATGAAGCGCATGATTTGCTCAAATCGGGATCTGGAAATTGATTCAGCAACACCAGGGTGGTAAGTATCTGAGCCAGTATCCCAATACATTCTATATCTGGCATAAACACAATAGCCACTTAACAAAAATATGCCTATAACCAGGCGCAGTTCCTCTTTTGTCACATCAAAATTATTGTTGCCAACAAAGACTGCATATTGTTTTGAGTTGTCAACAAAAATATTTATGACTTCTTCATCATAAAAAAATTCAAACCACTTCACTGGTGATTTGTTAGTTTTCAAGAAATTTGGTTGTGTCCATTCTTGTCTACTGTACTCTGGTAGGTCTTGTTTTTTCCAATCTCTTTCCACTCTTATATTTCTACTTCTCGGCGGCAGACTATTGTTTGATGTCGATACCATCTCCGAAAGAGGTATGTTGCCATCGCTGTCACTCTCGTCACTAATAAAAGCCTGTTCTATTATTTCAGACTGCAAGCCACCTCCGCTTTTCCTGGTTATTTCCAGTTGTGCTTCCGCTCTAAGTTGATTGCCAGACAACCGATTCAAATCACCTACAAGGGCGTCTTCTTCATCACTGAGCAAATGGTTACTCGGCGGACAAGTGTATATCGTCCCTTCTATGATGTCGTCATCCTGCTCCAGTATATCGCATATATCGGCCACCGTCAAGCTGAAAAAAACAATTTAGGGACAATTATAGTATGCTGTTATGATATCATTTTTAACAATATTTGATAATCTTTATATTCAACTGTGGAATATCGAAAGCTTATATCGAAAGAAACACTTCTAAAATGTGTACATTGCCGCGCTCACCGCCCCTAAAATGGGGCGCACAGCAAAACTGTCTAGATTGATATCGGAATATAGCCTAATTAAACTATTTATATTATTATTTTATAGTAAACATATTATACAATGACATAATGTCAAAATCTTCAGCAAAACTATGGAAATAAATTACATTTACTTACTTTTTTCTCCGCGACATTGCTACAAGGACCACCATGACACTTTTGACGTGAATAATGAAAAACAAAATGGCGTCTCGCGCGTAAAAAATATCTATTAGTGTTGCAAGGAATCATAATAAATAAATTATTAGTCATAAAAAAAAACGCATGTGATATTGTTTTAATCGGAAATTACTAACCGTTTTAAAAATGGGGCGTTTGACACTTACGGGTTAAGTTCGGTTATTATTTCAGTATTGTCAAGTAACTGATAAAGTATAATGGTATAATAACAGAACTTGAATAGGAAATTCACAGAAATCGCAAATGAACGTTGAAATTTGATGAATTGTTCAAATTCTATGAAACCCATCCTAAGTATCGGGGCTCAATTGAAACCCGAGTGAATCTGGTGGTGTAAATAAATGTCAGAATGAATTTGAAACGGGGTACATGCATATGTTTGTCCTCTATTACATTATTATAATATGTGCCACTTCATGCAGGTCTCCAAGTGACTCTACATGTGACCCATGGTTACTTCTCATAAAGAACCTTCACACAGCATACCCAAAGTGTTTTTTTGCTAAAAAATTTATCACCACTCCCATAAAAGCTGTCACCATCATCGTCGAAAAGCATCTTAATTATATATTGATTTGTATCATTGATTTTTTTTTTTTTTTTTTTTCTTTTTCTTTATTCATGAAATATTAATGTGTACAGTTTTTACATGCTTAATGTAAAAACTGTAAGATTCCTTGCGGCTTTTACATAATTCAACTTAAATTGTAAAAAGTCAAATTATAGTACGAGAAATGAGCATTGCGTAGGTATTTTATTATTGCAAAAAGAAAGCGGCAAATTCGTAATACAAGAATGGGCTCTGGTCTGAACTTTATGGCAATGTACACTAAATCTTCATTTGGTCAAAGAAATTATTTGTATCAGGCTCCACTTCTATTAAATAGCCTTCCAGAACACATTAAGACGTCTTATTCCTTGTGTACTTTTAAAAATAATGTTAAATTATTTGTGCTAGCCGAGGATTGCCAATTTTTTTTTTCATCTTTATCCTTTTAAATTAATGGCATAATAAGTTGTGCATGTATATTTTTTCATCCTTGTCCTTTTATAAAGTAATTCTTTTATTTTTGTTCTCTCGGGTTCTTTTAAAAATAATAGTTTATTTTGATTTTTTTCAATCAAATATCAATGTATATCATGGTCACCCTACATGCTTACTACGTTATACTGTAATGAATTGGCTGGTATTGCACAATAGGTAACAAATTCGTAAAAAAATTAATGTAACAATATTTTTCTCTCAACAATTCTCCAATCTTTGTGTTTTTTTTTTATTATTTTGTAAAATTATTAACCTCAACACAAGCTTGTCCTAGTGAGGTTAAAAATTCTACAGTAAAAAATATACAATGTGAAAAAGTAATTACTAAATAAACGAAAAAGAACCCATATGAGCTTTTAAAACAGCAATGGATATAAAAAATAAGTTAGGGACATGTTTAAATAACAAAGCGTCGTCATAGCGAAAGTACCTCCCATTTGTAACGTAATTGTTTAAGAGTAGCTGAAAAATGATTTTTTTATATTTACCGCTACTTTTACAAACGTCATTGCATCTAAAACTTGAAAGCTTATTTTCGATCTTATAAAAAATATACTGTAATTTTTTCAAATCAGTTTGTATTTTTTCCTGAACAATTACATTTTTGACATATGGGAGGTATTTTCTTTTATATAATGAAATTAGTTGTGAATGAACCATTCTTGTTATTACGCCGTCTGAAGTTATAATTCTCTTCTGAAGGAATTCGTGTTTTGAGGTCGGACATCAGGGTCTTTCAGGAAATAATACTCCAGTGAGCCGAGACCTGTCAGGATATGTAAATAGAATTTCTAATATAAAATGGTACGAAGGAATTTATCAGAAAGTGTTCGCAGGAGCACCCCTGTTCCTGCACCCCTCTCCTTCCCTCCAGTTCTTCTCCATTTTCCTATATTTCTTTCATGAACCTTTCAACTTCTTCCTTCTTGTCTCGACAAGTGAGAAAAATAATATAAAGGAAGGAGTTCAATCTCTTTTCCTACTAGAACCCGATTGTTACGGAAATATTCTGGTAGCAAAACGGAAAAACCTTTGGAGTAGACTGCGCAAGGTTGGCATTTATTGTTTAAATATTCAGCATCCCTTCATCAGCCAAAATAAAACTTACTATCTTCTATATTTACTGCTTTCAACTAAATCGGTTCAACATTTTGCAAAAACGGTAACAAATTTCAAAAATATACATGGTGTATCGAACATGAAAACACGAATTTAATCCATTTAATATTATATTATTATAAAATAATCGGTTGCTAGGCGATTCAAGCCGGAAAAAGAATCAAAATATTGACAAACCAGTCGCTGGCCGAAATTATTATTCTCACCTAAAAACACCTGCGTCTGAAACGTAAACGTAAACTGTGGTAAAGATATTAACGTCACAAGAAGGCGTGCTAGAGAAATTATAAATCACTAAAAACACCACAATATTCGTCAGTCAAATTTCAAAAATTAACACGAGTGGACGGAACACCTCCAGTTAAAACGAGATCTGTGAATTATAATTTTAAATTCCTGAGTGTCAACTGAAATCTGCAGTCGCTTCTGTTCCTCCATCACGGAACAATCATTTTAAAGATTACAACTATTTCTAACGAACTGTTTACGGCCGGCACTCTATGAGCTGAGCCAGACGCATCTGTCATCATTACGATAATGGGGCGTCTCCGTGTGCCGGCTCTTATAATCAAATGACCTGGCTACCGACTGAACCAGCCACAGATGCTGACAACCTAAAGGCTGACGAATAACTGCTGGCTACCGACTGAACTGCCCACTTCCAGTGATCACCTAGAGGCTGGCCAATCCCTGCTCCATTGATGCTGAAAACCTAGAGGCCGGCAAATTCTTCCTGGCTACCGACTGAATTAGCCATTGATGCTGACAACCTAGAGGATGATTAAATCCTCCTGGCTACCCAAATGAACCAGCCACAGATGCTGACAACCTAAAAGCTGACGAATACCTGCTAGCTACCGACTGAACTGCCCACTGCTGAAAACCTAGAAGACGGCCGATTCTTCCTGGTTACCAACTGAATTAGCCATCGATGCTGAAAACCTAGAAGCCGGCCAATTCTTCCTGGCTACCAACTGAATTAGTCATTGATGCTGAAAACCTAGAAGCTGGCCAATTCTTCCTGGTTACCAACTGAATTAGCCATCGATGCTGAAAACTTAGAGGCTGGCCAATTCTTCCTGGCTACCTACTGAATTAGCCATTGATGCTGAAAACCTAGAAGCTGGCCGATTCTTCCTGGCTACCAACTGAATTTGCCATTGATGCTGAAAACCTAGAGGCCGGCCAATTCTTCCTGGCTACCGACTGAATTAGTCATTGATGCTGAAAACCTAGAAGCTGGCCAATTCTTCCTGGTTACCAACTGAATTAGCCATCGATGCTGAAAAACTAGAAGCCGGCCAATTCTTCCTGGCTACCAACTGAATTAGCCATTGATGCTGAAAACCTAGAAGCCGGCCAATTCTTCCTGGCTACCGACTGAATTAGCCATTGATGCTGACAACCTAGAGGATGATTAAATCCTCCTGGCTACCCAAATGAACCAGCCACAGATGCTGACAACCTAAAAGCTGACGAATACCTGCTAGCTACCGACTGAACTGCCCACTGCTGAAAACCTAGAAGACGGCCGATTCTTCCTGGCTACCAACTGAATTAACCATTGATGCTGAAAACCTAGAAACCGGCCAATTCTTCCTGGTTACCAACTGAATTAGCCATTGATGCTGATAACCTAGAGGCTGGCCAATTTTTCCTGGCTACCGACTGAACCAGCACTGATGCTGACAACCTAGAGGCTGGTCAATTCTTCCTGGCTACCGACTGAATTAGCCATTGTTGCTGAAGCCTAGAGGCCGGCCAATTCTTCCTGGCTACCAACTGAATTAGCCATTGATGCTGAAAACCTAGAGGCTGGCCAATTCTTCCTGGCTACCTACTGAATTAGCCATTGATGCTGAAAACCTAGAAGCTGGCCAATTCTTCCTGGTTACCAACTGAATTAGCCATCGATGCTGAAAACCTAGAAGCCGGCCAATTCTTCCTGGCTACCAACTGAATTAGTCATTGATGCTGAAAACCTAGAAGCTGGCCAATTCTTCCTGGTTACCAACTGAATTAGCCATCGATGCTGAAAACTTAGAGGCTGGCCAATTCTTCCTGGCTACCTACTGAATTAGCCATTGATGCTGAAAACCTAGAAGCCGGCCGATTCTTCCTGGCTACCAACTGAATTTGCCATTGATGCTGAAAACCTAGAGGCCGGCCAATTCTTCCTGGCTACCGACTGAATTAGTCATTGATGCTGAAAACCTAGAAGCTGGCCAATTCTTCCTGGTTACCAACTGAATTAGCCATCGATGCTGAAAACCTAGAAGCCGGCCAATTCTTCCTGGCTACCAACTGAATTAGCCATTGATGCTGAAAACCTAGAAGCCGGCCAATTCTTCCTGGCTACCAACTGAATTAGCCATTGATGCTGAAAACCTAGAGGCCGGCCAATTCTTCCTGGCTACCGACTGAATTAGCCATTGATACTGAAAACCTAGAAGCCGGCCAATTCTTCCTGGCTACCAACTGAATAAGCCATTGATGCTGAAAACCTAGAGGCCGGCCAATTCTTCCTGGCTACCAACTGAATTAGCCATTGATGCTGAAGCCTAGAGGCTGGCCGATTCCTGCTGGATGATGCACGATGATGCACAATGTGCTCCAATCTGAAATTATCGCTGAAAGGATTCCGATTATATCAGTTTTCTATCTGTGTTTTAAATCCCAGTTGTATTGAAATACATATAACTATTTCTTGTGAATTGGGTTGGCTGTAAAAAATAGGAAGTACCTATAAGCTTCACCTCTTTGTACGTTCTGTATACCAGTACAATACTTGTAATTAAAATGTGAATTTTGATTCGAATCGTCTTTTTTTATGATGGTTTGGATAGAACACCTCACGGTGTTTTACTTAAATCATTACCCAGGTTGAGAACTGATGTGTGCCGGTGCTTATTATTTACAGTCTTTTCTTGTGCAGGCAAACACGTCCCGTACACATAGATAACCTAATTCGTAAGCCACCAACAACTGAACAGCTGCCCAAATATTGGAACGGAGAATTTTATTATTATTTTTTTTTAATCAGCAAAACACATTCTGCTGATGCGCTCATGTCTGATTTCACACTAAGTTTAACAGTAATTGATTTTAATTTCTTAAATAATAGCAAATTCACTTAGTGGAAATATCCTAATGAACAAGCCATTGGTTTTGAAACATGTCGATTATTTTTAGTAAATGGTGGAAGGTTTCGGAGAGCATAAAAACTGTTTACATATTTGCCTTGATGATGAACACTGTAAAGCTGTCCAAAACCTTGAATAAATAAGGAAGTAGAGTAACACGGCGTAATACCCCAAAAATTAATCACTTTAATACTATTGGCCGTAAAAACCTCTAATCAAATCTGTTTTTGTTGTTGTTTTTTCACATGCATGTTATTATTATTATTCATTTTACTGTTGCTATTATTACTGTTAGTTTTGCTTGTACTGTCATTATATTATTTTATTCTTGTTTTTATTATTTAATCACCATAACAGAGCATTTTGTCTAATTACGTACGTTTATTTTTGAATAAAATATTCATAGCCTTGTTAATAAAAAGCCACTTTATATTCGATAAACGGTATTTTGTTATACTCGTATATTGTATAAAGACTGTGAAAGTTTAGATTCGACTCGGAACGAATAAAAAATATCAATACTGGGCTCTGAAATAACTGGACAAGTTGGATTTTCCGCAGACTGACATGCGAAATTCCGGTCTTGAAAAAGTTAGGTTATTTTGGACACATTATTTTTTAATTGACTGTTACCGTGTAAATTTAATAAAAAATCTATGAAAGTGGTGTTTATTTATAACATTTTTTAAATGAAACAAAAACTTTGTGTGTAACCACGAACTTTATTTATGCTTTAACAAAGCTTCATCAGGATATAATAACAAGGTAGATAGGTAGATAGATGAAGGGAGACAAAATTTTACGTACTACAAAAGAACAATAGACAAAATATTTCAAAGAGATAACAAATTGAAATTCAAAAATTGGGAGGGAGACAGCAATAACTAATCACCGTATTGGATTTATAATAAAAAATTTAACCAGTGTTGTTTTTGATATAATTTAAAAACATTGTATTAAAAATTTTAAGGTTTTTCTGAACTTTCAAATCATTTAATCTCTTCAAATAATATTTTGAATAAAATCACTTGAAATAGTCTCTTACATTCAAATGGTATTGGTATTAAAGAACACAATTTAGAAGCATTAGAAATTAGGAGATTTTACTTTATATTTTTGATATTTTTAGGCGCTCCTAGTTTATTCTATACCAATAGCCGAAAGCTTTTATGTTCCCGAGAATATGTATACGATATACGAGAGGTCTGTCACATAGATACGTAATAGCTATCTGCTAGCTGCGCATGCCGCCAAACTCTGGCAACAGACAATTTAATAAAAGTATCGCTGTTATTATTTCTTTGATATAATATTGTCAAAAGATAATAGGCCCGCCTGTGTTAGAAGAATATTATTGGGCCCTTCAAAAAACACAATGCTAAGCTTACACAGTCGCGGAGATGAAAGCTGGTTTCTCCTTGTCTTCTTTTTCCAAAACCTATTTGCTTTTTATCGGCATCGTTTGCCAAACGCCCCAAACAAATGATACATAATAATACAGGGTTTTCCAATAACAGGTGTTATTTTGATATTCAATCGTAAAAGATCAATGGTTTCGTTGCTTGGGTGGCACGTAGCGCCGTTTTGTTGAAAGTAAACCTTGTCCAGATCAATACCATCCAATTCCGGCCATAAAAAATCATTAATCATCTCTCGATAGCGTAATCCATTCACCGTAAATGTTGCTCCAGCCTCATTTTCAAAAAAGTAAGGTCCAATGACTCCTCCGGACCATAAACCGCACCAAACAGTCACACGTTGAGGATACAGAGGCTTTTTAACAATAAATCTTGGGTTTTCCGAGCCCCAGATGCGACAATTTTGCTAGTTGACGAAGCCACCGAGGTGGAAATGGGTCTCATCACTCAAGATGATTTGCATTTGATTCACTCAAGTGAATTTTAATAATTTTAATGCGTTGTTGAAGGGTGTATCGTTCCATTGTTATTAATGGCGTAGTTTTTACTTGTCAAATGTTAAAAAATGATAGCTTTAAAAGTAACATCTACCGAAATAGCGGGCTATTCAAAATAGCACCTCTTATTGGAAGACCCTGTACAATGCCATGTAACAGAATAAAATGATATCGCATCAAATAATGATGGCATTCGATGTGCGGATTGAGTAAATAAGTTACGTATTCAGCATTAGAGTTAAAATAAACACTTTTATTTAAAGTTCTGGAATTCATGGCATTTCAAACAATAAGAAACTTATTTTTATAAGCAATAATTGTTCGCCTGAAACACTCATCCACATTGAAAAATCTCCTGATAAAAGATACATGACGCCAACGGGACTCGAACCCGTGTCCATTCGATTTCCGGTCGAAAGCTCTGACCACTGAGCTATGGAGGTTTATCTCTTACCCGCGAAATTATTCAATATATGCTAGTGTTTCATTCAACAATTACTGCTTGTTACATTTTTTCACCTAAAAACAACCTGAGACAAGATTTTTTTTATGCATAGCACAAAGGATAACAATTATTTTTATAAGCAATAGCACAAAGGTTGTTTTCAGGTGAAAAAATGTAACAAGCAGTAATTGTTGAATGAAACACTAGCATATATTGAATAATTTCGCGGGTAAGAGATAAGCCTCCATAGCTCAGTGGTCAGAGCTTTCGACCGGAAATCGAATGGACACGGGTTCGAGTCCCGTTGGCGTCATGTATCTTTTATCAGGAGATTTTCAATGTGGATGAGTGTTTCAGGCGAACAATTATTGCTTATAAAAATAATTGTTATCCTTTGTGCTATGCATAAAAAAAATCTTGTCTTAAAAACATTAATTTACCAAAAAAAATAATAATTAATAAGAAACTTGAGTGAAAAATATTATGGCTTAAAAATCACATATTTACGTAGAACAACAAACGCTGATTATAAATATATAAGTTTTATTATAAACTAGCTGAATTGTACCCGACGTTGCTCGGGGTTATGAATGGTTCGGAGTAAAGTTTTGAAGTTGTGTATTCTAGTGTACCTGAAAACTGCGGACACTTTTAATATGGATATATCAATATTGTATTGTAATAAGTATTCGTTTCAACTGAACACTTGTGCATCTTTGACTCCTCCTGCCGTTCACTTCCACATCATACATTCTCCTTACACCCCTTTCTTTGTTCATCACAAATGCCACATTTTACAAAACATAAGTATTTGATTAATAAGATCGTGCCATGTCTTCCTTGGGCGTTCCCGATTTCTTCTACCATTACTTGCATGTCATATATTATCTTTACACCTCTTTCTACGTTCATTACTTACGTCTCATTTTACAACCAATAATTGATTTATATCTTCTTCGGGTGTCCCTGACTCTTTCTACCGTTCACTTCTGTATTAAAAAAACTTCATAATATCGAATTAAATTCGACTCTGTATCTTATTCCAGCGCTTCTCTAGAAAATAAAATAGAAAAAATAAAATATCTAGGAATCATAATTGACGACAACCTCAAATGGATACACATCATATCAAACAAATCATAAATAAACTCCTTAAAACAATTCACATTTTCTCAAACATAAGAAACATATATAAACTAAATAAATAAATAGATCGTCGAGTCTGACTATGTAGGTATCTACTCTAATAAAACAAAATTGTGAAACGTAATAAAGTTTTCGACTCTATCAGGTGCGGGTTTTTTGTTGAAATTGAATCCTTTCTGTCATCTGCGTCAAGTTTCAAACAATGCATTTGCATGCATTTCGCTTTCTACATTGCTTTCTTCATACTGATATCACCGAAGTCTTCATCTCCCGGATCATTATGAGAAACACACGTTACCCCCTGGAGTGATTTCAAACACTAGCGTCATTTTCACAATCATTTTGCCTGCTTTATCAAAATCTCGAAACGATTAGTAAGTATTATTATTTTTAATTTATAATATAATCACTTAACTTCACCAACCTTACTTCTTCTTATTTATGTTATAACACTTTTTCTAGTAAGAAATTTCACTACGCTATTCTATTCTATACGACGAACCGCGAAAAAACATCCTTTAAAATCTGTCAATAAATATCAATGCATTGTGTTCTGTAGAGCACAGGCGTCAAGTGGTAATGCTATCTTTTTTCTAGCGGTATTTCAATGGAAGAATTGAAAACTGTCGAAATTTGTGTCACACGAGAACGGGTCGTTTCTACGACTTGTTAGGAAAATTTTTCCCTGGGTCTCGTTGGTGTTATGCGTGGAGTTAATGTTAAAAAATCTAAATTTCATAAGTTTGGATCATACATAAAGCGAAGGTTTTTTTTAATGGTATCGCCTAAAAATTCCTACTGCCGAGAACCAGTGGATCTATCGCATTCCCGGTTAGAGAATATCGGTGTAGAAGTGAGTAAGGGTAAGAATAGAAAGTGTCAGGCGATTCACAACTGCTCTCTAAGAACGGATTGTTTCACGGAATTTGAACAGTTCATCAAATATCAAAGCTGTTTTTCAAGTTCTGTGAAGGTTCTATTCAAGTACTATTATTATATCTTTACTGACCAGGAACTTCAAAAAACTGAAATAATTACAAAACTTGAATAGAACCTTTACATAACTTGAAATACAACTATAAAATTCGGTGAAACAACGGTTCTTTAATAATGTAACGTATTGATAATGAATGTTTTTCTCTCAACAAGGCGAAACTTAAAGTAACCTCCACTCTGAAACATAAAATACATTTTTTTTCAAATAAAATTTTCTTCGCCCACATCAGGTTTCCAACATTTCGACCGTAGTTTGAAAAGTTTCGAATGACTGTCGTCTCCGTTTGATTTGCGAGTGACAGCGACGGTTTCTCCATGAATGAAGTAGCGCGGTCCCACCCTGTCAATAAATACCAATACTGGTATCCGTCAGCTTTCGGTGACGTCACACATATGCGATGTATGTTGACTCACTGGATCGCAGCCAAATACAATAAGTTGTTCACTCAAACTTTATTGGACTCTTTGTCACGGACTTTGTTTATCATTTTCGTTTAAGATTCGAGAGAAACGGATTTATTGCGAAAATATACACGTTAGAAGTGGATTTATTTGCGTACTGCTCTCGATAAGTTATTTCAAATGTTTTTTAACTTTAAAGTAATTGCAATAAGACTTATAATAAGGGTTTAGGTGGTTGGAATGAAAAATGTTTTGCCTTTGTTAGAAACTTGTGACGGAGCGCCATTATTATATATGTTTTATGTTGAGCCTAATAACATGTACAAGAATTAAGGGACGTACCCTACTTACTTTAACCAGTGATTGCTGACATTATTTATAGTAAAAAAATTGTAATTTCCGTCTCCGGTGACTTTTTTTAAACAATATTTTTTTTATTTATTTTTTGGTAAACTAATGTTTAAGACAAGATTTTTATGCATAGCACAAAGGGTAACAATTATTTTACAAGCAATAATTATTCGCCTGAAACACTCATCCACATTGAAAAATCTCCTGATAAAAGATACATGACACCAAAAGGACACGAACCCATGTCCCTTCGATTTCCGGTCGACAGCTCTGACCACTGAGCTATGGCGGCTTATCTCTTATCCGCGAAATAATTCAATATATACTAGTGTTTCATTCAACAATTACTGCTGGTTACATTTTTTCACCTGAAAACAAACAACTTTATTTTATATGAGAAAGGCATGGTAAGTGCTAACTCTCTCACTAGATGGCGTCGAGACAAATTGTCCGTTGGCGTCATGTATCTTTTATCAGGAGATTTTTCAATATGGATGAGTGTTTCAGGCGAATAATTATTGCTTGTAAAATAATATTTTTTTTAAGTTCCACATGTCGTCACTGTTCACTCAACCCGTCACATCGACCCCAGCTGTTCAATTTATCCTGATTTTTTTTTTGTTTTTTCCTGAAAAAAAACATAAAAAATGTCAAGGGAGACCAAACTTTCATTAACTTTTATTACTCCAAAAAATTCAAAGAATCAATGGTTATTCAAGTAAGTCCCTTAACACCCTGTATAATATCTCTTATCTTTATTTTAGATTTGTCCAAAATCTTTATTTAAACACAAAAGTGGAAATAAAATTACAACGGACATAAATACAAATTTAACCTAACCTAACCTAACCTAAACAACCTAAAATATGTTCATGTTATGCAATTAGGTATTTTCATTTTTCCGACCTTTTTGTTTCTATGAAATAAAGATACTAAATGAATAATTCTGAGGAAAAAATCTGAAATTTATGTTACTTTTTCTCCTACACAATTAATAAAATAAATTTTAAGAATCTACTTAGCATAGAAAAATATAAAATTGAAGTACTTTTATATAATAGCCTCACACAGAAAACCCTGAGGGCAAATCTCTCAAGGCTAATGTCATTTTTGGATACTGCGTTAAGTGTTTTTTTTTTGGAAAGGAAGGAGAGAAAGTTTTGGGAAGGAAAAATGGTATAAGGGGGCGCAGGAATCTGGGGATCAATGTGTCCAGGAGTG
The DNA here is from genome assembly GCA_026573805.1 of Hesperophylax magnus. Taxonomy (NCBI): domain Eukaryota; kingdom Metazoa; phylum Arthropoda; class Insecta; order Trichoptera; family Limnephilidae; genus Hesperophylax; species Hesperophylax magnus. Next base: position 1,131,286 of record JAIUSX010000156.1, read on the forward strand.
ACGGACGTATGAATCTATCCCTCCCATTGCGGTACGAGGTAATAAATCGAGAGAGTCCGGCTGAAGAGGTCAAAAGGTTTCCTTGTCTCCCGAATCGGTCCGCCAAGCAGTAGTTTATTCACAAACCTCACCCGATGAACCCGGGCACCCCTGCCAAGTCACCAAATGTATCAGACCACTTGGGGTAACCTATGGCAGGGGTGTTTGTTATCTACTTAATGGATACCGGATCTGCGGTACCAATATCCGCATCCAAAATTGATAATCTAACTAATATTAATTAAAGGAGAACGGTTTCGCGGCCCTTTTCATACAAAATTTAAATTTGAATTTGAGGCCATAATACCCAAGCAAACTGAATAATTATACCACATAATATTTATTTACAAAATATACCCAAAGGATTTAGTAAGAATCTAGTACGGATATGTGCTACTTCATTACAAAATATCGACTTTTCTCTACTTTCTATAAATATAATTTGCATGTATTATATTATATTATATTATATTTTTATATTAAAACCTCTTGGAAGAAGTTCTCTAAATGATAGTGAAAATTTTATCAAAATCCATTACGTAGATGAAGAACCAAGCGTACAGACAGCCGCGGATAGCGACTCTGTTTTATATTATTTAGAGATGGGCTATTTATCAATTTTTTACGATATCAGAGGCAAGTTTTTTTAATTTAATTTTTTAATTTTTTTAAAAAGAAAGACAAACATTCCCGGAAAATATTTAAAAATCTCCTACTACCACCACACTAAGCGGAAAATGTTGCTTGTGTTGTGATGGAGGACTTAGCCAGCCGAGGAATTGAACACGCTACGCCTTGGTGGCACCCAAATGCGATGTCAACTCAGCCACCGACCGGTCAATTTGGCAATTATTTGTGATTTAATGGTAATTACAAAAAAACAATCTTACTTTTTTTACAATGCAAATATAAAGAAGTATTTTGATAGGGTTAAAAATTTAACTTTCAAATGACCGATTTACGTTGGAAAACAAATTTGTCGTATATACATTTTAATCCAATGTAAGATGCTCTGAGGAACTAGCGTCATTGATCCCTTCGGCACCGGTGCGTAGTCGGGATACACGCCAAACGCGCGCCCAACATTTGTACACAGTTGACAATTGTCACATGAGAACGGGTCGCTTCTACGATTCGTTCTTAAGTTCAACAGCTCGGCTGTGGAACGAACTGCCGGCCTCTGTGTTTCCTCCCTCCTACAACATGGGACTCTTCAAGACTCATGTTCACTTCTTCCTCTCCACAAAAAGACCCTCCACACAGCATCCCCAAAGATGACATAGGCCCTGAGGGAAATTATTTTCTTCAGGGCCTCCTGTGTGGAGTTAATATAAAAAAAAAAATGAAATAAAAAAAATCTCCTACTCAAAAAATGCATTTTTTCGATGTTTTATTTTGTTATTTTTATTTCATTGTATCTAGATTGTAGTTTGGGAATGATTATTTTTTTAATATTTATTATAAACTCAAAAAAAAAAAATTAAAGTTGCCTCTAAAATTTTAAAAAATTGAATTCTTTAATGGCCCTTACTTTCTAATGTAAAAAAATAAATAATAAAACAGCACATATCCGTAATAGATATTTGCTATATCTCTATATATATATATATATATATATATATATATAGAGATATAGCAAATATCTATTACGGATATGTGCTGTTTTATTATTTATTTTTTTACATATATATATATATATATATATATTATTTAAAAGGGTTATATTTAGTTTGGTCAAGTATTTTGTCCAGAAATCCAAATTTAAGTTTTGTATGACGAAGGCCGCGCAGCCGTTCCTCTTAAGAACCTCTGTTAAAAGTCAAGAGAGGCTATCCTAGTTATTCCGGTACAAAAACCCATCTTATTACGTAATAACGTTATTACATTCGCAGTTAAAGTTTTTCAGCGCAGCACAAGAGCAGTTATACGAATATCTCTCCCCGGGGTGGACTTTAATAATTATTGCAATAATTAACATCGTATGCTACGAATGAGCAAGCGCGCTGCGGGGTCCAAGGTGTGAGGTTCGAGGTGTGGGGTGGTTGGTGCGAGGTCTGGGGTAAGGGGTTGGCGGTTGTATTGAGTTGTGCTGCGAGTAATGAAATGTTATACATTGGAATGTTTCATTAGTCCGACTATGTTGGAGATATACTCCGCAAATTCCTAGGGTTAACAATGTTCAGCCTTATTTAAAGCACTGAACTAACCGTATCATTGATAAATGCATGGAAGATTTATTGCGATTAATTTTTGGGTAATAATACCGTCCTGCACTTCCTCCTTCTTTAGCCAACTTACGGACAGCATTAAATTATCCATCATCAGGGCAGATGTGTAAATATTGTGATAAAGTGTGTGTGTTTATGTGTATAGATGTGACACCGTGTTGCCAACTCCTAATATAATAATTCAATATATATACACGGGTTCAAGTCCCGTTGGGGTCATGTATCTTTTATCAGGAGATTTTTCAATGTGGATGAGTGTTTCAGGCTAATAATTATTGCTTATAAAATAATTGTTACCCTTTGTGCTATTCATAAAAAAATCTTGTCTTAAACATTAGTTTACCAAAAAAAAAAAAACTTAATATTTGACAAGTTCTAGTATCTTCACCAAAAATGTAGACAATTTGTCTCGACGCTATCAAGTGAGAGAGTTAGCACTTACAATGCCTTTCTCATATAAAATAAAGTTGGTTGTTTCAGGTGAAAAAATATAATAAGCAGTAATTATTGAATGAAACACTAGTATATATTGAATTATTTCGCGGATAAGAGATAAGCCGCCATAGCTCAGTGGTCAGAGCTGTCGACTGGAAATCGAAAGGACACGGGTTCAAGTCCAGTTGGCGTCATGTATCTTTTATCAGGAGATTTTTCAATGTGGATGAGTGTTTCAGGCTAATAATTATTGCTTATAAAATAATTGTTACCCAAAAATAAATCTCAATACTTTTGGCCTTGATAATCTCAAATCACATCGTACGAAATATATTTTTTGGGTAATTATGCCGTGATTTTTTTTTTTTTTTTTTTTTTTTTATATTAACTCCACACAGGAGGCCCTGAAGAAAATAATTTCCCTCAGGGCCTATGTCATCTTTGGGGATGCTGTGTGGAGGGTCTTTTTGTGGAGAGGAAGGAGTGAACATGGGTCTTGAAGAGTCCCATGTTGTAGGAGGGAGGAAACACAGAGGCCGGCAGTTCGTTCCACAGCCGAGCTGTTGAACTTAAGAACGAATCGTAGAAGCGACCCGTTCTCATGTGACAAATGTCAACCGTGTACAAATGTTGGGCGCGCGTTTGGCGTGTATCCCGACTATGCACCGGTGCCGAAGGGATCAATGACGCTAGTTCCTCAGAGCATCTTCCATTGTAATACCGATAGAACAAGGACAGCATACCTACCTGACGCCTGTGCTCTAAAGATTGCAGTCCGCTTGTTAAGATTGGGGAATCTATCAAACGGACCGCCCGTTTTTGCACAGAGTCAAGGGTTTTTTTCAGGTATTTAGGGGCTCCGGACCAGAGATGGCTACCAAATTCGAGAGTAGGGCGCACTTGCGATTTGTACAGGGTCAGCAGTTGTGTACTATTAAAGTATCTGCGGGCCCTGTACAGTACGCCCAGCTTCTGAGAGGCCAGCTTTACTCTGGCTTCAATGGAGCCCCCGTACTTGAGCTGGTCACTTATAGTTACACCAAGCATATCAATGGAAGGCCTGTTCGGAAGATTGCTTCCGTTGAAGGAGACTAGATTCTCATTTGGATCCCTTTTAGACGTAATCAGACAGGATTGGGTCTTTGAAACATTAAATTCGACGAGATTATTTTTACCCCAGGAGGAAATACTCTCGAGATAACCGTCCATTCTCTGCTTCAAAGCCCTCCGAGCCGTTGGAGTTTGTGTGCCCTTTGGGGGCTTGTCAAACAAAAAGCTATCATGAACTGTACTGTCATCCGCGTAACAATGAATCGGTGCACATGTCAAAAGGTCACTGATGTGCAACAAAAACAAAGTCGGAGACAGAACCGATCCCTGTGGGACGCCAGCATTTATGAGAGTGTGAGGATGAGGTGAAACCGTCAGCAACCGCCTGAATCGACCTATCCCTTAAAAAGTCAGCAATCCACGTACACAGGGATGCGGGAAGTCCGTAAGAAGGCAATTTGTTGACAAGTCCTCGGTGCCAGACCCGGTCAAAGGCCTTGGATATGTCTAGTGCGACCGTTTGGGTCTCACCGTGACGTTCAAGGCACCGCCCCCAAACATGCGTCACATACGCGAGAAGATCACCGCACGAGCGGTTCCGCCGGAATCCGTATTGACGGTCGTTGATAATTTTGTTCTTCTCGAGGTATGTGAGCAGTTTGTCGTTGATCACACGTTCCATCACTTTGGACAGAACTGATGTGATCGCTATGGGGCGGTAGTTGGCCGGGTTGGAGCGGTCACCTTTCTTGGGAATAGGGTGAATGACCGCTTTTTTCCAACCAGAGGGCACAGTGCCACACTTCAGGGACATTTTGAAGAGCTTTGTCAAAACTGGAACTATTTCCGCAGCACACCTCTGCAATACCAGGGCAGGTATTCCATCAGGTCCACTAGCTTTGTTAACATCGAGCCCCCGTATAACGTGGAGTACATCCCGATGCCGGATCCTTAGCTTTTTCATAAAGAAGCCGCAGTGAGGAACCGACGGCGGAACAGCACCTCCGTCATCGAGGGTCGAGTTTTCCGCAAACATTTTCCCTGATTAGTTAGCCTTTTCGGTGGCGGTGTTTGCTAGTGAGCCGTCAGGTCTGGTAAGAGGTGGCAAACTGGGTTTGCAAAAATTCCGACCTGTTGAGCCCGCAAGCGACCAGAATGCTCTGCTTCCATGCGGGCAGGCAGCCAGCTTTTTGCTGATCTGCAGGTCGTGTTCGAATTTTGACCTATTAATGATTCTCTTGCATTCCTTTGCCGATTTGTTGTATGCTGATCTGCTTTCGGACGTTCGAGATGTGTTATAGGCTCGGTAAGCCGCGTTTTTTCGTCGAACTGCTTCGGAGCATTGTCGACTGAACCACGGCTTTGAGCCCACACCAGTTTCTTTAGTAGTCGATTGTATGAAGCCATCCATCGCCGATTTGATGACTTCACCAATCTCCTGGGCACATCTTGAAGGGTCCGAAGTCCGAAAACAAACAGCTGACCACGGAAAAGCGTTAAAATGGGCCCGCATGCCGAACCAATCTGCTGACCTATAGTGCCACACTTTTCTCATCAGCCTCTCATTGGTTGGTCTGAGGTTAACGGGGATTGATGTCGTCACCAGGCAGTGGTCAGATGATCCTAGAGGCGCTGTGACGTCAATCTTATAACCGTGTGGCACAGTAGTTAAGAATAGGTCTAACAGATTGGAGCGGTGAGTCTGGACATCAGGAACCCTTGTAGGCTCCTGAACTAGTTGCTCTAATCCGTAGCAAATGGCAAAGGATTCCGCCTGTCGGCCAGCCGAGTCCGTTGGGCCTGAGAACTTCAACCATGGTTCGTTATGAACATTGAAGTCCCCCAGAACAATAAACTCGGCCGAAGGGTAGCGGGGCAAGAGATCATCAATAGTATCGCTCAAATGTTTAAAGAGTTCGGAAGTGTCTGATTCGTTATGGTTCGGTGAGCGGTATAGACATGCGTAGAATCTTGCCGTACTGGCAAGATTGACGCGCACCCACATTACGTCGAATCTGGAGTTTTCCAGACTCAATAGTCGCACACAATTGACGTCAGCTCGACTATAGAGGCAGACTCCTCCTTTGGGTCTGAACTTGCTTGCAAGGGTAAAGCCCGGGCAGTCCAGATAGGAGGAGTCTGGCGGCTCGGCTATCTGAGTTTCGGATAGGAAGAGAAGGTTGGGTCGTTGGGATAAAAGATGGTGATGAACGGAATTTAGATTTGTGTGCAGGCCGCGAATGTTGGCAAAATTTACCAACAGTTTTGGCCCGCACCGGGGACGCCTGCTACTCGCCGCTGTAACGATATTAAGTTTGTTTTGTTGTAAGTTCATGATTATAAGTTTTTTTTTTTTTTTTGTAAAGGTATGAGGTGAAAGGAAGGTCTGGAAAGGAAAGGTATGAAGGGTGGGTAGGAATCTGGGGTTCAGGCTGTCCAAGAGTGATGAACGTTTGGTTCCAGCCCACCCACTGCGGTGCTAGGCGATAGGCTGGGAGAGTCCGGCTGGAGAGGGCATCCAGGTGGTGATTCGCTTCTTCCTTATTTAGTCAACATTAACATATTAATTTCAGTAATTATAATATTGAAATATCAGCCCTAAGAGGATTAACGCGTACTACTTGGTATCACTTCTACGTGCATAAATATACACTTCACTACAATCTACAATATCTGCCCTGATAACTCTGCCCGAAACGTTGGTTAAAAAAGAAGGAGCGCAACTTAGCAGAACATCCAAAAATTAATTACTATAATAGTACGTCAGGCAGTGAAAATCTCAGATCATATTCGCTTAAATGTATCCAATGGTCACGGAACATCTATTGTACCTTCTTAAGTCAAGCCATTTAAATCCTTTGAAAATTGCAGTCAAATGTATTCTTTACGGTTGAGGTACGAATTTTCACCCTTACTTAACTTAGCGGGCTAAGCAACGATTGAGTCACTTCAGAAGTTACGAGCATTCTCAAATAGGAAAGTTTATAGGTCTACTTAGGTTTTGTAAAGAATATTAACCGAGTCCTTTGCGTTAAAGTTCTGAATTGACGCTACATATGAAAACGAGGACTGACTGATAATCCGCAGAAGATTAGTAAAAAGGTGTAAGTGAATTTCTCCAACCAATATTTCGCCACCAAAATTACACGTTTTGTTGTTCTCTGTAACTACTGTTACGTTTACAGTTTTATAGCCTTCAGAAAGAAAAACAGCTGTCACGCGTTATAATACTTACACAGAAGCACTTATTAAATATGTAAAAAAAAACTTAAAATTAAAATGAACAGTAAATAAAATTTTGTAACAAAAATAAATTTTATAAGCAATAATTATTAGCCTGAAACACTCATCCACATTGAAAAATCTCCTGATAAAAGATACATGACGCCAACGGGACTTGAACCCAATAATTATTGCTTATAAAATAATTGTTAGCCTTTGTTCTATGCATAAAAAATCTTGTCTTTAACATTAGTTTACCAAAAAAAATAATAAAAAATAAATGGTTTACACGTTCTTCAATTACTAAAAGTGCAAAATAACTTTCAAATTTGAAAAAAATACAACTGGGTGAGGTTAAGTTTTTTTTACGTGTTTAATCAGGAACTCCAGTCCTTTTTTTCTTTTATTTTTTTGGTAAATTTTTTTTTTTATTAATTTTTTTTATTTTTTATTTAACAATTTTTTATATAAGATAATATGTCCTTACTGGGGTACCCCGTTCTAAGGACACACTGTACATGGTTGTGTGTTTGAAATAGTATAAGTACATATGTTAAAATACTATATAGAAAATTAAAAAACAATATTTAGAGAAAAATAAAACATAATACAAGCTTTAGTCTTTGTTGGGTTGCAAAATTATATTTATATTCATCCTTCCCTTATCCATAATCCATTTCTTAATGTTTCTTTTGAAGTCAGTTATTTTTTTAATGTTTTTTATTTCAAAAGGGAGGACATTAAATAATTTTATAGAATAATACTGCATATTTCTTTGTCCAAAAGTTGTTTTAGTTGTAGGTTGGTGTAACATACGTTGTAATGTGGATCTTGTGAGTCTGTCTGAGTTTGTCTGTGTAAAGTTGTCCTGGTTTTTGAATGCGTAAATTAGTATATCTTTTGTGCATAATTGTTTTGGTGTCATTACATTCAGGGTTTTAAAAACATAGTCGGTAGGAGTTCTGATGGGGAACCTAAGTATAATTTTTAGAATTGCCTTTTGTGTTATGAGGACTGGTTTTATAGTGGAATCGCATGAGCTTCCCCATCCGATAAGACCATATTGTAGTTGAGATTGGGCTAGTGCGTAGTAAATTTGAATTAGTTGTTCTTTATCTAAAATGTTTCTTATTGTTTTGAAGAAATAGGTTAGTTTTTTTAATTTGTTGCTCACATTTTCTATTTGGGAGTTCCAATTTAAGTTTTGATCAATAATTATCCCAAGGTATTTTATTGTTTGAATTTCAATCAATTTTGGGCAGTTGCAAGGAATTTCATGGTTCGCGGTTAAACAATTTTTATGAATTTTTATGTTTAGGTTTGAATTGACATTATCTGTCTGTTTGTTGTAAATTTTGAATTTAATATATTTAGTTTTTGTATCATTTAATGTTAGTGAATTTGTATCAAGCCATTGTTTTACCTGATTCATCCCTTCTTCAGCTTTTACGAATACAGTCTCCCACGACTTTCCATGGAAGAGAAGAACTGTGTCATCTGCGAAACTAATTACTGAGCCGTGACAGTTTAGATTACATAGATCATTTATATATATCAGGAATAAAATCGGCCCTAAGACACTGCCTTGTGGAACTCCGTATTGAATTGGTATTGGTTGACTTGATTCATTTTTAATTTTGACTAGCTGTGACCTTTCTGACATGTAGCTTTGAATGAGATTCAGTTCACGACCTACGATTCCAATCTTTTTGAGTTTTTCTAGAAGATGTGTATGATCAATTGTATCGAAAGCTTTACATAGATCTAAAAATATTCCGATACACTTATTACCATTATCGAGACTATGTTTTATACTTTTTACAATAGAGGCGATGGCATCGGAAGTTCCCATATATTTTCTAAAGCCGTATTGATTTTCAGATAGTATGCGGTTTGTTTCAAGATATAGGGTGAGCTGTTTCTTAATAACTTTCTCTACTATTTTTGAAAGATTATTCAATATTGTTATCGGTCTATAGTTACTTATATCCGCTTTATTTCCGGCTTTAAAGATTGGTATAACAGAACCCAATTTAAGCGATGCAGGAAAGATACCATCCTTGATACGTCTGTTCACAAGGTGGAGAAGTGGTTGGATTAGTTCATCTCTAGTTGATTTAATTATTCTCATTGAAATGCCATCTGATCCGGAAGTGAGTATTGGTTTCAATGAATCTAGAATGATTTTAATGTCATCTGCCGTAACTCTATTTAATTTAAAGGTGATATTATTAGTAAGTGCGTTGTTATTCTCATTAGCAGAACGAAGAGGTTTAATGATTTTTTTAACCAAATTAGAACCGACATTGGAGAAATATTCATTTACAAATTGGACTATTTCCCTTGGATGTTCTTTTATATTTAATTTTTGATTTGGTGTATCCAGTTCGGAAATATCACTGTTTGTATTGTTGTTAGTGTACGTCATCTCCCTAATAATTTTCCAGACAAGTTTAGGGTCGTTATTACAGTCTTGAATCTGACTTTTATAATAGTTACCTCTGGCATATTTCAGAAGTTTGGAACACATATTTCTATAATGTTTATAAAGATTTAGTAATGAAAGATCAAGTGGGTTATTTTAGTTTTCAAGTGTAATTTGTCTCTAATTCTTATACTTTTTAGAAGTCCTTGAGTAATCCAAGGTTTTTTTTATTTTACATTTGTGTGAAGTCTGTGTTGTGAATGATTCTGAACATTTATGAATATTTGTTTGAACAATGTTTGTAAACGAGTGCCGGCAATCTTGAAAATCTTTAATTTGAAGTAATTCTCCCCAATCTTCCAATTTTAATAAATCCTTTAATTTGTTAACATTAATTCTTTTTTTTAACAAGTGTGTTTTTAATATATGTTTGTTTATTTTGAAGTTGAATGGTGAGTAGTAGTGTAAAGTGGTCAGTAATATTGGATTGGTGAACGGCGGTACAGTATGGTTTGTTTGTTTTTACCATGATGTGGTCAATACAGGAGGCAGATACAGTTTGAGCGTTTTCGTTATATCCTAATCTTGTTGGTACATTAACTGCACTGATCAGTCCATGATGCAGCAAGAGTAGTTGGTAGTCATCACACTTCGGGTGTTTCTGTCCTGTATTTAGTAGATTAATATTAATGTCCCCAATTAAGTACACGTTCCGAACATCTCGTAGTAGGGTTAGCTCATCATCCAGGGAATTAAGAAAGGGAGATATGTCTCTTGTTGACGGTGATCTGTATATCCCGAATATTGAGAAGTCATTATTAATGTTTATCAGTAGACAGTTTGCGTCTCTGAGTTGAATTTCCTTTACAACTCCTTGGATCTCATTTTTAAGATAAATTATCACTCCGTCATTCTGACTTTTATGTTGCGTGGAGTTATATACCTTATATTTGTCCAGATTTTTTGGTGAATATGTTTCTTTTTTTATACGACATTCTGTGAGTATGATAATGTCGATTTCCTCATCAAGTTGTTGTAGCATCACTGTCAACTCTACGAAATTTTTGTTGATGCTTCTAATATTCTGGTGGAGTATTTTTAACGTTTTTGTTTTTTTTTGTTTTGTATGTGGTCATTAATTCCTTGTATTGTTGAGGTTGTGATGGTTTCGGGAGAAGGGTAATCGAATTCTATATCAGTTATTGGATCCATTTTTGGTATAGGTGTCCAATATATTGTAGATGGTTATGGAATTTATTGTTTGTTTACATGATTTTATTTTCTAGGTCGTAATGATTTTTTATTTCAATTATTGGAGAGTTCTCAGATTTTCGTGCTAGCAATTTTCCATTTTTAAACCAAATGAATTTGAATTTTTTTTCTTTTGCCCTTATTTTAGTGTTCCATAAAAGATTTTTGTAGAATGGCGTCAGGGCTTCATTTACGTTAACCTTTTTATTGACATCTGCTAAAAGAAGGGAGACATTGTTATTTTTTCTGGCATTCATCATTTTAATTTTTTTGTATCATCTTTGAGGGTAAATATTAGACGTGGTGGTTTTATTTCAGTAGGTTTTATATATTTGAATTGGTCCACTGTTTCTAAATTAATTCCAAAAGCTGAGCTAATTTTGTTGGCTATTTCTTGTGGTGGTTCGTTCGGCGATACTCTGAATCCTTTAATCCTTTAATTAACTTCTAACTTTAAAAAAAAGTATTTTTTAAATCTTTTATCGTTAGTTTTAATTTAGATTTCAAATAATTTGAAGGGATTCTTAATAAATTAGCAATACTCTTTTTGCTCCGTGTTTACGTAATACAATTCAAAGGAAGTTCTGGGAAGGAAAAGGTTTGAGGAGTGGTTAAGAATCTAGGGATCAATGTGTTCAGGAGTAATGGACGAATGAATATATCCCTTCCAATACGGCATAAGGTAATGAGTCGAGATACATGTTGGAGGTGACAAAAAGGTCTCCCCAAACCAGCCTCTCCTGAACCCAGGCACCCCTGTTAAATCACCAAACGTAGTGAAACCACTCGAGGTGACCTATAGCAGAAGTGTTAGTTATCTAATGAATGGTTCCCGGAACAGCGATACCCGAACACGCCTACAAAATTGAAAATGAGTATTCAGTATGACAGTATTCATGACAAAACCTGTTTCAATGTTGTTTCAAGATAGAAGTAATTCTCATTATCATCCTGGTGAATCTGGTCAAATGTCGTTCAAGGGTAAAAGTTAATTTCAGTATCGTCTTGGTGAACCTGTTGAATGTCGTTTAAGTGTGAAATTTACTCTCAGTATTGTTTTGGTGAACCTGTTTGAATGTCGTTCCATGGTAGAAATTATTCTCAGTATCATCTTGGTGAACGCGTTTGACTCAGTACCTTTTGGTGAAGCTATTTAAATGTCATTCCACGTTGTAAGTTATTCTCCGTATCATCTTGGTGAACGTGTTTGACGCAGTATCTTCTTGGTAAACCTATTTAAATGTCGTTCCACGTTAGTCATGATTTTCAGTATCATGTTGATGAACCTATTTGAATATAGATAGTCCGGTTACATGGGGAACTGACACATGCGTAAATTTCATGTGCTAATATTATTACACTGCCAGAATTTCAGAATTACACATAACACCCACATAATTTATATCAACAGGGAATACACACATAAAAAAACCATCCGTGACCCCAACTAACTTTTCATTTTGTTATCAAGTATGAAATTTATGTACACCTCTTAAATTTAAACCTATATAAGAAACGGGTATTTTTGAGATGTGTAATTACAGTAGGTGTTATTTTGTCCTGATATCAGATAATCCATATGTTGACAATATTGCGTCACGATGCAAACAATTATACCAAACTGACTAATCAACAGACTTCAAATTATATTTACCAATGTTGAGTTTGTACGCAGTTGCAATTTAATACATATTGAAGGCATTTGTATTACAAACGTCATAGATTTTCAGGCATAATATTCGTTCAATTTATTTGAAAATATTTTAATCTATTCATTGAAAAGCGCCATTGATGTAATTTTCACAAATCCGTATTTCGCAGGTAAATTTATTTAAACACAAAATCATTTCCGAGAATGTTAATTATGCGGGTGCTTATATTTACAAATATTGACATGAATTTATAACAATTTAATTACAATGAGAATCAGAATGGAGATGGAGATCGGATTGTCAAATAATCTATCAGAACTATTCTCATGTCAGTCAAATATTTGCCGACCAATTCCTTGAATCGTATTTATTGGATATCAGTTTCCTTGGGGAAAGCTTAAAATAAAACAGTTGTGTGTGATCAAAGAAAGTTGTATTTATACATTTTAATATTGTACAGGTAAAAATCCGATTACTGATTCAAGTAATAATTAATATTAATCAGTAACCGAAATAATATGAATTAACTTGGGAGGCAGGTTTGGGTACCGCCTCCTTAGAAAAATATTGTGATTCGTTTTTATATGATTATAGAAAGGTTTATTGTCATCATAGAGATTGGAATTTAACTTCGTGATTAATATAACTCCCTTATATGAAAATCGGTGTTCAGTTATTGCCGTGGAGATGTTGGTTAAAACTCTCGAATTTACTTACGATACATTTATTGCGAGAATTATAAGAACTCGCGGTGTAACGACGGTGGGAAGTGGGCAATCGCGGGTTTGGGACGCTAAATACAGAATGAATTATACCAGTCACGGTTACTGCTCTAGCAGTGATACCGATGGTATAAAAAATTTTCAAGGAAAAATATTTGTAATGCAAATTGAAGCAACCCTTCTTCATGATGTTTGCAAAAAGTCACCAAGTGCAATTCTAATTATTTTGTCCAATTGATATGAATAAAACAAACACTTTATTTCCCACATGAAAACAATTGTAATTTCTCATTTTCAATATTGGAGGCGGGTTTGGGTACCGCTGTTCTGGGAACCATTCATTAGATAACAAACACTTCTGCTATAGGTCACCTCGAGTGGTTTTCTCTACGTTTGGTGATTTAACAGGGGTGTCTGGGTTCGGGAGAGGCTGGTTTGGGGAGACCTTTTGTCACCTCCAACAGGTATCTCGACTCATTGCCTTGCGCGCCGTATTGGGAGGGATATATTCATTCGTCCGTTACTCCTGAATAATTTCTACCATGGAAAGACATTCAAACAGGATCACCAAAACAATATTGAGAGTAAATTTAATCCTTAAACGACATTCAACAGGTTCACCAAGACGATACTGAAAATAACTTTTACCCTTGAACGACATTTGAACAAATTCACCAGGATGGTAATGAAAATTTCTTCCATCCTGAAACAATATTGAAACAGGTTTTTTCATGACAGTATTATTATTTAGCATAACTTCCACCATAGAACGATATTCAAAAATGTTCACCAAGATGTAAGATGTTCACCGTATGTACTAAGTGCCAAATGATAGGACACTCATATAAGTACTGCAGAGACACTCTTAGATGTGGACACTGTGCTGAAGATAACCACACCAACGAATCCTGCCCAAATGCCGCTGCCAAACCAGTATGCGCTACGTGCACTAGATTTGGAAAGCCCGCTACGCACTCGACTGGAGACAAGGACAACTGCCCGGCCTACAAAGCTGCACTGAAAAAGGACCTTGCTACGATCGACTATGGCGTCTAATTATGTTGAAGAAGATGATGAGGTAGAATTCGATAATACTAATGATTTCCAGGATTGGCTAAATATTCAGAGTAACTATAGTATGGAAAATATTAATATTGTTCAGTTGAATATTAGATCGATTTATAAATACTGGAATACTCTGAATGTCTACTTAAATTCTTGTTGGAAACATATTCATGCGTTAATGCTATGTGAAACGGCTATAACATCAGAGCTAGTCTGTCTGTATAATATTCCTGGATTTAAATGTTACAACTATTGCCGAAGTAAAAAATCGGGTGGAGGTATATTGTTGTACGTCCGAGATGAACTCACATTTCAACAAAAGTCAATAGAAACAAACCATTTTGAATGTGTGCTTGGCTCAATGACACTTCCAAAGTAGATTATTTTAAACATCATAGTAATATACCGCCCCCCCAACTCCAACAAACTTCAATTTCTTAATGAAATATCTTCCATTCTGTCTAATATAAGACCCAGAGAAAATATTGTACTTATAGGAGATGTTAACCTAGATCTTTTAAATTATCAAAACCCAATTATTATGTCCTATGAAAATATAATGTCTGAAAATTATTTAACCAAATGCATTTTAAACGTAACTAGGGAAGCGGTTCTACCAGGAAAAGTTACTCGTTCCTGTTTAGACCACATATTTGTACATTTTAATAGCGGATGTCAACAAAGCAATACTCTTTCTTCATGTGTATGTAATAATATTAACATAGCTGATCATTTTTTAACTGCAGTCAATATTAAATATATGGAAAGGAAAAAAGTCGTACAACACGGGGAAAAAATATCGTTTTTATCCCAAAACAAAATTGACAAAAATATTTATAATTTTAAGTGGCATACCTTGCTTGAGGAACAAGATTGCAATATGTTATACACTAAAATAAAAATAATTTTCAGGATTTGTATGATCAAAGTAAAATCGTTATGTATTATAAACCCAAAAAAAGACCCCTCGCAATAAAACCTTGGATAACTTCTGATATATTAGAAAACATAAAAAAAAGATTTACTGTACAGAAGGTGGAAAAATACTCCTACCAATAAATTCTTTGAATTAGAATATTAAACTTACAGAAATAAGGATACAAAAGTAATCATTAAATGTAAGTCTACCCTTTTTAACAATAAATTTAAAAATTATTTCGGAGATACCAAAAAAACTTGGGATGAAGTAAATAAAATATTAGGACGCAAGTCTAAAAGTAGTTGTGACGAAATAATCTCAAAATATATGTTAAACACGCAAAATGAAGAAACCGTAGCAAATAATTTTGTTGAATATTTTACGAGCAGTGTTAGCTCTATGATACATAAATGTGATTATATAGCTTCGACCGTCAGACCGACAGAAGTTCAACATGGTATGTACCTGTCAAGAGCTACCTGCGAAGAAATTAATATCATTGTTAGCAAACTAAACAATTCAAAGTCACCAGGGATTGACAACATTCGAATGTTTGACATTAAGAAATATATTCATATTTTAGGGCCTGTTATAACTCATTTTATCAATATAATTTTAAAACAAGCAGTGATTCCAGATGAACTAAAAAGTAGTATCATTAGACCGGTTTACAAAGGCGGCAAACATACAGATGTACAAAATTATAGGCCAATTAGCATTTTTCCAGCCCTAGAAAAAATACTTGAAAAATACATTTCTACAAAACTAAACAAATATTTAGAATCCTTCTCCTTGCTAGATCCCAACCAGTATGGGTTTCAAAAGAAAAAAAGTACGGAAATGTTGCTTCAGGAATTTTCAAATCACGTAAATCATGAATTAAATTTTAAAAAACGTGTTGGTTTTATTCATAGATAACTCGAAGGCGTTTGATACCATTGATAAAAATAAACTTTTAGAAACAATGGATGCAATAGGAATACGAGGAAAGCTACAAGTTTTGTTAAAAAAATTATTATCGGATCGACAAATAACAGTAAAAATTCTAAAAAAAATTAGCAAAAGAAAATATATTTCAACAGGTGTTGCACAGGGGTCAATTTTAGGGCCAACACTGTATATTATATACGTCTCAATTATGAGTAAATTGTTTTCTTTCGTTAAACATTTTGTGTACGCAGACAATACGGCACTCGTAATATCACACGAGTATTTGATTACTGCAATGAACCTTATGCAGCTTGATTTTATTGCTCTCCTTAAATGGTCTCAAGACGCGGGTCTCATAATAAATGCCAAAAAACTAAAATTATGCACATAAGATCACCACACGCCAGATACAATTTAATCCCTTTGTTATATACACATACTTTTGACTGCTTACATAGAAATGTTGCACAGCCCTGTTCATGTGAAACCATTGATTTTGTCAAAAATTATGTATATTTGGGTGTTACTATTGACTGCCACATGAAATGGGACGTACACATTACTAATGTTTGTAAACGTCTACGGTCTATTGTGGGTAGAATTTATAAAATAAAATATTTTGTGCCTATAAGTACTTTAAAATTAATCTACCTATCTCTGGCTGAATCCACAATCCGTTATGGAATCACTTCTTGGGGACATTCTTGTAAAACTAATATAAGTTATATCCAAACAGTACAAAACTCCCTTACAAAACTGTTTATCCATAAATATACCAATGAACACAGAAGCGACACTAAATTAATATACAAGTCTCTGAATGTTTTACCTGTCAGAGGATTATTGTATTATAATATTATAAGTCAACATCTTATACTCTCTGATTCCTTGTATAGGGAAAGAGTTTTACATAAACATAATACAAGATTCACCCAAAATGAAGGACTGGTGGTCCCGAAATGTACCAATAAATACGGTGAAAGAACCCTAAACTTTATTGTACCCAGAATATTTAATAAACTACCAATCACAATTAAAAATATAAACGTTTTTACAGCCAAAGTCAAATATAATCTAAGGAAATGGCTATTAGATAATGAGGATTTATATTGATGCACTACTGAAGACCTTTTTTTTCCTAATTGGAATTCACATTCTAGGGAAATGGAAAATCGTTATAAATTTGTATTACCTTATGTATATTAAAACCATAGAAGTACTTGTTGATTATATTCATTTATTCATATATTTATTTTGTGCTTGTGTTGTTATGAGGCTTATACTGCTTCTTACATATTTGTATTTTTTTATTTTTTTATTTAGTTACTTTTTTAAATAATTAGGTACATTTTTGTATGGCACATGAAATAAAATATATATATAAAATTAAAACAGATCATTGAAGTCCTCCTCACTAGGAGATCCTGTGCTGAGGGGGACTATATATGTTAGTATACGTTTACAGCAACTAAGATGATGTTTTAAATATATTAGCTAGTTCTTCTTCCGATATTTCCTTAAGCCAAGATTTGATGTCCTTAATGTAGTTATCTTTCGAGAGGGAGTTTATTATATAATTTAATTGCTAAAAATTCAGAGTTTCTTTGTCCAAAGGTAGAATTACATTTAGGAATATTTAGCATGTCTGTTTGCTTGGCTCTGGTTTTATGATCGTGAGAGGGGTTTGCCTCTGGTTTATTTTTTTAGTGATGAACTAGAATATTTTTAGCATAGATTTTTTGTAAACTTGGAACATCAAACAGATTAAAAATATCAGTAGTTGGCGTCCTTCTGGGGAGCTTTAATATGGTCTTTATGATCCAATTTTGAGTTTTCTTTAGTAGTTTAATATGGTTTGATGATGCTGAGCCCCATCCTATTATTCCATATTCCAGTAGAGAGTGACATAGAGCATAATATACTCTCTTTAGATCTGTAGTTCGTCGCCCCAGTGCTTAATTGTCCAAACGACCATTTTAGCGAAAATGAGTTTTTAACGCAATATTGTTAAGGATCAAATTACGCGTCGTTCGGTGAAGAAAAAATAGTTTTATCAGCCTGCTACAATTAATTATAAGCATTTCAAAATGTCAATGTCCACAACAATATTCTAAAAGTGAGTCCTTGTTTGGCCAATCTCCTTATTAGGCCAACCTCCTAGAGTCGAGAATTAAAATTGCGTGCTAGTTTGTTCAAACTCCACCAACCGACCAATTACAGCACGCCGCGAGCATCACGTGATGCCGCCATCTTATGTTTTTACATTCCAACGGTGTTTGTTTTATGGTGTTACGCGGAAGTAAAAAAGCATTTAAATATATACCAAGGAGTTTTTGATTGACAAAACAACAGGAAAATGTCAATAACTAATTACAAAAGTGCATACATACGCAGCAGTGCGGAAATAGAGCGGTAAGTGTTAGTTTTAAAGATCTCAATCAATACCAAATTTATTTTGTTTTTTACATTGCAATGAACTTTGTAATACAGCGTGTTCACTTTTCTGTTTTCCCTCAGACTCTACTTTTTGCAAGTTTTTGCTGTCAAAATTGGTTTTGTTGACTGACGATTCATATTAAACTTAGTATTTCAATTCGAAATTTTCATTATATCCGTATTTGTACATACGGCTACATAGCCGTTTGAGATTTACAAATTGATCTATAGTGATTAGGCAGTTTGTTGAAATAAATTATAGATATATAATAAATTGTAGTTATATAATAAATTATAGTTATATAATAAATTATAGTTATATAATAAATTCTGATTTTTTCCTCATTTGTGTGTTTTGGGGTTTTGATTACGAATCTGAGTATTACCAACAAAAAGGGTAGGATTTTAATTTATAGCCAAAAAAACCTGTATAGGTATATTATTCACTGAAATAATTTGCACAAATTTCATATAATTTAAGTGATTTAGTTTTTTGGCCACGCGTATTGTTTAGGCGCAATTCCTAGTTGAAGTTTGATGAATGAATTTGAAATTGACGGCAAAAACGAAAACGAGTACTAAATTTTACTTTTTCTGTGTAAATATCACATATTATATTTTATGAAATCCACCCTAAATAATAAAATCTAAAAAAGTTACTTGTGGCTTGGTAAGTCAGTTCCTACCTTTGTACCTAATCATAGAATTATGTTTTACTTTTTTTGAATGGTAAATATTCCATAAGCCGCCTATTGCTTAAATGTGCTGTATTTTCTTAATTTACCCAAACCACGAACCTAATAACCTATTTTGTGCTTGTAAATAGTTGTTTCATATGGTTATTGTTGAAGCGAAGTGTAGTTTCAATTTTCAATTATAAAAGTTATACCAAAAAGTATGCGGCTTATGGAATAATTACCTAAATGAGTACTATCAGATTTTGTAAGAATGTTGTATTATTAGTGTTGATTCTCATCACTTTTGTGTGTTTTGTCAACAGGATCACAAAAGTGAAAAAAATATTGTTTTTTGACGACAAAAACAACGATGGACCCGGTGAACCTGAACCTGTTTGTCAAAATAATGTTATTTTCCTTCCTATAGAAACATCACATAATATTCCATCGTTGTCCAATGATGGTTTACATGAACACGATGATATTATAAATAACGAAACAAACATTAATAAACAGATAATATCACCAACGAGAAAAAGATTAAGGCAACCGGACAAATGGAAAAGAAATATATTAAAAAAACTTAGAGAAGAAGGTGAAGAATATATAAATATTGAAGGGAAATTAAGACCAGAGAAAAAAGTAAAATCTGGATGTGACAATAATTGCCACTATAAATGCACTTCACTTTTTTCTCGAGAACAAAGAGAACAAATAAGAAACGCCTTTTACAAACTTACTGATGCACAAAAAAATAAATATTACAAAGAGTATACCGAACAAAAACAAAAATGTAGAAAAAGAACAAATAAGGAACAAAGCAGAAGGAAACATACTTTTAATTATTACTTTTTGACTCCAAACAGTCCTAAACAGAGAGTATGTAAAACATTTTTCTGTACAACTTTAGATATTTCAGCGCGCAGGATTTATTACTTTCATGATAAAATAAATAAGAAATGCTTGCATATAGTACCCACTCCCGCCAGAGGAAAACACCCTAAGAAACAGACATCCACCGAAAAAATTGAAGAGGTGGTAAGTCACATTCAGTCATTCCCAACGCAAGAGTCACATTTTTGTAGAGAGAATTCCAAACGTAAATACTTGGCTTGTGAGTTGAGCATTGCGAAGATGTATGCTTTATATGTGGAAAAACATAAAGATCCAGTAAAGGAAAACATATACCGGAAAATGTTCAATGAAAAATTTAACTTAAGTTTTCACCGCCCAAAAAAAGATGTCTGTGATATGTGTTCACAATTTAAAGCTCAAAAAAATCCAAGCGATGATATGATGCATAAACACGAGGAGCACATTAAGCGCAAAATAGAAGGAAACGAAGAAAGAGCCAAAGATAGAGATAGTAATATTAATGCAGATACAGCCGTGGTTACCTTTGACCTTGAAAACATATTTAGCCTACCAAAAGCTACAGTGTCTTGTTTTTACTACTCAAGCAAATTAACAGTATATAATTTAACAGGACACTGCAATATAAATAAGTCGGCAACTAACGCATTGTGGGATGAAACAACAAATGGCAGAACTGGAGACGATCTGGCAAGCGCCTTAATAAAAATTTTAAAGAGCGTTATAGAACATTTACCATCCACTATCAATAAATTAATATTATGGTCAGATTCGTGCGTGCCACAAAATCGCAATTCTCACATGAGTATGGCAATTATAAAATTTCTACTGAGTGAAGACTCAAAGAACATAATAGAAATTATCCAAAAATTTTCGGAACCCGGTCACGGTAATGTCCAGGAGGTCGATGCTGTGCATAGCTTAATTGAAAGAAATTTGAGACACCAAGAGATATATAGTCCGTTGGGTTTACTACGAGCTCTGTTAAAGATAAAATCAAAAGCTCTGACCCTCACTTTTATACAGATGCTGGACACAGACTTTTATACGTATCACGAAGAAGCAATCAAATTCGGCTTTCAACAGATTCCCTATACGAAAGTGAAATCATTAAGATACACAAAATCTGATTGGAAATTGATTCAATACAAAACCAGTTTTGATGGACCTACATCTGTGGTCAATATTACATTAAACAAAATTAAAATACTGTCTGATGTTATGGTCAAACAATCAAATAGTACTTTGACTGAAAAAAAAATAAAGGATATACGAAGCGCTTATAAATATATGCCTGCAGAAGACAAAGCCTATATGGAATGCCTGATAAGGAAGGCTTTGAATAGAAAAGAAAATGATAGTAATAACTTACAAAAAACATCATTGGAAACTAAAAAAATGAAAAACAATAACGATAAGAAAGAAAAAATGAAGAAAGGAAAGGGGAAGAAAAACTAAGTAAAATCCGCTTTCAAAATGAACAAAACGTTATTTGATTTTATTGCAAATTGTGAAGCGTGCGTTTTTTTGCTATTTAAATATAGTGGGTTTACGTCAAACCAGTATTTAAGTGTATTTATGTATTTTGTTGCCTTCTGTTTGACTATTTCCCATGTATTATCACTTTCACTGAGTAATGTGTCGTTAGCATAAGAGGTATAGCGATACTACCACGGAGTAATTGCGAGAATATCATGTTTACATATAAGATTAATAATATTGGACCCACCGTTCCTTGAGGGATTCCATATTAGGATGTCTCTTCACCGCCATATAATATAGTATTTATTTTGACATATTATG
Source organism: Hesperophylax magnus (assembly GCA_026573805.1). Classification (NCBI taxonomy): domain Eukaryota; kingdom Metazoa; phylum Arthropoda; class Insecta; order Trichoptera; family Limnephilidae; genus Hesperophylax; species Hesperophylax magnus. The sequence goes on from JAIUSX010000156.1 coordinate 1,153,013, forward strand.
GGCGATTTTTTAAGTGGCTTTTTATCCAATTTGCTACATTCTCCTTGATGTAATCATCTCATTATTTCAAAAGTTTTGTGTGAGTATGCTAATATTTTGCCAATGTTTGAAATGAGGGGAATCGGTCCATAGTTTGTTACGTTTTGGGTATTTTACTTTTTTTTAATATAGAACCCGGTCACGGACATTACCGTTAAACTTTTCATTGAACATTTTCCGGCATATGTTTTCTTTTACTGGACCTTTATGCTTTTCCACATATAAAGCATACGTGACATAAGATAACCCTCCTTTCATGTTTTCAATTATGTTTAAAATATTTACTCGTTGATTGTTTTGAATATGGATCGTGTGTTTAGATTTGTATATCTTCAATAATTGGTTTTGTAGTCGATCCCTTTGTTACTTAAATTTTTTTGGCAAGGTTTTAACCCACTTTTGTGAAGGAGTTGAATACATTTTTTTTTTGGATTTTCAATGGCATTTATTATAACGTTATTTTCGGCTTCAATTTATTAGTATGATATAATGTCTTTGTTTATTGTTTTCTATTGCACAGTTAATTGTTTGCCAGATTATTTTTGGGTTGTTTTCGGAGTTTATTTTGTTTTGTTGTAGTACTCTTCTTTACTGATTTTTATTAATCGTTTTGATTTATTTTTAATGTTTTTATGATTCCATTCGAATTCTTTGTTATTTGGGAATTTAACTGTTTTTTTGTAAATCTTACTGTTTTTTTGTAAATCTTACTGTTTCTCTTATTGAGTTTAATAGACCCCGAGTGATCCATGGTTTAAAGAATTTATTTTTTTCCAGATTACGATTTGGAATTTCAGCTGTAGAGTTTTTTTTAATATGCGTGGATAAAATGTTTAAAAAGTTTGAGCATATTTCAACGTTTCAGAATTGATTACATGCTGCAATTTCTCGGTTTTGAAGTTCAGGTACAATTTGTGCAAATTTAATTTACTATGTGATTTCTTCTGCGAAAAGTTTTTATTTTTATTTTTTTTTATTTCAGTTTCATATAATAATAAGCAAGTGTGTGTAATGATCGGTAATATTATTTTTCCAGATGATGGATTTTATTCAATGAAGATCTTTTATTTTAATATTTGTCCAAAAATTATCCAGACAAGATGGTTTTGCGCGTAATTTCAGAAATATTTTATTTTTTATTTCATTATTCTCAAATTTTTGGTGTTTTTCTATACATTTTTAAAGGCATTTCAATAAATTAAAAAATATTTTATCTTGTTTCCAATATACCTGCTGTACTTTTATTAAAAATAACCCCCCCAAAAATACATTAAAACAAATTGAAACGTTTTTCCACTTAATTTTAAAGTTCTCGGGCCCAACAAACTCTGCCGATAGATCGGCGGGATCCTTTGACCATGGACTAAGCCAACTCATAGAATCTCCGACCAGAATACCAGACATCCCATCACATCGAGCCAACCTACTCGATCTGTTTCTCACTAGTGAGCCACTCGGGTACAGAGTGGAGGTGGCAGCGCCCTTAGGATCCTCTGACCACTGCCTGATTACCACCTCTGTCCCATCCTCCATGAACCGTCAACCTGACAAACATGTAAAGAGGAACGTATGGCACTATAGGGCAGCAAAATAGGACGGCATGCGGTCTTTCTTCGGCACCTTTCCTTGGAGTACTGTATGCTTTAGCTCCGATGACCCATCAATTTGTGCACGCGAGGTGGGAGAGGTAATCACATCAGCAATGGATTGCTACATTCCCTTCTCCGTCAAATCCTCTGGAGCGGGCACAAAGCCATGGTTTGACCATCGCTGTGCTGAAGCTGTCAGACTCAAAAATACGGCTTATAATGCACTCCGGAAGATTAGCTCCATGAATAACCTTTCGGAATACCGAAAACGGGCAAGGGATTGCAATAGAGTTCTAAATAGAGCTAAGAGCGACCACGACCAGAGAATTGAAAAAAAGCTGGCTGACTGCCCCACTGGTAGCTGTGCTTTCTGGTCGCTCGCTGGCTCGATCGGAAGAAATTTCTGCAGAACCACTTTCCCACCTCTGACCAAGCCTCATGGTCGGCTGGCTAACTCGGCCCGCGAGAAAGCTGAATTATTAGGCAAAATTTTCGCGGAAAACTCAACTCTTCAAGATAACGGAGAGAACTCCCCCTTCCATTCCACACTGCGGTTTTCAAATGGAGGAACCGAAGATCCGGAACAGAGAGGTTCTCCGGGTCTTGAACGAGTTGAAAATCGACAAAGCCAGTGGGCCGGACGGAATACCTGCCTTGGTCCTCAAGAGGTGTTCTGCAGAATTGCAGAATTAACTCCAGTGCTCGCGAAATTATTTAGGCTCTCCCTCAAAGGTGGAAAGTGCCAGGTCTTTGGAAAAAGGCAATCGTCCACCCAATCCCAAAAAAACGGGACCGCTCCGACCCTTCTAACCACCGCTCCATAGCCATTACTTCCATACTCTCAAAGGTATTGGAAAGGGTGGTTAACAACAAATTGCTCACATATCTCGAGAATAACAATATCCTAAGCGATAGGCAATATAGATTTCGTCGAAACCGATCGAGTGGCGATCTACTCGGATATGTGACGCATATTTGGGGGCGGTACATGGAGCGTTTTGGTGAAACCCAAACCGTTGGTTTGATATCTCCAAAGCATTTGACAGAGTCTGGCACCGGGCACTTGTCACCGACGCTGTTTTTGTTGTACATCAACGATCTCGTTGAATGTGCACCAATTCACTGCTACGCTGATGACAGCACCGTTCACAAGGGTTATCTTTTTGACAGGCTTCCTTCCCCCTATGATGTCCGAACAGCTCGGGAAGTTTTGAAGTAAAAACGAGATGGTTCGTGCCTGGGGTAAGGCCAACTTGGTCAGTTTCAACGTCTCAAAAACCCAAGCGTGTCTGATTTCGGCAAAGAGGGAGATCAATATACTTCCCATCCACCTTCTTTATTTTATGACCTTTCTTTAAAGAAAGGTAATAAAGTCTCCATCATGAAAGTATATGACGACGCTATCGTTGATATATTGAAGATAAAGTCTGGTGCAATTTGATGGGAGCACTCTCCCCAATAAAGACTCCATTGAAATGCTTGGAGTTAGTATATCAGACCGGCTCAAGTATCGGGGATCCATAGAAGCCCAAGTAAATCCGGCTTCCAAGAAGCTGGACGTCTTGTACACGGCTAGGAGATTCTTCAACAGTGACCAGCTGCTGACCCTGTACAAGTCTCAAGTCCGCCCAACAGTTGAATTTTGGAGCCACCTCTGGGCTGGTGCCCCAAAATACTTAATTAACCTACTTGACTCTGTGCAAAGGAGGGTGATCCGTCTGATTGACAATCCTTTGTTAACAGACCGATTGCCTTCTCTAATGCATAGACGCAATGTGGGCATGCTGTGTCTGTTCTACAGGTATTTCAATGGGCCTGCTCCAAGGAGCTAGCCGCATTGATCCCTGATGCACCGGTGCACGTGCGCGAAACTCGACGGACACGAGCGGAACACCCGTTTATGGCTGACGTTAGCTTCACGAGAACGGGTCGTTTTTGTAAGTCGGCTCGTATGTGGAACGAGCTACCGGTATCTCTCTCCTATAATCCGAGCCTCTTCAAGGCCCGCATTAATAAATCCCTTCCTACAGCCACTACCTTAACCTGCCTCACAACGCCGCCCAACCGCGTGGTTACATAGTTCTCCTGTCTGTACACTGGCAGGGACGCTCTTGTGAGGTGTCACATAAAAAAAAAAATCTGATCGTAAGAGATTCAGCCTACTGAGGTCATCTTCAGACTGGTAAAGATATTCCTTAAACTGTGGTTTATATACATTAAATTTAGGGAGGGGGATTAAGAGGGGTGGAATGCAATGATTTTATTCAAATTATATGGATATCCCATTTTCGTTGCTATGTCGTAACAACGAAGATGGAAGTCTAAAGATGGTTGATAGGCTAAACCCGGTCACGGTCAGAAATAAAAAAAAGTTGGACATTGTTTAATATATTATTATCATGGAAGTAAATTATTAAAATGGAACTGTCGAGTACCTGGCACGCGTTTCAATGCCACTCAAAGAAAGATTTGTCCCGCATCCCACGAACCCTCCCCCCTCACGGATTACCCTCACCCTTCCCTCTTTCAGTTCCTACTGCTAAGCTACAAGAAATAATGCACACATTTTTATAACAACTCGAGCGCCACCTATTATACAATCTGAATGCAAATTTCATAACGCCAGAGTTCACATTTATGTATGGAAACCTTCGCCGGCGTTCGCGAAGAAACACAACAAAGTTTCATCGCAATCGGTTGAATGATATAGGAAATAATAAGAGAATCTTTATACAAATTTCACAACGCCATAGTTCAATATAATATAGGGAAACCTTCGCGGGCGTGCGCACAACTCAAAGTTACAAAGTTTTATCGCAGTCGGTAGAGTGGTATGGGAAATAAGATGTGAATTTGTATATGAATTTCATAACGCCAGAGCTCACTTTTATATATAGAAAAGGTATGAGAAATAATAAGGAACAAACAAAGAAAAAATCACTATTTTACAATAGTGATTATAATTATAATCTTACGATTATACAGATTCCACCATGAATTGTCAGTATCCAAAATAGAAACATTGAAAATAAACTCATCCTGTATATAACTAAAGGTGGTCGTTTGAACAAACAAGCACGGAAAGTTCCACGCAAAAGTTGAACTATCTCCAATTCCAGTTTGTTCAATCTCCTTTTACAAAATTCTGGTGGTGCGTTTTTGTTCAATCTCCATTTTAAAATGTAAAAAAAAGTATCAAAAACTATCCTTAGTCAATTTACAAAGAATTACTTAAACTGATCAGACCTTTAGCTTGACGGAAATATCTTTATCTTAAACACCTTTCATAATGTTTCATTGAAATAATTAAAGAAAACCTCCTCCTGTAAAATTTGCAAATGGTCGTTTGAACAATTAAGCACTGAGGTGACGAGTTGACAAGATATTTCGTAATTTTTTGAAGAAATAGATGAGTTTTGTTAGCTTTTTTGAGGTTCCTTCGATGTGTGCATCCCAATGAAGTTTGTCATCAATTACGATCCCAAGATATTTAATTGTTTTAGTTTGGACTATATGCGGGCAAGAACATTGCGGATATTTGTTTAGACATTCATGTAATTTGAGTGTATGCTCATTCGTTGGTTGACCTCTTTTGGTTTTAGAGAAAGTTAGATATTTAGTTTTACTCACATTTAATGTAAGGGAGTTTGCTTTTAACCAGTTTTGGAGTACAGTCAGACCTTGCTCCGCTTTTTTATGTGTGCTTATCCAATTTTGTTCATAGAATATAATGACAGTGTCATCTGCAAAGCTCATTATGTCTCCTTCAATGGGAAGACTCATAAGGTCATTAATATAAATGAGAAATAGTATTGGACCCAATACGCTTCCTTGAGGGACACCGTACTTGATTGATAGAGTTTTGATACTTTTATTACCAATTTGTACATACTGCTCTCTTCCAGTTAAGTAACTTTTAATTAGATTTAGAGTTGTTTGTGTTATTCCATTTTTTTAATTTAAAAAATAGTATTTCATGGTCAATTGTATCAAAAGCTTTTTGAAGGTCAATAAAAACTGCCAAGCATTTTTTACCTTCATCCAGTTTTTTTTATAATTGTATTTGTTACTTTAGCTATAGCATCACCAGTACCCAGGTTTTCCCTAAAACCGTATTGCGTCGTTGATAATATTTTATTTTCATCTAAAAATTTAACCATTTGTTTTTTTATTACTTTTTCCAATATTTTCGATAGTGTAGGTCAGGGGTGTCCAAACTAGATGGGACCCAGGGCCAATAAAAAAGACTAAATACATTGGTGGGCCGCAAAATATTTATAAAAATAAAATACTGGTAATAATACGTAATATCGTTATTTTATTATCTACTTTTTCATTAATTTGTCTTTTAGAATTCTGTCAACATCAACCACAATAGTGGTAGCTAGGCGCAGTGCATGTTTAAGAGAAGTATCTGTCAATGAAGACCTGTATTTCGATTTAATAAACTTCATTGTTGAATATGCACTTTCACAAAGGTAGGTACTGCCCATCATCGAGCCCATTTTTTGCCCGAAATTCGTCAGTTTCGGGAAACGTTCAGCGAGGAGCTTAAAAAAATCAATTCCTGTTTCTGTTCTGCCCTTGTAAAAGGGGTCTGATTGCAGATCACACAGTTCCAATTGATAATCAATCTTCACACTCGCAACTGCGATCGTTAATGGATGAGTAAAGAGAGCTATATCACTCTCAATTTTTTTTAAATCTGCAAAACGCCGCTCAAATTCGACGATTATTTCGTCCATGTATTTGAGGTGGTCCAAAAAATTACATTCTTCAAAATTTTTCATCTCTAAATAATGTTCTTTACAACTTGAAAAAAAAGAAAAATCATTTTGTTGTAGAGACGTTTTGAACAATTTCAGTTTACTTCTGAATCCATTCACATTTCCGTACATGTTGGCTATATTGAGGTTTTTACCTTGCAATTTTAAATTTAATTCATTCAAGTGTTATTATTATTCATATCAGTTAAAAACGCAAGATCAGCCAGAAACTGAGGATCTCGCATTTTATCTTGTAGTTCAGAAGTGTCAGATGATATCTCATTTTTTAGAAATAAAGGTATTTCTTTTCTTAAGGCGAAAAAGCGTTGCAAGCACTGGCCAGCACTTAGCCATCTGATTTCCGAATGCAATAGTAAATCTCCATAGTTTGCATCGATTTCACTTAAAAAGTCTCTAAATTTTCTATGTGTCAATGCCCTGTTTCCACCTCTAATCAAATTGGTTATCCTTATAACAACTTTCATAGCATTCATTTGACGCAAAGATTTTCCACACAAGGCTTCCTGATGTATAATACAATGCAACAACGGGCAATCAATGCCATTTTGTGTTAGAAGTCCCGCGAATCCTGTCACTGTCCCGGTCATAGCTTTTGCCCCATCGGTCACAATACAAGAACACTTACGAAATCCTCCATATTCTACTATAGTTTTGTTAACCGCTTCAAATATATCACTGCCTTTAGTTGTTCCATGAAATGGTATTAAATCCAGCACTTCTTCCGTGATTGTAAAATCTTTGGAAATGCAACGTATAAAGATTATTAATTGACTGACATCGGTCTGGTCGGTACTTTCATCCAAACATATTGAATAGTATTCGCAATCTACAAAGTAATCACATATTTTTTTGTAATATAATTACCCATGTCCTCTATTCGTCGCGCCACCGTTTGATGAGATAATGCAACAGATTCAAACTTTTCCGCTAATTTCGGCTGCATAAAGCGTTTAGCCATTTCAACTGCGCATTTTTTTATTAAAACTCCATCACTAAATGGTTTTTTTGCTCTGGCTAATTGTAATGAAACTTCATATGAGGCAGCCAAGCTTTGTTCATTCTCAGTACTTACTTTTGAAAACATACTTGTTTGCTGTATTAGTTTTTTTTTGTACTCAGCCACCATAACTTTTCTTGCTTCACCGACATGTTTTTTATACTTTTCTTCATGTAAAGAAGTATAGTGTCGCTTAACATTATATTCTTTACTTACAGATAAAACTTGCATACAAATCAAACACTGAATTTTATTGTTATTGTTGGAGATAAAGTAGTCTAACTCCCATTTCGCATTGAATGTACGATTTTCTTCACTTAACTTCCTCTTCTTTGTAGACATGATGAAAAGTTCAATATACTCAAACACAAAGCGAACAACGTAATACCAAACTTTAAAATAATGTAAAAGTCTTTAATAACCTGAGAGTAACCTTGCGCAATCAAAACTTTCATTGCGTTGAATGACAAGTGACAAACAAATGCCCAATGAACGATGCGCGGTAGGTACCTATTTTGAGTTCGGGGAATTCCCCGAATTCTCGAGTCAATAGTGATGTGAGCGACGTGATCGAACATACCCAAAACGTTTGAATTTCGTCGCGAGAAAAATAGTTTGCTCATTAATGTATTTAAAACTTCGAACAAAGAAGATAACGAACTAAAATCTGAATAATAATTGCTTTCATACAAAATGTGACAAGAAATAAATAAAGTAACTAAGTTAAAGCAATTATTAATTAAAATAAATATAGTTTAAAAAAACTAAAAAACACGCTTTTAAATAATATCGAACTAAAAACTTCAAAATAATTTTTAAAATAAGCTTAAAGCAATAATGAATGAAAAATGATAGTATTATTGTTAAAAAGCGTGGGCGCTTTGTGCCATATTTTTCGTATATCGTGCGCCCGACGCTTTTTCACAATAATACTATCATTTTTCATTCATTATTGCTTTAAGCTTATTTAAAAAATTATTTTGAAGTTTTTAGTTCGATATTATTTAAAAGCGTGTTTTTTAGTTTTTTTAAACTATATTTATTTTTCACTTTTTAGTTTCGTATGCTACAAAAGCGTGTTTTTTAGTTTTTTTAAACTATATTTATTTTTCACTTTTTAGTTTCGTATGCTACAAAAGCGTGTTTTTTTAGTTTCTTTAAACTATATTTATTTAATGGTAGTTTCTTTATTACCGACTATGGTTCTAACAGGTAACTTTTATTCCGGAGAGGGAGCCTGAAAAACGGCTACCACTAGGGCCGAGGAAGGCAGCAGGAGAGTTACATACAAGCAAGCAAGCAAGCAAGCAAGCAAACAAACATACAAGTGAAGTTAATATAAAAGCGTGTTAATAAAGTATTATTATATGCAGTGGGTACACCTACAGACCTCTTTGTAGTCGGTGTAACCGAACCGGACTTTTTTTTGAAGTCGGTTAAAAAAAGGTTCAATGGGCCGCAATAATCTAAACCGCGGGCCGCATGCGGCCCGCGGGCCGTGGTTTGGACAGCCCTGGTGTAGGTAATAGACTAATTGGTCGATAGTTAGATATATCATTTTTGGGACCGATTTTGTATATTGGAATAATCGTAGCAACTTTAAGACGTGTGGGAAAAATACCTTTTCTTATTGAAAGATTTACAAGGTACGTCAGTGGGTAGATTAGCTCATTTAGTAGATATTTAATTGCTCTGTTTGATATCAGTTAATAAACTATGAGGTATTTATGTTTAGATATTACTCCCGATGATGTATTTGTGTTTAGGGAGGCTATGGTATTTCTTATATCTTCACTTGTTATCTTGACTATGTTAAGGGAGTTTTCTTGATTGACATTTTCATTCCACACTGTTTTTTCGGCAGTAAATGAAGATTGTTTGATTTTATTCGCTAAGTTCGAGCCTATATTGCAAAAATAGTTGTTTGCAAAGTCGAGAATTTTTTCTGGATGTTCTGCAAAAGATGTTGGTATCCTGTCAATGTTTAATTCTTTAATGTTTTTAACATTGTGCGAGGCTTTAGCGTTTGTAATTTCGTTTATAATCTGCCAGAATTTCCGGGAATCATTATTACATTCCTCGATTTTCTTTTTATAGAATGCTTCTTTAGCATAACGGATTACATTTTTACAAATGTTACGATATCTTTTGTAGAAGCGATGTAAATGGATATCATAGGGGTGGTTTCTTACTTTTCTGTGGAGTTCGTCTCTTTTCCTGATTGAGTTGATAATGTTCTGACTAATCCAGGGTTTAATATGAATATTTTTATGAGATCTCTTTTTTTCTGTCGTTATGGTGTTTGTTAGAATAATGTTCTGAGTAAAGTCAATAAAATAATTCCAAGCAGCATCAGTATCATCATTGCCAAGAAGGTTTGACCAGTCAGCAATTTGTAGCTCGATTTTAACTTTTTCCCAATTTGTTTCAGCATTTGCTATGACAGATTTCTTTTTTTGATTTATAGATGTATTTTTATTATTAATAGATAGAAGTATTGTGTAGTGATCAGTCAGTGTAGAAGGGTAAATAATGGTTTGAGTTAATTTATCAGTTTTACTAAAAGTATGATCAATGCATGATTTGCTTTCATTGCATACTCGTGTAGGTTCATCAACCAGGCTTTTAAAACCATGGTGAGCTAGTGTATGTATGTAATCATATTTTTTTGGATTTCCATTTTCCAGGATATCAATATTTATATCTCCGATAATAAAAACATTCTTAGTATTTTTGAGTAATTAAGCTCAAAATGTAAGGAGTTTAAGAATGGCTCCAGATTTTTTGTAGAAGGTGATCTATATATTGCGAGAACTGTTATATCCTTACCAATTGATATCCTTAGACAGTTTGCGTTATTAATATTTATACAATTCTCTTATTTAACCAATTTATCATTTATTGTTAATTTATCATCAACATTATACATACCTACATACTGTTTACCATTGTACCATGTTATTGTAAAAATGTTGTCATTATGTACCTGCTGACAAACTACATAAGTAGTTTAGCAGGTTTAAATGTTAATAAATAAAAACAACAAAAAAATGATACTGAAAATAACTTCCAACATGAAACGGCATTCAAACAGATATACCTACTGGTGTCAGATGTATTCATTGTAATTTAATGAATAAACCCGCTAGCCGAGAGTTCGGGACTGGAACTTACTTTTCAGAAGCGGAAGACGTTCTCATGTACGATGTACATTTTACAGTTCATACATCTATGAATATCATGTAATTAATATCTCTGCTGTGTAATATTCTCTTAGTAAACCACCGGAGTTAAAATAATGCAATTTCTAGGAACTGCAACCAAAAGCCACGTCTTTGTGATACTTATACTTGTGGAATTTTGACTCAAAATGTCTATTAGTTTGTGGAAAATCTTAATCCACAAACTAATAAACATTTTGAGTTTCGTAATCAGTCAGCGAACCGAAGTCAATTAATAAATGAGTAAATTTCATAATTTACTCATTTACAATAATATAAAGTATATTTGCGGCACGTTCCAGATTGTAAGATACTCTCAGTATCGCCCTGGTGTAAGACCACCAATCAGATTTGAAATGACTTTGGCCGTGTTTGGTGACCAGATTGGAATAGCCAGGTACTACCCCACCTTCCTCTTCCCCATTTCCTTTCTCTCCTCACTACCTTTAGCCTCACAATATACCCCGATTGGAGATTCCATAGTTCTACTGGCTCCATACGGTTGGGATCTGTTGGGACTCTTGTGCGACTTCACACATAAAAAAAATGTTTAGTCATAGAATAAAGAATAACACCAGAAGTGCCTTCCATATATATGTATGACAATGGAAACAAATATATCATCTATCCCAAATGCCTAGCGCTCCGTCTCAATTACACTCGCCTGACATCGAAGATTTCAATCCCATTTGTAGTTCAAAAACACAGTTTTGGGTTGGAAATTTAATTAGCCACGATTAGGAAAATATTTAATAATTGTTTTATAATTAATTTTAAAATATAGTTCTTCGATATATATATATTGTTTAATAGTGATAATATTTCAACATGCGATGTTTATTCTGATAAAATAACTATTAAAATAGCTGGCAAACCGATTTCCTGAATATCTTCGAAAACAAAACGTTTTCGGCTACAACGACATCAATAATAACATTTTTTTAAATATTAAAACACAAAACACACCCAAAAGTAACGAGCCGCCACTGCTTTTACGGCAAGAAGTATTAACTTTTCCATCGAAATGTATCAGGAGTTCAGAAAATTGACGGTTCATTTTGTTATAACTTACTTATACCAATAAAAAGTGTATAAAACAGAAGTGGTTCTGTCTCAATAGACAGAAACAATTCTCAGAAACAGTGGCCAGCCACTCTACTGTCCAATATGTGTCACGTTCAAATAACTTCATATCACGAGGTGGAAAGACACATAATGTTCTTATATTGTGGCAACGGTGTCTTTAATAATTCATATTAGCGGTCTGATTATGATACCACAAACACAACATATTTGAGAAAATAATAAATATTATATCAAATAAGAAAATATAATATACATTTCTAGGATAAGTTCATGATGAATACGTGCTATTGAGATGATTATTATTAATATTGGGTCAATCTTTGGGTAAATATTCGGAATCGCTGGACAAGGATTATATGAAATATTTTTAAATAAAACCTTCTGATTTACCTTAATTACTATAAAAGGAATCTGACTGCATTTGGGATATTTTTAATTTTAGCATTTTAATTTTTAATTACGTAAATCGAAAATTCACTTTCGTTGTATGGGATGACAGCTGGAATGATTTCTGTTGATGACATTTTCTCTGGTAGTAGTAGCTAGAATACATACGAATAGCTAGAATTTGAATCATTTCAGAATGCAAATTCTAGTTAGGTACTGTTTTGGCCAAACTCGAAAAATAAAATATTTCTATGTTACTTAAAAAACTTAAATTATTTATATTTTGGTATTATTATAATTATTGTTTTATTTAACCTAAACTATAGTAATCTAACCTATAATAACCAAACCTAAACTAACCTAACCTAAATCCTAACCTAACCTATATCCAAACCTTACCCAACACACCTAACTTAACCGATAATAATCCAACCTAACCTAACCTATAATAATCCAACCTTACCTAACCTAACCTATATCCTAATAATAATCGAACCTAACCTATAATAATCGAACCTAACCTACAATAATCCAACCTAACCTAACCTAACCTATATCCTAATAACAATCCTACCTAATCCAACCTAACCTAACCTAACCTATAATAATCCAACCTAACCTATATCCTAATAATAATCCAACCTAACCTAACCTAACCTATATCCTAATAATAATCCAACCTAACCTAACCTATATCCTAATAATAATCCAACCCAACCTATAATAATCGAACCTAACCTACAATAATCCAACCTAACCTAACCTATAATAATCCAACCTAACCTAACCTAACCTATATCCTAATAATAATCCTACCTAACCTATAAAAATCGAACCTAACCTATAATAATCCAACCTAACCTATAATATCGAATCTATCCTAACCTAACCTAAATCCTAATAATAAACCAACCTAAGCTATAATAACCTCACCTTTTTTTAATTTTTCTATTTTATAAAACATACCTAAATATCTTTATTTTATTTTTCGAGTTTGGCTTAAATAGTACCTACCTAGTATTTGCACATGGTAAAAAATATAGCCACTCGTATCAGCAAGTCAACAAAAAATCAAAAGAAAATTTTATTAACAGAAATCATTCCAGCCTGTTCCAGCCATTCCAGCTGTCATCCCATATATTTATGTGTCATCCCATACAACGAAAGTGAATTTTCGATTTACTCAATTAAAAATTAAAATGCTATAATTAAAAATATCCCAAATGCAGTCAGATTGCTTTTATAGTAAATAAGGTAAATCAGAAGGTTTTATTTAAAAATATTTCATATAATCATTGTCCAGCGATTCCGAATAATTACCAATCTTTGTTGTTTGTTTTTGTTGACCTTGAAAAATAGAAACGTTGAGCTGAAAAAATGCGGAATTTTAAGTGACGAATAAAAATAATTGTATATGTAAATTATGTGGCGCGGTTTATGTGAATAAACAACTCAAGGGCGCTACACAAATACAGGATTGTACAAAAAAATATTACCACTTCCATGGGATTGACTTTTATTTTAATAACACACACTACATACATATGTACAAAAGTCCAAATAATAACTATTATGGTAATTATTTAAATTTATTTATTTATTAATTCATAAAAAGGTTTTTATGTACCAATAGATTTTTCGCCGCTCATTTCACTAGGGAATTCCCGTGTGGAGATGAGCAATAAAACAATTATATTTAATCACATAAATTAAGTACATAACACATACATAGATATGGATTATATCGAATAAGGGGTTTCTACGGTGATTTATGACAATAGCCACGATATGGGTAATCCAAAATCACTATTCTCAGCTAGTATAGAATATTATTTTTGACCATTTTCTTGAATAGATTCAAGGAATAATAATAAATAGTATTTTAGTGCCATAATTATGATAATAATAATTACATTATTTGTATTTTTAAATTATGTAGTACAGTATAGAAGTGGTAACATACTTTTAGACACCTCTGTATTAGTTACGAGGCTCTATCTATTGCAGATACAAGAAATATTAGACTTATTTGTAGTGACAGGTCATTTCAGAAAAATACAGTTATTTTTTTAAGTTTATGCCGATACGATTTTGCACGCAGACACTGTATCGAAAACACTGCACACATCACATTTTCGAAGGCCAAAGGTATTATTGACAGATAACGTAATATACAAACAATCCCAAGCTTCATAGTCTTGTAGATCACAATTACACGACAAGACTAAGATCAGAACAAAGGATGATAGTACTAAAAATGAATACATCGTTTGGACAACGTTTCCATGTATTTCTGGCTCCTTAGGTATATACTGGGTTCAAGCAGCAATGCAGTAAGGTAAAAACATTAATAATAATTAAATTATTATTTCGTGTTGCGATACCTCCTTTTTTAGCCTATTTAGGTAGCGAAATACGGCACAGTACCCCAAAAATAAATCACTTTAATTTATTGTACAAGTGTATAGAAAGGGCAAAGGGTTTTACTTATAGGTAGATCCTATTCTAACAACTAACCTAATTCACAAAAAGTAGAGCACATATTATAGTTTTACAGTGTTTAAACATAAAAAAATAAACAGGGGTATTTAATTTATAAAAATCATTAGTTAAATTTAAGGCGTGGTGATGTTTTTTTCCACAAAGATCCAAGCACCCCTGCTAACTCAACAAATTTAGCGTACCACTTGGTGTGACCTATACCATGTGTTGGTTATCCAATAAATGGTTTACCGATACCCGCCTCTCAAATTGGTGAAATGTAAACGTAATTCCACGTAGAATTTTTAATATTAACGAAACAATCAAATGATCTCTCGCTTATAATATTTCAGTCTTACTCATGATCGGTAAGACGGAGGTATAAGGACGGGTTAGTAGGAAACGTTACTCGTAATCACGCGCATGTGTATTGCGTAAACCGTCTGTAATACGCGGCAGTGCTAGCAGCAGACATATATTTAAACTGCCTGATCCATAGGAACGTATGACGTGGGAGACAGTGGACTTTAGTTAAAAAAAAATCTGGTCCATTTGACAAAAATCGATCGGTCACATAGTGAAAATGTAAAAAAGCAGTGATACTCTTTTGCAACCTTATCAGAGGAATATTTTAAATCGAAATAACGAATCAAATACTGAACGCACAATCGAATTGGCTGGATTTCAATGCAATTCAAAACAAACCGGGTAAATGACATTGTAAATGTCATCCGAAGAAACGTGAACTTTGCGACAAAACGCGAAATGCGAAAATTTCCTTGTTTATGATATTTTGAACGAAGTGGTGACAGTCTAAAAAAACTTGCATGAACGTTATTATATCATTACACCAACGCTGCAGAGCCGTGTTAGGGAATATTTATAAGTAAGGCTGTTCTAGTATTTTGATTGCATTTTTTAAATGAATTTAATGAAAAATATACAAAATGAGCTTAAGACAACTTTAATTCTACCTTAACCAAACTTTTTTTTCACAATGAACATGTTCGTAAAATATTTGTTGTTGAAAAATTCTTCGGAGTGAAAATTTACATTTAGGGAAAATGTTGACTGTTCGAAAAAGAATACAAAAAATATCCAAGTAACAAGTGACCTAATTTCACAAGAGATTTTTTTACATATTTCGAAAAATAAACAACGATTTAAAAATGTAAAAGCATTTAAGAACACAGCTCAAATCCTTACAAGAAAGGAAACATTCATCATTCTTAAATGTTTCTTTTTTGCGGAAATTAAATAAACGGTAACACTGTCTTCATCTCGTTTAAATTGAAGCAAGAATCTCCGCCACTTTGCGACTCAAAATAAAATAAGAAAACATTCCGGATACGATTTCATGATGGCCGAATTACATTTTATCATAATGTTTATATTTGTCAGCCATTGACAAAACATTGTCTGGCTGGGTTTTTAATTGCAAATTAGAGTCATCTTTTTTCTCGAATAACAAGAAATCCTCTAACTAGAGCCAGGAGACCAATACAATTTAGTTGCAGACTAGGCAAAACTTAGATATTAAAAATTAATTTTATTAGCGAGTATGGGTACACGGGAACCATTTTTTGGATAACCAACACCCCTGCCATAGGTCACCCTACTGCGTGGTAGGCTGGATCGGGATACACTGGTTGAGAGAGACCTTTTGACCTCTCCAGTTGAACTCTTTAGTACCATCGCCTTGCACCGCAATTGGAGGGATGGATTCATGCGTCCGTCACTCCTGGACACACTAACACCAGATCCTACCCACCCCCCATACCCTTTTCTTACCAGAACTTCTCTACTTCCTTTCCATAAAAATACCCTCCACACACCATTCCCAAAAATGACATAGGCTCTGAGGGATTTTTTTTCCATAGGTCTTCCTGTGTGAAGCTAATGTAAAAAAATATGACAAGATAACTTTATAATGGTGACTAAGGACCAATACATATCAAGTCAGTTTTAAAAATTAAAAATAATCTATTGGGGTTTGAAATTGCCAGCTGGTTTTCATTTTTAATGAAACCTACCCAATGTCCACCAATATGCTGATGTATAGAATTTACTGGGCGACTACCAGCTACTGGATGGGGGAATATCCTAAGACCGCAGACGAAGTGGTCGAGTTCAACACAGGGCAATTGAGTTTGAATAAAATTCAATGACACAATGCTTAGTGTACTTTTAAATCTCTTCTTAAATAGGAATGCACTTGATGATCTGGAGTTTCTAATAAATGCTTCAATTCGTCTAAGATAACAAGTTATTCTGGAAGGAAGTCCTACTGAGCTGCTGGTCTGGAAATTGGCATAACCATTCGGGTGTAGCCGACATTTTGTCTCTGTCATGTGGCGTTACTATTGCCACCTCTGGAATTATCTTAAATTCTGTAGTTAAAGTCTGTTAAACAGTTGATTAAAATCAGTTAATAAATACATACTCTACGTAATTTTCGTGATGCCATCTCTCTATACCTGAGCATACTACGTCATAGCCATAGTCTGACATACACAATAGTTTTAAATGGGTGAAGTTAGGAGTCTGGGCCAGGGCATTTATAGTGTTTCGTCCTTTATTATAAATCCAATATCTTGTAATCTATCCAAGAAGATGATGAGAAGATGGGCCTATCCTTAAATAATCATGTGTTTTACAAACATAAATTACAGCATGCTGACAACAAAACTTTAGGGATGTGGTAAAGAACCACAGTGGTGTGGTTGTTCCACAGCATTTATTTAGTCAATGAAGTTGATGTTGCGATGACTCCGGACCGTTGCTCGACGCTAAAGTTGACGTGATCGGTGCCGGATTCCCAGGGCGTTGAGTCTTCCTGATACTCCAAGTATGTGGTGGCCAGAGAAAATATCGCAAGACCAGCGCGTTATTTGTAATCCCGCGGAGTCGATGATTATTTGTAGCCTTTCCTTTAAAAGCGTGCAACGCTGGGCGTAGTAAGTCCGTGACACATGGTGGCATGGTAATGTAAGAGCGGGGTGCGGACGGAACGCAATTTGCAAGTGCGGTGTGCAGAGGCGGGGCATGGCGCGTGGGAATGGCGACGGCCCGTGTAAGTTGCCGCTGGTAATTCGTATGGTACTGACTCACTTGTACTGCGGTTTTGCCGCGTTACATGTAGGGCGCATTCGGTCGAGAAGAAACCGACGATCGCAAGTAAGTAGGTTGGCGGCTTCGCTATTATTCTACTATTCGCATGGTACATTCGTTGTCTTACTCGTAGGTTCCAATGTGATGCGCGTTACATGTATTGAATATCTAGAACCTACTAGAATCTGCCGCTAAGGCACTTTTTTGAATTTTGCAATATACTGATTAGATTTAAGCCGTCAAAATAATGATATTTGTGGTCGACCAAAACACACGTGACCTGACCGTACGTGTGCGGCGGTACTGTAACGCTACTGCCATTCGAATTGCGAATTGTACTGAATCATATGACGTCACGAGACACCATTGCATACTTTCTACCCAGGCTTACTTTGAAAGCTCATATCTTCAACATTTTAAGAGATATCGAAAAACTAACTTTACCATCGTTTCAAAACTTTCAAACATAACACATTGTCATAAAAATAAATTTAAAAATTAGGAGACGGTAAGGAAAAGTAACCGAATCTGTTTGATAAGATTTATTTAACCAATAAACGTATGTCATAAAATTAATATCAGTGCTATGTTATATACCTATTTGCTTACCCCACATAGAACAGTGTGATAGAAAGATAGTTAGCAATCTCTTCGCTTAATGTATTTTCCAACTAATTTCACTTATTATCCAGCTGAAAAGTAAGGCCGTGTAATTATTTTAAACGTTATTACAGCAGTTATAAACTAATGTGTTTGTGACGAAAAAAAAAGATCGTTGGTTTAATCTGGAAGGAAACTGAAAGGATATCTCGGCCGTAATGGCTAATTAAGGAATATAAATGACAAAAGTGTTAAAGGAAAAGCTTGGGCCGATTAATATGTAATTTTGAGACGAGACGCGAAGGTTCTGAAGAGAAGGCCGTTCTTATTTTAATTGTTAGCACGTGCCTGGATTTTTTTAACCCGCTTTATAATCAACATGGTGCTTAGGCGTACTCGTAGATTCATTCAGTTAATATTTTCATGAACAACTCCACCACATCTGACCCTGCACTTAAGCATTCAGAATTTAATACATTTTTTACCTGCAAGTCCCAACGAATTGGTGAAAGTCCTTGTAAATACGAAAATCTTCTGAGATGTTTAAAATGTGCTACATATTTCTCGTTATTGAAATTAAGGTTTTTAAAAATACCACTTTTTAAAACTGGAAAAATCGTCTTTTAGATGTTTGTGTTTAAAAAAAACATTGATATATTTCAAAAAAATAATATTTTAATATCAAACAAACGTCCATAATTTTGAAAGAATTTGGTATTTTTTATTTATTTTTTATTTTTTATTAGTGTCTATTTAATAAGGTTTGATGAGGGTTAAATTATATAAAAATCTATAATATTTCATTTAAATGGTTTCTTCTTAGTCCTCCTCACTAGGTAGTCTGACTGGTAGTCCTCCTAGACTGGTAGATTTCTTTGATTTTCTGTTATTTAGTTTCTATGATGTTTTTAATACATTTTCTAGTATGTCTGCATTAATTTCTTTCACCCATGTTTTGATTTTTTCCTTAAGCTTATTTATCTTTTCTATCTTTTTTAAACTTGGAGGAAGGATGTTGTAAAGTTTGGTTGCCAGATATATGTGGTTTCTTTGGCCAAAACTTGTCTTGAATTTTGGAACATCTCGTATATCCCTTTTAGAGGGTCTTGTATCATGTATCCGAGTTTCATTAGGAGATTTTCTGTTTTTAAAATGATGTATTAAAATATTCTTGGCATTCATTTAGAAAACATATTTCTTTTGCATAGTGAGTTGATAAGAATGCTGTCACTTTTTAAGCAGCTTATACAATAAAAAATATTATATTTTTTTTAACTCTCAACTGTCGATAAAAAATCCCGCCGCATAGAATTAAGTATTAATACTTGAGTCAAAGTGAGAAAAATATTTATTTATCTTTCCAACGACGTTGGAATTATAGAAAAAAATAAAAATACTTTTATAATGCCGTCCCAGTCACATCTGAATGTGTTCCTAGATGAGCCCCAAGTGGAATATAATGTGTGTGGCTATTAATGTCCTTCCGAGGCTTGAGGAGTTAAAGAGAACATTGCAAATCGAACGCATTCACCAATTTTACGAAATATTGATTACAAACGTTGAAATCTGTTTATGAATCCCGCTAAAAGCTCTTTGACGTTCAGTTCAGGGGTAATTGCATTCGAATAGCTTTTTCTGTATGGAATTACTACATCAACAAAATATACTTTTTTACTCACAACGTCGTTTTTATTGTGAGCTTTTGACGTTCAGTTCAGGGGTAATTGCATTCGAACAGCTTTTTTCTGTATGGAATTACTACATCAACAAAATATACTGTTTTACTCACTACGTCGTTTTTATTGTGAGCTTTTGACGTTCAGTTCAGGGGTAATTGCATTCGAACAGCTTTTTCTGTATGGAATTACTACATCAACAAAATATACTTTTTTACTCACAACGTCGTTTTTATTGTGAGCTATGTGACACACACATTGAACTGTGTTTCAAGAAATTGGTCCACCACATGGGGAGAAATCATTTTTGTCGTCAAGATAAATTAACAGGCCTTATTAATAAAACATCAATTTAATAATGTTTTATCGATTTGATCAAAATATAAATAATTTTCTTTTTAATACAAAAATATTGGGATATCCATAAACACATATTCTGACATTATGATTATAATTTACTAAAAGTTTATCGGGAAACCTGTTAATTCATTCGTTATAGGAATCACCAATAATAATAAGACATTCTTAATTAATTTGCAATAGCCATTTTTCTCCGTGCATTCGTCGAGTTTGAATCATTTCAAAAACATTAGTATTTATGTCATTTTCGCATAGTAAGATTTTAAGGATTGACGAAGTAAAAATTAATGTTCTGTGAAAAATTTTAATACCTTTTTTTATTTTAAATTTCAAGAGCTTATAATGTTCTCTCTCATATGTCCTCTGGGCAGATTTATTAATTTCTCTGATTAATTCAACACCTTGTTAACTGATTTCAAACTTAGATACAACATTTCTTCAATCGCAAAGTTTCACGTGCGTCCTAGGTTATTTAGTTCCCTCCAATCAAATTACTTTTTTTTCGTTCTCACTAAAACTAAAGTTTCCCAATTCCGTTCTTCGCTCTGAACAACAATGTTCGATGATTTGATTACTCGTTCTGCTGCTAATTTTGCCATTCCTTCCAAATCACAATCCCAATACATACCACACACAACATCCCAAACTCTTACATACCAAACAAATCGACCCGTCCTACGTAAATTATCGTATCTTATAAAAATAAAAATAAAATCCCGATTATTGAGAAGAGCAGCTTTAAGTTTATTTTGATCGCAACAAATCTATTTTCCATGTCCAATTGTTGACAGTGTGTTTTATTATATATATTAGATGCAATAACAAGTAGATCGTTTTTGAAACATAAAATGACACCCGCAATACACTTGCGCTCGCCCCGCGTCGATAATTGTATCTGACACATGCGCTGTATCTTTTGCGCACACCGCCCGGGTAAAATGTTGTAAAATTACATACGATAGTGTACGCTGTAAAATAATATTGAATTAATGAGTTACGATAAGTGACGTTGTCAAAAAACCTGATTATATATATTTTTTTATCTAAACTAAATACGTGAAAGTGACCATTTTGCAAGTTACGATATTTAACGTCGGAGGGGTCGAAATGTGTTTACGGGTATACATATGCATATCAATCTACTATATATTCTTTTCTAAAGTTAGTTTCTATTGGCGATTCATATCCCAAATTGTTTTTACTACCCAATCAGATACTTACAATATGACACGAATGGACTTTCAATAAAACAACGAGTATCACTTTATGCGTTTTTTTAGATAGTTGCCTACCTTACTAGTTGTCCTTTCTCTTAAATACCAACTGTCCGAAGGTAGTTTCCTTCTGTGAGGTTAATGTTAAAAAAATCAACCCGTTAAAAATATATTTAAAAGTTTTAAAAAAAGGTTTACCTGTGGATTGAACCTTCCTACCCAGGAACTGAATTACCCTAACAACGTCAGGTAGGACCGACATTTATTTCGTATATTTACTACTGTAATGTCATCTGATTTCAGAGAATTGCATATACGTAAATGTGCACGGTTACGTGAGCTCGTTATTGAGTTCAACAGCTCGGCTGTGGAATGATTTGACGGCCTCTGTGTTTCCTCCATCCTAAAACTTCTTCCTCTTCTCGAAAGCACTCCAAACTGCATCGCCAAAGAATACATAGGCCGTGAAGGATTTTTTTTCTCAGGGCGTCCTTTGTGGAGTTAACTTTCCTGCAGCCAAGTGGGGGAATATGTGGTACTCAAAATTACTATCCTCCTTATATTTGCTTAAATACTTGACATGTCATTTTAGTATTTTAAGTATTCCAGCGCAAATACATAAGTTACCATTAATAATTGGGATTTCTATAGTGTAAAAGCCCAAAAGACAGAAAAATCATAGAGTCGTCGGAAGACCCACTCGGTTACAGATGTTTTAAGAGATAATCGGATGTCAGAAGTGGGTTACTTTCCGCTTCCAAGATTTGCATTTATTCATTACCGAAAAGAAGAGCAAAATTCAAACAGATGCGTCCAATAAAATTTAGTCAAAAATTTTCAAAATAAAATTCAACATTTTTGTGAAATAATTTTATTAGGGAGAGTCTGTTAAATTGGACCACTTTTCGGAAAGTAGTAAATTTTTTGGGATGACATTACATTAGAGGGCTTCAAATATACTGAAATGAAAGGTGCGTTATCAGACTACAAATGCCGTTTATTTTTTTATATTAAATGGTTATAGTTATTTTATTAAAAATATTTTACTTCATTTAGGCATTTGTTCTAAATTAGCCGACCTGTTTGTTAAATTGGATCTGTGAGTTTTGTAAATTAGACCTAGGCATTCACTGGTTTTGTTAATAGGCTCTATTTTTGGTCTCTTTCCTAGACGTTTCTCAATAGATATTGCCAAATCATTTTTATAAGGGCTTTATGTTAATATGACAGCTTTCTGAACACCACGCGCCTTTTGCAAACATACACTGTTCCAGTGTTAAGAGATGGTTCACTAATTCATTTTCAACTGCTTCTGAAAAACTGAAACTGTTGGTCGTCCTTGGTGAATTATAAAATCATTTGCAACAGTATTATTCTAATCTATATGCCTCTTTAAAGACGGTTTTGGAATTTTATAAACACGGGCACATTCATTCAAACCAATATGTTCATTACGAAACGCAAATATTGCATGGCCTTCTTGTGTCCATTTGTAATAATGTTTACTATCAGCTATCTAAAATAAATACAAATTTAACTGCAGTAACAATTTATTTTCAGTATTAGAGTAGAGTAGGACAAATTGGACCGGTCCGATATGTCGAACTCAGAGTGGTCCAATTCATCGAACTCTTACTTCTATCAAACAAAAATTTCTATCAAACATAATCTATACATTTGAATATTCAGGTTATTGCGGGCATAAAACTATGAAAATGACCGAGTTTAATATGAAAAGATACGTATGAACGTTTTCCAAATATTACATCGAAATAGAGAGATTTCGTTTTGTCCCTGTCACTCCTGTTAATTTTTCTCGAATGTGATGCCGGACGATACCGGATCTATATATTTTCACCTTCGCGCTTCACTTACAAACGGGTATAGAATATATTTGGACATCCAACTTTATATACAAAAACATTCCTTCCAATGTATTACCCCAGGCTTTGAACATATTATTTTGATCCATCTTACAAGAAATCAGTCAAATAAATGGTTACCTTTATTTGTGAACCTTGACAGCTGTTTGGAATATTAGATAACATCTGTAAGGGATGGGAGGGTGGAATAAATGTGTACGATTTAGAAACTGAATTGAAATAAAGTCCCAGTGATTTGGATCAATTCGATCTCTAGATATTTCCTTTGACGGTGATCTAATCTGTTATCTGACAGGCCATTAGAATACTTTCTACTGTATATCATTCTGTCCTCTCTTTTACAAAATACTTGTCATTTAGTAAATACTAGCTGATGTGAACCGGTGTTGCTGGGGAATGTTCTTAGGAGATAGACATACACCATAAAGGATTTTTATTTAGGCTTTTTTAAGATATACAATTCCGCAGTATAATATAATGATTTATCTCATAATGTTTATCCAGCGTTAGCAATGTAAGCGCCCGATTTTTTTTACCACATGATAACAAAACATCGACTATTCTCTACTTTTCACAAATATAATATGCATTTATTATATACATAAAGCTTCCGTACGAAATATTTTAAATGATAGTAAAAACCCTATTAAAATTCGTTTCATAGTTTAGAAGAACTAGGCGCAGAAAGAGACGGACGCGGATAGCCATTTTATTCTATACTATTCGGAGATTAAGAAAAGCTTGATACCTCTAAGTCCCGAATTCAGATTTTTTTCCGCTCTATACGATATTTATCTTGAACACTTTAAATAAATTTATAAATTTATTTATAAATTTGTTTATAAATTCCTAAAAAAATATTGTTTTTTTTTTAAATAATATCTATATATTTGTTGTTTTTTTATTATAATATCTATACATTTGTAGAGTCGAAACGGTAATTGTATGAAATACCCTCGATAGAACAAAATGCAAATTATGCTTCGAAAATAATTAACACCACATTTTCTTCTGTCATTTACCATGTATGATAAAATCACAGTGTATTTTTAAATGCTATTAAAGCATATATCGAAAAATTTCTGCTGTATTTTAAACGAGTTGTGATTTATTAAATATGTTCACAGTTTTCATAACTATATTATCCTTTTTTGTATTAACGCGCTCTCTAATATTTACATATATCCCTTTAAAACCATCTTCTTTTTCTTTTAAAATGCTTTGCATTAGCTTAATAACAATAATTAGTATCTATTGCCGTCTCCGGAGATGAAAAATAATGCACTTGAATAGCTTTTACGTTCAAATTAATGTACGAACAATTTGGGCACGCCATGTTTTCACGAATAACCTTAATTCATTTTGAACATTAAAGATGGTTAACGAGTGGAAACGATGAATTTGTCAATTTTGAGTCACTATTAAACTAAAATTTGAAAAAGAAAAATAAGAATAAATTGAGCCGCATCTAGGAATTGAACCAAGATAAGATCCCTAGAGGTCCTTGCCGGAACCAGAGAGCCAAGCCCCGGCAAGGCTGTGGTCCTGGGATCAATTCCGAAATGCGTCCAAAGCTATTCCTAATTTTTGTGATTCAAATTTTCGTTTTAAAGTCACAATATATTGGCTTTAATCATTAAATATTACAATTTCAGGTTTTACTCGTTAATTTATTCAAAAAATTTAAAAAAAAAGCTATTGCTTAAATTTTTTTAACAAAATAGCTACATTTTAAAATGCACTATTTCGCTTCTCCTGCGACTAATCTAATGAAACAAGTTGTGTGTATTAAATGTCAATCGCATCTGCATATTTACCTGCAACATTGTTCATCTGATCTGTCTTCAATCAAATTTGTTCGTTACGTCAGCAAAATCTGTCGTTCGGTGATTTGAACAAATCTACTGTTTTAAGCTCGCATTCATCGAACCTTTTAAAATTTGAAAGATTTATCATTACAAGTATTGTTCTAGTATACAGAACGTACAAAAGGGTGTAGCTTATAGGTACTTCCTATTTCTTACAGCCGACTCAATTCACAAGAAATAATTATTTGTATTTCAAGACAACTTGGTTTTAATACACAGATAGAAAACTGAGAAAATTGGAATTCTTTCATTGATAATTTCAGATTGGAGCACATTGTGCATCATCGCGCCATACGATACAGCAAATGGCGTAGGCTACTGCTGCAGCAGTGACCAGTTCAATTGGTAGCCAGCAAAAATTGGCCAGCCTTTAGGTGATCAGCATAATTGGCTGATTCAATCAGTGGCCAGCAGTAATCGGCCAGCCTCTAGGTTGTCAACATCAATGACTAATTCAGTTGGTAGCCAGGAAGAATTTGCCAGCCTCTAGGTTGTCAGCATCAGTGCTGGTTCAGTCGGTAGCCAGGAATAATTGGCCAGCCTCTAGGTTATCAGCATCAATGTCTAATTCAGTCGGTAGCCAGGAATAATTGGCAGCCTCTAGGTTATCAGCATCAATGTCTTATTCAGTTTGTGGCCAGGAAGAATTGGCAAGCCTCTAGGTTTTCAGCATCAATGGCTAATTCAGTTGGTAGCCAGGAAGAATTGGCCGGCCTCTAGATTTTCAGTTTCATTGGCTAATTCAGTTGGGAGCCAGAAATAATTGGCCAGCCTCTAGGTTGTCAGCATCAATAGCTAATTCAGTTGAAAGCCAGGAAGAATTGGCCGGCCTCTAGGTTGTCAGAATCAATGGTTATTTTAGTTGATAGCTAGGAATAATTGGCCAGCCTCTAGGTTGGTCAGCATCAGTGACCAGCAATCGGCAGCCGCAGAAATTGGCCAGTCTTTAGGCAATCAACAGCGGTGGCCAGTTCAGTCGGTAGCCAGCAGGAATTCAGCGGTGGCATGGTCATTTGATTACAAGGGCTGGCACACGGAGACGCTCCATTATTGTAATGATGACAGATGCGTCTGGCTCAGCTGACAGAGTGAACAGAAGCAAATACGGCTTTCAGTTGAAACTCAGGAATTTATAATTTTAAATTATAACAGATCGCGTTGTAACTGGAGGTGTTCCGTCCACTCGTGGTAATTCTTGAATGCGCTAATATTTTGTTTTTAATGGCCTATTTATAATGTCTCCTACAAGCGTTTGTGTGACGTCAGCTTACAAAAACACGTTTACGTTTAAAAAAGGCAGGTATTTTGGTGCGAATAATAATTCGCCCAGCGACTGGCTTTGTCAATATTTTAATTTCGTTTTAGAAAATAGGGTTATCGAACTGTTTCATGTTCGATCCAGTCTTTTTGCCGCCTGGTAACATATTGATGCATTTTTCTTCTGGTAAATATTATGATTTGGAAAAAGGGGTCATCAAACTTGCAGGTGTGCAGAGGCGAAAAAGGGGTCATCAAACATTGGTGCCGCAATTAAATGCAGTAAAATATTTTTTTATGTTCGATACACACCTTCCCGAGCAGTTGTGACTGCACTAAGCTATTTCGTCAAACATGTAAATCTCTGTAGTGGTTTTTGCGTATAAACCAGCAATAAGTAAGGTCGGAGTGGCCTGTGTTACTATTGTGGTAATGGGGCGGGTCGGATGACGGCGAGTTCGACCGCCAGTCGTGTGTTTTGTTTGGTGTAGTTGGATGGTTCCATTTTATTAGGCTGCCATGCTGGGAGGGTACCCGTGCAGCCAGAGCATGTCTGCGAGCTGTGAGCTGATTCGCTATTGCCGACGAAGTAACACCTCTTTCTTTTCTTAGTGATAAAGAGCTACTAGAGCTACTAGCAAAAAGTTATTGGACGTCTTGCACCACTTGTCACTTGTCTTGGGCCGTTATCACGTGGGTCCATTGATATATGCGTGAGTTGTCTGAAGTTTACAACAGATTCAGCTTCTGCCAGTGCCGTGAGTCAGGTTTCTTTCCTGGAACTCTTTGCTCTAGTAGGTTGTTAAGAGCTAGTTTCTCTAAACCAACCTCTTTTATGCTCCTCCCGTGTAAAGTGATATATCGTTGCGGGCTGCTCTAATGGCAGGCAATAGCTCACGTTACATACATTGTTCGTGTTTCATAGGTTCAGCCAATTTTTGGGCGTGTTTGTGAACGATTGGGTCCCCCAATCCGAGCGATGGTTGCGAATTCCAATGATTTTATCGATAGGTGTGGGGTTCATCAGCCGCAGATGGAAGTTCTACGACGCCTTTCTGGTAGAACCCGCTGTAGCCGTATGAGGCTTTTGACTCTTTTCATCAGGGGATGTAAGGCTATTGTGTAAGCTGTGGATGCATTCGATGTGTACCCGCACTGCTATGAAGTTGAGAGTACGGCTAACATCTGAGGTGGGCCGCGCCCCGGATGTTATGTGGGCTTGAGTTGCTGCGTATCTGGGACCGGCTTTCAAGGCCGAGACGGTCGCTGTAAACTCTCGGATTGACTGGCTAGTTATTGTCAAAGGGGGCTGAGCTACAGTTGGTATCCGCTCACGAGTTGTCGCATATCCGGGGGGAGCCGGCTTTCGAGGTCGGGCCGGTCACTTTAAGCTCTTGAGCAGATTAGGTGGCCGTCGTCAATCATGGATTGCCTCACATCCGGGACCGGCATTTGAGGCCGGGACGGTCACTGCGAACTCGTCGGTGACTGCTTGGCCGCTGTTAATGGTGAGCTGAGCTCCAGATGGTTTCCGCTCACGAGTTGTCGCATATCCGGGGGCTGGCTTTCGAGGTCGGGTCGGTCGCTTCAGGCTCATGGGCAGACTGGCTGGCCGTCATCAATCATGGTATAGCGCATATCCGGGACCTGCATTCAAGGCCGGGACGGTCGCTGCAAACTTATCGGTGACTGACTGGCCGCTTTCGAAGGGCTGAGCTTCTGATGGTTTCCGCTCATGAGTTGTCGCATATCCGGGAGCCGGTTTTCGAGGTCAGGCCGGTCGTTTCAAGCTTGTAGGCAGACAAGCTAGCCATAAAATATGCGCTCAGGGTGCGCGTTATACCTCCCGGTGGAGTAGAAATGTGGACTGGATGGCAGGCTGTTAATTATTTTGGTTGACAGGCAGCAGCTCATCGCACGGGGTGGCAAGGTACCCCGTTGCGTGAAATCGCATATCAGGGTCCGGGGCAAGTGGTGTGGGCGCTGGCTTGGTTGCTCACTGGCGTGGTGACTGCGTTTGATACCACGGCCGGGATAATCGCCGCCGATGTTACTGGTTGCGCAGGCCTCAGGGCCACTAGCGCGCTTAGGGTGTGTGTTATACACCAGCTGAGTGGGCATCTGCGTCTGTCGGAAGACTGTTCACTGTATAGATTGACAGTCAGCGGCTCATCGCATGAGGTGGCAAGGTACCCCGTCGCTTGTAATCGCATCAAAGTATATCAGGGGTATATCAGGGTCCAGTGCAAGCGGTGTGGGCGTTGCTTAGTTGCTCACTCGAGCGGGGACTGCGTAGGACACAGCCGGGATATCACTGTTTATCACCGGCGATGTCAATGGTGATGTCATCGGTTTCGCAGGCCTCGGAAGCATTATACCTCGGCTAAGATGGTATACTGACTGGTTACTGGGCCGTCCACTGTAGAGTTTGACACGCAGCGGCTAATCTCTCGGCTTTGCGGGGCTGGTGCAAGAAGTGTGGGCGTTGCTTAGTTGCTCACCCAAGCCATGACTGCGTAGGACATCGCAGCCGGGATGTCTCTTGTTGTCACCGGCGATATCACCAGCGAAGTCACTGGTTGAGTAGACCTTCGGCGCGTTATACCTCGGTTGAGTTGCAGCAAGCTCAGAGAAACCAAAGGCAATCGAGTCTCAGTGAACAGCAAGCTTAGGGGAGTCTGAGGCAAGTGGGCTCGGAGCTTCAGTGAGCATCAAGCTCAGGGGAGTCCGGGGTAAGTAGGCCCGGGTGGAGGCCAGCAACATCGGGGCTCCTCCCGTGGGCTTGGGGCAGAGGCACTGTGACATCGGGGCCACGGTGAGTAGCAAGCTTAGAGAAGCCTGAGGCAAGTGGGCACTAAACGGAAGTGCAGTGACATCGTAGCCTCGATAGACGCCCGGGGCAAGTGGGCCCGGAGCGTAGGCTGGCCGCCCAATGGAGCCTGGCTGAGGAGACTCAGAGCTCGGTGAGATGGTGCCCATGGACTGCCCTGACATCATCCGGTGTTGGAGCTGGCGGGTGATCTGCGGGATGCCAGCGTGTGACAGGGCGGGACCAGCGTCGTGGATGACTCGGAATCTCTCGGATGGCATCTCCAACGGGGAAGGACTGAAAGCGTGATGTGTGGATCCGGCTCAAAGGACCGTTTGTACGAAACGTGTTTGCCTGCACAAGAAAAGACTGTAAATAATAAGCATCGGCACACATCAGCCCTAAACCAGGGAAATGATTTAAATAAAACACCGTTAGGTGTTCTATCCAAACTATCATAAAAGAAAGAGAATTCAAATCAAAATTCACATTTTAATTAGGTACAAGTATTATACTGGTATACATAACGTCCAAAGAGATGTAGCTTATAAGTACTTCCTATTTCTTAGAGCCAACCCAATTCACAAGAAATAGTTAGGAAGAATTGGCCATATGGTGTTTAAATGTATTTTATCGTGTTGCCGTTTAAAGTGTGTGTGTACTTGGGACGTTTTATTGAGTTCTGTATTTGTATGTATGAGTTTATTATTTAAATTGTAAATATGGAGACATGTATTATATTCATATAATTTTCTTATTTTTTATAGTTTTGTTTCCATATATAATTTTTTTTGTTGATGTTTTAGGTTTGAAATGATATAGATTTTTGATTACTTTGTTTTGTGTTACCTGTAGTTCATTTATATATGTTTCACATGCATTTCCCCAAATGTTCAAGTAGTTTTAATTTGAGTGTACGAGGCTATAATATAGATTTTTTTAATTTCATTTGGTAACAGATATGATATCCGGCTAAATACACTAATTAAGAGGGTGATTTTATCTTTAATATCTTGAATATGCTGTTTAAAAGTTAGGTGTTTATCAATGCACAGCCCCAGATATTTCTCCTGTATCAGGATTTGCAAGTTGTTATATTAACTTTTTAAGGGTACATGAGGAGGAATTATTTTACGAGTTGAGCTTAAAATCATGTATCCTGTTTTTTTAACATTCAATTTTAGGATATTTGATTGGAGCCAACTGTTAATTTTGTCTAAGTCACTCTGTGCATTTTCAATTCAATTTTTTACCCCAGTAGAAAATTGCAGTATCATCTGCATATAAAAAATATCACCGTTCAAAACTAATTGCGAGATATCATTCATATAACCATTATACACTCACAAAAAAAATAACATCTTAAACAAAATTAAAAAAAAAGCTGGCTAAAAAACATTAAGAGATCAGAAACAAAAAAATATATGCACTGACACCAAATATAGAATGAAACCGAAACCACTCAACTGCACTTAAAACAACACCGGGTAATATAAATTTATAATTTCTTCATAGTTCCATATTTTAATTATATGGGCATTAAATCCCCAACACGGGAGATCCCAGTGAAGGTACCGTTAGCTCTATTTGTTACAAAATGAGGAAGATAATAAAACACTTATTATTATTACTAAGAAAGATAAACAGAAGTTATAGAGTTCCAAAGAAAGATTATGTCAGTGGTTGATAAAGCTGTTGAGAAAATATCCGTTAAGAGCTTTTACCAATATAATATTTTTTTGAATATTTAGGATTTCTGGAGTAACTTCGAAACACAGGTATAAAATCTGCCACTCCTGTAAAGTTATTCTTCGCCTTACATTATATTATAAGATATTTTCAATTTGTTTATCTATTGAACAATTTTAAAAATATCTTCCATCAATAACTGTGTAGCCTGTTTAAGACGCACCATTACGCAACTTTTAAAAAGTTCGCCATTACCGCGAGCGCGAACGTCCAAAATAGAAATAAATTGTTTGTGAAAAACACGCAGCCAGCAGCAGTCGGCGCCATATTTCCACGAAATTTCTTCAAAGAAACGTTTTTCTAGTGAATAAGTTATACAAAGGTGTTTCTTTTACAAAAAGTTGCATGATATTATCTTCAGGGTAAAAATAAATAATGGAAATAATGCCTTAATTGGGTGTAACGAGCCTTAGACGAGGGAGGTCCACAGAATGCCTGAAAGCTTTCGCAAAAGGCTTTTTTGATTTTATAAAATACTCGCTGACGTGTACCCGGCGTTATTAATGTTTTGGAGTAAATTTTTTAGGTTGTGAATTCTAGTTTACCTGTCAACTATCACCTGATGTTTCTGGGTGGCAATCATACTATCGTAACAATTGAAAAATACTAATTTTTAAAAGAATTTGTTTAACTTGATAGTGCCATTTCTGTCTTGGGCGTCCGCGGCTTCTGCCTCTCGCTTTTACGTCATACATTCTCCTTACATTCTTTTTTTCTTCATCACACACGTCATATTTTACCACCCTTTTACATTTGATTAATTTGATCGTGCCATGCCTTCCTCGGGTGTCCCCAACTTTGTCCACCATTTACTAATGTGTACTACATTGTCAGTAAGAACTGACCCCGTAACTAACTGCAGAGATAATTATTATAATAAGTTTTCCTCGGGCGTCCCCGACTTCTTATACCATTTTTACCATACTCCAAATACTCCTGGCACTAATAAGAACAATCTTTGAAATTTCTCCGGCGTTGCCCGAGCTTTACGTATTGTTTTGAAAAATAAGACTTGATATTAATCATCTTACTTTGAACGTCAAGAGTGTGTAAAATTTCATCAAGAAGTATCATAATTCTGCTTTATGTGGTAGGAAAATGGGAGTGGTTTTACGAAATCTGTTTTTCGTATTGTTTTGAAGGTCAAAAGAAGATGTGCCAAATTTCATCAATGTCGAAAGAAAACCCTAGATTTACTTGATTTATTAATAAATTATTTGCAAACAGCTTACATAATACAATGATAGAATATACGTTAGAACAAGCCAAAGTTGCTTATCGATAAGAATTGTATTGTTTCTCAAAACAAATTAGCAGATATAGGGGGAGAAGATGAAAAGGGATAAGATGCTACCGATACATTCCATACTGACTCGCATATTAATTTATGATCGTAGGAGTGTTTGATATTTCTGAAGGATATTTCTAAGAATTTATACTTTGTGAAGTTTTGTGTTATACTACGCACATGTATGAGGAATTGAGGAATTTTTAAATATTGTTTTTGCATGTGGTTGTGGGCAGTGGCTTGTGACTTTTGAGGTGAACTAGAGTGCAAATATTACAAAAATGGCATTATTGATGTTTTTGTAGCTGAAAACGATTTTTTATTTTCTTTAGAAAATTCGATTTTTTGTATGAATAAATTGAATTTTCAAATCAAACTGAAATTTCCTGAAAATCTTCATACAAGAAATCGATTTTCGAAAAATAAATCGAGCTCAGCTACAAAAACATCAATAATGATATTTTTTGTACTCTAATACACCCAAAAGTCACGAGCCGCCACTGGTTGTGGGCAAGTGAAAGAAATAGGTTTATCACGTTCATCTTGATGGTTAATATTTCAAATTTTAAATTATAAGATATCATAAAAAATTATATAGCGCACAAAAAGGTAGCTGAAGTTGTCAAATGTAAACGATTAGGTATAAGTTGAAAAATTTTAATCTAGAATATTGTGTGTTAATTATAATTAAATTATAAAGTTATATTTTATGTAACTGAAATACGTTGCACTTCAGGAAGGTAAGCCTCTTCCAAAGGTAACCCCATGTTTGGTTGGTTGGTTGGTAACCTAGCAGGGGTGCTCGGGTTCGTGGGGTGAGGATTCTAGGGAAATTAGGCGGCGGGATATCTTTTTACCTCTGCAGAAAGATTCTCTCGACCAATCACATTGCACCACAGTGGGAGGCATGAATTCAAAAGTCTGTCACACCTGGATATACTAACCCAAAATATCTATTCACCCTTCATACCTTTATTATTACCAGGTCTTCCTCTCCTTCCTTTCCTTAAAATAAAAACCACTACACAGCATGCTCAAAGATGACATAAGCAGGATCTCCTATGTAGAGCTAACGTCATAAAAATAAAAGCTTCTCACTCACACTATCTTATTCACACTCGGTTAGTCTCTTTCATACACTGGCATTCATTCCTTACAGTAAACTCCTCAACTTCTTAATAATTATTTTATTAATATTTTTATTTCTAGACATGTTATTTTTATGCCTGACAGCTGTTTTGTCTTCCAAAGGCATTGTTAACTGTGGTAAAGTCTGATTGACTATTACCTTATTGTAAATCTACAGATTTCTAGGAATATTAAAAGTGTTTGTATTAATTCCAGTAGTAATTCCTTCATAAAACGCTTATTCTCCACGTTATAAGACATTATTAATTGTGTCAGTTTTATAAATCGACACCATAAATTATTCAAACGATAAATCTTTCACTCTACGGAAGAATCCCTTTTTTTTACTTTGTCGCTTTTGCCAAATCATTTTATTTTATTTTTTGTAGAAACTCGGCTAAAATGATTTATTTATGAAATTATTTCCTGTTTGGAAAACGACATTATTATTGGTTGAAAGAATGCAGTGAAACTAAATTAAAGTTCTTTATTTGTTTTCGTAACTTTGCTCGTGCTAACGGATGAATATACCAATAAAAGTTCACGAGGGTGCTTCGACTCCAACCAAATACGATCGGAAATATTTGGCAGCATTTCCGAATACATTTTCCAACTGTGTAAACCATTGATGTTGACCAAACTAGATTGGTTTCGTTACGTTTATTTATTATTACCGTCCAAGATGTAATATCCTAAAGATCAAGTAAACCCTGAGGATATTATGTTCTGATGAGCATCATACATGTTACATTAAATTCTAATAAGAACTTTGTTGTACGTAATATGAATAACATTGTGAGTGCTACTGTAATAAGAATAATTATATAACATAAATATTAATGACGTACTTTAAATGCAACATGCCTTCCATTGATAATCTCTGCGTAACTCTAACTAAAGATAGTCGAATCAGCCTCTCATAAGCTGGATGTACTGTACAGGCACTATATGAACATTGGACATATCTGTTGAAATTCTGTCCGAACCATTGGTTAAAGAAAGAGGTAGTGCAACATGGCATATTATCCGAAAATAAATTACTAACATCTCAAATCATATCTATTGAATATTTCAAATTAACACATTGAACGAACGTCGTCACAAAAATGACGTCAAATTCAAAATTATAAAATAACACTTTGAATCTTCCCTCCCACAGTCAACATCAATATCAATCACCGTCTTCTAGGAAACCCCAAAACTTATTCCTTTCCAATAAACCAACTTAACCTTCTCTCAACGTCTTGTGTGAATGTTTCGGCTATAATATAAAATCCACTCTAGTGTCAAGATTCCAGATGCATTTATCAGCGCCTGGTGCTAGAAAAAACCTCAAGAGCGCTGTGTTTGGTGTTAGTTATTATCAGCGCCTAAGCTTCTTGGCTTCTTGGAGCCTTGGCAAGCCTTGGTCTGCTCCAACTGACGATAATTATTATAATTTTTAAGCAGTTACATTATATATTCAAATTGCAACAACCGAATAAACCATTTTATTCTTCATTTGCTTCATGTCGAACTAACCCTAGAAAGAATTCTCCGTATATTTGCACAGTATATCACACAATTTCATAATATCTACATTCTTAACAATAACCTTCAGAAATATCGAATAAACGGATAGTGTTACTGGTTTCGTGTTCAAAAAAGGTTCTTATCTAGCTTACTCTATACCAATGTGTGAAATGGATCGATCTTTAACGAAGGAATCATCGGGCAAACGTTATCAGTGACTCAATTGTCGCTACATTATACCACGAGATCACACTTCATTAATGTCGTTTAGTTAAAGTGTAGTTAGGGTGTGGCTTGCGCCTACCTCCCACCACCCCCTGCCACCACTCCTACATTTCGCCTCACATCGACAGCGATATCAGTTAGAAATGTAATACCAAACTCTCTGATATAGACAAACTGGAATCGACGTGTTTAAAAGTTCATGTTTGTGTAGATCGAATTTGTATAACGTATTTATCGTGATTTGTTTTTGGGGTATTTTGCCATGTTAAGTTTAAACACGGCTAAATCCAAATTTTTGGTTTGCTTTACAGCGTCCATCATCGGAGCAGATATGTAGATTTTAAAAACTTTAGAAGGTTCTACCTTTCAATGTACTTAATCATCGAAGAAGAAGATAATACTAATAAATCTAAACGAAGCATGAAATAGAACAACCCATAAAATGAGGTAACAGTATCAAGTAGGAATCGAACCCGGGATCTCTAAACGAAGCATGAAATAGAACAACACATAAAATGAGGTAACAATATCAACTAGGAATCGAACCCGGGATCTCTAAACGAAGCATGAAATAGAACAACACATAAAATGAGGTAACAGTATCAACTTGGAATCGAACCCGGGATCTATAAACGAAGCATGAAATAGAACAACACATAAAATGAGGTAACAGTATCAACTAGGAATCGAACCCGGGATCTCTAAACGAAGCATGAAATAGAACAACACATAAAATGAGGTAACAGTATCAACTTGGAATCTAACCCGGGATCTATAAACGAAGCATGAAATAGAACAACACATAAAATGAGGTAACAGTATCAACTAGGAATCGAACCCGGGATCTCTAAACGAAGCATGAAATAGAACAACACATAAAATGAGGTAACAGTATCAACTAGAAATTGAACCCGGGATCTCTAAACGAAGCATGAAATAGAACAACACATAAAATGAGGTAACAGTATCAACTAGAAATTGAACCCGGGATCTCTAAACGAAGCATGAAATAGAACAACACATAAAATGAGGTAACAGTATCAACTAGGAATCGAACCCGGGATCTCTAAACGAAGCATGAAATAGAACAACACATAAAATGAGGTAACAGTATCAACTAGGAATCGAACCCGGGATCTCTAAACGAAGCATGAAATAGAACAACACATAAAATGAGGTAACAGTATCAACTTGGAATCTAACCCGGGATCTATAAACGAAGCATGAAATAGAACAACACATAAAATGAGGTAACAGTATCAACTAGGAATCGAACCCGGGATCTCTAAACGAAGCATGAAATAGAACAACACATAAAATGAGGTAACAGTATCAACTAGAAATTGAACCCGGGATCTCTAAACGAAGCATGAAATAGAACAACACATAAAATGAGGTAACAGTATCAACTAGAAATTGAACCCGGGATCTCTAAACGAAGCATGAAATAGAACAACACATAAAATGAGGTAACAGTATCAACTAGGAATCGAACCCGGGATCTCTAAAATATTTTAAATTTAGAATTCAATTGCTGACAAACTGCAAAAGCACAGGTTAAAACTGTAAAAAAAAATTCCATGTTTTTGACATCTATCTTTTTGAATGGTTACAAAGTTTAAAAAAAATGGCTTGTAATCTAGATTGTGTGTCGGATAAAGCTATCAGATTTTTATTTATATGGAACATATTGAATTTTTTCGAAAAGCTAAATGAATACTCAATTTTTATTGGAATTTTCCAGCGTTCTTCTGGATTATAATATAAGATTGCTGGCAGAAGGAATTCAAATATAATTTGTTCATTAAATCATCTCCTTATCTCTGCTCTAAAATCTTTCTTAACGTCATTCAATAGGGCTCGCTCCATCGGGAACTCGTTCACAGAAATTGAAAGGATGACATTTGGAAAGAACGGTGGTAATATTAAAATTTATTTATTGCACGAATTATCATTGAAATTCACTTTTGTTTTCATGATTTCATGAATTAAAATCTTGAATGTGGAAATTTACCCGACATCTAATCGAGCTGAAACTCGGCAGAAATACTCGTTGTCGATGACGATGCATTCTATAAAGTTATGTGGCAATCACGCACACACACACATGGAAATATGAGCATTTTTCTAAAAAAGGATGACATTACATCAGTTAAAATATGAAATATATGTAGGTCCTACTCAATCGGGATTTGGCTTGGGTGACTCCAGGCTCTGGGGAGGAAAGTTCAATCCTCAGTTAATATATATATATATATATATAGATTTAAAAGACATTTTAAAGTAAACTGCAGTTGTGAGTCTGTCCCTGGGGAGGAAGGTTCAATCCTCAGTTAATGTATATATATATAGATTTAAAAGACATTTTAAAGTTAACTGCAGTTGTGAGTCTGTCCCTGGGGAGGAAGGTTCAATACTCATTAAATATATATATATATATATATAGATTTAAAAGACATTTTAAAGTTAACTGCAGTTGTGAGTCTGTCCTTGGGGAGGAAGGTTCAATACTCATTAAATATATATATATATATATATATATATATATATATATATATATATATATAGATTTAAAAGTTAACTGTAGTTGTGAGTCTGTCCCTGGGGAGGAAGGTTCAATACTCAGTAAATATATATATATATATATATATAGATTTAAAAGACATTTCAAAGTTAACTGCAGTTGTGAATCTGTCCCTGGGGAGGAAGGTTCAATCCTCAGTAAATATATATATATATATATATATATTGTCCTCTTCCCGTATTATGTTGATCCAGTAAGAAGTTGTTAGACTAAGTTGATCCACCTTTAACACCATATAACTTTTTTTTTTTTTTTTTTTTTTTTTTTTTTTTTTTTTTTTTTTTTTTTTTTTTTTTTTTTTTTTTTTTTTTTTTTTATTTTTTTTTTTTTTATTTTTTTATATATTCAATAATATTATTATTGGGTTTATAAAAACAGTTTATTTTTAAACAAGTTCTGCTGTGTAATTATTATTACGCGTGACAGCTGTTTCGCCCTCTGAAGGCATTAATAAACTGTTTTTATAAACCCAATAATAATATTATTGAATATATAAAAAAATAAAAAATAAAATGGAGTTCTACAAATTAAACTTAATAACAATAAATAAACCATATAACTTGGCTATTATGGAATACATCTGAATGAATTGACAACAGTGGTACAATAATTATCAATGTTGCCAGTTTGCCAGAAAAACCATTTGATATACTGTTAATAAAATTTTCAAAATTTGTATGGAAATCGGATGCATAATTTATGTTGATCTACCCAAATTGGCATACTTATGTTGATCTCATATATATTGATCTATTCCCGTAGTATGTTGATCCAGGTAAGAAGTTATTAGACAAAGTTGATCTGTGTCCCTATATATGGTTTTACTAAATTAACCAATCAAGGGGCAATCGGTGGACTGTTCATCACAAGGTTTTATGTGATTCCGTAATCTTTTGTGATATTGAACTCAAAGTATTAGTCTCTAGAGTCGAATATCGCATGAAATGACTGTGAAATGGTACCGTTTCAAATCAAAATGACGTGTGTTGCTTGAATTGTTTATAAGAAATGTATGCATATTTAGATTGAAACGAAAATTTCGCAAAAACAAATCCATAAAAAAATCATAACTTAGCAGGGGTACACGGGTTCATAGGGTGAGGTTTGTCTAGGTCCTGGCGGCGGATGCGTTTGCCCATCTACTGCGTGGCGGGCCGGATCGAAAGAAACTGGTTGAGGGATACCTTTCGACCATAAAAATCCAAAATGGCGGCAAAAGGTATAATGTTATGTAGGAAATTTTGAACCTCTATCTTTTACCAACTCTCCTGATTACGCTTCGTGACTTAGTAGGGGAGGCCGGGTTCTTGGTTATAATGGGTAATTAATGGATGATTGGACGCGGTTGGAGCTAACTAAAAACTGTCCAAAGAAGCGAAGCTAGCAGTCCACAATGGAGTGCTGGTACCTACCCTAATATATGGAAGTGAGGCATGGAATTGGCAGAAGAAGGCTGAAAGTAGATAGAATACTGTATACATGAGATTCCTGAGGCATATGTGCGGTAAAATCATGTATGGCGAAATGTGCGTATGCTGTGTCTATTCTACAGGTATTTTATAAGGGCCTGTTAAAAGGAGCTAGCAGCATTGATCCCCGGTGCACTGTGCACGTGCTTGATACTCGACAGACACGAGCGGAACACAGGTTCACAGTAAAGTTGATGTTATCTATATACGAACGGGTCGTTTCTCCGACTCATTTTACCGTAAGTCGGCTCGCATGTGGAACGAGCTATCAGCATCTGTTTTTCCTCCTCCGTATAATTCGCGCCTCTTTAAGACCAGCATTAATAAATTCATTCCTACAGCCCCTACCTTAACCCGCCTCATAACGCTGCCCAACCGGTTGGCGACATAGTTTCTCTGTATTTAGAGTGTAAAGACAGGGGCGCTCTAGTGAGAGGTGTCACATAAAAAAATCATACCGCCGAATTTGAATATGGAGACTTACAAAACGAAAAACGAGTTGGAAAAACGACCCGTTCTCATAAAGACAACATCAACTTTATTGTGAACGTGCGTTCTGCTCGTGTCCGTCGAGTATCAAGCACGTGCACGGTGCACCGGGGAACAATGCTGCTAGCTCCTTTTAACAGGCTCTAATAAAATACCTGTAGAATAGATTTCGTCATACATGATTTTACCGTACATATGCCTCAGGGATCTCATTTCTACAGTATTCAGTCTACTTTCAGCCTTCTTCTGCCAGTTCCATGCCTCACTTCCATATATTAGGGTAGGTACCAGCACTCCATTGTGGAGTTTCGCTTCTTTGGACAGTTTTTTGTTATCTCCAACCGCGTTCAATCATCCATTGATTACCCATTTTAAATAATTACCCATTATAATCAAGAACCCGGCCACCCCTACTAAGTCACGAAGCGTAATCAGGAGAGGTGGTAAGAAGTTCAAAATATACCATATAATATTATTCCTTTTGCCGCCATTTTAGATTTTTATGGCCAAAAGGTATCCCTCAACCAGTCTCTTTCGATCCGGCCCGCCACGTAGTAGCTGAGCAAACGCAACAGTGTACCCTTTCTAAGTTATGATTTTTTTATGCATTTGATTTTTGCGAATGTTTCGAATAGCTCTAAAGATGATTCTTTTAAAATCATCTCATATTTAATATTATAAAACAATATGACCGGAAGTCGGCATCTTTCTATAAAGCATAAACTAAAAAAACAGCTACAAGGTGGTTAAAAATGCAATTATATTTAATCAATTTGTTCGATTATATTTTATGTGAAGTTGTTTTCACAGTGGCCGTATGTTAACTGTGACGTATGTTAACTCTACATACTCAATAATAACAATGCTTGTATTATAATATTTATTTGTAAGAAGACTATCACGGTTCTGGACTGAGAGGCTCATTCCCGCTCATACGATCTCTTATATACGTCTCGTACTCGCTGTCTCGCTCTCATGCTGTCCCCCTTACACACATACACCACACCCCCACACTTAAATCATAATTACATCTTTTTATTTTTACAAATTTATATAAGCCAAATATATTTAATTATTTCCATTATGTATTTAATTTCCAATTTATATGTAATTATGTATGTTCTTGACTCTTCATTCGGTGTAGCATGGGCGTTGTCCTCGAGGGCGTAACCTCCCCTCCCATGGTGTAGGCGACCTGCAAAAATCAGAGGAATTAGGAAACTTGGTCATGTCCACGTCCGAGAGTGGACCCAGGTCCAGCAAATCATCAGACCTGTCACTCTCCCCCCACCTAACCTTCCTCTCTGAAATTTGATCATGGTGGCGTTTCCACACTTGTCCTGTAGACATAATTTTTACTAAATAAACCCTATTCCCCAATCTTTTATAAATTTCTCCTAATATCCATTTGTTTTTATCACTTCTCAAATCCCTGGTTAAAACTTTAGATCCAACATCAAAGTACTTTTTAATTTTTTTTCCTCTATAATACTTTTTTTGTTTTTGCTGACTCAATAACATCTTATCTTTAATCGTGTTATCAATCCCTTTAAAACCTTGACCTTCAACATTATCTAATATTGGAATGATTGTATTAAAAATTGATCTAATTTTCCTTCCCAAAATTAATTTACTAGGTTCAATCCCCGTAGACATAGAAGGCGTATTCCTAATATCAACCAAAAATGTTAAAAGTTTATCCTCAAAATCAGCAGGCAATTTATTATTTATCATAATTTTTTTTAAAAAATTCTTTACCGTTTTAACCCCATTTTCGGCAAGTCCGTTAGAAGCTGGATGGTTGACAGGAGATGTCAACGATTTAATATTAAAATTATGACAAAATTCCTTAAAAACTGTTGAAGTGAACGCTGTACCATTGTCACTTACTACCTGCTCCGGAATTCCGAAATTAGAAAATAATCTTTTCAAAACTTTTATTGTACAAAACGAATCTACTTTATTTACGATGTGACAGTCTATCCATTTTGTAGTTGCATCAACGATTATCAAAAAATTGTAACCACCAAAAGGTCCCATGAAATCAATATGCAATCTATTCCATATTAATCCACTGATTGGCCACGGCTGTAACTCAACTTTACATGGAGTGGGTAAACACTCCAAGCATCGAACGCACTGCTTCACAGTTGCTTCTACCTCTGAGTTCATCCCTAACCAAAAAAAATAATTTCGAGCAAGATTTTTAGATTTAACAATACCTAAATGCGATTGATGTATGAAATTCAATATGATTTCCCTTAATTCCCTCGGAACCACAAATTTATTATTATAAAATAAACACGAGTCATAAGTCGATAATTTATTTCTAAAATACCAGAATTTTAACAAGTCATCCTTTAAAAACTTTTTATCCGGCCAACCATTGATTACGAACCCAATAATGGTTGCTATGTTTACATCTTTAATCGAAAACTGCTTCATCGTTTCTTTTGAAATTGTCGATTCCGCCTCAATTATATTTAAAAAATCCGATTCAATCTTATCAACGTTCAGACTACCAATATAATT
Source organism: Hesperophylax magnus (assembly GCA_026573805.1). Taxonomy (NCBI): domain Eukaryota; kingdom Metazoa; phylum Arthropoda; class Insecta; order Trichoptera; family Limnephilidae; genus Hesperophylax; species Hesperophylax magnus. The sequence goes on from JAIUSX010000156.1 coordinate 1,195,354, forward strand.
TAAGAAATATTCGCTACCGTCGACCTCGTCGATACAATCACTTAAATTATTATTACTATTGACCGGCAACCTAGATAAGAAATCCGCTTTGTTCTCACCCGACTTGACATATTCTATATTATAGTCAAATGTTTGTAAAATCAGCGCATAGCGCTGTAGCCTATTTGCCGCTAGTATTGGCACTTGTTTTTCAGTGTTCAAAATATGTACCAAAGCTTTATTATCACAAGTTAGAACGAATTTATTACCATATAAATATTGAAAGAATTTTTTTAATCCAAATATTATTGCACACGCTTCCTTATCTAGAATGGAATACCTCAATTCCGTTTTTGACAATAAACGGCTAGCGAATGCAATCGGTCTTTCCATGCCATTCTCATATACGTGACATATAATAGCAGATATACCTATATCACTCGCGTCTGTAATTAGCTTGATAGGTAATTGTGGGTCAAAATGCACCAAAATATTGTCTGACGTCAGCAGTTTCTTAACTTGCTCAAACGCAATATTGCATTCCTGAGACCATACAAATTTTATCCCTTTTTTCAACAATTGGTATAAAGGAGACAAAATACCTGACACATTCTGTATAAAAGACCTATAGTAGGAAATAACTCCCAGCAAACTTCTAAGTTCCGAAACATTTTTCGGTACACTCATTTGGGTAATAGCATATATTTTATTTTCTAAAGGCATAACTCCTTTCTGCGAAATTCTATAACCTAAATATTCTATCTCTGTTTCTAGAAAAGAACACTTATTTTCATTAATAGTTAATCCGCAATCACTTAGCTTGCTAAGTACTGCTTCACAAATAGAAAATAATTCCTCTTTAGAATTCCCAAATAAAAGTAGATCATCTAAAAATACACGAACGTTCCTAAGTCCACCAACTATCGCCGTAATGACTTGCATAAAGATGGCCGGACTCGTGCTTAAGCCAAAAGGCAATACTTTATAAGCAAATAAACCTATATGCGTACTAATCACACATAATTTTCTAGACTTTTCGTTCAAAGAAATTTGTCCAAATGCATTTCGTAAGTCTATCTTAGCAAAATATTTTGCACCATTCAGAGATGAAATTAAATCGTCAATACGAGGTAGTGGGTATTTCAACTTCGCTAACATAGGATTCAATGTTGTTTTGAAATCAGTACAAATCCTAATTGAAGCGTCTTTCTTTTTTACAACAACAATCGGGCTTGCAATATCGCTTATTTCTACCTTCTCAATAATGTCTTCATGCAACATTCTCTGTAACTCTATCTCTACTTTCTCACGTAAACTAAAAGGTAATGGCCTCGGATTTACAAACTTTGGCCTAAAGTCCGAATTAACTTCAATGTTTGCCTCATAATTTTTAAGCCTACCCGATTTTTCTGAAAAAACATGAGCATATTTCTTCTTTAAACTTTCACGAAAAACAAGATGATTATCACAATTAATCTCACTGAATTTTACAGAATTTATTCCACTTAATCCGATACCGAAAACTTGTAAAAAATCTCTACCAACTATTGTAGAATTACCATTTTTAATTATTACGAACTGTATTTTCGCACTTTTACCTAAAAATGACACCTCTAAATTCACTTTACCTAAAACATTTAACTGCGTTCCGTCATACCCTGACAAATGAACATTATACTTTTCTAAATCGTAAGAAACAAAATATCTTAAATACACTTCATATGGTATCGCGTTAATCGCAGCCCCCGTATCTACCAACGCCGGCAATATTATGTTACCAATTAACAAATCTATATATGTGGGTTCCGGCCCCACATTATTATTAACCACGAACACCGAATTCAACCGTTTATTTTTAGTACCTACATAATTTTTATTGTATTTACACAAATTACTAGGATGACCCGATTTGTTGCAATGATTACACAAAATTTTTTTCCAGCAATCTCTTTGCAAATGATTTTTTTTTCCACACAAAAAACAAGTTTTTAACGTACCATTAACCGGTGATTTACTCCGCATTGAATTTTTATTCCTGGAAGGACTATCTTTCCTGGATTTATGGAAATACTCGCTTTCCTTATGAACAACATTTAAATTCGGATTTACTTTTTTAAAAGCCACAACATGTTCCCACGTCGCCGCTAGATTAATGCAATCCGTAAAAGAAGTATCGATTGCCTCTACGAATAGCTTGTGTTTCAATTTTTCATTAAAAATCCCAATAACGAATATGTCCTTTAAACATGGTTCCAATCTCAGCTCAAAATTACAAGATAAACTTAACCCTCTCAATCTAGCCGCGTAATCTTTAACGGATTCGCTAGGAAACTGTTTACATTTATAAAATAATTCACGAGACTCAAAAATATTTTTAACTGGTTTGCAATGTGAATCAAATAATTTACATAAATCTTCAAAAGAACAAACAGAAACCTTTTTTGGAAAACATAAATCACATAATAGAGAGAAAGTTTCTTCCGTGAGGCAACTCAGCAAAAATGCTCTTTTGCGTTCTGGTGACAACAACTTATCATCATTTAAAATGAGGGCCTGATCCAATCGTTCCCTGAACAATGACCAGTCTCCCGTTCTGTAACAGAACGTCCCCAAATTCTTACAAATCGCCTCCATTGGGAGAAGAACTGAAACAAGTTGAATAAAATATACGTATCTCAGCCCTTCCAGAGGTTATGCTCCGAGCCCCTGCCCTGAGCCTGTGAATCACCAACGTCTCAGCACCCTTTCCTGGCTCCGTCTCCCTTCAGCTGCGGACACGATCACCTTCCAAGGTCTTCCTTCCCGCTGTAGCGACAGAACCCCGGTCCCGGATTCCGGCCAATTCACCCTTGATGCCGATCTTGATCCTGGATCTTCTGCGTACCCCGTGTAACGGTGTACTCTCGACAAAATGTTGCAATGTCGGCTCCCACACACGTGTAAAATTGCGTTTTTACCGCGCAATTTGCCCGGCCCGATCTGCGTGCTCGCCTCGGCTGCGTGTGAATTCTCCAATTTGATAGCCTTTTATTATTCTTCTTCTTCCTTCAAAATTTAGCGATCCAACGCCCAAAAGCGCCAGACTATACTGTGATCACCAAAAATTCGAATAATCTTCTTGAATCATCTGATTCTCCGTAAACTTTTGATAATTTACGAACTACCGTGCTGCGCCACTGTGACGTATGTTAACTCTACATACTCAATAATAACAATGCTTGTATTATAATATTTATTTGTAAGAAGACTATCACGGTTCTGGACTGAGAGGCTCATTCCCGCTCATACGATCTCTTATATACGTCTCGTACTCGCTGTCTCGCTCTCATGCTGTCCCCCTTACACACATACACCACAGGGGCCAATTGAACCAATTTGACTTTAAGCATTTTCTACGTCTTGCGATAAAAACTTAGGCTTACGATAAAAATACTCATAATCAACGGCAGAAAACTAGTTGTCTACCAAATTCTTATTTTTTTAATCTCATATAAATTAAGCTATATACTCATAAACCGATCGAGTGAAAAGCTGCAATGATCCCGACCCCGGGGTCATTGCAGCTTTTACGGAATGACGAGAAAAATAATATTTTTTAATTAGTTGAAAAAATTACTTTTCAAAATTTCAATTATGTTTAACGTAATACACTATCTGGCCTCAAGTAAATCAGTTTTATCACGAACCGTAACTATTTAATGTAATAAAATAACAAAACAAATTAATGTTAATATGACAGTTTGCTTTAATCTCAATAAAAAAATAAAGAGAAAAAGTTTTTTTTTTATGATTGAGATAAAACTTTCCTCCAAATAACATGTATATATATTGATTAAAATTAAAATAGCACCTTCACATTAGGAAAGAGAGGACAACGAACAAATAAGTACATTGACTAAGTGTTACGGACGGACATGCACTTGAGCTTATAAAACTTGGGAGCTGTACTCACAGAAACTGGAGTTTAGTTGTAAAAAGGGGTCAATTGTACCGGTATAATCATCCCCCAAAAACATTAACATAGAAACCATATAAACTACTAAATGCGGTTTAAAGCTAACGAATCCACCTAGATTTAATCAATAATCCCGTATTTTTAGATTCCATAAGTACCCACTCTATTGTGTACCTAGAGGTAAAACTAAGATATTGCACAATATTGGCAAAATATGGCAGAAATGGCTCCAGTGGATAAGTAATAAAACGTATTTTATAAGCACTTTTTAAAAAAAATTGTCTAAAGAAACAGATAAATTTTTAAAACAATTATGAATAAAGTACATTCTGGAATCGTTAATAAGTCGTTTTGAAATATTTCGTCGTGTTTAGTAATCAATAGTATCGCGGTGGCAAGACGCAGAATTCCATAGCCGTTGATTATCAAAGACAAAACAAATAAAATTATAATTATTATATGGGTTAAATGTATTATAATCAGGGTGTTGTCACATCCCGGCACACAGTGGGCTGAAAATCGCCTTTCATAGACATAGAGACTTGAATTTTCAAGGGTATTTTTTTTGGCTAGAAATGGATTCTGCTGATCATTACTATGCTATAAAATGTCGTACGAAGCAATTGCGTGTACAAATGAAGGAGTTATAATTTTTTTAAGAAAAATTTGTATGGCGCTGACATTAAAAATGAGGCTATCTCTGGAATCATAAG